>CM068742.1:120950601-121550601 GCA_035084275.1 Hydrolagus colliei | reverse complement strand
TGACAAAGTCAAGCTCTTAATGGCAATGTCCTAGCTGAGCAATTGGTTTGTTAATGTATGCAAATTGGCTATGTCTTTGCTAACACAGTACAATTACACAACACTACAGTAAATGTACAAACCACTTTAAGATGTTTCGATAATGTAACAAGGGTCTACTGTATATCAAATGCAAGGATTATTATCGATCAGATAAATTTTTCCCAGTGTAGTATTATTGTTGTGAAAACTTATCGCTACGGATCCCAAACCAAAAGGAGAGATATTAGTCTGGATCATGAGTATTTCCATCATCTCTTCTGCGAATTGTATGCATTTCCCTGGCTCCGTCTCTCCTCCTTCCCCGTCACTGTGAAACCATCAATCTCGGTTGTTTAACTGATAGCCAATTACCCTATGCCCCCAAGCAAGGTAAACAGCTTGGAGTGACGGGCAGCTTTTTTACAACAACACTTAAATATACTTTTTGTTATTTTATGATACAAATGTTATTTTGTTATTGTTGTTTATTGATCCAATTATATATCACATGGAATAATATTTCTAGAATACAGAGAGAAACCAATATAATGCCATTAAAACTACATATGTTGGATTATATGGCTGCCTGGTATTTGAAGCATTTCATGGATTATTTCACTTTATTGCCATTAGGTTTACAATGGGAGCAGGTTCCTGAGAAATTGTAAGCATTAACCATTATAAATTGTCTATCTTTTGTTATGGATTACTAGCAGAGTGCGTGTACATGATTTTATAATGCAGGCCCAGTCTCTTGAATACTCCTCCTGCTTCCCTTTATAATTTCAGAAAACATAATAATAGTAATCCATTTGATACAACTTCATTGAGATATCTCAAAGTGCCTGTTAAAGTATAGTGACTGAGTTGGAGGCAAATGCGAAGCAAATTTTTCCCATAAACAGCCATGAAATGATTGACCAATTTTATTTGAGAAATTATTGGCCAAGGCCTTGGGAGAAACTCCCTTCTCTTTTCAAGTTCAGTGCCATGGGACATACTCCTGATGTGAAAGTGGCGATACAAGTTTAATTTTGTTATTGTTGTTGAGTAGTGTCAAGAAATCTTTAATGTTCAGTTGAATAGTTTGATTTAACGTGTCATCGTGAAGGACAAAAATATTCTTTAACAACCTAGTTCTCCTCTAGAACTAAATTGGAGTGTCAGCCTGAACTGTGAGCTCAAAATCGTGTCATGGGGCTTGGATTTTCTGACTGAGGTGACAGTTACTAACTGGCTCAGGCTGATATCACAATACTGTATGCAGAAATGTTAAACTTTCCTGCATAGCCAAAAAAATGAAAACTTTGGCTCTTCCAATGAATCAATGAATAAACACATTAGTAGGTGTGGTTCTGTACATAAGACCATAAACCCACATTTCAACGCCTGGGAAGTCCTCCCAATGTGAAAGGCGCTCTAGAAATATAATTTTACTGTTGTTGTTATAATCCCTAGTGAGGTAAATGAGTTGAGCTGGGCAATATTGGGGGCATTCGGTCTGACTTCAATGTTCGTGGAAAAATCAACCACCACTGTCCTTTAAATCACCCCAAGAAACATTGCTTCCATTTTCTGTGCTTTATTCCATGTTTGCATGTGTTAGCATCAATCACAGGTCCCAAATTTCCTTTAGTCTTATCCTGTAAAACTACTATGACTGAACTACCTGTACATCAAATTGAAAATTTACGATTGGACAGAGTGTAGACATTTCTTCATTTTGAAGCTGATTTACTACAGTTCTTGAAAAGAACAGTTTCCAAATGGGACTCTTTGACAGATTGCCTTAATAAGATTCCCATTTTTGTATTTAACACAGTAAGGTATTTGGATTGCTTAGCAGTATTGTATATATTACATATATACAATCTGTGTATATGTATATATTTACAAGCAGGTAAAGGGGTAAAAATTCCATTCAATATTACAAGTACAGGATTTGACAATTGGGAAACCCTACTTGCAGCTGAAAGGATTTTTTTTTAACCAAATTAAATTGTTCCATTTAAATGGCGATGGTTTGGAGAATTGCAGCCAGATATGTCATCTTAGTTTGAAAGGGACAAGGCAGATATGACACAATTATCTAACAGAATATTTATTAGAAATGTAATGTGTTCATATGGAGTTGACACATCGTAGTGGCTCAACATTTTCATCAAGTGCTGTTAATATTGATGCATCATTGGGTATATTAACCTCAATCCCCCGCTCCACCATCGGCAGCCATGCCTTCAGCCACAATACCCCGAGGCTCTGGAACTCCCTTCCTCACTCCCTTCACCTCTTCCCCTCTCTTCCCAGTTTCAGGTCTCAGCTAAAGACCTTTCTTCGACTGCACCTTTGGTCACTTTTCTTGGGCCCGGAATCCGTTATTGTGAAGCGCTCTGAGATGCCGTCCTGCATGGAGGGTGCTATATATATCAAAGTTGTAGTTGTTATTGTTGTTGGGTACAATGCGAGAGACCCTTGACATGGCAGGATGAAACATTGGACAAATTTCCTTACTCCACATGCCTCTTGTTTATCTAGTAAATAGGAACCCGGTTGTTAGACGATTAGTGGATTGCTTTTCGGGGCTAATAATTTCTACAAAAATTAATCATTAAAAAAAATTGATCACTGAATGCACGACTGTTTGTGGGACACTGCTAAATGCAATTGGCTGCTGCGTTTCAACCATAAAATACTGTACATAATCAATTCGCTTTATAGTATATTCTGCAAAGTGCTTTAAGGTGTCTCAAAATTGTGATAAAGTGCAATATCAAATGCAAGCATTATTATTAATATTATTAGTAGTAGTATTATTACAATGCTGTTGGACGTGTCAGTGGGGGATGCCTAGGTATTAGGTCAGTGGCCCGAAGTAGGTCCCAGGGCCATCAAGGACCCTCTCTCCCCACCTGAACATTTGCACAAGCCTTGGTACATCCGCGCTCGATCAGGCAGTGTGTTTTCAGCTTTTTCTTAATTTTAATATTACTTGATTTATGGCATAAATATTCAAATCAAAAAATAATTTTATTGGCCCGACCATAAAGGTTGCCCACCACCATACTGGGTAAACCTCTGCTTAGACATTATAGAAATTAGCCCTGGCAAATTGATTGGTGCAACTAACTAGTCTTATCACAAGCAAATTTCATCTCCGTAACTATCCTCTCTATTTCATAAAAGTTCTGTGCTCCCAGCATGATTCACTTGGTCTTGGACAGATGCACAATGTTCCATATTTATCATCCGAATTCAAGCCGCTGGGCTGTCATGCTCATCTTGTACACTGCAAGACAGGGGTGGATAGAGCCAGGGACACTCCTCACTCTGCCACCTGTGCACACTGTTTTATTAAATGGCAATCACTTCCCCTCCGGTTTCCTCTACTTGCTATGTTGATATCATTGCTGCACCTGCGGGTGAACGCAGCGTGTTATGTACTTCCCATAACATCCAGTATGTTGAATAGCAATAATTATCCTAGTGTTTGTTATAAAAGCGGGAGATTTTCAGATCAGAAGGACGTCCCAAAGCTTTTCACAGGATACACTACTTAACACAGAGTGACAGTATTTTATGGGCAAACAAAATTCGTCCTCATATAATTATATTAATAATCCTTGCATTTGATATAGCGCTTTTCACATTTTATCGACGTCTCAAAGCGCTTCACAGATTTTACTGTAAAGTGAATTGACTGTATACTTTGTGGGTGAAACGCAGTAGCAAATTGCGCACAGCAGTGTCCCACAAACAGTCGTGGATTGAAATTATCAATTTTATTATTGTGCTTTTTTTTTTGGACAGATTATTATTAGGCGTGTGGAGTAAGGAAACCTACCCAAGGTTTCGCCCTTGCTCATTCCGCACGTGTTCATAGAAACCTGCTTCAAGGTATGAGTTATATGTAACAGATTACATGGAAGCTTTAATGGGTACAAATTTGGACAGTGCCTCCCCGTAACATTTTAAAATACAAATCCTTTAATACATTTTACCTGACACCAATGTACATCAAGTGGTTTGGGTGGCACGGTTCAGTGGCGTAATATTATTTTACACTTGGAACTAGCGTTCAAATCAATTGGACTGAGTTTCTTTTGTCTGTTGACTGTAAAGTGTCCCACATGACATAATTGTGGACAGTCAGCACCTGGTTATTATTGGGTGTGGATCCATAGCACACAAACTCACACCAATTTCGCACCAAACACAAAGTCTCATTGAGGGGTCATGAGGATAACTGGTGTGGGAAGGGATGATATTTGCAAAGTTAGTTTGCTCTCTTGGTATTGGGGTTGAGTCACCATATTAAGACAGAGCGGAGGAAACTTTACATACAGGCAATGTTATACCTGACTACTTGGAAATCAAAAATGCACAAAATTTCTTAGCAGTGAAATACTTCACTTTAAGGAGTCTTCTGTTGAGCACAAACAAAAAGGGTTTGGTGTCTGGCATATAACTCAGGCACACAATGGTGTTAATTCCATTATTGTTGGGATCGGTTAGAAATATCACTAAATCAAGACAGTTTCCTTCAGGGGTTTTTTCACTGATTACGGAAAAGATTCAACCTTGATGTAAAATTTTATGTAGTATTTAAGGATGTCCAAAATTATACTTTGAAATAGTTTTTTCTGTGGTTCTTCAAGAATTTACAGAAAAACTAATTCTAAATCATGATTGCATTTAAGAATTTGCCAAATTTTGACTTCTGTAGTGATACATCAATGAATTCCATTCTACAAGTGTAATTTGGCGCTGAATCTGCCTCGATACAGCCCCATGCAGGGAATATATATATATATATGGTGGTGTTGGAGGACTATCATTGGCAGTGCCTAGGGCATCTGTTGATTGACTTGCAACCTTATACCAGAATATGAAGAAATAACAATAATAATAATAATCCCTGCAGTTGATAAAGTGCTTTATATCTTGGGGAAATTTCAAAGCGCTTCACAGGATATATTGTAAAATGGATTGACTGTATTGTGTGGGAGAAACATGGCAGCTGATTGTGCACCGCAGTGTCCCAAAAACATCCATGAAGTGAGAGACCAATTTTTTATATTTTTGCGTAAAAAGATAGTATTCTATAAATACAATTTATAAATATTTTGAGTATAAATATATTTATATTTTTGTGCTGCTTGCAAAAGTGCATTCCTTGTGGTAGCACCAAAGAATATGGGGTATTGAATCCCACATAAGTTTCCCAACAGCAGGCCCGAAATTCCACCCAGTTTCGATCTGTAAGGCCATTTTTTCTTAAATTGCAGCATTGTGGAAAATTCTTAAATCTATGCTTAATTTGGAATTCAGTTTTCCACTGCCCTCAAAAGAAACCAGCTTCTGAATTACGGCTACATTGAAGAATTTTCCTCAATTTTGCGCTTTGTTAAGCAAGAGCATAACAGATATGAAGGATCAAATACAGCCATAAAACACAGAAGAGTTGACAGACTTCAACAGCAAAATGTGAGTCATTTATTGCTATCATCAGACTGTAAAAGCAAACAGTGTACTGTGTTTGAGATTGTCTCTGATCATCTTCAGATAAGACTTTAAACCGAGTTCCTGTCTGCCGTTTCAGGTGGATGTTAATCCCATGGCTTTATTCAAAAAGAAAAGAGAGTTTCTCCCAAAGTGAAGCACTTTGAGACGTCGATAAGATGTGAAAAGCGCAATATCAAATGCAAGGATTATTATTAATAATGTCCTGGTTCTAACAATCTCCCAAATATAATTGGCCAATCATTTCTTGGCATTTATGGGACAAATTTGCTTCTGCTTTTGCCTACAAATACACAGTCGCTACACTTAACAGACACTTTGAGATATTTCAATGACCCTATATCAAATGCAACAGTATTATTATTATTACTATATTTTCTGCAGTCATAGAGGGAAGCAGGAGGAGTTCAAAATTTGTCAACTACTCTTCGTCTGTTTGTGGGAATTGCTGTGAATAAATTGGCTGCTCCATTCGTGTACAAAATATACAGTAACTACATTGTGAAGACCTGTAGCTCAGTGGTTAGAGCACTCGCTTTACAAGCGAGAACTGGGTTCAATTCCAGGCAGGTCAGGGTGAAACCTTGAGGAAGTTTCTTTAATCCACACACTTGATAATAATAGCTAAAAAAAATATATATTGGTCACTCAATCCATGACTGTTTGTGGGATACTGCTGTGCACAATTGGATGCCACATTTCGCTCACAAATATACAGTCAATTCTCTTTACAGTGTACAGTATTCGGTGAAGCGCATTGAGACGTCTAGATGATGTGAAGAGTGCTATATCAAATGCAAGGATTATTACTATTACTGTATAGTAGATCCTGTGAAGCGATTTCTGAAGCGAACATCCTTCTGACATGGAAAAGGTGCTATATCAAATGTAAAGATCATTTTTATTATCAGTTATTTTATAAATATAATGTGGTCCGACTTCTGGTGAATTTTGGACTGTCACAACAGTCAATTGAGAAACAAGACATTTTACAGGCAGTCATTGTTAGAAAATTGATAACTAGAAAACTCAGTCTTTTGCCCTAACTCCATCTGTTGCATTAATCCACAAGCATTCAATACATTTTTGGAGGATGTTAAAAGCTGAAGTGCTGGTATTACTAAAAGAAGGTGTTGGTATTTCTCTAATTCAGGATCCTCATTCTGCCTTTCAAATCACACCACTACCTGTCCCACCCACTCTGTAGTTTCCTACAGCCAACTCTATCACCCCAACACCCCCCCACACCCCCACCCCTATACTCTGCTGTATGTCCCCCACAGACATCATTGACAGCTGAGCTTTCAGCCACTTTCTCTCCCCCCTGCAGTTTGTTCCCCCAAATCCCTCAATCTCTCTCCCTCCCCCGCCCGCCTCCTGTTTTCCAGAAAAAGCTGTCATTCTGAGAAAAAAAAGGTGTCATTATTACAGTATAATGTAAACATGGAATCAATGTTGTTTGATAGGGTTTGTGTGCAACTACAGACTGTTCAGTAACAACTTGTATTCATGTAGCTGCTGCATTGTAGCAGCCTTTGCATAGTGGATAATGTCTCAGAGTACTTTACAGATAGGGAATCTTGTGGATGGCCCATTTGAAAGTTCCTTAAATGCCGGTTGCTTGACATTCTCTTGAATAGTAAACTAACCGAGATCAGTGGAGTTCTGAACATGTGCTAACTATGTTATTACAATCAGCACAGTGGAATAAATGGAGGCAATCATTGTGCAATAACTTACATTTCCACCACTTTTACAAGTATTAGATACTTATCTTTCCTTGGCAATGACCTTATCGCTGGCAGAAAACTGCACAGCAGACTTCATTTCACCCACAGCAGGGTCCATATACTGTTTCAAAAAGAGAGTTCAATAGCTGTTTGACAAAGTGGAGTATTGCAGGGTATGGGGATCGAGCAGGAGAGTGAGATGAGAATAGGTGGCTCATGGGGAGATGAGCACAGAACACTAGCACAGAAACAATGGGCCAAATTGTTTGTTTCTGTGCCTTAACTTTCTACTGATTCAATGATACAGCAAAGCCAATAAATCTAATATAGCAGGTAAATTTCTTACAACTGGAATTTTCCTTCAATTATTTATATTGTAGATCACTGATATCTGCAAGTAGGAGACTCAACAATGTTTTGTATGAATTTTGTTTGCATGTATTTGTTAATGCAATGAGGCTTCTCAGCACCATGGAACAAAATGAGCCTGGGGCGATAGTTTGCATAGTGGACTGCTTCTGCCGTATTTTGACATTTTATGGTGAAATTCCTTATGGGTGCACCAAAGGGACATGATCAGTAATGATAGTTCCTGGATCACCTTTACAAATTGGAACTCAGCTTTACGTGGAAGAAGTGATCAGGCTTCGCTTGTTCACTGTAAACTGGAAGTATTTATTTTGACGTGGCAACCAGTGCGACAACACACTGACAAACTTAGGTTGTGCAGAGCCTTTATATTAAAGTATGGCACGGTACAATCCAGTTTCTATTTATGTAGCACTCGTGTCCTAAAGCAAGGTGGTCCAATCTTTTGGTTGCTGAGGCCTGGATGCCGTATTTGAAACACATCAGCAAAAACAATATTTTGTGTATCCCTTCCAGAAACATAATGGGTTATAGAGGGAGCAAGTGGGTCGGATGAAATGGAAGGAAAGTGGGGGCCGGATGAAACAGGCCTGTGGGCTGGGCCACCAGTTGCACCATTCTATCCTAAAGCACTTGAGATTGCTGTGTTGAGTATAGGAAGGATAGGTGAATGGGACTAAACAGATATATATTTCAGAGAGTCGACACAGGTAAGATGGACTGAATGGCTTCCTCCTATAATGTGATGTTCTATTTCCTGGCAGGCAAGGACAATGCACCATTAATCAAGTACAATGAGAGCAAATATGAGGAAGAAAGAGCTTTAGCGAATTTGTTATGGAACAGCACTGCCATAAAAATATTATCTACTTAGAATATTTCTGTATAACTAGTTAGTTGACTCTTCAGAAGGAAAGGGTGGCTGACTTTGAAATACAGTACCAAAGGCAGTATTAGTCACTTACAACAACAACAACAAATTACACTTATAAAGCGCCTTTCACGTCGGGAGGACGTCCCAAGGCGCTGCACAGGAGGCGTGTGACCCGAGCTGGGAGGGGAGTGTACGGGAAGGGGTGAAACAAGTAGGGGAGGTCAAAGAATTTGGGGTGGAACAAAAGGCATAGTCGAAGAGGAAAGTCTTCAAATCAGCCTTGAAAGAGGAAAGGGAAGAAACGAGATGGAGGGATTGAGGGATGGAATTCTTCTTCTCTGGGTTCTAATCATGACTCCCTGTACTATTTGTCTCAGTGCTCCAACCTGCTGAGCAATAGGATGGTAGAGTTCTGGTGCCAGGTAAGAGAGAGGCAGCTCCCACACAATTATAAGACCACAGTCGGATTAGATGAAGAAGGTCCTTTTCATCTCATTCTTCCACCATTGTTACATTACAGTTTCAAGCTGTATTTTAAATGAGTCCATTGTGTTGACATCAACCAACCTTCCTTTCAACCTGTTCCACTCAATTAAACTCTGGGTAAAGAAATACCTTAGGAAGAAGGTGGAGCTTACAGTACTGAGCTCGCTCTTTCTCACTCCGAGACGCTATCCCATGTGAATATTGCTGTATAAAAGCAAGTTTTGTTGATTGTCTATGGAGCTAGGCTCTTTTAATTGAATGTCTTCAGCTACCGCACAGATGCTGGCTATCTCTGCCCCTCACATCATTGCGTCTTTTTCTGGAGAGCAGGAAAAGCACAGGTAACAGCACTATATCCCAATGCTGTCGTAACCAAATACAGGATGGACTGTGGGTTGAAATTCAGTAACCACACATCTGCTGTTGACCGAAGATGAATGCTGGGGGTTGGTGGGGTGGAGGCAAATCATATGGTGTCTCAACAAAGATGTATTATAGGAGGATCATTGTACTAGGGAAATTTAATTCATCTGAATATTGTTTTTTGTTCAGCCAAGTGTCTGACGCTTGCAGAAATTCATCACCATGTTTAAAAGTATTCAAACCAAACTGAGAATTCTACATATGTATGTCACCTATACCTGTATTTCTGGAATGGAATGCATACTCTCTGTGTGGAAATAACATACACAGGTTGGCAAGAGCCAAGACTGAGGAACTCAGGGTGTGCATTGGCATATTGCTGTAATTTAGCAAAGCTAAAAGCACACAGAACATTAATCTCATTTTTTTAAATTCTCTTCACCAGTATGGAGTGTTAGATCACCAGGCTCTTGTCCACTTCAAAAATGACTTCATGTTTTGGCCTCACTCTCTCTGCTTTTAAAACCTTCTTGATAATATATATCTTTGACCATGCCTTTGGTCAACCTATTTAAATCTCTTATTTGCCTACTCAGAGCTCATGAAGAGCCTGGTGTAGAATAGGGCGCAGATTGGTTTTCTATATAAGGTAGAGCTTGCAAAGAGCAGAGTTAGGGAGATCGATAAGAAGAGCATTAGAGAAATCCAGAGGTGAAACTTGTAGTATTCGATAATTTCCTAGTGAATATTTCCTAGCAAAAATTATGTCCACACTGGACATATTACCACATACTCGTATTACTAACCATTGTTCCCTCTCCAATGCCTTAACATCTTTCTTGATGTGTGGTACCGAGAACTGAACACAGTTACTCCAACTGAGGCCTAACCAGCGTTTTGTAAATATTCATCATAACTGACTTTGTATGTTTTGCCCCTATTTATAAATCCTACTATCCCATATGCTTTTTTAACTGCTTTATCTACCTATCCTGCCACCTTCAGAGATTTGCTTTTATGGATCCCCAGATCTCTCTGTTCATTTACTCCCTTTAAAATTATACCATCTAGTTTATACTGCCTCTCCTCATTCTTCCTTTCAAAATGCAACTCTTCACACTTCTCCACATGAAACCTCATCTGCCACATTTCTGTCCATTTTACCTGTCAGTAAATCCACGTGGAATCTGGTGCTATCCTCCCCACCATTTACAACTTTTCCTAGCTTAGGATCAATGCTACTGATATTCCAAATAGGAAAAAAATCAGCCTTGTTTGAAGGTGCAGAGTGGGTTTGAAGCCAAGCTGAGAGTCAAACAAAAACACTGGTCTGATTAGTTGCAGCGAGCAACCAATGAGTTTGATGAAATCAGAGGCAAGAAAGTGCTAGCAATAGCTGAGCAGAGTAGTTTCAGATTTTTGGTGTTCAGCTGAATGATATATAAATGCAACACAAGACAAGTATTGTATTAAGAGCCCTCCACAGCCTTGCCCTACCCTACATCTGCGATCTCCTAACCCCCTACCAGCCTACCCGCCCCTCCGGCCTGCTTCCCCGACCCACTCCCTCCACCATCGGTGGACGAGCCTTCAGCCACTCTGCCCCCAACCTCTTGAACTCCATCCCGCAGTCCTTCCACCTCGTCCCCTCCCTGGCCTCCTTCAAGTCTCGCTTCAAGTCCCGACCCCCCTCTTCGACGGTCCCATCGCTCACCCCAAATGCCCCCATTTCCCCCCCACCCTCCACGTCCCCGACCCCAGCTCAGCTCTGAAACAATGACTGTCCAGCAATTTGGGACGTCCTCCTGACGTGAAAGGTGCTGGACAAGTGTAATTTTGTTGTTATTATATTATTTTACAGTTCCATCGTAAAACTGTCCAATGATACACTACATTACCTTTCACTATGATCACCATAGGTTTGATTCTCTTACAGTAATGGAACAATGGGTTTCCATGTAACCATGTATGATTAATGTTTCTCTAGGCATTCTTTTCCTTTATGTTTCTATTGTGTTATAATGTGCTGTGTCTCTACATGTGAATGGTAAACAAGAATAAATTTGATTTGTGGCCTGTGTATCATTAGGGAATAATGAATTGTTCTAATTGTGGGCTGCTGGTGCTGTGGAAATACCGCCAATACATTGCGCAAAGAAAGCAGAATATAAATTATTCTGTCTGTATATATGGACAGATGTTTTGGATTCATTTAAGTGGCTTGACCATGCAGCACACTTCAATTGGGAATGACTGCAAACAAAGGATTAACGAGTCCTGTTGTTCAGTGGTTAGAGTACTCGCTTTGCAAGCGAGAGACTTGGGTTCAATTCCTGGCAGGATGAAACCTTGGGCAAGTTTCCTTACTCCACACACCTGATAATAATCCCTCAAACAAAATTGATCATTTCAATCCACGACTGTTTATGAGACACTGCTGTGCGCAATTGGCTGCAGCATTTTGCCCACAAATATATAGTCAATTCACTTCACAGTATATTCTGTGAAGCACTTTGAGATTAGAAGTCATGAAAAGCATTATATCAAATGCAAGTATTATTATCCTTATTATCAGCATTTTATTATATCTCCCTACCAGTGACTGTGCAGTTTGTGCCCATGAGCTTCTCCCAAGCTATGGAATGCAGCAATCAGTGCTGCTGGAGCAGTCCTCACAATACTATAATAAAAATAATCCTTGCAATTAATATAGCGCTTTGCACTATTCAGACGTCTCAAAGCGCTTCACAGAATATATGGTAAAGTGAATTGACTGTATGTTTGTGGACGAAATGCGGCAGCCAATTGCGTACAGCAGTGTCCCACAAAGTCATGGATTGAAATGACCAATTTTATCTGTGCAGCAGTGTCCTGCAAACAGCTATAAAGCGAATGACCAAGTTTATTTGTGGCCAAGATTGTGATTGTGTCAATTGGCTGAAGATGAGTCATAATAATAGTCTTGGAAGGTGATGGAATGAGTGGTTAGAGCACTCGACTCGCAAGCGAGAGACCTGGGTCCGATTACCAATAGGGTTAAATATTTGGCAAGTTTCCTTATTCCTCATACTTCTGTTTACGTAGCAGTAATTAGGAACCAGGTGCTTAGTTGATTGGCAGAACACTTTATCGGTGGTAATAATTCCTTAAAATGATAACAATATATTGCCCACAACTGTTTGGCGCAATTGGTTGCCACGTTTTGCCCACAAAATATGCAGTCAATTTACTTTATAGTATATTCTGTGAAGGGCTTTGATACTGCATTATATCAAATGCAATGATTATCATTATTATGAATTCAAAATAAAATATACACCATAAAATTGCAGACTCTACCCACTGTCAATTCACTCCAGATCATGGGGCAGTTTCTGATGTGCTTTTAAAATAAAGTGCTGCTGTTCAGGGTGTTTAATTCAGCGGAGGTGGGTATAAGCACGAGTGTTTTGAACTAATTTTCTTACCTTGTAACAAATGAGTTGATGTGACTAGCACAAGGCGGATTCAGCTTGTTAATGGATCAGTTGTCAACAGCTGCTTTTCCATTCGCGCTCTTCCCCTGTGGCATATTACAGTCTATTTAAAGTGCCAATGCTTGGGTGTTTTTCTTGTGTGTTACAGACGAGCTGATTCCACTCAGGTTTGCTGGAGAATTGTTGTGTAGCACTCTGTGCATAGCAGTGAACACGGGTCACTGGGATCCTGAACCCTGCTGAACAGGCAGTGGGGTGGGGGAGTTGTGGGTGGCAATTCCAACCATCTGCTAATCTATAGCAGTTGAAGAATCCGTGCAATTGAACCTGGACTTTACAGGATCCTAGATTACATTCCCCAAATCAGCCACCACAAGTAGTGTAGTCATTCTGCCACTTCTATCTGCTTGTCAGCAACATATGGAATTAGGGCAGCATTGCAGATGTCCCCACTATCTCGAAGTCTACGGCTATGGGATCAAACCTGGTAGATTTGTACCCCTCAGTTCCACTCACTAACACTGCCTTTGTTCTCCATCCCTTAATAATAAGAATACAACTTGCATTTATACAGCGCCCTGTACACGAGCATTGCTTGGAGGGTTTAACGACAGTGCGGTTTGGTCTCCTGTTGTAGACCATAAACTTAATTTAGCTGTGCCTAGTTCCTCCTGAATACCAAATGTATTCATACAAGTCCAAAAGCATGGGCGAACGTGGCAGCCAATTGTGCAATGTCCCACAAACAGTCATGAAATAAGTTACCAATTTTATTTGGGCAATTTGTTGGCCAAGATACCTGGAGAAAGTCCTCTTCAAATAGTGCCATGGAATCTTTTACATCCACTTGAGCAAGCAGACAAGTCTTCGGATGAATGTCTCCTCTGAAAGACAACACCTCCAACAATGTAGCATACCCTGAGCATTGCATTCGAATGTCAGCCTAGACAAAATATGTTCCAAATTCTGATGTGGGGATTGAACAACAAAAACAACAGTAAAAATCACATTTGTACAGCTCTATTTACATCAGTAAGATATCACAAGGTGCTGCACAATGAATAACAAGTTTTTACTAAAACACAAACATAAAAAGATGGTGTCTTGTTAACCTGCAGTCAGTGGCTGCAATAATAATAATAATAATCCTTGCATTTGATATAGCTCTTTCCACGTCTTCTAGACGTCTCAAAGCACTTCACAAAATATACTATAAAGAGAATTCACTGTATATTTGTGTGCGAAATGCAGCAGCCAATTGCACACAACAGTGTGCCACAAACAGCTGTGGATTGAAGTGACCAATTTATTATTGGCTTTTTTGAGGGATTATTATCGCAAGGAAACTTGCCCAAGGTTTCGACCTGCTGGGTATCGTACCCAGGTCTCTCGCTTGTAAGGCTAGTGCTCTAACTAACCACTGAGCAACAGGACTCCAGCAATCTGGAAATCCAACACTGTGGACCCGGTGACTCATTAAGAACAATTCAAAGGGAAGGGTTGGAGGGAGGTTCTCCACTCAGCTCATTCACAGACCAAAATCTCACCCCAAAATGACTTGTCCCAGTGAGAATTTCACCACAAATTAAAGCAGTAAGAAACCAGCCTGCACAGCACCCACCACTGCTCGTGTTCCCTGTTCTACCTTGTGGCCTCTGACCTGAGTTTTCCAATTATGGGTGTTTCTGCACTGCTTTCACACCCACTGGAAACTGAGTTCCAACATTAAATCTCCCACAAAACAGGCAGGATAGATGCAACGCTTTCATTCATCCTATCGGATTAGTCTGTATTTCAATTATACAGTTTCCCACTGTTTTGTGGGAGATTTAATGTTGGAACTCAGTCTTGTATGTGCTGTCATGGTTACATGGAGTCCCTGCTGTACATCATTGTCAAAGAGTACAGCACTTTGTTATTGTGTCCCTGATGTGTTTAATCTCCCTAAAGGAACTGAGCAACTTTCTCCTCCAATTATTTTACTGATAGACTAAATTGTACCACATTTGGAGAATAGTGGGGTGGAACAACTGATTCAAGACTCTTTTTTTGAGCATTTTAGATGTGTATATGTTGTGGTAGGTTCTTAAAATAATAGCAAATTACAGAAAGAGCTTGTTCGGCCCATCAAATCTGCAAGGGATCTCAAAACAACCTGGTTTCAGTCAATACCCCTTCCCTGCCTTATCCCCCTATCCCATGAACCCCATTCATGAGCTTTAATAAGATCTTATCTTAATTTTGAAGAAAATTGAATAAGAAAATTTGTTAGAAAATTAACTTTAATTTTAAGGATTTTCCAAAATTTGCAAGCTCTACAATGTCCCCCAAAATATAGACCCAAGTGGACTTTCAGCCTCAATATCTACAAATTATAATAATAATCTTTGTGTTTTTTATAACAATATAATACATCTTCAAAAGCGCTTCACAGAATATACCTTCATACCTTCAGTGAATTGACTATATTTTGCCTGTGAAACGTGGCAGTGAATAGTGCACAATAGTCCCACAGTCACAGTCGTGGATCGAGCGACCAATTTTTAATTTTTTTTTGGAAGCAATTATTACCCAGGAAAACTGATGCGCAAATCAACTAACAACTGGGTTCCTGCTTACTGCTAGATAAACAGAGGCATGGGAGTAAAGAAACTTGCCAAACTTTTCACCCTGCTGGGAATCAAACCCAGGATTCTTGCTTGTGAGGTGAGAGGTCTAACCACTGAGCTACAGGACACCACTTATCACACCTTTGAGAACATACTGTGAAGTGTAAATAAAACCCAAAATACTGCAGATGCTGGAAATCTGAAACAAAAACAGCAATCACTGGGAAACACTCAGCAGATCAGGCAGCATCTATGGAGAAAGGAAAAGTGAGTCAACGTTTCGGGTGAACAACCCTTCGTCAGAACTGGTGAATGGTTATGGACCTGAAATGTTGACTCACTTTTTCTTTCTCCATAGATGCTGTCTGACCTGCTGAGTGTTTCTCAGCGATTTCTGTTTTTGTTTCATACTGTAACATGTATTGACCATACTTTGTGAGTGAAAATTTACCTACCAATACTACAACAACAACAAATTACATTTGTATAATCATTTCATATCAGAAGGATGTCCCAAGGTGCTGGACAGTCAGGGATCTGCACCTGAGCTCGGGGTTGGGAGCAGGACGGGTGGAGAGCGAGCAGAATGACCAAAGACACATTCAAAGAGGAGGGTCTTAAAGGAGGCGAGGGAGGGGTGAGGCAGAGGGGCTGTGGGATCCTACACTTTGCAGTATTTATTCTATGAAGCGCTTTGAGATGCTTTGATAATGTGATAACATAATATCAATTGCAAAGATTATTGTATTGTCATTGTGTGGACTTACTACAGTAACTGCAGCATTATTAGAATTACAATCTTAATAAAAAGAGATTTTTTTGTCACTTTGTGCAACTATACAGAACTTTGCAGCCAATGTCCAGGTTCTGCAAGCCTATCAAACGGCCGCCATCCCATCCTCACCTCCCATCCCCCATGGATCGAACTGAAAATCTGTGGATCCTGTTGCACTATGTAGAATCACACCTTTTGGTATCGAGAGTCTTCAGAACCAGTCTGTAACCAGTTGTGGGGCATGGTAATACCGGTGACACTGATGGTTGGCCCTCTGTATGTTTCTTGTATTACAAAGCACGACAGACAATCGTAAATGTTTTGCAGCTTGTCAGGTCACATCCTTACACAAATTAAAATGTAAATGTCACAGGTTTTAAACTGCATGCATTTCAGAACAATAAGCAGGTTTTACAACTAATGCTGGTTGACAAGGACAAGTTAATTATGGACTTGTCTAGGGCCATTAGTGATATTAGTGACCTATTGTCATGAAAGCCATCCCAAATGAGGTATTCTCAAAGGACAGTCTGTGGTCCTGTTCAAAAGCAGTGTTTATCATTTGAAGAAGAGGGTGTTAATCATTGTGGCCAGAATTTACACATTGTCTTAGCCTGTAAGAGAATTTTTTTTAAAAGATTGTGCAAAATTGTTGAAAATTCTTAAATTCAGTCTAATTTGAAAGCCAGTTCTCCATTGTTCTTAAATTAAGGATGGATTTAAGAACGTTCTACAGAATTTTAAATTTCAGAACAAATAGTCTTAAAAGCTAAAACAACAACAACAAAATTGCACTTATATTGTACCTTTTATGCCGGGAACAATCAGGTTGGGACCCGAGCGGGGAGGGTCGGGGGAGGGGGAAAAGTGGAGGATTCGGGGGACAAGGAGGCCAGACCTGGTGGAGCGAAGGCAAAGTGAATTGATTGTATATTTGTGGGTGAAACGTGGCAGCCAATTGCGCACAGCAGTGTCCCACAAATAGTTGTGGATTGAAAGAACCAATT
Organism: Hydrolagus colliei; assembly: GCA_035084275.1. Lineage (NCBI taxonomy): Eukaryota > Metazoa > Chordata > Chondrichthyes > Chimaeriformes > Chimaeridae > Hydrolagus > Hydrolagus colliei. Next base: position 121,533,371 of record CM068742.1, on the reverse strand, counting down.
TTATTATTGTGTTTTTTTTAAGGGATATAAAAATATTTTATATATTTTACAAAGTAAGGTCCTCTGCCTCACCCGTCCCACCATTGGTGGTCGAGTCTTTAGTCACTCTGCCCCCACTCTCTGGAACTTTATTCCACAATCCCTCTGCCTCACCCCATCCCTTGCCTCCTTTAAGACCCACGTCAAGGCCCTCCTTTTTAACTGGGCTTTCAATCAACCTGCTTCGGTGCCTGTCCAGCAACCAGGGACATCCTCCTGACGTGAAACGCGCTATACAAATTTTGTTATTGTTTGTTGTTGCATAGACAGCAGATGAAGTAAATTCCTGACAATGCTGTCTGGTAGAGAGAAATCCAGTTTACTGAGTGTTTGATTAAAAGATCTTTTCGTGTCTGAACTCCCATGTCCGCCAACAGCTTTGGGCTCTGTCCTCGGTCCCGTGCTCTTCAATCTGTACATGCTTCCGCTCGGTGATGTCATCCGCAGCCATGGGGACAATTTTTACATGTATGTGAACGATACCCAACTCTATTTTGCCACCTGCACCCTCACCTCCAGTACCGTTCATGTCCTGGCTAATTGTCTGTCTGACATCAAGTCCTAGATGAGAACTAACTTCGTCCAGCTCAGTGTTGGCAAGACAGAGGTTTTTCTGCTTGGTTCCCAGCCGTCCCTCCTCAACTCAGGTGCTGACATTATCACTGTTCATGGCTGCACTGTTCATTTCACCCAGCCAATACAAAATCTTGGTGTCGTTTTCGACCCTCAGCTGTCGTTCAAACCCCATTTTTGTGCCACGACCAGTTCCACTGTTTTTTCACCTTCATTGTAACATTGCTCACCTCCACCACTGCTTCTCACCACAGACTGCTAAGAACCTGATACACAATTTCGTCAAATTCTGGCTTGACTACACCAACTGCCTGCTCACTGGATTTCCCAACTCTTCCCTCCACAAGCTGCAGAAGATTCAGAATTCTGCAGCATGTGTCTTCTCTGCAACAGACTCTGTGGACCAATCACCTCCATTCTTGCCTGGCTTCCCTGCCTCCCCATTTCTCAGAGAATCAAGTATAAAACCCTTGTTTTCACCTTCAAAGTCCAACACAGACATGCTCACTCCTACTTTTCCAACCTTCCTAACCCCATATCAGCCTGTCCGCTCCCCCTGCTCTGCAGATTTTGGCCTGCTTCAGGTCCCACCCACTTCCTGCACCACCATTAGTGGTCGGGCATTCAGGAGCTCGGCCTCCACATTCTGGAACTCTATCCAGCAATCCATCCACTTCAGCTTCTCTCTTGTCTCTTTCAAATCCCATTTAAAGACCTTCCTCTTCTTCTGTGCCTTCAGAATAGATCCAGGCTGAAGGCAATAATAATGATCCTTACATTTGATATAGCTTTGTCCTGAGAGGACGATTCAAAGCTCTATACAGGTTATACTGTAAAATGGAGGGGGGTTTTATGTGTGTGGGTGAACACGACACCCAATTTTGCACACAATAGTGCCCCAGCAATTATTTGGGGTGTTTGTTGGCCAGAACAGGACACCAATAGAAACGCCCTTCTCTTTTCAAGTAGTGCTTTTTTTGATATGTTTAATGGTATTGTGGGTTTTTTTTGGAGGGAGCCCAGCCCAGAATTGGTTCTATGTTTTAAAATCCTTTTGCTGGAGAGGGTTAAGGACATAAGCTTCTGTGAAGCAGTTGTGATCTTGTAACAGATTCCCGTTGCTCTCTGATCATAGATGCTGATCATAGATCACTCATTTTTATATAAAGACATCTGTTGCAGGAATTGTAGTGGTTTCTCCTCAAGTTTACCTTTCTTCCCTTGTCCATCCAGAAAAGATGGCACCACATGCAATACCCGAGGCAGTGACCTCGGCATTGGATCTTGAAGAGCAGAGACAAAGGATGATGGCCAGGAGGTTAAAGATCATCAAAGAGCTTGTGCAGACTGAAAGAGATTACTTGAGTGATCTAGAGCTGTGTATCTCCGAAGTTGTACAACCCTTGAGAAAGATGCAGGTAATGTTCGACAATTACTTTTTAACATTCCAAAACCAAGAATTATTTTGATGTTTGTCAGAAAGATTTAACGCAGCATTATTTTTGGTTACAATTTTGCTATTTGACAACAACAACAACAACAAAATTGCATTTCTAGAGGGCCTTTTACATCGGAGGGATGTCCCAAGGCTTGTCAGCTTAGCTCAATTGGTAGTACTGTACTCTCACCTTCAAGTCAGAAGGTCTTGGGTTGAAGGTCCACATCAGGACTTGAACTCACAAGGCTAAGCTGATACTCCAACGAGGTTCTGGGGAAATGAATTGTTGAAGTTGCCATTTTGGATCAGATGTTATACCAAGATCCCATCTGCCTGTTCAAGTGGACATTGAAGATTGTTTTGGGAAAAGAAAGGGAGGTTCTCTTGGTGTCTAGCCAACAATCTTCAATAAAATTGATCACTTGTTTCATGGTTGTTTGTGGGACTTTGCAGTGTGCAATGTGCTGCCATGTTGGCCTACAAATATATATTCAATCCACTTTACGGTATATCCTGTGAACCACTTTGAGACGTCTTGATGCCATGATAAAGCGTTCGTTATATCAAATGCATGGATTATTATTTTTCAACGGAACCAAAGTGAATACTTTAAAGAGGAGTATAACAATTCTGGAGGAATGGGAGAAAATGCTTCCTTTGCAGAACCATGGCTGCAGATAAACTGCAGCCATACAACCTATAATTCTGGGTGGCTATAGGGTCAAACTCAGACTTCCTCACAGTTCTGCTGAAGTGGTGGCTGCTACAGTGTATACATCAACAGTTCTCACACCTACCAGCATTGCATTGGCTGAGCAATTTAAATAGCTTTTTATAGACACAATATAAGCCTTTCTGTTTGCTTCTCCCCAGTGTCCCCTCTACTCCCTACAATTCAAAGTGTAAGGCATTCAATCAGGATTTAAACAGACCCATGGTTATTGACAACAAGTCAAAGATTGGCAGAAGACAACTTTTGGCTATCCTCCTTGGGGAGCGGAAGGCAGTGACATTTCCAAAAAGTTGAGCTGGCATCATGGTGACATGTTTAGCTGAGAACATTCACATTGAAAAAGAAGATTCAGGAGAGATTGCATTGAAGCATTCAGAGTTTCAATATCAAGAAGCTTAATCATGTGTTCAACCTGGTCACAAAATCAAGAAGAAGGATGTAGAAGTGACAACAACAAATTGCATTTGTATATTGCCTTTCACGAGGGACGATGAACAATAATTTAGGCAGTTTAGATTCAACGACTTGACCCAGAGAGTGTTGCAATTATGAAAAAGACCACTCTGGGAGGCAATTGAGGCCAGGCATTTCAATGGAATATTATTTGATGATAATTGAGCAATACAGAACAGCAATACATTTACAATGTAGAAGAATGTCATTCAGCCCATCAAGTCTGTGTTCACTCTTTTAAGATATGAGACAGAATGGAGAATATTTACCGGTAGTCATTTTTTTAAAAAAGCGTTTCGCTTGGAATAGCCAGGTAGACCACACGGTCCTTTCTGGTCCTGTACATTCTTATGTAGTTTCCCCTATTATCACCTAAGATTAAGTCATCACCGGCCATGGATTGAACGTGGAACCTTTCTGATCACCACAACTCGTATCACACCCTGGGCAGTATCTTTGGCAACTCAGAGCTCCTTATTTCCACACTCATCATTGAAAGAGAGCCATCAGTCATTGCTGTCTTGTTCTGCAGCAAGAAAGCTATACACCATGTATTACTGTATTATTCTGAAGGGAGCAGAACTGTCCAAATAAAATAATAATCTGTGCGTTCGATATAGTGCCTGTAATGCTGAAGTGTCTCCAAATGTTTCACAACAATTTCTCATTAGTAGAGACTCTATGTTTGCAGGTGAATGTGGCAGACAATTTGTGAACACAGTGTCCCTGAATGACCAGTTTATTGGGAATTATTGGCCAGGACCACCAGAAAAAACATCACTTTTCGAATAGTGTTATTGGATCTTTAATGTCCATCTGAACAGACAGACGGGACCTCAGTTTTACCATTTCATTCCAAAGGACAATGAAATCTCCCATTAACACTGATTAGCTGGATGAGCGTGAACTTCCTGCAGCTGTATGTCGACAAGACGGAAGCCATACTCTTTGGCTCTCTTCAACATCTCCGTTCGCACGACTTTCACCTCCTCCACCTCCCCGGCCTGCACCTAAAATTCTCTGAACCTGTGCGTAACCTTGGCATCAACCCCCAACTGTCCTTCCTCCCCCACATCCGGTCCCTCACCAGCACCGCCTTCTTCCACCTCCGACAGATCGTCCGTTTCCAGCAATACCTCACCCCAAAAGCCGCTGAAACCTTGGTCCATGCCTTTGTCACCTCTCGGACTATTGCAACGCCCTCCTCGCCGATCTCCCCTCCTCCACAATCCACAAAATCCAGCTAATTCAAAACTCTCCTGCCCACATACTCACCCGCACCAAGCTTCACTCCCCCATTACCCCAGTCCTTGCCAGACTTCACTGGCTCCCTGTCCCTGAGAGGATCGACTTCAAGATCCTCACCCATGTTTTCAAGTCCCTCCACTCCTGCACCCCTCTACCTCTCTGATCTCCTCTCTCCCCAAACCAGCACCTGCTGCCTCCACTCCACCCTCAGAGGCTGTGCCTTCAGCCACTAAGCCCCGAGGCTCTGGAACTCCCTTCCTCACTCCCTTTGCCTCGCCCAAATCTCTTCCCAGTTTCAGGTCACAGCTAAAGACCTTTCTCTTTGACTGCGCCTTTGGTCACCTTTCTACCCCTGCCCCTGGCTTGGTCCCGGGATCCGCTGCTGTGAAGTGCTCTGAGACACTGTCCAGCGTGGAGGATGCTATATAAATCGAAGTTGTTGTTGTTGTTGTTGATTAGAATATCAGGCTGGATTGATTGGGGCCTCTAAATCCTCCAGGGGTCTTGATATGCAAATATATATCCAAAGCCAAAGTTGGAGGGTATGTCCACAACTAAGATCGATCTAAACCCTTAAAACCACTACACCTTTTTCTTTAGTGACAAGAAAACTTGAAAGTCCTGCTTATCTTTCTCAATGTGTTTTTTAAACCAATGTACATGTATGTCTACAGATAGAAAGTCTTGATGTGGATGGGCTCTTCAGTAACATTGAGTCGGTCTGTCAGATATCTGCTAAGCTGCTATCATTGCTGGAAGAAGCTACTGCCGATGATGAATCAGAAATGCAAGTAATAGGTGGGTCATTAACCCCGCAATGAACTGATGTGTTTATTATTCAGACCTCTCACGTCAACACAAATTGAATAATCCAACCCTGAACATAAATCCTAAACCTTTAGCTGTCAATCTTAATAGTTGTTATGTAACATGTATGTGCAGGTGTCAGACAATGACAATTGAAAAAGTAATGTGTCAGCAAAACTCTTGACAGAATTGGTATTGTATAACAACAGAAGACTCTTCACATCCACATTCACATGTTCAGCTGTTATACAATACCATTTGATATAGCGCTTTTCACATCTTATCGACGTCCCAAAGTGCTTCACAAAATATACTGTAAAGTGAATTGACTGCATATTTGTGGGCAAATCACGGCAGCCAATTGCACACAGAAGTGTCCCACACAGTCATGGATTGAAATGACCAATTTTATTATTGTGGTTTTTTTGGACTGATTATTATTAGGCGTGTGGAGTAAGGAAACTTGCCCGAGGTTTCGCCTGGATTCCTCCACAGGTCTCCCCAGCTTGGTCTCCCTAGCTTGCAAACAAATGCTCTAACCACTAAGCCACAGGAGCTCCACCTCTCCTACTCCAATCTCCTACTTCTAGAATTGTGCTGCTTGTGTAAGATGATTACAACACTCATGACTCTTTGGATCTTATCCTGGGGTTAAACAGGATTTCTAAAGACTTCAAGTTGTAAATGAAGATTCTTACCAGATGAAAGCAGTTTTAAAACAGAACAATTTTCAATTTAGTGGATTTGTGTATATGTTAGGTGACCTGTGGACCTGCAGTTGTTTCTCACATGCTAAAAATGGCTGACATCTGTATTCCACATTCTCACAACCCTCTGTGGAAACAAATGTTTGCTATCTTTTGTTCGGTTATTGATATCAACCTGGCTATGTTGTTAGCACTCTCACCTGAGTCAAAAGCTTGTGGATTCAAATCCCATTTTGGAAACATTCATCTCATAATCTAGACTCAGACACCAACCAATGCAGTGTTGTTTGATTGCTGAAGTATTGGAGATGCCTTTAGATGAAACATTATTTCAAGATCTGCAGACCGTTGGCATGCAAGGTAGGTACAACAGCTTCCTGCACATGTGCACACTGCACAGGAAGTACAACCCAGAACTCAGCCATTTTAGCATGTGGGAAGCTGGCCGGTTAATACAACAAAAACAACTCTGGGTCCACATGGCATCTGCCTTATACACAGATTAATCTTATAAAGGGATACCTTACAAATGGGTTATTCTGTAAGAAGTGAAATTTGTCAAAACTCTAAATCGAGCCTGAACTTCCCATGCTGACTTCCAACACATCTCTTTTTCAAAATAGGTGAGGTGTTCTTACAAATTAAGACTCCGTTGGAAGAAGTCTATAAAATCTACTGCTATCACCACAATGACACCAACAGTTTGCTTGAAATGTATGAAAAGGAAGAAGACCTTCAACAGCACTTAAGGAAGCAAATCGACGGGTTGAAGTAAGTAGTGAGTGTTTTGTCTGTAAGCTCGCAGTATAGATTGCATACCAACATTATGCAGCATCACAATCTACCTCACAACTAAAACATAATCTAAATACCTTCATGGGTTGTAGGCAAATACAGCATAGTAACTGTGGTGCGTAGATTGTAGAATGTGCCGGCCATCCATGTAGGAATAGGAGGAGGCCATTCAACCCCCTGAATCTCTTATACCATGTTATTAGATTATGGCAGATCTTTAATGTTGTTTACCTGCCTTTTCTCCCACTTTACTTAATAGCCCCCTATCCCTACAATCTAGCTTTCCACCTTGTAAACAGATTGCTTTCTGGGGCATTACATTCCACATTTTCACAACAATGGAAATAAATATTTTCCAATTCCATTTATAAATGGTTGTTGTTAATTCCAAGACCAGATCCCCTGGTTTGAATCCCATTTCCAGAGGGAAAAGCCACCCCCCTTTTCCAGCTCAATCCCCCTTGATTATTTTAATCAACTGGGCAATATCACTCCTTGACTTCTCAGCTGCTCAATGCTGGCTCTTCAAGTGTGATGCTCTCCATTTAGTTATCCTCTGTTCATTTTGTTTGACCATCTTGTTACATTTTCAAACAAAATAGAAAACTATTAAACTACAGCTCTCATATTAAGGACTGCTTTCACAATTCAATCACGGCTTGGTTCATACTGTATGAATATGGCTTCATATGCTTGTTGCATATGGCTTCATATGCTCACTGAAAGCTGGACTTGGGACCATCTAGTCTATTATTGTTGGGGACACTTACAACAATAACAACAACTTGCATTTATATAGTGCCTTCATGTGGATTAGTGTCTCAGAGGGTGTAAAAAGGACTTAAATCCTGCTCAAGGTTGTGGGGGAGTGCTCCTGGTTGCAGTATTATTAATGTGAACTTCACATTTCTAAATAGCAGCTGAGAGGTCCAGATACTTTATAATAATAATCCTTACATTTGCTAAAGTGCCTTTCATTTGTATGAAAATAAAATATGGTAGATGTTTAAACTGTTTGATCGTTGGAAGCTCTCTTACAATCAGTACTCATACATGTTTTCCTACAAAAACATGGATTTATAGCAAATCCTGTGAAGCTCTTTGAAACATCTTGATGTGAATAGCACAATATCAAATGCAAAGATTATTATTTTGTTATTAATAATAAAGGACTTGGATCTCAGAGTCAGTCTATAATAGGGAGGATGGTTATACATGGTGGTTTGATATAGATTATACAGTACCTTGAGATTACTTTCGATATTACACTACATTTATATAGTGGCTTTACGTCAGGAGGATGTCTCAAGATTTCGCCCACAAAATATACAGTAAATTCACTTTACAGTATATTCAGCAAAGCGCTTTGAGACGTCATGATGACAATCAGTGCGTACAAGTACTGATCAAACGCAAGGATTATTATTTATTATTTTTGCCCACTTCTATTCATATTACAAAGGTGGCGCAGCATTGCTGAGAATAAATTACCATTAGTTTGACTGGAGATTTTTTAATCCTTTGAGATTGACTCCTTCTTATCTCCAGCAAATAGTCCTCAGATTTGCTATCATATCTTGCATATTCATCTGTTAATCAACAAGGATAAAACATGCAAGAAATTCAATATCCTTCTTAGGGTGTAGGTAAGTAGGGTCTCCTTGAAGCTGAACTCAAGTCAACCCTCTGTGGCGATCTCGGTATTCCAGTTCCTGAGCCAGGCGGTCCACAATATTCCAGGATATTGCTGATGACCACATAACCAGCTTGATTCATTGGCCATATTTGTAAGGCCAGATACGTTACTGAGGGCAGGGAGTCATCCCACTCAGCACCTGTTAGCCCTGCAAGCTAAGGCCCCTAAAGGGTAGGATGGTCCTAGTTGGACAACATTTTCCAGACAGCGATATCAATGGCAATCTATGCAGTTTTAGCTGGCTAGACTCCGGCAGTACTCCAATGCTCACTTTGAGGTCCCCAAGCCTTAGCTCTTGCCAACCTGTACCTCATACTTTTCAGAATTAGGTAAGCAGGATGTCCCTTCAAGGAGAAAATGCGCATTCCTTTTCAACAATCTTATCTCTGGCATTTCCATGTCTAGGTGGGATACATGGAAATCTTAGCTTGGTTTGGATTCTCTTAAACATGATGCTGGGTTTCCGTATATGTCAGACTCCTGACTGACCCCCCAAAAAATTAAAGTAGAGATGGCTTGGAATTTATTTTTTTAAGTTCCTTGCTTTTATCCAGTAAACGATAACATTAATTAATAACATTTAATGAATACTAGCAGAAGAAGCACTCCTCCTCTTTCTGTGTCAAACCTCACCACCGTACAGCATGTGAAGAGAGCTCTACAAGTGCAAGTTGTTGTTCTTGAGTTCACATGGCACTGCAGCCTAACATAAAAGTAATCTAACAGCAGCAAAGAGCATCACTATGGTTGGAATGAAGGGTCATGGTTATGCAAAGTGTTGGTGAAATGACAGGCCAGTGCAGATTCACGTTTTTCAGACACTTGGAAGTGTTTATCATTGTCACTGGGTCAGTCATTCCCTTCCCCTCCATGCCCAAAAGAGTGCATCTTGATAAGTTATTACTGTAGTACAGTGTTTCAGGAGTTCTGAATTTGTACTGTTATGTCTACTTCATTTTGAGAAAAACACTTTTAACCTTTTTTAATTATAGTTTGTTTATTTTTTTAATTAGGAAAATATATCAGGAGCAGTAAGTATTCCATTTTAACTAATTTAATTTGCTTGCTCCTTTTCACTTCCCTTGACTAGCTTGTGCTTGCTTTCTGCAATGCGTAGTTTGGCTTACTTGCATTCTGCCTTTCACCAACAGTGATCTCCTATTTCACAGCTGACAACCACCCTTCAGTTACTTAACCAACACAGTGATTCACTGAATGATGCAATTGAGATGATCTGAGTAACCCAGTGCCACTGAACTTCACCAAAACTTAATTGATTTTATTTGCTCATTTCCAATGGTGGAATTTGGGGACTAATTTGTGTTGCTCAGCAGGATTCCCAGTTATAAAAACTCAGAGTTGCTGTTGACAAAGATTCATAGATTCATAGAATTTTACGGCACAAAAGGAGGCCATTCGGACCATCTAGTCTGTGCCGGCTCTTTGAAAAGAGCGATTCAATCCCACTGCCCTGCCCGCCGGTCCCCATAGCCTAATAGACCTGTTCTCCCTAAATAAAGATCTAATTCCCTTTTAAAAGTTGTTATCGAATCAGCCTCCACCACCTTTTCAGGTAATGCATTCCAGATTCGAACAACTCGCTGAGTGAAAAAATTTCTCCTCAGCTCCCATCTACTTCGCCTTGAAACTATTTTAAATCTGTGACCACGAGTCACAGATTCGCCCACGAGTGGAAATAGTTTTTCTCTATTTGCCCTGTCGAAACCCCTCATGATCTTATAAACCTCTATCAGGTCTCCCCTCAATCTTCTCTGCTCCAGAGAGAATAACCCTAGCCTACCTAGCCTCTCCTCATAGCTGAAGTCCCTCAATCCCGGCACCATCCTAGTAAATCTTCTTTGTACCCTTTCCAATGTCTTCACATCCTTTCTGTAGTGTGGTGACCAGAATTGAACACAGTATTCCAGCTGAGGCCTCACCACAGTCCTACAGAGGTTAGTCAGCACTTCCTGACTTTTATACTCTATACCCCTATTTATAAAGCCTAGTATCCCATATGCCTTCTTAACAGCCTTGTCTACCTGTCCTGCCACCTTCAACGAGTCACTAACACAAATCCCCAGGTCTCTGTTCCTTCACACCATTTAAAATTGTACTATCTAGCCTATATTGCCTCCCTTCATTTCTTCTCCCAAAATGCATCACCTCACACTTCTCTGCATTAAACTTCATCTGCCATATGTCTGCCCACTTTACCAATTTGTCTATATCCTTTTGCAGATGGCTACGATCCTCCTCACTATTTACTATTCTCCCTAACGTAGTGTCATCTGCAAACTTGGAAACTGTACTCCGTACACCCAAGTCCAGATCATTGATGTAGATTACAAACAGTAATGGTCCCAAAACTGATCCCTGTGGCACACCACTGCTCACTTCCCTCCAGTCTGAAAAACAGCCGCTCACTACAACCCTCTGCTTTCTGTCTCGCAGCCAGTTGTGGATCCACGCTGCCACTGTCCCTTTTACGCCATGGGCCTTTAATTTCCTAATAAGTCTCTCATGTGGCACTTTGTCAAATGCCTTTTGAAAGTCCATGTAAACTACATCAACTGCGCTACCATTATCCACCCATTCCGTTACCTCATCAAAAAATTCTATCAGATTTGTAAGGCAAGATTTGCCTTTAACAAATCCATGTTGACTGTCCTTTATTAGCCTATATCTTTCTAAGTGAAGATCTACCTTGTTCCTGATTATGGACTCTAGAAGTTTGCCCACTACCGACGTTAGACTGACTGGTCTGTAGTTACCAGGCTTGTCCTTCTGCCCCTTTTTATACAAGGGAGTAACATTAGCTATCCTCCAGTCCTCTGGCACGACCCCTGTGTCCAAGGAAGATTGAAAGATCGTGGCCAGAGTCCCTGCTATTTGCTCCCGTGCCTCCCTTAGTAACCTAGGGTGCATCCCATCCGGACCAGGTGACTTATCCACCTTGAGCGACATCAACCTTTTTAGAATTTCCTCTCTGGTTATAATTATTCTATCCATTTCTCCTACCCTCTCCTCCAATACTATGGCATTGGCTGTATCCTTTTCTTTTGTGAAGACAGAGGCGAAGTACTCATTCAGTACATCAGCCATGCCCTCTGCCTCCACAATGAGATTTCCTCCTAGGTCCCTAATTGGCCCCACCCTATCCTTGACCAACCTTTTACTCTTAATATGTTAGTAAAAAACCTTAGGGTTCCCCTTAATCTTACTCGCTAATTGTTTCTCATGCAGTCTCTTTGCCCCTCTAACTTCCTTTTTTAGTTCTATCCTACACTTCCTATATTCTGCTTGGTTCCCTTCTGAATTTTGAGCCTGACACTTATCATAAGCCTCTTTTTTTGGTTTATTTTGGCCCCGATTTCCTTAGTCATCCAGGGAGGTTTGGATGCCTTACATTTCACCTTTGTGGGGATGCTTTTGACCTGTGCCTGAACTATCTCCTCTTTGAACACTGCCCACTGCTCGTTAGTTGTCTTACCTGCCAATTTTTCTTTCCAATCCACCTTGGCTAGGTCCCACCTCAACTCATTGAAATTAGCCCTTTTCCAGTTGAGTGTCCTCACCTGTACGCGTTCCTTATCCCTTTCCATAATTATTCTGAATCTAACGATATCATAGAATCATAGAATCATAGAATCATAGAATCATAGAATTTTACGGCACAAAAGGAGGCCATTCGGCCCATCTAGTCTGTGCCGGCTCTTTGAAAAGAGCGATTCAATCCCATTGCCCTGCCCGCTCCCCATAGCCTAATAGACCCGTTCTTCCTAAATAAAGATCTAATTCCCTTTTAAAAGTTGTTATCGAATCAGCCTCCACCACCTTTTCAGGCAATGCATTCCAGATTCGAACAACTCGCTGAGTGAAAAAATTTCTCCTCAGCTCCCCTCTACTGCGCCTTGAAACTATTTTAAATCTGTGACCACGAGTCACAGATTCACCCACGAGTGGAAATAGTTTTTCTCTATTTGCCCTGTCGAAACCCCTCATGATCTTATAAACCTCTATTAGGTCTCCCCTCAATCTTCTCTGCTCCAGAGAGAATAACCCTAGCCTATCTAGCCTCTCCTCATAGCTGAAGTCCCTCAATCCTGGCACCATCCTAGTAAATCTTCGTTGTACCCTTTCCAATGCCTTCACATCCTTTCTGTAGTGTGGTGACCAGAATTGAACACAGTATTCCAGCTGAGGCCTCACCAAAGTCCTATAGAGGTTAGTCAGCACTTCCTGACTTTTGTACTCTATACCCCTATTTATAAAGCCTAGTATCCCATATGCCTTCTTAACAGCCTTGTCTACCTGTCCTGCCACCTTCAACGAGTCACTAACACAAATCCCCAGGTCTCTCTGTTCCTTCACACCATTTAAAATTGTACTATCTAGCCTATATTGCCTCCCTTCATTTCTTCTCCCAAAATGCATCACCTCACACTTCTCTGCATTAAACTTCATCTGCCATGTGTCTGCCCACTTTACCAATTTGTCTATATCCTCTTGCAGATGGCTACTATCCTCCTCACTGTTTACTATTCTCCCTAACTTAGTGTCATCTGCAAACTTGGAAACTGTACTCCGTACACCCAAGTCCAGATCATTGATGTAGATTACAAACAGCAATGGTCCCAAAACCGATCCCTGTGGCACACCACTGCTCACTTCCCTCCAATCTGAAAAACAGCCGCTCACTACAACTCTCTGCTTTCTGTCTCGCAGCCAGAAAGCAGAGAGTTGTAGTGAGCGGCTGTTTGTGGTCACTATTCCCTAGATGCTCACCTACAGAAACCTGTTGAACTTGCCCTACCTCATTTCCCAAAACTAGATCCAGCAATGCTTCTTTCCTCGTTGGACTGGAAACATACTGATCAAGAAAGTTCTCCTGCACACACTTCAGGAATTCTTCTCCCTCCTTGCCCTTTACCCTACTATTCTGCCAGTCTATGTTGGAATAGTTGAAGTCACCCATTATCACTACTCTATTAGCTCTGCATTTCTCCGTGATACGCTTGCAGATCTGCTTGTCTATCTCCTCCCCACTATTTGGTGGTCTATAGTATACCCCTACACTGCACCTTTTTTATTCCTCATTTCTAACCAGATAGATTCGGTTTTTAGTCCTTCTTCTACCTCGTTCCATTCTAAGGCAGTCACTGAGTCCTTAACTAAAATTGCCACCCTGCCCCCTTTTCTCCCTTCTCTATCCCTCCTGAATATATTATAACCAGGAATGTTCAACTCCCATTCCTGCCCATGCTTGAGCCAAGTCTCTGTTACTGCTACAACATCATATCGCCTCGCAGCAACCTGAGCCTGCAGCTCACCAATTTTATTTCTCAAACTTTGTGCATTTACATACATGCACTCAAAGGCACAAATTACTTCCTCTGCACTTTTCTCCCGTCTTACCCTTACCCCTGTCCCTTTTGTTACCCCTCCCGTATCTGAACTACTGTTTAGTTTCCCACCCTCACCCCCCGGGATTAGTTTAAAGCCCCCCCCCACAAAGCTGGACAACCTCCCTGCAAGGAGATTGGTTCCAGCCCTATTCAGGTGTAAACCATCCATTTTGTACAGGTTCCACCTACCCCAGAATTGGTCCCAATGGTCTAGGAACCAGAAACCCTCCTTCCTACACCACTTCTCCAGCCATGCATTGATGTGCCTTATCCTAGCATTCTGGAACTGGCTTGCTCGAGGCACTGGAAGCAACCCAGAGATCACCACTCTCGAAGTTCCACTTTTTAGTTTTCTCCCTTGTCTCTGATACTCTCCCTGGAGCAGCTCAGGCCTTTTCCTCTCAACTTCATGGGTCCCAACATGAACCACCACAAGTGGATTTTCCCCTTCCCCTAGTAGAATTTCATGCACCCGCTCAGTCAAGTCTTCAACCCTGGCACCTGGTAGGCAACACACCTTCCGAGATTCGCGTTTCCGTTCACAAAAACGCCTATCTATACCTCGGACAGTTGTATCTCCTATTAAAATGGTCTTTATCGAGTTGGTTTGTCCAACCTTCTCACAGACCTCCTTATCCAAACAGGTTGAAAGTACTTCATACCTGTTGGAAATGGTTACAGTCTGGGGTTTCTCTGCACCACTCTTTTGGCTCCGCATACCCGGTCGTCTGACTGTCACCCAGTCCTGACCGTGGCTGGCAACAGTGCACTCTTGTTCCCTAGGCCTTGGTGGAGTGTCAGGCTCTAGGATGAAACTGTCTAAGAAGCTCTCCCCTTCCTTGATGCACCGCAGTGTCTCCACCTGATACTCCAGCTCAGCTATTCTAAGCTGGAGCTTCCTCATGTGCAGACATTTGCTGCAGATGAAGTCACCTTGGCTCAGGTTGCCCTCCATCAACTCCCGCATTCCTCGCACATCACATGCCAGGCCATTATCTCCACTTACTTCCCTGGGATATATATAATCTGCACCTACTTCCCCCCCTCTGCACCTATTTCCCACTCTCACCCAATTCCTTCTCACTCTGTCCTCGCCTCGCTGATCCCTATATGTGACAAGACCAATCAACCAACTACCAATCATAAACAGTCTACCAATCATAAAACAAAACAAAGACAGTCTACCAATCTAAAGAATTGGTCAGCAGTTTAGGTAGTACGACCAAACCCAACACTTGAACACACTTGAATACTCACGAATAGCAGTTCCTACAGCGATTCCCACTCTCACCCAATTCCTTCTCACTCTGTCCTCACCTCACTCCGTCCGTAGCTCACTCTGGCTCTCTGCTCGATTAAGGCTCTCGCAGCTTAAGAGTTGCTATTGAGCTGTCCACAAGTTAGTTAAAGATTTGATCCCCTTTAAGGCAGGTGAACCATTGGTCCATTGGCCAATTATAGGTGATGATGCCCCAACAAGTAACCTGCCAGAGTGGAAATGGGCAGGGATGGACTGATGAGTTGGCTACTTAAGGGGTCCACGAGTGGCATGGGTTGGGGCTGCTCAGTGGATTAGCTGTGGTCCTCCTCAGGGCATTTGACCTCCAGGTCTCTTGCTGGTCTGCATATGTTTTGCTGCCAGAAGACTTATCACCCAAGTAGCCTGTGATATGAACAACAACCACCACCACAAAATTGCATTTTTAGAGCACCTTTCATGTTGGGTTTCACATGTGAAGGCTTGCATGTGAACACAATGAACTGTCCAGTGCCTCCTGACACGAACAACACTATACAAGTGTAATTTTGTTGTTGAACAATGGCCACTTGACAAAACTCACTGCGCAGCAAAACCAAGACTCTGTCGCAGTCAAGATATTGCTCAGCAAGACAACCCCCATGGGCGAATAGACCACTAATAGGAACTGTCAAGGCTCAGACTGAATGAATGGCCATCTGTTGGAGATATCAAAATGTGACCGTTGACCATGGGACCCAGGGCATTTTTAAAGGGTTTTCACTGGTGGGGATTGATCTCTGAAAGGGCCATTTTTATCCCACATCCAGAAATCTTAAAAACACATTTCTACAGATGAAGCAATGCTTGATGAAGACTTGCTACAGACACAACAATATCATTGCTAAACTGTGACTGCTTGGCAACAGACAAATAAATCACCATTACTTTTATTATTAGTAGTATCATTATCAAACGGGAATTTACTGGTGGGAAATTTTGAAATTACTGCTGGGGAGTTTCCCACCACTATATATGTTAAATATCTGCCTCAATGGAAGCATTCTCTATCGAGAAACGAATGCCTTTGGGAGTGAAAGAATGGGAGATAAATTGGAGAGAGAAAATAGCAGGAAGAAAAATATTTTTTCAAATGAATGAATGCATCCAACCTCAATATTCTTGTTTATAAGCATCGGTCTCACTCAATTTGTAACACTACCACATTTGGGTCATACGGTTGGCAGATTATGGAATGGTTTGCCTGAAGTGGCTGTCAGAGCAGAATCTATTGAAGAACTTTTTAAAATTTAGACTAGCACATACATAGATAAGGTATTAGAAGGTACAGAGAAAGCCCTTGGAATTTGGATTAGGTTGGATGGATGGCCTCTTGGATCATTTGCAAAATTTGGGTGAGATATTAAACTGAGGTCCTGACTTCCTTTCGGTGGACATTAAATATTCTGTGGCACTTTTCTCACATTTTATCCCTATGTCCTGGCCACCAATCCTCCAGATTAATTGCTCAATCACTTGATGGTTGTATGTGAATCATTGCTGGTGTAAACAGCTGCTGTGCTAGCCTACAAACAGTCACTACACTTCACAGTAACTCTTTTTGATGGCTTTGGTATGCTCTGATGTGATATCAATGCAAATTATTTTTTATTTCTATGCTGTTTCCTTCGGCTACTTTTGCAGCTAGTTCACAGAATGTGATAGCCTCGGTGTTCCAGGTTTATCTCTGCTTAATGTGCTTAAACTGAGGGGCATATGCAGCTGTGCTACAGGTGTTCTTTCATTCATGGCAAAAGATCTTCCATTTCAATTAGCAACCTCTGGAGCTGCGACAACTGCTCTTGTATAATCTTATTTGCTGATCTGGCCTTTTTTTTCAAATGGGTATTAAAAATCTTTCATTCTTTGTGCTATACTTTGCATGTCCTGCAAATTAATCTGATGTCTTGCAATAAAAATGTGTTGTACTTGTTTAAGTTTCTGATTTAAATTGACTGCAGTGTTTGCTTAAAAATACATAGTCACTACACTTGTAAATGTAAAATTAAAGATCCCATGACGCAATTCAAAAGAGGAGGGAGTTTCTCTCAGTGTCCTGGCCAACAATCTCCCGAATAAAATTAGTCATTCACTCCATGTCTCTTTGTGGGATATTGCTTTGGGCAAATTGACTGTGGTGCTTGCTTTAAAATATGCAGTCACTACACTTAAAGTAAAATCCAGTGAAGCGCTTTGAAACATTTCGATGATGGAATAGGGCACTGTAAGGATTATTATATATTTGCTGAATGCTGTGTACAGCAGTGAAAAACTCATGTCACGCTGGATATTGTGTACATCAGCATTAATTCTCATTCTGGATCTTGCTGGGAATGGAGAATTGGTTTGTGATATTTGAGGTATGTTCCTCATAAATGTATTAGTATTGAATAGTGTTAAATAAAATGCTATGATGTTATCAATATTCAGCTCTAATTTTATTTGTGAATGGTAATGTTTTTTGGTCTCTGTGTGTTAACGGTTTATTTGTGGATCCTATCTTCCTGTTTCCAGAAAGAGACGCACTTTATTGGACATGGGCTCAATCCTCATTAAGCCAGTTCAGCGAGTCATGAAGTACCCACTGCTTCTGAGTGAGCTGTTGAATTCTACTCCGGATATGCACCTAGATCATAAGCCTGTTAAGGAAGCACTGGCAACAGTAAGACAAATCAACATGAACATTAATGAACTCAAAAGGAGAAAAGACCTAGGTAAGTTTGTTTTTGTAGTCAGCTGGGTATCTAACACATGTTTGACACTATACTGTCTAGCTCTAGACTACAGTACTTGACACAGAAGTATTCTTTCCCTGTGCACCCAATCTTAGCCTTCCATCATCTTATACGTCTCCATCATATCCCCTCTCAGCCATCTCAGCTCCAGAGGTGAAAGCTCCAGTTTATCAAGTACAGTATACACCTATAACTGCATTTCCTCATTCAAGGCAAAATCCTGCTGAATCTTCACCATCCCACCCTCCAAAGCCTTAGCGTGATTCCTATGCCAGTTTGAGATGTGTTCGCAGGTTTGTAAGATGAAAGTAGCAGTTCCTGTATCTGAGATGGAATTCTTAGTGAAAGTCAAGCACTGGTTTGGATGAGTTCATAAACAAGTTTAAAAAATGAAACAGAGAAACAAACCCAACAATTTGGGAAACACCAAGACAATAGAACAAGGGGGCACTGGTTTAAAGATGCAAAGGGCAATTTCTGGCAGGAAGTTTTTCCTAACTGTTGCAGTTGATGGGTAATTAACAACTGGAACAGGTTACCAGAAATGATACTACCGGGACACTGGACTAATTTAAATAAAAGCTTGATAGGAGGACAGGAGGGAAGAACGAGATCAAAGGACTGAAGGCCTTCTTCATCCAGACTGATCTTGTGAGGTGGTAGATGTTGTTTTAGTGCAGCCATAGGACTGCATCTCCCTCTGCAGGAAAGCAGAAACTCCACCACTGGAACAAAGCAACCGAACCACAAACCCAATGAAAAATTCTCTTTGTACCATCGACGATTTGTTCTTCCCACATTCTTTAGTGATGAAGTACAAAAATTGTGAGGAAGACGAGTCATTAAGATACAGACTGTCTAAGCTGAACATCCGCTCCATTGTGAAAAAATCCAACCGAGTCACAAGTCATCTCAGGATCCTGACAGGTGGGGAGCGTCAGGTATGTACAGTTATTTTGAACGGGCGTTTGTCTGTGTCTTTTATTTAATTACTGCATTGCACTCACTTATCATTACACGTTATTGAACAATGGTGACCCACCCACCCTACCCAGCCCACTCGGCTTCCACGCCCAGTTTGGGAGCTAAGTCTTTATTCTTCAGTGCCTTATGGCATCCTCCCTACATGAAAGGGACTGTATTAATGTAAAATTGTGTTATGCTGCATAATGGCCTGCAGTCAAATGCAGCACAAGGAATGACAATTAAAAAAAAAATGTTTTTACCAAATCTACCTGATTATTTTGCATTAATCTTTCTTCCCCATAGCAATAGATTTTTTTCACCCTTTCTTTTCATGAGAAGTGTCCCTGGAAAAATACCCATGTGTTTATTTGGATAATTAAAAAGCAACTTTAAGGGCCCTCAGTTGTGTGACATTCAAAAGACCTCAAAGCCTTTCTCACACTGTATTACTTGAGAGGGCAGTCAATTCTCGAAGTTGACCTTCTGAGTGTTATTTACATGACTGGGAGTAGAGTTAGAAAGGGAAAAAAGGGAAAACAGCTTTAAGAATCTGTGCCCTGGTCAAATTATTTACAGGACAAAGCTGTTAAGCCTGGCTCTGTTAGTAGCACGTGTGACTCTGAGTCAGAAAGTTGCACGTTCAAGTTTCACGCTGGGGACTTTGAGCTCAAAGTCCAACTTGACACTCTGGGTTGACACTTTAGTGCGATGTTGGCTAAGCTTAGCATGGCTGCTGATGATGGAGTGGAGGGCCGGGTTTGTGTAATAGGTCCAAGCCAATCAAATGAAGAGGGTGACTAGAGAATTGAGGTGTGAACATTCAGATAACTGTTCAAGCATGAAATGATTTGTGAGTGTGAGGATTTTAAAACCGAGCTGTTCGGCAATCAGGAAACAATGGAGCCTGGCAACAACTTGGGTGATGGGGGTGTGGCGTTTGATATGAGCGGCATTATTAATGGGACTATATTAAATATAAAGATTACTGTCATTAAAGGATTGTACAATGAAATTGAGATACAGAACTTATTTGGAGAGATAATCTATACTGAAGCTGGTGGAAAGTGATGGCACCATTTTGAACATGTGCATTTGCATTAAAAAGTGAATTTGTTATTACTGTACTTTGTTTCAGGTCAAAGATGAGATTTTTGATAGAGAAGAAAAAATGTTTCGAAATTTGGAAAAGGCTGTGAGACTTTCTGCGAAGAACACGTCCTGTTACCTTCAAAACATTCAGGTGAATGTTTGCTTTTATCTAAATCAAACAATAAAATGCTTTGCATAATTGTATGCAGGTTGTTGCATAATCAGACAGCCCACTTTACATACACATAGGTTGTGAAATGAACACATTTTACGCTAGTTTACATTTCTGTGATATACGTATTGGGGTTGAGAAATCTCAAATATCAGAACAACAACAACAAAATTATATTTATAGAGCGCCTTTCACGTTGGGAGGACATCCCAAGCCACTGAACAGTCAGGTCGGGACCTGTGCAAGGGAGAGGGGCAGGGTAGGGGGCAGAAGCGGGAGAGAGTTAGGAAGGGAGGAAGAGAGTTGGCAGGCAGCAGATGGCACAGTCAAAGAGGAGCGTCTTGAGACCAGCCTTAAAGGAGGCGAGGGAGGGAGAGAAGCGAAGGGACTGTGGGATGGAGTTCCAGAGTATGGGGGCAAAGAGGCTGAAAGCCCGTCCGCCGATGGTAGGGCAGGTCGGGCGAGGAACATGGAGCATGGAGCCGGGAGCATGGAGCCTTCATGGTTATGGAGCTGGGCAAGAGTCAGAGTGATGTGGTCACGGAGCTTGGTGCGGGTGAGGACATGAGCTGCAGAGTTCTGGATGATCTGCAGGTTGTTATGGGAAGAACCCCTTGAAAAGGCATCCACAACAACTCCGAAACCCCATCTTATACTTCTGTCACACAACTAGTTTGTCTCTAGCAGCAAATCTGCCTCAGGTGGCAACTAGTCCCCCAAATCCTCCGTTTCACCATCGGCGGCCATGCTTTCAACCATTACACCTCAAAACTTTGGAACTCCCTCCCTCAACTCCTTCATCTCAGCCCCTCCTTTCCCATCTTCAGGTCACACCTGACGACCTTCCTCCTCGACTGCGCTTACGGACACCTTCCCCCCGCCATTGTGAAGTGCTCTGAGACGCCGCCTGGCATGGAGGTCACTATATAAATGGAGTCGTTGTTACTGTTGTACTATAAAATTGACCCAATGGTATAAAGGAATCTCTCTAGAGAAAATGCTTATGTCAGGAGTATTTTTCTGGTGGTTATGTACATTTGAGTACTGAGAATACTCGTAAAGTGGCTCAGCCCAGTATGGGCACTAGAGAGGAAAGCTTACGTGGGGATGCGGGTTTGTAGGAGGAAGCTATGTGTAGTCGCATGGCCTATATTTTGTTTGGAATTGAGTCTATTGACTTTCAGTTGTTTTTATCAGTCTTTCTGCCTTCGTCTCCCTCAAGACTGGAATCTGTCCTGCTCTCTATGCCTATGCTATCCCCTGTGGGTCTGTTGTGTTCTCACTGTCTTTGTATCTGTCACTCTTGATCTGTGTGTGTCTCTCTCTCCAGACTTTCTCATTGAGAGCAAAGACTTAAGAGAGTGAAGGCCATTGTCTTGGTAGAATCACCTGAGAAAATAAACTTCCAGAGTTCTCCATTTGTCACCAATGATTTTGTGGTAATAATTTTGGAACATCGCTGTCAACTTTGACAATATTCCTGATCATTTTTGCTTTCTCTGTGGAGTCAGAGTCAACTGCACACAAGATTGAACTCCACAACATCAGAGAAACAGTAATGAAAGAAACAGTAATGAGTTTACCTTAGAGGATCAGTCATTCAAACTCTTCGACTCATAAACTGGCGTTGACGTGGTCAGTGACCTTCACACAGAGGAATAATGTTTTGTAGCTTGATCATTTGTATTTTTGTTTTGCTCAGGAAGGTATGTTACTTGCTGTTCAACATGTCCATGATCTTCAGAAGATTTTACGAGATTCCGATCACGTCAATGGCACTTATCTTCAGGAGCTGAAGAACTCTCAGAGTTCCTTTGAACATTTTGTAAGTACTGTATCTGTTATCTTGATCCCCACAGCACTTGAATTACCTGGATAACCAGTTTGCACACAACAATGCCCCACAAACACCCATGAAGTGAAAGACCAATTGTATTTGAGGTATTGTTGGCTAGGACGGGGAAACTCCCTACTCTCTGTGAGTAATTCCATAGGATCTTTCACACCCACCTAAACAGGCAGATAGGATTGCAGTTTAATGTCTCATCTGAAGGACGGAACCACCGACAATATAGTGCACCTCCAACACTGTTAGCCTTGACCTGTGGTGGGCTGTCTTTTTGTGCAGACAGCAAAATAAATTGGGTTGATTAAATATCTCTTGATTTATGTCATAAATCCCAAACTATTCAATTAAGAAAAGCCTGGATATATACCACTGATCGAACAAGGACATACCTAGACTGGTGCGAATGTTTGGGTGGGAGCTTTTTATTGATGGATCCACAGGACTTAGCTTGGCTGGCGCAGGCCTCAACTGTGATCATAATGATTGAATCCACAACAAGATTCATTAATAAGTGGTTCATGTAATAAGTTATTTGAAGTGCGATGAGTTATGATACAGACAGAGGGCGCAATTAATCAATGCCATCAATCTCAAAAACAGTGGTCAATTCACCCATTTAGGATAAAGGAAGAATGGTTAAAGCAATGGATAAATTCCCTGTGTCACCTGAAGCATATCACCTTGACAATGTAGAGCTCATCTAACACTGCACCAGAGCATCAGCACTGATCATGAATTCTGGTGTGGTGCTTGAACCCACAAACTCTCTGACTCAGAGGCAAGACTGCTACCAGCTGAGCTAAGCTAGGCTGACCCTCCAATGTAGTGTTGGGAGTATACTGCATTGTCAGGACTTGATGTCCTTCATGTGAGGCATTAAAGTGAGGTTTTGTCTGCTTGTTCAGATGGATATTGAAGATCCCATGGCACTATTTGGTAAACAGAAAGGAGATTCTTCCAGTGTATTAGCTAGGAATGCTTCATTCACTTCATAGCAGTTTATGGGACATTGCTCTATGCAGATTGGCTACCACATTTATAATAATAATCCTTGCATTTGATATAGTGCTTTTCACATCTTATGGATGTCTCAAAGCTCTTCACAGATTATACTGTAATGTGAATTGACTGTATATTTGTGGTGAAACATGACAGTGTCCCACAAATAGTCGTGGATTGAAATGACCAAGTTTTATTATTGTGTTTTTTTTGAATGGATTATTATTGGGCGTGTGGAGTAAGGAAACTTGTCCAAGGTTTCACCCTGATCTGCCTGGATTCAAAACACAGGTCTCACACTTGTAAGGTGAATACTCTTAACCACTGAGCTACAGGAGCTTTATTTACAAAATGCATAGTCATACACTTCACAGTATATCCTGTGAAGCACTTTGAGACGTTGTTTTGACGTGAAATGTGCTATATCAAAGGCAAGGATTATTATTATAATTCAGCAAACTGAAATTTCAGAAAATTTACAAGAGTTCCTGGCATCTACCTTGCGAGTGCTCAAACCCGCACTTCTCTGATGTCAAACGACTAACTAGTGACTAACCTCCTTGGTGGGGGGAGGTAAGTGGGGTCTCCTTGGAGCTCAACTGGCTCCAAGGTGACATGTTCCAAGGAACGTCAGAATGTGGCTGTCTTGGAGGTCAAGTTCCTGAGCTCGCAGTATTCCATATGCAAACAAAGCATCACCTGACAAATTCAGTCAAAGGAGAGATGAAAATAATTGACATTCTTTCAAGTCTGTTTTCTCATTGTTCATTTATTTGTGTTTTCATCCCAGAAAGATAATTTGGAAACACGGGTCGTGACGCCGCTTGCTGCTTTACATGCTCTGTTTAGCGGTCCTCAGAAACTAATACAAAAGCGTTACGATAAGATGCTTGACTATGTCAGCTGCCTCGAACGCTCGGAAAGCGTGAAGGAGAGAAAGGCTGCAGAAGAACTGAATCTGACAAAAAAAGACTATGAAGCACTCAACGCACAGCTAGTGGAGGAGCTGCAGAAATTTAATAAGGCAGCGAGGACATTCTTATATAACTGTATCTATTGTTTTACGGCTGCATTCAGGGATCTCATGACTTCAGCTTTACTGGCCTCTCCAGCAGTCAAACATCTACCGGTAAGTTGTGGTCTCAATACAAACACACAATGTAAGGAAAAAGCGAATTCATTCATATTGGGACGAAAGGTGCAGGATTTTGTAACCAGGAGCAGTGCAGAATTACTAAGTATTGAATCCTGCCTACTAGGGAACGGCGATATATCGGAATATCGCTAAAACCCGATATGATTTTCATATCGATATGCCGATATAGACATTTTAAAAATATCGATATATCGAAAAACGGTATATCGAGGTAAAAAATCGGGATGCGAGCACAATCAACTACAAGACCCAGAATGCTCATCTCTATACACAATGCACAGACCGAGGTGCAAAGCCACCATCTTGTATTCATAGTCCTCGAATACAATATACAGGTATGCAAGGGGTGGGGGGAGAGAGACGGCTGTGGGTGGGGGGGGTGAGGGGGAGAGAGACTGCTGGGGGGGGAGGGGTGAGGGGGAGAGAGACGGCTAGGGGGCGGTGAGGGGGAGAGAGACGGCTGCGGGGAGGGGGAGATAGACGGCTGGGGAGGGAGAGGGGGAGAGAGACGGCTGTGGGGGGGAGAGGGGGAGAGAGACGGCTGGGGGGGGCGGAGAGGGGGAGAGACGGCTGGGGGGGCGAGGAGAGGGGGAGAGAGAGTCGGCTGGGGGGAGGAGGAGAGGGGGAGAGAGACGGCTGGGGGGAGGAGGAGAGGGGGAGAGACGGCTGGGTGGAGGGGGAGATAGACGGCTGGGGGGGGAGAGGGGGAGAGAGATGGCTGGGGGGGTGCGAGGGGGAGAGAGATGGCTGGGGGGGGCGAGGGGGAGAGAGACGGCTGGGGGGGGAGAGGGGAGAGAGACGGCTGGGGGGGAGAGGGGGAGAGAGACGGCTGGGGGGGGGAGGGGGAGAGAGATGGCTGGGGGGGAGTGGCGGAGAGAGATGGCTGGGGGGGAGAGGGGGAGAGAGATGGCTGGGGGGGAGAGGGGGAGAGAGACGGCTGGGGGGAGGGGGAGAGAGACGGCTGGGGGGGGGAGGGAGAGAGAGACGGCGGGGGGGGCGGAGGAGAGGGGGAGAGAGATGGCTGGGGGGAGGGGGAGAGAGACGGCTGGGGAGGGAGAGGGAGACGGCGGGGGGGTGAGGAGAGGAGGAGAGAGACGGCTGGGGGGAGGGGGAAAGAGACGGCTGGGGGGGGGGGGGAGAGAGAGACGGCGGGGGGGGAGGGAACAAGAGACGGCTGGGGTGTTGGTGGGGGAGAGAGACGACGGGGGTGGGGGGTGCGAGAGAGGGACGGGGGGGGGGGGGGTGGGGAGAGACGGGGTGGATGTGATAATATACAGATAGATAGAGATGGGGGGGGATGTGAGAGAGGAGAGAGGGAGAGAGACATAGAGAGACACAGACAGAAAAACACAGAGATGGAGAGAGTGAGACACACAGAGAGAGAAAGATATTTACCTCCTGAGAAGATAGGCCCCGAATGCGCGCGCACCCGGAATGCACGCGCACTCCGATGCGCGCGCGCATGCGCAGTACGAAAAAACTTAAACTATCGATATTTCAGTATATCTCGATATGAGCCAATCGATATATCCATATCCGGAAAATTCCCATATCGCCGTTCCCTACAGATATATGTGTGTCACGTCAACTCGCTGACACTTCGCTTCAACACCATTTCCTTCCTGGTCTGTCAGAGCGGCATTCCCACAGGTCGCTGCCATGCTTGACTTTGGACTCACTAGTCATGAAACTTGACTATCAATGTCCATGTGTGTAATTTATGACCTATTCTTGAGTGAAACCTCCTCAATCCAATTTTCAAAACCTTGTTCCACTCCAGAGTATTAAGAAAATTAAATGAAGCACTTATACTTTTGAAGAGCATCTTTTGTCACACTACAGTTTCACATTTTCTATTTTAGGCTTCTCCTTCAGTGAGCATTGGAAACAGACAGAGTCAAGTCTTTGAAGAAATTTACCATTTGTGGTTTGTTAAGGAGTTCAGTACTGGACCTCAGAAGTTGGCTGAACGGAGACTCAGCTCAGATGAAAGGTTGAAGAAAAGATTGTCGACTTCTATGGTAAGTATAGAGGTCTGAAATTCCTCATGATGTTCAGAACTGTAGGCTTCCAATTCAACAATTCAATGATTTTTTAAAAGTCTGAAATTGTGAGATGATTAAAGAAACATGAGTGGGTTTCAGACTTCCATATTCTGAGACTATGATAACATTTTCAATTGTCTAAAAAGGATCTAAAATGTGATGTTCAAAAAAATTCCAGCTCACTGAACTGAACTATAGCCTTGCCTACAAACTACACAGGCTCTATATTTCATACTAAAGCCCTGTGAAGCACTTTGAGACATGCAAGATGATGTATCAGATGCAAATAAATAATAATAATTCTTGCATTTGATTTAGTGCTTTTCACATCTTCTGGAAGTCTTAAAGTGCTTCACAGAATACACTGTAAAATGAATTGACTGTATACTTGTGAGAGAAACGCAGCAGCCAATTGCACACAGCAGTGTCCCACAAACAGTCATGGATTGAAATGACCAATTATTATTTTTGTTAAGGGATTAGTATCAGGCATGTGGTGTAAGGAAACTTGCCCAAGGGTTTACGCTGCCTGAAATCGAATCCAGGTCTCTCACTTGCAAGGTGAATTCTCTAACCACTGAGCTACAGGACTCCACATATTATTAATTAGAATAACTGCAATCCCTGTTTTTCACCTAAAATTATACCAATTTCTGAAAATTTGCTTAAGAAATCGCAATGTAAAACACCAGTAAAGATGGTACTGTGGTCGTTGTTTGCTTGTTGCCACTCTGAGAAACAGCAGAGATGTCTGGCTTGCACATGTTTCATTTTAAACCTTTTCTGAATTGCGTTGGTGGGAGTGGGGTTGATTTTAAGTAAATATTTATTTTAAATGGCTGTGCTTTCTAAATTGTCCTGTATTGGAGAATCTTTGATTCTTGGAAGTTTTGTGGAGAAGATGGTTGAATGTCTTAATAAGCTTCTAATTCCTAGTAATACAACAATACAATACATTTATGCTACTCCTTTCATGCTGAGAGGATATCACAAAGCATTTCACTGGGGATGTCCTCCCGATGTGGCAAACGTAATTTTGCTGTTGTTGTTCATTGTGCTGACTGGGAGCTGAGAGGTTGGGGAGATGCAAGATGAACTGAAGTGTGGTCAAGGAGTTACATGTTGAGGTGGGTTTTGAAGGAGTGAGGGAGTCCGAGGAACCCCAAGATAGAATTGCAATTAACAGATTGGCAGGAAGCTCATCCAGGGTTTAGGGCAGGGGACATTAAGCAGCCAGCGTCAGCTGAGGCAAAGGTCGGGTTGTAGGGTAAATCTGAAAGGGAGGAATCATGTACCTTGAGTCAGTCATTTGAATGTTTAGCTTTGACTATACTGTAAACACAATATGCAGCAATGAGTCATCTGATAATATTGCTGAAGATACCAATGTAGCAATGAGTCATCTGATAATATTGCTGGGGATACTAATTGCACTTAAGGCTATGTTTCTGTTGTCCCTCAAGCTTAATGCCCCCCATCAAACAGAAGATCACAGGTCAAAGTTGTTGTCCAAACACAGCCCTGAGAAGCTGTTTCAGGCAAAGAGGAAGTTCAATGCCGCACAAGAGCAAGATGTGTGTCTTTACGAAGGTGAGATTGTGGCCGTCCTTGAGCAGCAGGACCCAATGGGGAGCACCCGCAGGTGGTTTGTTGACACAGGAAGTGAGTGCTTTCAACCTTTAATTCACTTTTATCAGCCTTCGCTGTGCTGGGCACAATCCATTTGTTGAACATTAGGCCTTAACGTCTTCAGATTTGACTTCTTTGCTGGAGACTTTGTGTTTGTAAATGTTTTGCTTCTGAAGGGAAATTTGTCAAGTTTATTTTTATAGACAATATGCCTATATATAAATCTATACTGTATGTTCTTATATTTAACCAAGCTTTAATAAATATAATAATAATTATTATTATAACCAAGATTTAACGAATGAACTAATAGTTGTGGGGGCACAGGGCCACTCTGTCACACTGACAGTTGCTCACTCTGTGCAGGCAGTGTGTGCTGGTGGAAGTTAGGTCCTACAGGCCACAGTAACCCCTACTGGCCCTGGAGAATTCATGTCTACATTGTCATTCTGGATATCGTCACTGAGCTCATTTACTTTGGAGCGATGATACATTGAGGTTACTGTATTCCCTTGACCTTTTAGAAATCCAGCTTCCAAAAGGAATCAAATGGGACATAATCCTGATCTCTTCCGTCATCTTGAGCAACAATCCCCCAGATAACATTAATCAACAACAAATTACATTTGTATAGCGCCTTCATGTCAGGAGAATGTCTTAAGGTGCTGGACAGTGAATGATTTGGCAGAGCAAGCATATAGATGACTTTGAAAGTGAGATTGAGGATTTAGAACTCTATCCTCTGGGGATGGGGACCAAGTGGAACCTTGCGAGGTCAGCGGTGACAGGATCACAGATCTTGGTAGCTTGTGGCGGGAAGAGTTGGGAAGACCAACAAGCATGGTGTTCACTTCATGTTTGTATTTGGTGTCATCCATCTAAGTAGTTATTTATAAAGACAATCCTGGTTAAGGAAGAACTGCTTAGTATGTGTATCATTCAAAGGTAATCTATGAGTTGTCATATTGTAATGCTTTGTTCCTATGCAGTGATGCAAGGCTATGTGTATTCCTCATTTTTGAGACCATACATTCATGCGTGTGGGCAGAATGGGATGTCTGCAGAGCACTGCATTCCTAATGGAGAT
This sequence comes from Hydrolagus colliei, assembly GCA_035084275.1. Classification (NCBI taxonomy): domain Eukaryota; kingdom Metazoa; phylum Chordata; class Chondrichthyes; order Chimaeriformes; family Chimaeridae; genus Hydrolagus; species Hydrolagus colliei. Next base: position 121,504,450 of record CM068742.1, on the reverse strand, counting down.
TTCGATGACATTAGCTTATTTGTGTCACCTCATTCTGGCGATACGAACAGTGTAAAGAGTCTGCTCCTCGGAGGCAGCAATGGCGACAGAAGTGTGAATGTCTGTCAGGAAACGAATCCAACCATCCGTGCACCAGTGCAAAATGAAAGTAGTGACGATAGTTCAAATGACCTTCAAGAAAATGAGGTGAGAGCAGTTTGCTTGCTTCCTTCTTTAGTCATTAAATTGGACAAATTCCAGTAAAAGCCTGTTTATCTGTGACCCGATCAACCAGATTGCTCGACTCCTTTCCAAGGCAATTCCCCATTTCAGTAATCGTGAGTATGCTCACTTTGCGCATGCGCACTTATTAAACTTACGAACTTGGTTTTTTTACCGATCTTTTTACCGAGTGTGCTGGAATCTTTATTGGTGAGTATCCATACAATATTCTGTTACTATTTAGTGTATTATTAATATGGTATGTTTTTACACCTACCACCCATCTAGTCTGTGCCAGCTCTTTGAAAAGAGCAACTCAATTCCACTGCCCAGCTCCTATGTTCAAGGACTGAGCATCTATAGCCCTTGGAGAATTCCATAAATTCACTACCCTCTGAGTGAAGAAGTTTTTTTCTCAACTCAGTCCGAAAGGGCTGACCCCTGATTGTAAGTCTGTGACCCCTGGTTATAGTTTCTCCAACCAAGGGGAAAAGTCTCCCTCTATCTATTCTGTTGTGCCCGTTAATAATCTTATAGATTTCTATAAGATCACCTCCCATTCTTCTATATTCTAGAGAATATAGGCCTAGATTGCTCAACCTATCCTCATAACTCATCCCCCTCATCCCAGGTACCAACCTAGTGAATCTAGGTTGTACCTCCTCCAAGGCGAGTATATCCTTTTTTAAATAAGGAGACTAAAACTGCACACAATATTCTAGGTGTGGTCTCAACAGGGCCCTATACAGTTGCAGCAAGACTTCCCTACTCTTGTAATCTAACCCTTTTGTAACGAACACCAACATACCGTTAGCCTTCCTAGTTCCTTGCTGTACCTGCAAACTAACTTTTCTTGACCCAAGTCTCTCTGAATGCTAACACTATCCAGTCTCTTCCCTTCTAAAAAATAATCTGCTCTACTGTTTTTGCCACCTAGTTGGATGACATCACACTTCCCTACATTATACTTCATCTGCCACCTACTTGCCCATTCATCTAGCCTATCTATATCATGTTGCATTTTTTAAAATGTTATCCTCTGTGTTTATTGTCCTTCCTAGTTTAGGCGACATATAAGACGGTAGCATGGAAATGTACAACAACTTTCCACTACAGTTTGCCTCTATTTTTAATAGCAATATTTTATTTCTCCAGATTTTTTATGCCGTTTATACCTTCCAAGCACGGAATGAACATGAACTCAGCCTTCAGGAGCAGGAGCGAGTGAAAATACTGAAGTTCAGTGACCTGAGTGGCAACAAAGATTGGTGGTTGGCAGAGGCTAAAGGGCAAAAGGGGTATGTTCCTGCCAACCACCTGGGAAGGATGTCCTATGCTTGACAGCTCATGAATAATAAGTGTATAAATAGATGAAAGGTGAAAGATGTATCTTTCCTGTTATAACATTGGTTTCATAAATATATTCACTGTGTTATACCATGTAGCATTGAAGCCAAGTCCCTCTGTGCAGAATGGTAATTACAAGAGAACAGCTATTTGATTCAGGTTGTAATATATCCATGTACTTGCATTGGTTCATTCCTCAAGATCAGCTCCATGAATCTAACCTTCCCAAGGCTGTCTCAACACTCCCCATATCTAAAATATCCCCAACTTCTCACACAAAACAAAAATCTCCTGTGTTTATATTTCCTTTCCAATTGAAGATTTTTTTCATGAAGGATTGATGTCAAACTTGTTAATAATAGTAACAGTAATAGCATTCAATATATACATTCAATATAACAACCATTGTTAAGAGGTCTCAAAGCATTTCATAGGATTGACTCTGGAGTCCAGTGTCTGTAAGCAAATTGACCATGACTACGTATTTATCATGTAACAACCTTAAAAGTATGAATGTGTGTATGTATGAGCATGCAAGAGAGAGGGAAAAGTGGCAATATTCTATCTGATCCTAGTAGTACAAGATATTGGAAAGTTAACCCAGGACCAAAATACTGGCATTGTTATTAAATGCTACTCCTGTGGAGTAATTCTTTGTAAAATTTTAATGGCACACTTTGTACAATACCGTCTCATACAGCAACATGTTTGAAAACATTTCTCTCCATTCTAACCTTGTAACATGTAAAAGTATATTTCATTCTGGTAGCTGAACTATGTGACCCTTGCAACACGTTTCGGCCAAATCGTGTAACATATCGCCAACAGTCAGTCACACAGAATGAAGTTCCTCATTCTTGTTCTTCTGCAGAAAGAACGCAGCACAATTTATTTATTGTGTATAACACTGAATGTGAGGGAAACCCATAAGTGGATTTTCTTGTCACATGACCAAAAAGGGAGTTTTTAAGGTGGTGTTCTGTGATTCAATGAGATGATTAACTGGCAGAGAAAATGGAAGCACAAACACCTGCTATTGTGATAATCTATAGATAATCAGTAGTGCCATTTCCATAACAGTATCAATGCAGATACTATAACCACACAATCTGGAATGATAATGTCCTATTTTCTGATTCTGTATGATTGTTTATTGTTCTGTTCAATTGTTGCCTTATGTGTGTTTTCTTTTAATATATTGGACCACCTAATACTGCAATGTAGACTGGTTACAATATTTTCAGCACAGCAGTAAAAATGTATGAAGGAATTTCTGGTTTAACTTGGCTAAGGAGAAAGGACAGTAAGAGCAAATCTAAAGCTTGTAACTTTATTTTCTGACACACGCTTCTGTCACCTCATTGTAGCACTGAGCACTGGTATCAATGCATCTTTCCATTTAATGTCCCAGTTTTCGTGCCGAGTTAACTTTTCATTTAGGATGATTTTTGCACACTAAGTTCTCAAGCCAATACGGTTGGGATATAAAGCAGATGCAGGCAAACCTGACATTGGTTTAAACTCATGAAGTCCTGTGAGATCCTTGCCACTGTTTTAACTAGTTCCATAGAATATTTGGCCCTGGTTGACAAACGCCAAGGCTTGGTTGGGCTACTGCTGGAGTTTAATTTGCATAGCTTCAGTCTATCCAACCTAATAGGGATTGCCAGGTTCATAGGAGCGAAATGGGAACAACAACAACAAAATTACACTTGTCTAGTGCCTTTCATGTCAGGGGGACGTCCCAAGAAGGGAAGAATCCCTTCCACCTCCCAAGTCCTCCTGATCAGCTAGAGGAGACAGTGGTTGCTGCAGGTATTTCCATGAGAAGGCAGCTTGAATATTTGGAACTCTCAGTCCAGTTTAGATATTCTAAAGCATAGTGACAGATTTTCGTAATAAATAAAGTGTTTCAGTACCTCTCAGCCATCTTTAGATACTTTCAGTGTATCATTCGGTACAAACCTCTTTGCTATTGTTCACAGCAAATTTATATTAAAAATATAGGTTTGTGCATTTTAAATTCAGTAACAATGATATCCAGCTGCTCTTGTGAAAATTTCACAGTTTATGTGTTTAGTATTTTAAACAATGGCCTAATGGTTGTGTGTTCCCAGGGGGAAATAATATGGTATCTGTAAACCTCAGTGGATAGAGTGATTTACAAGTTGTATAAAGTGATTTATACATGGCTGTTGAATTTAAATTGCAGAATAAAATCCTTATATTTTTTAATTTACAATGTGTTTTAGATTTTGTTCTATACTGAGAAAATTCCTGATACAGATAATCAGCTCAGTCAGGAAGAATCAATAACAATAATAATCTTTGCATTTGATAGAAGACTTTATCATTACCATTAAATTGTCTCAAAGCATTTCACCGGATTCATAATACAGTAATAAAAATCCTTGGATTTGATATACAGTAAAAGCCCGTTTATTCGGCACCCGATCAACTGTAACTTCTGTATAACCGGCATCGCAAAAGAAAGGTCCACATTCAAATAACCGGAATTTAGCAAGAAAAATGCATTGCAAATTATTATTTCTATTTTTTTTTGCCTTTTCGGCCGAATATCCAGCAGGTGCTTTTTCCGGCATTGGCCAGGTCCCAAGGGTGCAGGATAAACTGTTTTTTACTGTAGTGCCTTCTCACATCATTGAGATGTTTCAAAGCGCTCCAGAGAATATACTGTGGAATGACTCTAATTTGTGGATGAAACGCAGCAGCCAGTTGTTCCCAACATTGTCCCACATCAACCATGGAGTGAGTGATTGATTTTATTTGGAGGATTTGTTGATCAGGATACTGGGAGAAACCTTCTCTTCTCAATGAGTCCGAAGGGATCTTTAACGTCCAACACCAAGAACAACAAAATTACTTTTGGTTAGCACCTTTCACATCAGGGGGATATCTTAAGGCGCTGTCCAATCAGTTTTTAGGACCTGAGCTGGGGGTCAGGATGGGTGGGGGGGGGGGGGAGATGAAGTGGGGAGGGAAGGGGAGAAGGTCGGTAATCAAAGGCATGGTCGAAGAGGAAGCTCTTGAGATGGGTCCTGAAGGAGGCAAGCAAAGGGTGAGGCAAAGGACTGCAGGATGGAGTTTCAGCGGGTGGGGTAGAGTAGCTGAAGGCCAGAGCTTGCTGAACAGGCAGATGGGATATCGGTTTAACGACAATGCAAGACACCTGCAGCACTGCATTGGAGTGTCAGGTTAGAGCATATTGCTTTAAAGACCTAAGTTGCAGTTGAATATGGATGATGCAAGGATACAAGGATTCTGGAAAAGCGATAGAACAGGGCATATTTTGAAAGAGGTTCATTTGTAAAGTTGGAATTAAATAACAGAGTAAACCTGCATTGTGTTTTGGAATAAATAAGATTACATGGTGTCAGAAACGAAAAACAAACCTGGAGTGAAACGAGATGGAATACGGATTGAAAAGCATGACGCAAAGCGAAGCGGAATTAAATTAATTGCAGTACCAAGTTATGTGCAGATTCCAACACTACTGAAGTTGGTTGGAAGTTTAAGGCACAATCGGCATTGATTTGAAAGAGATTATAACATTTTTGGCCTAGCAGCAAACATAATGAAACTGCCATGGGAACAGTAGTCTGAGATATTTTTGAATGTCACAAGGGAGGAAATAAGGTGATATTTTGCAACCTTAAAAAGATAGGTAAACCTGCCATTGGAGGAGATGATGAATATTAGGGTGGAAAGATGTTGTGGAAAAAATAATGTGATAACTGACTGATTTAAGTTTGGAACATGAAAGCAGGGACCCAAAGAATCATTCCATCAGTACTGTGCAGTACAGAGATCTCCAAGTAAAATTTTGCAGTTACAGAACAAAATGATTTGTGACCAGATCATACTTGACATAAAAAATACTAAATTAAGAGGAAAGCTTCTGAAAGAAAGGGACCTGATGTTAGAATCAGCAATGGATTGAAGAGGTGATAAAAATAAATATGGGAGACATGGAGAGAGAAACAGAACTGGAAATAGATGAACTAGCCAACAGGCAAACTTGGAATGATATAGATGAAGAGTATGGAGTGCAGAAAATAAGAGGGAGGCCACACTGAATGGGCAAATGTGGCAAATGCGGAGTAGAACATCACACGAGGAGATAGCCTGGAGAAGGAAAAGAATGTTATCAATCCAAAAGATATGGGCATTATGCAAGATTATGCAGGAATAGACAAGAAAATGTAGAGAGATATTTCAGATATAAAGCACAGGAGCAAAGTCAAACAGAAAGCAGAGAGTACAAGTGGTCAAATAACCTGAGGAGAATCAGAATTGGGCAAATTAAATCAGGAGAATATGAAAGCAGAGACAGCTCAGATATAGATTCCAGCAAAAGTGAGTAAGAAGAGGAATACAACATTGAAGTAGTGCAATTCATAAATAGCGTACACACAAAAGAAAATCGGCAAAAAAGATGGTATATTTATGTTGTAAATATGTAAAGAAAATAATTCAGTACAAATTAGATACAGTATAGGAGCACAGGCCAGTGTAATGGCATGGGAAGAATATATAAAATTGGGAGAAACAAATGAGAAAAAATGGAGAAAGGAAAGGTAAACTTATGGCATATAACAAAGAAAAAATTTAACCGTAGGCAGAGAAGAGATAGAAGTAACAACAACAACTACGATTTATATAGCGCCCTCCACGCCAGACGGCGTCTCAGAGCGCTTAAACGAAGTAATATACAAAAGGAAACAAATACAGAATACAATTCTACATTGTAAAAATAAAAGCTATACTTTATTAGGATTGGAAGATATTATAAAAGTGGGAATGTTAAAAAGAATTGGGAATATGGAAATAGAGGAAAGTGAACCAAAGGAGACAGAAGAAATACAGTATTAGGACCAGTAAAGAGGCAATGAAAAAAAGACTGAAATAAAAATTGAGACCACATGTACAGAGACAAAATAATTGGAAGAGAAACGAGCAGGATCCACAGAAGAAAAACTTTCAAAAAAGGAGAAGCAGTATTGTTTCAGGGGAAGAGCTTACACATGGCCTGAAGCTACAACCAGAAGCAATTGTGCCATCACTGTACCAGGCTGACACACATTCAGTGTAATGACTACTTATTTGTAGGGAAATGGGAAGCCAATTTACACAACAACAAACTACATTTGTATGTTGCATTTCACATCAGGAGGATGTCCGTTTCACATCAGTACTACACACAACAATACTCCACAAATAGTTATGAAGTGAATGACCAATTCGGAGGATTGTTGAACGGGACATTACATAAAACTCTGTTCTCATTTTTTTTTTAAATTTAGAATTAGGAGCAGGAGTAGGCCATTCAGCCCCTCGAGCCTGCCCCGCCATTTGATAAGATCATAGCTGATCTTCTGACCTTACTCTAATTACCTGCCCTAACCCCGTATCCCTTAATCTCTCCATTTAAAAAAAATCTATCAGTCTCAGCCTTGAAAATGTTCAAGGACTGAGCATCTACAGTCTTCTGGGGTGATGAATTCCATAAATTCACTACCCTCTGAGTGAAGAAATGTTTCCTCAATTCTGTTCTAAAAGTCTGACCCTTCATTTTAAGATTATGACCCCTGGTTATAGATTCTCCTAGCAGTGAGTAGACTCCTCACTGTCTACTTTATCCAGCCCTTTAAAAATCTTATATGTTTCAATAAGATCTCCCCTAATTCTTCTGTACTCTAGAGAATACAGCCCTAGTTTATTCAACCTATCCTCATAGGTCAGTCCCCTCATCCCAGGAACTAATCTAGTGAATCTACGCTGCACCCCCTCTAAAGCAAGTACGTCCTTTATTAAATAAGGAGACCAAAATTGCACAAAATACTCCAGGTGCTGTCTCACCAAGGCCCTAAACAGTTGCAGCAAGACTTCCCTACTCTTGTACTCTAAACCTTTTGCAATGAACGCTAACATGCCGTTTGCCTTCTTAGTTGCTTGCTGCACCTGCAAATTAACTTTTTGGGACTGGTGTACAAGGACACCCAAATCCCTTTGTACACTAACACTATCTAACCTCTCCTGTCTAGAAAATATTTTATTTTATTATTTTTGCTACCTAGGTGAATAATGTCACACTTCCCCACATTAAATTCCATCTGCCACCTACTCGCCCATTCCCCTAGCCTATCTATATCCTGTTGCAATCTTTTTGCATCATCCTCACAGCTGACTCTCCTACCTAGTTTGGTGTCATCCGCGAATTTAGACACGTTACATTCAATGTCCTTGTCTAGATCATTGATGTAAATTGTAAATAGCTGAGGCCCAAGCACTGATTCTTGTGGCACTCCACTAGTTACATCCTGCCAATTCGAGACTGACCCGTTTATCCCTACTCTCTGTTTTCTATCCATTAACCACTCTTCTATCAATGCTAATATGTTCCCATTAATCCCGTGGGCCTTGACTTTGTGCAACAGCCTTTTGTGTGGCACTTTATCAAATGCCTTCTTAAAATCTAAACAAACCACATCTTCTGGTTCCCCTCTATCCAACCTGCTAGATTATAGATACATACTCAAAAAACTCTAAAAGATTAATTAAGCATGACTTCCCTACTCCAATACTCCACAAATAGCCATGAAGTGGTTAATACCATTACTTCACAATACTCCACAAATAGCCATGAAGTGAATGACCAATTTTGAGGATTGTTGAACAGGACATCACATAAAACGCTGTTCTCATTTTTGAATAGTGCAATAGGATGTTTATCACTAGCCGGGATGGCAAGATGGAACCTTATTTTAAAGTCTTATCTGAAGGATTCACTCCTCGTCGGTCTTCCAGGTCTTCCCTTCACAAGCTGCAGATCATCCAGAACTTTGCGGCTCATGTACAAGGCTCCACAACCCCATCATTCCCAACCTCGCCTGGCTCCATTGGCTGCCCATCCCCCAGAGGATTGAATTCAAGATCCTCGTCCTCACTTTTAAAGCCCTTGACAGTTTTCCTATCTCTCCGACCTGCTGACTCCGTAACAACCTGCCTGCCCCCTCCGTTCAGTGGACTCCTTTATGCTCCATGTCTCCTGCCCGGCCCGCCTTAACATCGGTGGATGGACTTTCAGCCTCTCTGCCCCCACACTCTGGAACTCCATCCCACACTCACTTCACTTCGCTTCCTCCCTTGCTTCCTTCAAGGCCGGTCTCAAGACCCTCCGTTTCGATTGTGTCTTCTGCCACTCTCTCCCTCCGCTCTCCTGGCCCCTACTCTGCCCCTCCCCCGTGCTTGGGTCCTGACCTCTGACGGTTACGTTCTCCCGACATGAAAGGTGCTCTATAAGTGTAATTGTGTTGTTGTTGTTGCTGCTGTCAGGGTAGCTGCCAGAAAGTGATTGAAATGCTGTAGAAGTCATAACTCATTGTAGTTATGTCATTTTCAGTAAAAGCACAGGCTGAATATTGTGAAAGATTTAAACAGGTACCAAAATCATTCAGATGGTAGTGCCCTTGCCTCTGAAGCAAACGTTGTGGGATTAAGCCCCATTGTGGAGCTCAGTTCATAGTCTACATTAACAGTCCATTGTAGTTCTGGATGAGTGCCACACTGTCGGAGGGACCATTTTGGGCGGGAAGTTTGTCCTTCTCATTTCGAACGATGCTTTTGGTGGCCATTTAAGATTCCAAGATAATATTCGGAAAAAGAAGGTAGTTTCTCCCAGTGTCCTGATTCAGTGTGTGGGATACCCCCAAAACTTGGGGTAGCGTCCTGAAGATCATTAACTTAATGACTGTTTGTAATGCTTTGCTGTATTTGTCTCCAATACTAGTCGTTATATTCAATAGCAATTATTGTGATGCACTACAGTAAACTTCTGATAACTCGTCATTTCCCAGGGTAAAGGGTTTAGCAACTAATCCGAATGACTTGTTAGGCATAGGTCTTCTTGGGCCACAAGGGTGTGCCATGATTGGTCAGATAGATGTTTAATGTAATTGTGTGAGTGTCAGAGATAGATGTTTAAATGTTTAAAGCGCTCTGAGACCCTGTCCGGTATGGAGGGCGCTATAGAAATCGAAGTTGTTGTTGTTGTTAATGTAATCCTGTGTGTGCGTCAGACAGATGTTTAATGTAATCCTGTGTTAGACAGATGTTGACTGTAATCTTGTGTCTCTCTCGTGCGTGCGCTCATTCAAGATCCCTCCCCCACCCCCTAACGCGTGTGGCTGCCGTGAAAGGCGCTCTATAAATGTAATTTTGTTGTTGATGCTTCCCTCGAAGTCAGTCAGTCAGTCAGGAGGAGGAGGAGGGGCAGGAAGGGAAGCAGCAGGGGCAGGAGGAAGGGGAGGGGGCAGTAGCAGCAGGTGGGGCAGGAGAGGAGGGGGTTAATGAGCAGTGTAGGATTCTGAGGCCTCAGCCTGTGTGTCCTGCAGTGAAGGTGAGGTAGAGAGAGAGCAATGTGAGCTACAGTTGCTCCGCATATTGGTTTTCCTTGGAAGAGACAAAGTTCAGAGTAGTGTGAGTGTCAGAGAGGTCAGGCAGCGGGTCAGTTACAGGTGTTCAGGATGGGTTTGTTTCTACTTTCACTATTTAAATGGTGTCATTTAAATGTAAAAATCGTATTTGTGTAAAACTGAGTTTAGTTTTCGCTTCAGCGAGGGAGTGACACGGCAGTTCTGTTGTCATTATTTTGTGTGTTGGAGAGTTCTAGACAACTTAATAATAATAATAATCCTTGCTTTGATATAGCGCTTTTCACTTCTTCTAGACGTCTCCGACAACGCTTAATACAATATACTGTAAAGTGAATTGACTGTATATTTGTGGGTGAAACGTGGCAACCAATTGCGCACAGCAGTGTCCCACAAACAGTCGTGGATTGAAGTGATCATTTTTTGGAGGGATTATTATGAGACATGTGGAGTAAGGAAACTTGCCTAAGGTTTCACCCTATCAGGAATTTAACCTATGTCTCTCACTTGTAAGGCGAGTGCTCTAACTACTGAGCTACACGTATAAGTTAATAGTACTGTATGAAGTGTTTTTATAAAAATATATACTCACATAATAAAGGGAATCATCACCTGCAAAACAGTCACTACACTTTACAATAAATCCAGTGAAGTTCTTTCAGACAGAAGTTCTCCCAATATGAAAGGTTTTATATTAAATGCAAGGATTATTATTGTTTTATTTTAATATCTCGGCGTGACTGATCATCATTTCATTAAACAAAATCTCTTGATTTTGAGTCTTTTAAAATTAATTAAGATTTCTGTTTTAGGTGCGATATTGGGTTTTCCACATTTTGGTGACAATCACCGTGGGTTTCAAAGTGTTGATCAAAGTAAACCTGCTGCCTTCATTTTTATGACATAAATATATGTTGGATGTAAACAGCATCTTTCAGGTAGGAAAATGTCTCAATGTGGTATAAGGAGAATAGAGCCCAAGTAGAATAGAGAATAGAGCCCAAGTAGGTTGGGACAGCTGTAGGAGGTAGGTTGTCATTAGTATGCAGGGATTATTATTAATATGGCAGGGTTGCAGAAAACGGAACTAGATGAAAGGGTTAACGGACAGCTGAGAGTTGAAGGAAAATGCTGATATTTTGCACGCGTGCTGTAATCTGAATGTATATTCCAATCTATTATTTTTTATTGTAACCAAACGTTTTTTTTAAAATTGTTACATCTCCACACTGTCCTAAGTTTTGAAACTGCATTAACATGTAAAAACTCTCATTGGCTGACATTATTTTTATGATGTACTGTATAGATAAAATAACAAGTAACCCGGATTATGGGGAGAAAGGAAATCTGAAATACTGTATACCTTTAAAACATACTACACTGTGAAATGTGGTTTGAATGGACGGACCTTTTATCTATTTTATAGAGACAGATAACCTGCAGACATGTTCACATCTCAAGATGACAGTGATATACCCGTGTCTGATACATATGGCACTGTGCCTGTGTCAGACAATCCTAAACCATCTGGTGGAGGATCTACAGTCACTTTTTACAGCATTTGCTACAAAGTGAAAAGCAGAAGTGGTCCGCTGTACCATAGTGAAGTCAAAATGAAGGAAATTCTAACTGATATCAAGTAAGTACTTTTATGTAGTTTATTATTTGGTAAGAAACCTGTTGTTAGTTGATTGTTAGATTGCCTTCCAGGGGTAATAGTCCTTTTTTAAAAAAAAATTATAACGATAGTTTGGTCACTCAATCCTCGACTGTTTGTGGGACACTGTTGTGCGCAATTCTCTGCCGGGTTTTGCTTACAAAATCCACAATGTATTGGGAAACACTACGCTTTGAAACATCTGGATGACTTGATAAAATGCACTACAATAAAGGCAAGGATTATTACAATTTAAATGGTATTTTGAAAAGTAAACCCATAACAATACTTTAGGATGCACCAAGGAGATTGAGAGAACTTAGATTTAGAGTTCAAAGGGCAATTTCAGGACAAACACCAGGAAGTATTTTTTGTTATTATCCAGAGCGTCATTAAAGTCAAGAACTGGTTATCAGGAACAACAACAAATTATATTCATAGAGCACCTTTCGCGTCGGAAGGACGTCCAAAGGCGAGGAAGCATGGTGAGGTCAGGATACTGGGACTTGCTTGAGAAACAACTTGATGCTGTGATTGAGCAGATGGCAGGGTGGGTGTTCTGGAGGGATGGGATCAGATGAGCCATAAAGACTTCTTCATCTCAAACAATCTTGTGATCCGAAGTATAAAAATATTGAGAAATGTTGAGCTGAAGAAAAAATTGTCTTTGTGGTTGAGTGAAGTAGGAATGACAGGAATGTGCCAAAATATCTGACACATGGGTCAATATATTACTTTACAAAAAAATATAAATCGATCATCAATTCTGCTGGTGAACTTCTGAAAGTTAAGGATCTCGTGACTCTGTTGAAAAGAGAAGAGAGTTTTTCCTGGTGTCCTGCCCAACAATCTCTTGGATAAGATTGGCCATTCAATTCATGGATTTTTGAGACAGCTTCCCAAAGTGAAAGATATTACAGTAAAAGCCTGTTTATCCGGCACCTGATCAACCACAACTTCCATTTAACCGGCATCGCAAAAAAGAGTCCGCGTTCGATTAACCAGAATTTATCTAGAAAAATGCATTGAAATTTGGTGGGGCTTTTTATGCATTTTCGGCCGAATATCCAGCAAGCGCTTTAACCAGCATTGGCCAGATCCCGAGGGTGCCGGATAAGCAGGCTTTTACTGTATATCAAATGTAAGGATTATGATTATGATTTTATCTAATACCATCCTCTCTGGCTGTTTCTCCTTATTACAATAATCCTTACATTTCCAATCCTTTTATAGCTGTATTATGTGAATGTATTTAATTCTGTTTTAGACATTTATACAGTATCTCACAAATGACATCTTGTATATTCAAACAACTAGGAGTGTTTAATAAATTAGCAACTTAACATGAAATAGTTGAACTCTGTTTATAATCTTGGGCTCTCTGGTCTGTATCTTTGTTTTTACAAAAAACATCCTCTTTGTTCAGCTTCAACTTAATTATTTTACAAACTTGAATTGAAATCTTCTTAATCTGTGTTTTGATTCAAATAGAATTAATTTTATCTTCTTGACATTAGGATCTCAAATCTGGCATCATGTTTGGTGCATTTTTTGGTTTGTTAGTAAAGTATTGCAAAATTATGTAGATTAACTGTTAAATTGAGAGCCAGAACTGAATAGACACCAGTCAGATTCTTAAGCATGATTACTAAACTGAATTTTAGAGCAAAAATTATTATTCACCGGCTGAGCATTTATTAATACTTATACCCTTGCTGTTGCACAAGCTATATGTTTGCTATAAGTAAAACACTACATTTGGTTTTTTAAATGTCCATTTATTATTAGTGTAACTCTTTAAGAGTTGCACCTTATCTTAACCTGAACTCGCTGCCGGTTAGCTCAGGTTTGTTCTTTTTGTAGTGCAACAAGGATTGTGTGTGTTCTGTCAAGAAACACAGTGGATTTTGCTGCTGTAATACAAGTTGTTGTTTGGACTATTTCCTTCCTGTTTTACAGTGGCATTATGAGTCCTGGAATGAATGCTATCCTGGGTCCCACAGGCAGCGGAAAGTCCTCGTAAGTGTTCATGATCTTTTTTCCTGGAAAATACTTAGAAAGTTTGTGGTTTAATGTACTTTATTACCCAAACCTGGTTCATATCATACTATTAGCAATCTTTGCTTTTGATATTGTTCCTATGATGTCATAACGTCTGAAAGAATATCACTGCTGCTGACAAGCATAGTGATTCAGTGTTTTGTAGTACAGAGTTTGTGGGAGGGGAGCTTTGAGCATAATCTTTCATTGTGTGTTTGTAACAGGATCTACTGTTAATAATACACAGTGGAAGATTTGCAGCTGTTTCACTCTAGCATTGTAAACTTGTGAAAGGGTAAGGAGTGGCCACACAATATCGCACACATCTAGACACTTATAAACATGAGAACATGTCAATAAAAAAATCAATACTTTCGAATCCATTTCAGGTTGTTAGTACAGACCTGCTGGGCTCTGCTGGTTGTGTCTCCCCACAGCAAGTTCAGCCTCAGGAGACCTCACCTTTTCCTAGGTTAGAAAGTCTTTGTTTTTTTCTGTTCATAGCTTTCAGGTGTACAATTTAAAGTTGCACTGAACACACCAGAGATTTTTCTCCCGCAAATACAAGCTGCGGTATGTTCTTGTTCGCCTTGGGATGTCCTCCTGACGTGAAAGGTGCTATACAAGTGTAATTTTGTCGTTGTTGTTACTTTCCAGGTTGTTAGATATTTTGGCTGCCCGGAAACCTGAGGCTTATGTGTCAGGAGAGTTGCTGTTAGATGGTGCTCCACAGCCTCCAAACTTCAAATGTATCTCTGGCTATGTTGTACAGGTGAGAACTCTGTTCAGTGAGATGGACTAGCTGAGATCTTACAAGTCAGCTCATTAGGAGCCTTTGCACCGTTCTGTCCTGAGGCATTTGATCAGGTTTAGATATATAGAAAGAAATTCAAGTTATAGAACGTTAGTCATTTTTGTCCATTAGAGAGTCTCCGAGCTCTGTTGCAGAGGCTTGTAGTTGTTTGTAATAGAATTCACCACCAAAATGGACATCTAAAAAGAAGAGTGATTTTTTATCTGGTGTCCTGACCCAACAATCCTCCGAATAAAATTGGTAATTCACCTCATTGTTGTCTATCGGTCATTGCTATGCACTAATTGGCTGCCATATTCACAAAAAATATATATTATAAATTTGCAGCCCATGTCCTTTCCCGCACCAGGCCCATCTGTAAACCTATCAGTCACATCCTTGCTTGTCTCCATTAGCTCTCCATTCCCTTGTGGGGCGAGTTCAAAATCCTTGTTCTCACCTTGAAATCCCTCTCATACCATCCGACCCAGTGATCTCCTCAAACCCTACATTGTGGCCACAGCCTTTCTCTCAGCAGGATGGACTACTTCATATTCTTCATCCTCACCCCACCATTGGTGGGTAGATGGGGACCCCTGGGGAGCCCCAATTATCTGAAACTCCATCCCTCACAATGGTCCAGGTTCATCTGAAGACCAGTCTCTTTGACTGTGCATTCGGCCATTTTTCCTTGTTATTTTTTTCTCCCCCACTCACTTTGGGTGCCCAGCCAGTATCTAAGCACTTTGGGACTTCCTTCCGTCATGAAAGGGGCTATCTAAATGGCAATTTGTATTCTATTATGTCAGTAACGCAAACTTTTAATTAGACACTTTGGAATTATTCTCTACTCAGGAAATTTGAATGAATTTTGTTTTGAGAGAATCCCATTGTTATAACTCCTGATGGTGGATATCCTTACAACAACAACAAAATTACATTTTTAGAGCACCATTCACATCAGGAGGATGTCCCAAGACATTGATCTTTACTGCCAAGTGTAGAATAACCTCCTCTCTGAAACTTTCTACTGGATTCTATAAGTGTATTTGTTGTAGATCCAACAATAATGTTAGTCTTGCATGATTAGTGCAATCACTGTCTCTTTGATTTGTGCTATTAATTCTGTTATTTCAAAGGATGATGTGGTGATGGGGACACTGACGGTGAGAGAGAATCTACAGTTCTCTGCCGCCTTGCGTTTGCCGAAGTATATCAGTCGAATCGAACAGAACAAAAGAATCGACAAGGTCATCGAAGAACTTGGACTGACTAAAGTGGCAAACTGCAAGGTACAGAAGTGAGCTTGTCTACTTCAGCCTGTAATTGCAGCATGGTACGTTAGCCAATGATATTATATAAAGCTCTCTCCAGAGGCTATTTTCAATAAAGGGTATGGATACCAAGTTGGATTAGATGAGCTGTAGCGCTTTTGGAGAAAAACACCACTGCAGCACAAGATCTAAATCTAATAGACCAAATGGACTGTTTCTATGATTCTGGAAGCAGAATTTATTGCATATCAATAATAATTCTTGCATTTGGTATAGTGCCTTCCGCGTTAGGAGGATATCTCAAAACGTTTCAGAAGATTCATTGTAAAATGTGGTGACAGTATTTTTGTAAGGAATTACATCTGTGCACACATTAGAAAAGACCAGCATTGATTCATCTAAACTTATACCATCCTCTGCATCTCTGACTCTCTTTACACACAATCCACAGAGTGAAGAGGAAATGTCCACGACAAGCTTACCAATTGATCCATACTGATGCTCTATAACATTTTACTCAATACAAAATTATTTTTCACAATTTCAAAATCTGCGTGAGATAACTGCCACTCTGCCTTTAGCTAGCCTTCACCTCTGACTCTTTTCTTCCAATCCCAAGCATTTGTGCTACCAGCTTCCCCTAACACATCTCTGCCGTGAACACATTGCACTCCACAGCATGTCTCTGGCTTCAATTCCCAACTCATTCTCTTTCTCATGTCATCTAGTTGTGTGTCGGCTCAATTAGTAGCACTCTCACCTCCGAGTCAAGCAGATTGCGGGTTGCAGCCCCACATTTTGTGCTGCAGGTGTATTGCATTGTTGGATGAGATGTTAAACTGAGGACCAGTTTGCATATCCAGGTCCATGTTAAAGATACCTTGGTACAGTACTATTCAAAAAGGAAAGAGTATTGCTCCTGGTGTCCTGGCCAACAATTCACAATTAAAATTGATTACCGTATTCACTTCATAGCCGTTTGTGGAACATTGCTGCGTGGAACTTGGCAGCTGCATTTCACCCACAAAACATACATTCAAATCACTTTACAGTACAACAACAACAATTACATTTATAGAGCGCCTTTCACGTTGGGAGGACATCCCAAGGGGCTACACTTTACAGTATATCTTGTGAGTCACTTTGAGATGTCTTAATGATATGATAGGTGCATGTCAAATGTAAGGATGATTATTATTTTATATTATTATTATTTTATAGTATATCCTACAAAGTGCTTTGAGACCTCCTCCTGACATAAAAGCTGCTTTACTAAATGTAAGGATGATTATTACTGTTGTATGTTTTTATCTCATTTACCCTCTTCTGTTGATAGTAGTGCAGGTCTCCATGTTTGGCTCAATAATACTGAACATAAACAGTTATGTAAATTGGATGTTGATGCCAATCTGATGGTGGATACAAATTAAGGAGATCTGGCTAACTAAATACAAATATGGATTTGGGCTGACAAAGTACCAATGTTACTGAATAAGGATAAATCCAGAGTGAAAATATTGGGGAGGAATATTAAATAGTATTGGTTTGGAGGACACTGGACAGGAGAGGGATTGGGGTTAGTGGGTAGTTCGCTGTTTCAAAAGCATCACAGCAGTCAATCAATCAATCAATCAGTCAGTCAGTCAGTCAGTCAATCAATCAATCAATCAATCAAAACTTACATTTATATAGCGCCTTTCACGTTGAGAGGACGTCCCAAGGCGCTGTGCAGTTAGGTAGGGACAAGAGCAGGGGCGGAGGGGTCGGGGCAGGATGAAGAAGAGTAGGAACATTGACTGTATATTGGTGTGTGAAACGCAGCAGCCAAATTGCGCACAGCAGTGTCCCACAAACAGTCAGGGAAATGGGGCCAGGGGAAAAAGGGGGAAAAATGGGCAAGGGGGGAGAGGGAGGGAAAGGTGGGCTGGGGTGAGGTCAGGGAGGAAGAGAGGGGAGAAAGGGGGATAAGAGAGAGGGAGGGAAAGGTGGGTGGGGGGCAAGGTCAGGGAGAAAGGGGGGTAAGAAGGAGGAAAAAAGGGGGGAGAGAAAGTGGGGAAAGGGAGTGAGGGAAGAAGAAGAGGGGGGAGAAGGCCAGGGGGCAAGGGGAGGGGGGAATCAAATTCATAGATTCATAGATTCATAGATTCATAGAATTTTACGGCACAAAAGGAGGCCATTCGGCCCATCTAGTCTGTGCCGGCTCTTTGAAAAGAGCGATTCAATCCCACTGCCCTGCCCGCTCCCCATAGCCTAATAGACCTGTTCTCCCTAAATAAAGATCTAATTCCCTTTTAAAAGTTGTTATCGAATCAGCCTCCACCACCTTTTCAGGCAATGCATTCCAGATTCGAACAACTCGCTGAGTGAAAAAATTTCTCCTCAGCTCCCCTCTACTTCGCCTTGAAACTATTTTAAATCTGTGACCACGAGTCACAGATTCACCCACGAGTGGAAATAGTTTTTCTCTATTTGCCCTGTCGAAACCCCTCATGATCTTATAAACCTCTATTAGGTCTCCCCTCAATCTTCTCTGCTCCAGAGAGAATAACCCTAGCCTATCTAGCCTCTCCTCATAGCTGAAGTCCCTCAATCCTGGCACCATCCTAGTAAATCTTCGCTGCACCCTTTCCAATGCCTTCACATCCTTTCTGTAGTGTGGTGACCAGAATTGAACACAGTATTCCAGCTGAGGCCTCACCAAAGTCCTATAGAGGTTAGTCAGCACTTCCTGACTTTTGCACTCTATACCCCTATTTATAAAGCCTAGTATCCCATATGCCTTCTTAACAGCCTTGTCTACCTGTCCTGCCACCTTCAACGAGTCACTAACACAAATCCCCAGGTCTCTCTGTTCCTTCACACCATTTAAAATTGTACTATCTAGCCTATATTGCCTCCCTTCATTTCTTCTCCCAAAATGCATCACCTCACACTTCTCTGCATTAAACTTCATCTGCCATGTGTCTGCCCACTTTACCAATTTGTCTATATCCTCTTGCAGATGGCTACTATCTTCCTCACTATTTACTATTCTCCCTAACTTAGTGTCATCTGCAAACTTGGAAACTGTACTCCGTACACCCAAGTCCAGATCATTGATGTAGATTACAAACAGCAATGGTCCCAAAACTGATCCCTGTGGCACACCACTGCTCACTTCCCTCCAATCTGAAAAACAGCCGCTCACTACAACTCTCTGCTTTCTGTCTCGCAGCCAGTTGTGGATCCACGCTGCCACTGTCCCTTTTACGCCATGGGCCTTTAATTTCATAATATGTCTCTCATGTGGCACTTTGTCAAATGCCTTTTGAAAGTCCATAATAACAACAATAAACAACAAAATCAACAACAATAAACAATAAAAGCAATAATATTAACAACAACAAACAATAATCGTCCAGCAACCATTCCTTCTCCCCGCCGCCCGCCCGAACGATCTTCAAAATGGTGGGAAACAGGGCCCAGTGTGGCAACAGGCCCGAAAACCGACCTGCTCGTCAGCTGGTGTACCCGGAGACTTGGTGACGGCCCTGGTACCTCAGACACGGTGTGTCCGGCCAGTTCGCACAGCAGTAAAGAACGGTACTACAGAAAATGAATGGGTTCTGCTGCTTCTGCAGCAACTGTTTGAATATAAATTAACTACTGTGACCTATGTATGTGACCTAATCATGAAGAATTGACCTAAACAGGTACAATTTGAACTTACTACAGTGCTCATCTGCTGCTATTGAGTACATACTACTACTGATGAAATATTACAGAAGATCAGCCCTGAACCTCTCTCATGTGTTTAAACAGCCCGCTGGAGGAGAAAAATCCTTCTAATTGTTCTCTTCCAACATTTAACTAGATTGGCACTCAGCTGATTCGAGGTGTGTCTGGTGGAGAAAGAAAGAGGACAAACATTGGAATGGAACTGATCATTAATCCTACTGTCTTGTTCCTGGATGAACCAACTACTGGACTAGATGCTAGCACTGCTCATGCTGTCTTGCTCTTACTGAAAAGGTAGTTTATTATATTTTTAAAATACTCAATCAAATACAGAGCACACCACAATATCCTTCAGTGTATCACTAAAATGTTGTCTCTGCTAATCTCTACATCTTTATTGTGTGCACATACATTAAAGTCCATTCTTTAGCACACATACAGAATTGCTTCAGATCTTCTTAACTGCTATATTTCTTTTGCCAATTACATGGTCATGTCATTACAATCTGTACATTTGATATAGTGCTTTCATGTCAAGAGGCTATCTCAAAAGTGCATCACAGAATATACTGTAAAGGGCAGTGACTGTGTATCTTGAATTTTCTTGCTGAATGTTGCAACCTGTTTGCTTGCAACCAGAACCCACAAACAGCCTTGAAGTGAATGCCCAATTTTGTATGGGGGGTTGATGGCGAACCTTCAGCTACTTTGCCCCCAACTTTTGGAATTCCATCCTGCAAACCCTCTGCATCGCCCCCTCCCTAGCCTCATTCAAGTTCTGCCCCAAGACACTCCTCTTCAACTGTGCCATCGTCACTTCCTTTCACTCCACCCACCCCGATCCCAGCTCAAGTCCAAAACATTGACTGTCTCCTGTCGTGAAAGGTGCTATACAAATGTAATCTTATTATAGTTATTATTGTCAGCCCAGTCTGTGTGAATTCAAAGTCCCACATATCTTAACAGAAGCAAATTTTATAACATTTCATGAAGTACTTGGGTTTTGCCCGAACTTGTCACTACCTCACCTGTCTTCATTTAGCAGAATTCCTCATTTTATCACACTTATTATTATTATTATTATCCAGACTTGATTATTCTCTGTCATAATAATTATCCTTGCATTTGTTATGCACCTATCACATCATTAAGACATCTTAAAGGGATTCGCAGGATATACTGTAAAGTAGATTAACATTCAAGCCCCTCCATGGGCATTCCCTCTCTGACCTGCTGACCCCCTATCAACCTGTCCACTCTCTGCCCCTACAGTTTGGAACCTTCCAACAATCCCTTCACCTTGCTCCCTCCCTTGCCTCCTTCAAAACTGATCTCAAGACACTCTTCTTTGACTGTGCCTTCAACCGCTGTCCTACCTCTCTACCCACCCTCATCCAATGCACAATTCTAGTTATTATGTAACTCTTAAAAATGCCTGAAATTGGGTTATTCACAGAGCAACGATTGCCTGATAATGTAAGACTTGATATCTTGTGGACAATTAAAATGAAATGTATCTGTTTCCCTCTTCCTAGAATGTCAAAGCAAGGTAAAACGATCATCTTCTCAATCCATCAGCCCAGATACGCTATCTTTAAGCTCTTTGACAGCTTGACACTCCTGGCGAATGGAAGAATGATTTTCCAAGGCCCAGCTTCCAAAGCACTGGATTACTTTACCACGATTGGTGAGTGCTAATCCTCTGCCTCCACATTATCTCCTCCAACAGTTTCTCTTCCCGGCTTTCTAGATCACCTACAGTGTAACTCAGAGCTCTGCTTCCCACCCCTGCCTTTTTCTCATTTATAATAATAATAATCCTCGTGTTTCATACAGTGCCTTAACACGTTGTTGAGCCTCCTCAAAGAACTTGACAGAATATACTGTAAATTGAATTGACTGAATATTTTGTGAAGGAATGGGCTCGCAAACGAGATGACCCGGGTTACTTTCCTGACACCTTGGGCAAGTTTCTCTACTCCACACGTCTCTGTTTACATAACAGTAAGTGAGAATCCACTTGATAGTCAATTGGCACTTGTTTTTAGTGAGTAATAATCCTTTCAAATAAATAAATTAGTCAATCAAGTAACAATTGTTTGTGAAGAACTTCCGTGCACAATTTGCTTCCACGTTTTGCCCACAAAATATAGTCAATTCACTTTACAGGCAGTGGTTTCCAAACTGTGGGGCATGCCTCCCTTGGGGGGCACGTACCGTTGGCTGGGAGGGGCACGGTCGTTATTGTTCTTATTACAGATAAACCCCACTTAACATTGCAACATTCACTAATACGTTGTTTGCCAGCGGATGGAAAGGGGACGCGAGGGCGCTAGAACCTGGGAGTGAGCCAGGCCGGCAGCAAGAGAGCGAGGCAGGCCGGCAGTGAGTGAGACCAGCAGTGAATGAGTGAGCCCAGCAGTGAATGAGTGAGCCCGGCAGGCAGTCAGGGAGCGAGTGAGAGAGCCGGGCAGGCAGTCAGGGAGAAACTTTGTGCTGAAAAGCAAGCTCATCACGCTAACAAATTCTAAGTGTTGTAAATGTAGGTACAGTAAAAGCTTTGTTATCCGTCACCCTCGGGACCTGACCGGTGCCAGTGAATTAAATATGCCGGATATTTGTGCAGCAAGTTGCCGAAAATCCTACAAAAAAATGTACTTATTTTAAAACATACCATATTAATAATAACAGAATATTGTATGGATACTTTCCAATAAAGCAATCTAGCACACTCGGTAAAATGATCGTTAAAAAAGCATTCCAACGTTCAGTAAGTTTAATAAGTGCGCATGTGCACGAATGCGCAAAGTGAGCATACCGCGAGTGTCCTGGGTGGCTATGGTATGAGATACGGTTGCTGGAATGGTGAATTGTATTGGGAGATCGGTTGGTTGATCGTTCCGATTGGTTGGGTGCCGGATAACCAAGCTTTTACTGTAATTGGTTTCATAATTTTAAGAATTTTTTTCATTTAGTGTTTTAAAATCAATTTAATGTTTTCGTTTTTTTTAAATGATTAAAAATAGGTAAAGAAAATATTGAATTTGCTGTTATCAATTGTGAAAATTATTCAATGTGAAGTTGGGGGGGGTGCACAACGAAAACTTTGCTGAGTTAGGTGGGGGTGCCGGTATTTAAAGTTTGGAAGCCACTACTTTTCTGTGAAACACTTTGAGATGTCTCAACAACTTGATAAGGTGCTATATCAAATACAAGGATTATTATATTGTTATATTAAGTGACCCTGCTGGAAGGGAGCTTTATGAATGCAGGTTGTTGGTGGTTTTAAAAAGCCAGTTTTGGTGCCAATGAAAAGCACAGACTATTGTCATTAGTGGCAGAAGGTCATTACTTGAGAATGGAAAGCACATAAAATCTAGAAAGCAGATACTTGTCGCCCAAATGACCAGACAGTTCCTCAATTAATAAGTCTGCAGTGCTCATAGTGATAGTAAGGAATGCCATCAATTCACATCTCAATCATTATACAGTAGAAGCCCGTTTATCCGTGACTCGATGAACTGGCACCCGTATAACCGGCATGCCCCCCAAAAAGTCTCTATTCGATAAACTGGAACTTTTCCGGAACAATAGCGGTGGAGCATTTGTAACTGCATAAAGAATAACATAATAACAGAATATTGTATTGGTACTTATTGTTAAAACTACTCTCTTGCGCTTCTTACCTTTACTGGTAGATGCTGCGCTTGAAGCCATGATGCTGCAGTTGAGCTTTATAGTCCAGCGATTCTTTTTAAAATGGAGCACGCCAAGCGGGTGAAAAAAAACGGAGCGCGACTTTAAAGCCATACTAGCGGCAAGCCGATAACGCTAGCTGATAACCTACATTGCCATGCAGGTGCAGTATTTTGGTTTGCCATTATTAGAGTGTAGGGTTATTGGCTTGCCGCTAGTAAAGTCACGCGATTTTAAAATCATGCTGCCGCTTTATTCACCCACTTGGCGTCCTCCATTTAAAAATAATCCCTGGACTGTAAACTTCAATCAGTGAAGTTGAGAAGCGCAAGAGAGTAGTTTTAACAATAAGTACCAATACAATATTCTGTTATTATCTGTTATTATTTAGTCTACAGCGTGTAGGGTGTGTGTTAAAATAACTTTTAAAAAATTCTGGTGGGTTTTTGGCCGTGGCCGTCCAAATATCCGGCAGGCGCTTTAATCGGCATTGGCCAGGTCCAACGGGTGCCGGATAAACGGGCTGTTACTGTATTGAGTAGTCAGAGACAAGTCTCCTGAACTCAACTTATTTCTGTGGACTGTTGTGCAACATTTCCAACTGCCCTGAACTCAAGTGCAACCAAATAGGCTGCAATAAAATAATGTTTCAATGTTGTTTAGTAGTTTATAGCACATGGCCATTTTTGCAAGTCAGATCTAATGTCATAATAAAATTGATAATTTCAATCCCTGACCGTTTGTGGGACACTGCTGTGCACAATTGGCTGATAGGTTTCACCCACATATATACAGTCAAGTCACTTTACAGTATACTGTATTACGTGAAGCGCTTTGAGACGTCTAGAAGACATGAAAAGCACTATATCAAATGCAAGGATTATTATTATTTGGAGCTTGTGATGTTTCACAGGTTGACATCAACCGGCCAAGACCTACCTCAGTAGGTTTTGTTCGCCAAGATAATGTATTATTTATACCTCAATTATCCAGTATTACACCACAAACATTCCTCTGGGCCCCTTTTTCATCGTCATACCAAGCCTGCACTATAAACTATCTGGAAAAGAACTATAGTACATGCAGTTTCACTGCAATAAAATCATGTTTCAATGTTGTTTCGTAGCACCTTGGGACGTCCTCTCGACGTGAAAGGCGCTATATAAATGTAAGTGTTGTTGTTGTTATAGCATATGGGCATTTTTGCAAGTAAGATCTAACGTCACCTTTGCCTGAATTGATTTACAATTCATACTTTGAACAAGAATAAATGTAATCAGATCTTATTAATACTTTATTCATTAAAAGCCACTGCCCCTTTTAGGCGGCAATCTTAGTATAGGATACTATAGGTACTAAGAAAATGTCTCATGGAAAAGGAACAACAACTTGTATTTATATATCTCTCGGAGCGCTGTACAGTGGGAGGGTCAGACACTGAGCAATGGAGATGGGGGAGGAAGAAGTGTCCTCAGGGAAGTTTTTAAATGACATCTAAAGATAATAATACAACAATCCTTGCATTTGATATAGCTCCTTATCACGTCGTAACTTGCCCAACATTTTGCCCTGCCCAGGAATTGAGCCCAGGTCTCTCCACAGTATCGAAGCTTTACTCTGCAAGGTGACTGTAGGCACGATTAAAAAGAAAGGTGTTCAAATATGATCTGAAGACAGGCAAGAAGGTGTGCAAGTAATTAGATTGCAAGCAAGAAAAAAACACTTTTGATTAAAGTTTCTACCATTTCCACAAGGAACAATTAGCAGGAATAAAGGTCAAAAAAGGATGTGTAGAGATTAGATTTTTTTAATGTACTCAGTGAGGTAACAGGTTTGAACGACTATTTTATCTTCACAGTTCTGTTCATTTTACATTCATTTCTGCCCTGGATATAGTATGAGTTGTATGGTACTCCTGACGTGAAAGGCGCTCTATAAATCTAATTTTGTTGTTGCTGTTGGTAAATTGAAGGTAAATTGATTTCAAATAAATTATACGATCAGGAATAGAAATGTAACTACATTGGAAAAGCAGAAACGCAACTAGAAACGTAATTATCGGGCACACTAATGTTAGCATTTCACTCTTACTGATATTTTATTAATAATGAGAAGAAGAATCCTTTTAAAATGTTATAATAATATTCAAACAGGATATAACTGTGAGCCATATAACAACCCAGCAGATTTTTTTCTTGATATCATCAATGGAGATTCAACTGCAGTGGAAGCCAGGCAAAACGAATATATCGATACAGGTATGTATAATGATGTAGCTAC
Source organism: Hydrolagus colliei (assembly GCA_035084275.1). Lineage (NCBI taxonomy): Eukaryota > Metazoa > Chordata > Chondrichthyes > Chimaeriformes > Chimaeridae > Hydrolagus > Hydrolagus colliei. The sequence goes on along the minus strand of CM068742.1, from coordinate 121,478,992 downwards.
GTAGTGATGCAGCTGTGTACAGTATAATATGTATAGTGAGGTTTATTTTGACCATGTTGTAATTTCATGAACTCAAAAGTTGATTTTTTCCATGCTATCTCACTGATGGATAAAGTTGTATTTTTTATGATAATACTATTCATATACTGTATATATATATATCTATAAAATATATATATCTATACAGTATATATGTATATCTATACAGTATATAGTATGCCATACTATATATAGTATGGCAGTGTCAGCCTGGTTCATTTGGTAGAATTCTTGCCTCTGAGTCAAATGTTTGTGGGTTGAAGTCCCACAACAAGATTCTGAATTCATATTGTTTTTGCTGTCTTTGCTGACACTTCAGAGCAGTGCGAGGGATCCATTGGATGAAATGTTAAATTGAAGCTCAGTCTATCTTTTCAGGGGGACATAAAAGATACAAGGACATATTCGAAAAGAGATGGGAGTTTCACCCATTGCCTTAAACTAGCAATGATGGCAGTGGTTTTAGATGTTCACAGAAGTTACCTGTTGGAATGCCTTTGATGTAAAGATGAACATCTTAAAGTGCTTCGTGAAATGTATTTAATTAGAAGTAGCATTCATTTTGCCCACAAAATACACAGTTCAAAATACACAGTACACACTCCACTTTACAAATATATTCTGTGAAGCCATGAGATGCCCCAACAGACAAACTTGTTACTAATTGCAACAGCAACACCTGTAAAGAATGAAATGAACTGCCAATAAATTGGAATTAGCAGGGGAATGTAAATCTCCATAATCAGCAAATAGATTTCACGTTTCTTTCAAATAGTAATGGAATCTTCATTATAATGCGGTTTGTTAGACTGTGGGTTAGCTTGCAACATGCTTGGGGTATGGACTCTATTTATTTACTGCATGAGGGACTCAGAAAGTCACTTGAAAATGCCGGCCGGCTTCTCATGCTGTAAAAATGGCTGATGTCCTGGTTATCAGATTGCCACAGACATCATTTACCGCATATTGCGATGAACTGTGGTCTGGAAATGGGTCATTTTATAGCACTGGAAGCTTCATGGTTGATGTGAACCCTATTGGATCGTGATTTAGTTGTACCTGCTTATAACCAATGATGCTTGTTTTTCCCCTCCACTAAAGAAATAGATTTTGATGCTCTTTTTGGACAAGCGGAAACAACACTGGCAGAGAAACTCGCGCTGATGTTTTCCAAGTCCATCTATTACAGTGAAATGATGGCAATATTAAAACAATTGAATGAAACAAAAAAGAGATCAGAATTACTTCATGGATGCACACAATTCATGACACCATTCAGTCACCAGCTAAAGTGGTTGACCAAACGATCATTCAAAAATCTGCTGAGGAGTCCCCAAACCTCTGTTGCTCAGGTAGAATGCATCTCTCTTGTTTTTGTTGTAAGAATTTATTGTAACTAATTTAATGATGAGGGCAGTGTCATGACTTTGTCATGTGGTTGTGATGAATAATGCAGATTTGATCCTCATTTCATAATTTTAAAAAACCTTGCATTTGATACAGCACCTATAACGCTGAAACATTTGACAGCAATTACTATGAAGTATAGTAACTATAGCACATCTGCTCACGTCTACCTAAATCGCAAAGCGCCGGGGACCTCAATGGTCTCCAAAGTTACAGGGCACCAAGGTCTCAGGGCATTGGGCACCAAAATTAATAACTCAATTTGAAAAAGGATGTTGAGGCTCTTGCCAGAAAAAGCACTACAGGATATAAAGTGAAGCTTACCATTGTAGAGTTACTTCAAATCTATGACTCTGAAGTGAAGTATGAACTGACACAAACTCTCAATTTGCTTCAATTAGTAAATTTTCCTAAAAGATTAGTATAGAAATGCATATCAAGTTTATGCGTTTCATATACTCAAATTATTGCTTGTGACAGGTTGGTAAAGTTCACTACAATTATAACGGCTTTGATTGACGAATTGGTAGGTTTAACTTGGTACATCGATCAATGTTGATTGTAGTAATATCCCTCTTTCCTCAAGATTGGTTGCGGTTAGCTACTCTGATTCCTGACTCTTTATACCTTGTTGGTCACGAATGCCAGCCAGTCTGTTCCATGTGTCGTTCGAGACACCTGCTACAAAACAAGGACAAACTTTATCTTCCATGTTGAAGAAATCATTTGTTACTTGTTCTTCCATTTGTCCTTGGCCTTCATCCAATTTAAGTATATAGTCAGCCTTTATGATATAAAGTCCATGAGTCCTTGCAAAAGTCTTTGGTCAATTTAAGACAATCCAGAATTCTGGGCTTGCTTACACCATTGTTTCAAGTCATCCTACAAGGATTTTGCTTCCCTCTGAGATTTTGTCACAGCCAAGTTTCTCACAGGTCAGCATGGAGTGTGTGAGGTTCCCTAGAGGAGATAGATACGTTTTGAGGTCATTTTCTGACACAGGGTCCCATTTACATCATCTCTTTCTTAACAAGGGATGAGAAAGTGCAATCCAATTTTCACGTCCAACTTCATCAGGTTGGTAGGACATCCCGAAGTTCCTCACTCTGCTAGGTACCTGATCTGGGAGGATGGTTGCTGCGGAGGGGAGAATGATGACTGAAAGCACGGTCAAGAAGTTACATCTTGAGACGGATTTTGAAAGGAGGGAGGGAAGAGTCCACCCATCTCTGGATTTAGTATTTTTATGTAGTACTGGCTGCACCTGCTGCAGCTATGTTTGCAACTAAATGATCCAATACGGAATGTAGATTGGTACACAGACAGACACATAGACAGTTTAGATTTTGTTTAGATATTATACTCAGCTGGGAGGACTCCTTTAATATATTTTCTCTCTCTCTTTTTCTCTCTGTCTCTCTCAGACTCTCACTATTTCAGTCTAGCACTCTTTGTCTGTCCAACATGGAAGGAGTCTAGCTCCCATGACAACCAGATAAAAGTGCCATACAGAATGTAGATGTATCTCTCTGATCATGTGTGCTTTCCTCTGTTACTATCTACGTCAGAACATAAGAATTAGGATCAGGAGTAGGCCATTGGGATTGGGTAGGCTGATCTATTCTATCTCCACCTACCCGCCTTATCCCCATATCCCTTAATCCCTTTATTCACAAGAAATCTATCAATCTCAGTAATAGATGCAGAATATGATGCATAGTTCATATTTGGGGGCTTATTCAAAGCATTGTTTAACATAGCTCATCAACAATAGGATATTCCCATGAAAACATGTGCCTTTGACACTTTTCCAATGAGGTATAAATCATGTCTCTACATCACTCAGTTATTGCATAATTGTCAGGTATACTGACACACAGACACACATTGTCATTTTATCAGTGTAGAAGATTATATAGAACCTCTGGAATTTGGCAAATTCTTAAATGCAGTCTTAATTTTGAAGTTTGTTTTAAGAATTGCAGAAAATCCATCTCAAACTTGAGACTGAATTCAACATTTTTCCAAATTCTAGAGTCAATCTAGAGCCAAGTGTAATTTCTCCTTTGAGTTTGGCTTTTAATTCACCATCTTGGTTATTCTGTAGGGAGAAGCTGCACAATATTTTCCTTCCAACAGCATTCGCTTGGATTAAGTAAACTGCTAACTCTGGTTAGTGATATGTTGTGACAGTTTGCATTATTGACTTCAGCAAATTTAGGTAAAATATTTGGCAAACCAGTTTGAGGAAAACTTTCCGTATTGCGGAATCTCTGTGATCCCTTTTTAATATATTTTGTGCTGTTACTAAACTTTCACACTGCTTTGATCTTTTTCCCAATAAGCATACTCTTTCAGAAATATTTAATTGTGTTAATTGTATTTTGTCTCTCCATTAGCTATTGATTTCACTTGCCATGGGTCTGGTTATGGGAGCCTTATCTTTTAGAGTGCAAAATGATTTGAATGGAATTCAGAACAGGTTAGTGTAATTGCACAAAATGGGGTTCATTTCATCATTTGGTAGAGAGAAATAGTGTAAATGTTTCCCCAATCTTCGTTAGACTTGGTAGGATATGCTTACATTGAAATTCACCCTGACGTTTTCTAAGAAGAATATAGACAATAATACAGTATCCTTCACCTCTGGGACCAATGGTTCAATTCTGTTTAACTAAGAATTTGGAAGTCTTCCTGCTATGTCACCGATAATGTTCCAACAGTACCACAATGTGCACTAATATGATGCTCTTCATCAAAGATAATACAGTAAAAGCCCGTTTATCCGGCACCCTCGGGACCTGGCCAATGCTGGTTAAAGCGCGTGCCGGATATTCAGCCCAAAACACCAAAAATAAATAAATAATGCATTTTTCCAGATAAATTCTGTTTAATCGAATATGGACCTTTTTTTTGAGGTGCCGGTTATATGGAAGTTATGGTTGATCGGGTCACGGATAAACGGGCTTTTACTGTAGCTTGATGCACTTTATAAAGATAGGGTCAGACACAAAGGATAAAGTGGAAGGGAAGGTAACTCAAATCAAAGGTAGATTTTTAGTCTGTGTTTAAAGACAGATGGATTTGGGGGATGGGGAGGGTGGGGGGGAGATCAAAATGGAGTTCCAGACGTTATTGGGCATAGTGGGGATGGTGGAGCGGAAGGGACTGAATACACACAGCAAGTCCAGGATAGTCATGAGGAAGGGATGAGCAGAAAAGTGGCGCAATGATGGCCAGGACTCTGGGAAAACACCCGTCCGTTTTCAAGGAATGCCATGGGAATTTTTTCGTCCACCTCAAGAGGCAGACAGGACCTTGGTTTAAATGCATCATCAGAAGGCACCGCTGACAATGCAGGGCTTCCCAACACTTCATTGGAGTGTCCGCCTGGACTATGAGCTCAAAGCCCTAAACCCACAGCCTCCTGACTCGGAGACGGGAGTGCTCCCACTAAGCACTAAGCTACCAACAGCTTTTACAGCTCGTTTGTGGGCAGCCGGTTTCTCATACTGACAGATAGGTCCCTGTAAAAGTCCTGCCCAAAGACCTCCCTTTTTGATCATGCATATGGTCACCTCCCCCCTCCCTCCACCACTGAAAGCGCTCCGGGATGCTACCCTGCATGAGGGGCACTACATTGTTGTTGTTGTTTCCCACCTAGACTTGGGACCTTCACCTCCCTCCTTGGCAGGGCATTCCACATCTCATCCTTGTACATTGGGAGGATGTAGAGGACATTGAAAATCATGAGAGGTTTTGTTAGGGCAGACAGAGATAAGTTATTTCCACTGATTGGGGCGTCAGTAACTGGAGCCCTAGTTATAAGATAGCCACAAGAGTGAAAGGAAAACTTAGGAGGTTGAGATGTGGAATGTCCTGCCAAGGAGGGAGGTGAAGGTCCCAAGTGAAGAGGTGAAGACGGAATTAATTGTAGCTTGCAAAAAAGAGGTGGCTGGACATTTGAAAGAGGGGCTTGAAGGGGTTTTAGTCATAAGGCGTGATGGTTGGGTGAAAGTACAAACTTGGTAGGCCAAATGACCTCCTGCGTTGTAGATTTCTATGTTTCTAGCACTGCCCTACCCGATAGGGCTTTGGCTTGCAGGGTTAACAAGACCTAAACGGGAAGAATCCCTGCCCACAATGACTTGTCTGCCTCTCCCAATTAGCAGTGCCCTGGAATACTGTGGAGCCACCTGGCACAGGACACAGACCACTGAGACTTCCACAGGCTGCCTTGGCTCTGACATTCCATTGTCAGTTTAGGTCTAAGGAGACTCTGCTTCCCCACCCCCCACCCACCCCCAACCAGAGTATGGTCAACTAGTTGGTCATTTGACATCTAACAAGTGTGAGTTTGACCCATTTTTACAGCTTACAGTATAAAGAATGTCAGTGCTTGCATTGCTTGAAGTGTGTCTGTTCATTCTTTTCCATCTTTTATGGAAGGTACTGGAAGATGCTAAATTAGGAAACTAACAATATTATTTTCTTTTCATAGAGTCGGGGTATTGTTTTTTATGACCACCAACCAATGTTTTAGCAGTTTGTCTGCTAATGAATTATTCATCACAGAAAAGAAAATTTTCATGTAAGGGCTTTTGATTTTACAATTCACCAGGGGCTCAATCCAGGCTTTTTATTGGTGATTGCAGATGCTTACCCTCTTGGCGCTAAAACATATTGGTTACTTGAATGGTGTCGTAAAGACAAAAGCAGCTAGAAATGACAGATGACAAGCTGTTGTTGACTGGGAGGAGTTCTCAGCATTATTTGGAACACAGAATCAGTCAGTGCAACAAAACTACATTTGTATATCGGGTGACGTAAAACAGGCCAGAGTCTGCTGAGCAAAGGAAGCGGGCAGATTGGTAGGGGGTTAGGAGGTTGCAGAGGTAGGGGGGAGCAAGGCCATGGAGGGCTTTGATGGTGAGGACCAGGATCTTGAACTTTATCCTCTTGTGTGATGGGAAGCCAGTTGATTTGGGCGTGGGTGGGGATGATATGGTCACAGAGACAAGTGTGGGAGAGGACATGGGCTGCAGAGCTCTGGTTGATCTGCAACCTGTGGAGGAAGAAGTTGGGGAGGCCGACAAGCAAGGAGTTTGCATTGACGAGCCTGGAAGTTATGAAAGCATGTCTGAGATTTTCAGCAGGCCTGCAGTGTGAGACAGTGGTGGAGCTGGGCAATGTTGCGGAGGGGAGAAAGGGAAACAAAAGAGTCGGAGAGTGACTGAGGAGGATAGGTTATTGTGGGAGGAAGCCCCGGGGGGGGGGGGGAGGAGTTTGGATGACTCCCAAGGCAGTGGGAGAGGGAGGTGTGGGAGATTTCTGTTCCAGTGAAGTGATCACAATATGTACAAGCAACTTACAGATGGCATAGTGTCTGTCGATCATTGACGCACATTGGTAAAAATACTCTTTGCTATTCATACAGTATCATGGTGTATTTTGTCTCCCATGAAAAGGGCGGGGAATTGTGCAATGGATTTGGAGTGTTATACTGTACTAAGTATTATACAGGGGGGGGGGGGGGGAGGGCATACTGTATGCAGAAAATATTGGTTGTGATATACAGTAATTCCTTTGTTGATTTTGCTAAGTGTAATTTTTATACCTCTTATTTTACTCACAGCCATGAAAATAACAGTGGTTACTACTGTATATGTGCTTACTTCTTGTCAAAGTTACTGGTGGATCTAATCCCAATGAGAGCTTTGCCAGTCATAGTGTTTACACTTGCAAGCTACTTCTTGATAGGTAAACAATTTCAATCATGAACCACCAAGAGCATAATGTTGCCCAAGGCAAAAGTTACCATACAAATGTATTTTTTGTTGTTGTTGTTGTTGTTGTTATTATTACCAACATTAATATATTGATTTTTACATCAGGAGGACATCTGTGATATCCTCCTGAAGAGCTGGAAAGTGTAGTAACTATGTTTTGTTTATGAACGCAGCAAGCAACCTGCGCACAACAATGTTCATCTCTAACTCCCTTTACCTCTTTCTCCCCAACCCCATTTCCGCGACTGTTTGTGGGACACTTGTGCGCAATTTGGCTGCCACATTTCGCCCACAGTCAATTTTCCTACTCTCCTTCCCCCTACCATGACCCCTCCCAACTTGCTCTGGTCCCTATATCTTTCTCCCCCTTTCCTCCCTCTTCTCTCTACCCCGACCCTTTCCCCACTGCTCTGGTCCCTACCTTGGGACGTTGTTGTATTCTGTGAAGTGCTTTGAGACGTCCATAAGATGTGGAAAGCGCTATATAAATGTAAGGATTATTATTATCATACAAAAGACAATACATCCCTGCTTTCATTACCACACACACACACAGATCCATACACACACAAACACATCCACGCAAACACATGTGTACGCGCACACACACACACACACTGGAGTCTCAGCCCAAAGTATGAGCTCAACGACACAAAACAACAACTTTTTGCCTCAGAGGCGAGAGTGTTAACAACTGAGCTAGACTGACTTCACTGTTAATTACCTGGGTCAACATAAAAGTGTGGATGTTTTCCCCCAAATTGCTTTACATATATTGTGGAGGACTTGGGTAAATTCTGCAGATAAATTGCAGGGCTATTGAAGTAATTTTACTGCCAGATTTTTTCACTATTGATTAAAACTAAACATAAGGAAATAACATATATTAAAATGTTGCAAAAAATATATTAGTTGCTTCTTTTAACAAATTGTTTTTGTTTTTTTGGTGAGGGGACAGCAGAGAGGGGACAGGAGCTCACTACCTCCTGTCTCTCAGGGCCACCACCATACATAGACACAGAGACCCCGAGAAAGACACACACTCAGAGACCAACAGAGAGACACACACACACTCAGAAACATGGAGATAGAGAGAGACAGACACACACACACAGGCACAGAGAGAGACACTCACAGATACAAGAGAGACACACACACACTCACAGGAAGTGAGACACACATTTAGAGACAGGGAGACACACAGCCACAGAGAGACCATTCTTAGAGTGATACACACACATAGACACAAAGACATATACATACACACACACACACGGTCACACAGAGACACCCATAAACACATACACGCAGATAGAAGAGACACAGACACACTCACAGACAGACAATCTACAACAGCAGGGCCTCCCAAGTGTAGCCCATTTGCCGCTTGCACTACACTGCACATCCCCCATCCGGAGCCATCCTGCCTACAGTGAGGCAGGTAAAGAGTGCGAGGGGCCCGGGGGCCACAAACTACATTAATGATGGGTTTGTAGCGGACGAATGTCGTTGTAAAGGTACGCTCGCACTTTCCTTTTGGCCCTGCTAATTACCAATGATATCAATGAAAATACTACTCTGTGTTAATGCAATGGTGCTCTGTTATGAACTGAGACCCTGAAGTACTGCTATGAACTGTTATCTTGATATAGTGTTATCAGCTAGTGTCCTGATGTACTGCTGCACAGAACACAGATGCCCAGGCTATCATGGAGCACCTGCAGCTCTGGTTAGAGCACTCGGCTTACAAGCGTGAGATCTATGTTCGAATCCAGGCCGGTCAGGGAGAAACCTTGGACAAGTTTCCTTACTCCACACGCCTAATAATCCCTCCAAAAAAATCCACAATAATAAAATTGTTCATTTCAATCCACGACTTTGTGCGCAATTGGCTGCCGCGTTTCGCCCACAAATATACAGTCAATTCACTTTACAGTATATTCTGTGAAGCGCTTTGAGACGTGGATAAGATGTGAAAAGCGCTATATCAAATGCAAGGATTATTATTACGTATTATTAACCAATCTTGTTTGTTTTTGGTTTGCAGGTCTCAAGCAAACAGCGAGTGCTTTCTTTATCCTGGTGCTCACATTAATACAGGTGGCCACCACAGCTACATCTATGGCCTTGGCTATTTCAACAGGATACAGCGTTGTGGCTGTTGCTAACCTCCTGGTTACCTTGTGCTTCATTTTCATGGTTGTAAGTATCACACTTTATTTAGTGATTAATTTATCTTACTTCTTGGTGTTCAGCATTCACTCGCTGTGCATTTGTTTACGCTTAGATTATAATAATAATAATCCTTGTATTTGATACAGCACATCGTTGAGACATTTCAAAGCTCTTCACAGAATATACAGTGAAGTGAATTGATTGTGTATTTTGTGGGTGAAACGAAATTGGAGGCCATTGAGCCTAGATTTGAAAAATAAAATGGAACCAATAAATATCTGGAATCTCCAGTCATAGATAAGATGAAAAGAACTGGTTTGGATACTCTGGAGCAAGGTGATGAGTTTCCGCGAGTGTTAGACACCCATCTGCCCCCCCCCCACCTCCCCCAATTTAACCTACCATAAAGCAAAAAGCTTTAGCTCGGTTGGTAAATGCTTGCCTTTGATTAGGATATGAAGCCCTTGTATCTGGTTGCAAGCCACTGTAAGAATTCTGCATTGTCAGAAGAGATATTAAATTAAAGTCAAATATGTCTGTTCAAGTGAATGTTAAAGATCCCACAGCATTTTTATCTGACCTCGCCGTGCTCAAAATGACACATTTGCGAAAAAAAACTAGTTCCTGAACTTGACAGAAATTACCTATGAAATTTCAACCGGGTCAGATCATAGGGTGTTTCTCCCACTTTCCTGGGCAATATTCACCCTCAAATAATATTGGTGATTACTTCATAGCTGTTTATGGGACACTGCTGTCCACAAATTGGCTGCCGTGTTCACCCACAAAACACACAGTCACTACTATACATCACATGAAGTGCTTTGGAACGTTCGCTTAATTTCAAAGATACTGTATCAACGGCACAAATTATTATTATTACTGTATCATTAACCAGAACTGGCTGACGGATTTCATTGGAAGTGATAATGAGGCACTCCTCTTTACTGCACTTAAGTGTTAACAACAACTTTGATTTATATAGCGCTCTCCACGCCAGACGGCGTCTCAGAGCGCTTCACAATAACGGATCCCGGGCCCGAGCCAGGGGGAGGGGGAAAAGGTGCCTGAAGGCGCAGTCAAAAAGAAAGGTCTTCAGCTGAGACCTGAAACTTGGAAGCGAGGGGGCGAGGCGAAGGGATTAACCTGGATTATGATGAGCTCCTACACAGGTATAGCGCTCAAACCCAACCCACAACCTTGGGAGATAGTGGCAAGAATGATTTTGACTGAGCCACTGTACTGTTGAACAGTATAGATGGTGAGAGCAGCAAGTATCTCCATTTTTGTGCAGATTTTTAAACTATTTGTGATTTTCTCCAGATCCTTTCAGGTCTTCTGGTAAACCTGACCAGCATTGTGCCCTGGTTGTCTTGGCTGCAGTATTTGAGTATCCCTCGATATGGTCTCAGAGTAAGTACAGCAGAATTATACATGTTACAGCAAAATATGGGTGTGGGTGTGTTTCAGTGTTGCTGATCAATCAGGAGAATTTGTTTTTGTTCAGTCGGGTGTCTCGTGAAGTCCTGTTAGAGCTTTCACCTTACAAGCGTGAGATCTGTGTTCAAATCCAGGCAGGTCAGGGTGAAACCTTGGGCAAGTTCCTTATTCCATGCTGAGTGGGATGATTCCCTGCGCCCAGTGACTGGTCTGCCATTCCGGCACCTGCCAATGAGCCAGGCTGGCTGTGCTGTGCAGGAATACTGCGGACTCACCTGGTTCAGGAATCAAACTAGAGACCACCACAGAGGGCTGACTCGATTCCAACATTCTGTTGACAAACAAGTCATCTTGGAGCCAGTTCAGCTTCAAGGAGACCCTACTTACCCCCTTACTTCTCCTTACTTGTCCACCCCACCTCCCCCCATTATAACCCCCCCACCAAGGAAGATATTCACTAGTTGGTCATTCAACAGCTGGCAAGCATGGGATTGAACCATCACTACAAGACTGGTACGCATTGCTGTACAATCTATCAATAAGTACAGTAAGGTGCTTGGACGAGAATTGCACCAATGACATTTATTTCTTTGGTAATTCTATTACTCATTGGTAAGGCTTTGTTTCATTGAACTTCTGACTTATTTTGTGCTGAGAGCAAGATACCCAACTGATACCGGTGCAATCGATTTACATTGTAATATTTGAGATCTCTGGCCTGTCAAAATTGCAATCGTTTGAGTTTTCCAGTGGTAACATTTTTCTAGAAATGCCTAGAAAGGGAAGAGTGGAAAAACATACCAGCTCAGTGACAAAGTACTGCTATCACACTGACCAGCTGCATTAAATTACACTTGCGTGGTGTAAATTATTGATTAATTCATTGATTATACAGTTTGCCTGTAACTCCCATAAGCAATATTAACTGTTATGGTCCCAACTAATACAACTTATGTGAGTTTTACTGTACCCTGCGTTTAAATGTATTTAAGTTAATTTGCCAGTTATCAACCCATGGGACTATCAGGCTCTCTTTTGTAGGATCTTTGCTGCCGCTTCTGATTCTCTTAGTACTCTCACCTCTCACGTCAGTAGGTTTTGAGTGGGACTTTGAACTCGCAGTCTGTTTGGCAATCTAATATAGTGCTGGGGGTACAGTACTGCATTGTAGTTCAATTGAGCATCTGTCTGCTCAACTCGTCCTTCTGACGTGAAAGGCACTATACAAATGTAATTTTGTTGTTGTTAAAAATTCCCATTGGCACAATTCGAAAAGAGAAGTGTTTACTCTGCAATAATACAATCTTCCTCCTTGTTTCATACAGGCTCTGCAGATAAATGAATTAACTGGTCTAGAGTTTTGTAACCATGATCAGCGTGCTAATGTTAGCATGTGTGACTCGCCTTCCGAATATATAATGTAAGTTGGTCTTATTTTTGATAAGCTATTACAGAGTTGTTAATAGGGTCCGTCGAAATGGAAATTTTCCGATATCGATATATCGGTGGGCTCATATCGATATATACCGATATATCGATATTTCTTTTTTTTTTTACTATGCATGCGTGCACTTTCGGAGGCACGCGTGCATTCGGGGGTGGGTGGGGGGGTGCATTCCGTGCTCTAGGCCCAGGAGGTTTGCAAGGTAAGTTGGAAAAGTTTGCATTATACCGATAATACCGATATATTGCCGGAAACGATATACCAATATTTACGATATACCGATATAATCTTTCATACCAAATTTTTCGATATGTCGATATATTTTACATTCCAATATCGGCATATCGATATGAAAAATTATATCGATATAACCGATATATCGCCGGACACTAATTGTAAATATAACTTACAATCTGAGTATCCCACCAGACTATGTTAACATCTGCATTTGATAGTATATACTGATAGAGTCGGGAGTCAGTCACATACATCTGGAAGGTGATCTCCTTCTCCTCACCCGGCCCCACTGCACTGCTCCTCCTCACCCTGCCCCACTGCACTGCTCCTCACCCCCACACACTGCACTGCTCCTCACCCCCACACACTGCACTGCTCCTCCTCACCTCCCTCCCACACACTGCACTGCTCCTCCTCCCCCACACACTGCACTGCTCCTCCTCACCTCCCCCCCACACACTGCACTACTCCTCCTCCCCCACACCCCCACACACTGCACTGCTCCTCCTCACCTGTCTGCCCCTTCAGGTGGATGTTAAAGATCCCATGCCACTATTCAAACAGAGGAGGGAGTTTCCACTGTTGCCATGGTTCATGGCATGGATATGGGGGAGAAAGGATAGTTGAGTCAAATAAGACGCCCAGATTTCTAACTGACTTGGTGAAGTGTGCATCGATTGATGCTATCAGTGTCTGAGGTGCGGAGTTCCTGGCTCAAGCCAATCAGTAGGGCCTCAGTCTTGCTGGCATCTACCTGTAGAAAGTTGTCTCTCATCTAAGACTTGATGTCTGACAGGCAGTCTGTCAGGTCAGCAGTTGTCCTGGAATTGAGGGTTGAAGAAAAGAGAGTTGCGTATCATCTGTGTAGATGTGAACAAACTCACTCTTCTCCTCACCTCCACATGCTGCACTCCTCCTCACCCCCATACACAGCACAAGCAAATGGAAGCCCTCTTCAGTCAGTTCACATTATTGCAGCAGCCTAGTAAATAAGAGGGGAGTTGAAAAGCACCTTGGTACTACATGCTTTCCTTTTCCTATGATCTTTATTCACACTCGGATTTCCACTGTTAACTATGAAACGGTAGACATGATCACTGGCAAACAATACAGTCAATCAGATCTAAATGTTAGGAAGCTAATACATCAGTAAAAGATGCACCCACAAATGATTATGTTTTATGACCAAGTATTTTGACTTCTGTTTCTTATAGATGTACTGGAGAACAATACCTTCAGCATCAAGGAATTGATTCATCTGCTTGGGGTTTATGGCAGAATCATGTGGCATTAGCAATCATGATGTCTATTTGCCTGATGATTTCATATGCAAAACTCTGCACCATGAACAAATATTCATAGGACTATTGGAAAATACTTTCACAAACTTGTGTTTTTTCTGTTTTGAATGTTGGGAGATTCTGGATTACATTCTAAATGTAACTGCTAATGAATATACGTTCAGCAGCCTCAGTCCAATTCTCAGATGTACAAATCACCAAGTTATCTTCAATTCTGCGTCCAGCTGTGAGCCTTAGTTGTATTTTGTTGAGAATAAACCCATACCAAAGAAAGGCCCAAATCCTTATTCTCTTCGGACTTCATGACTACCTCCACAGTTGAGCCTACAAATGCAGTCACTACACATTGCAGTAAATCCTGTGAAGTGCTTTGAGAGTTTTTTAGATATGAAAAGCGCGATATCAAATGCAGGATTATTATCATGCCACTTCGAAATCTATCTTTCATTCTCAATTTATGAAATCTGTGTTTCATTCCCATCTCAGCTCCTGTAGCTCAGTGGTTAGAGCACTCGCTTTTCAAGTGTGAGACCTTGATCAGGACGAAACCTTGGGCAAGTTTCCTTACTCCACATGCCTAATAATAATCCCTCCAAAAAAAACCACAATAATAAAATCGGTCATTTCAATCCATGACTGTTTGTGGGACACTGCTGTGCGCAATTGGCTGCTGCATTTTGCCCACAAATATATGGTCAATTCACTTTACAGTATATTCTGTGAAGCTTTGAGACTTTGTTAAGATGTGAAAAGCGCTATATCAAATGCAAAGATTATTATTATTATCTGGTGCTATTAATCAAATGCTAGGATTATTATTATCTCACTCTCACCTTTGATCCACTGTCACCCAATGTTACAAAGCAAACAAATAAGTAATGAATAAGCATTTTACTCTGCTGCCTTTTTATTTATAGTTCAATCCAACACAACAACAACAACTTTGATTTATATAGCGCCCTCCACGCCAGACAGCGTCTCAGAGCGCTTGAGCACAATCACAGCTGTTTGTGAGACAATGCTGTGTGCAATTGCTGCCACGTTTACAAAATTCACAGCCAGTTCACTTTACAGTGCATTCTGTGAAGTGTTTTGAGACATTTCAATAGCATAGTAACGCATTATATCAAATGGAAGAGTTATTATTAAATGCTGTTGCATTTCTAATTGTTACCTTGAAGTAGGGTCCGTCGATATGGAAATTTTCCGATTTAGATATATCGATGGACTCATATCGAGATATACCGAAATATCGATATTTTCGGGGTTTTCGTACTGCACATGCGCGCGCATTTGGGGCCTATCTCCTCGGGAGGTAAATATCTTTCTCTCTGTGTCTCTCACACTCACTCTCTCCATCTCTGTGTTTTTCTGTCTGTGTCTCTGTGTCTCTCTCCTCTCTCACATCCCCCCCATCTCTATCTATCTGTATATTATCACATCCACCCCGTCTCTCCCCCCGCCCCACTGCCGTCGCTCTCTCCACCCCCCCCCCGCCGCCGTCACTCTCTTCCCGCCCCCGCCGCCGTCCCTCTCTCCGACCCCCCCCCCCACCGTCTCTCTCCCCATTCTGGGTCTTGTAGTTCAGTGTGTGCGCATTCCGATTTTTTCCCTCGATATATCGATTTTTCGAGTTGACTGCTGGCATTAATGGAGCAAAAGAAATTGTAACCTGTAGTTCAACAAAACAAGTAGTTCAGTGCATGAGCTGGCACCACTGTGCACTGCTCCCTGCAAATCAAACGAGAAGCATTCGTCATTTTAATTAACCAAATTGCAATAAAACATTGTTTGCAATGGTCCATTTATCCCTTTCCATCAAAGGAAAAGCTGAGGTGGGTACTTCAAACATGAAGTACTTCTGGAATTCCCTGCTGCAGAAACTATTGTTAAAAGGCCCACTTTATGCCAATTGGAACAAGGGTGATCAATCTCTGATGCCTGGAATTGACTCTTCCCAGGCTAATTTATGGTCCCTGCAGTAAATGCCTGAAAAGAAAAATGCATGTGAAGGTTCAACTAGGTTCAACAACAAAAATTACATAATAATAAACATTTGTATAGATCGCATATCAGAACTGAATAATAATAATCCTTGCAGTCGATATAGTGCCTTATCATGTCTTCGAGACATCTCAAAGAATGTTATCATTCTTGAGAATCTTATTAGCTGGCACTATTTCTGACCCACTACATAAAATGGGATTTCAAGGACTGATCTTTCCAAAGAGCAGTCAAATGATAAAGATTGCCATGGTTGCTGGTTGGCCACAATCAGTATTAAATCCAGCCTTGATCTTGCAGACAGAGAACATTGGCACTGACTGTAATTACTGTAAAGCACGTGGAGCCATGTCGGCATGCGAAAGAGCTATGAAAATGCTATTAGTGGAGTCCTATAGCTCAGTAGTTCGACCACTCGCCTTGCAAGCGAGACATCTGGGTTTCATTCTCGGCAGGACAAAACATAGGGCAGCTTTCCTTACTCCACACGCCTGATAATAATCCCTTAAGAAAACCAAGCAATAATAAATTGGTCACTTCAATCCACAACTTTTGTGGGACACTGCTGTGTGCAATTAACTGCCGCATTTCACACACAAATGTATAGTCAATTCACTTTACAGTATGCACTGAGGCACTTTGAGATGTCTAGAAGACATGAAAAGTGCTACATTAATTGTAAGGATTATCATATTAACAAGATTTCACTTAATGCTAAGTTCAGTTTTATTATACACTTTTAATGGGAGTTTTTTAGAAGCTTATTAATAACTTCATATCACCAACTAATCAATAAATGGCACAATTCGCTGTGGATGCCCAAACTCCACATGTAGGCATTACATTTCAAGACCCTCCCCACTACCGCCCCAAACACACACACACACACACATTGATATGATGCAATGAAGAAAGGTTAGTGTAAATTGATATTCCAACTCATTGTTTCATTCCAATTTCCATCACTAGCCCATCAAAATGCTTTGAAAGCGATACAGATTGTCTTCACCAGATGAAAATCGCTTTACTAAACTGTTTTATGTAACAGGAGGGTTCAACATGGATCCACACTCCACCCTGAACAACAATCACCAATGTTTCCGGTTTCAGAGTCACCAATTATGAGTACTGGAAGTTCACTGCATTTGCATCTATGAAATGACACACAATGAAGTGTAACACAAATGAAGCATTGGTCTAGAAGCTAGGGTCTGGCGATATATTGATATATCGGTTATATGATATAATTTTCATATCGATATGCTGATATCGGAATTTAAAATATATTGATATATCGAAAAATTTGATATGAAAAAATATATCGGTATATCATAAATATCGGTATATCGTTTCCAGTGATCTATCAGTATTATCGGTATTATCAGTATAATGCGATCTTTTCCAGCTTACCTTGTCACCGGCATTGCAACCTCCTGGGCCTAGAGAACGGAATGCGCGTGCATATTGGAATGCACATGCACATCCGAATGCGCATGCACACCGGAATGCTCGCACACCGCCGAATGCGCGCGTACCTGATATATATATATCAGTATATATCGATATGAGCTAACCAATATATCGATATCGGAAAATTTCCATATCGACGGACCCTACTGGAAGCACTCTGGCTCCACAGATTGTGGGTCTATGCCCCAGATCTGAAGAGCTATGGAATATTCTGATGTAAAAAGCACCATATAAATGTAAATTTATATTGTATCAGAACATTAGAAATGGAGGCGAAGACAAGATCAGAAATAGGTTTAGTGGGTTTGGAAGCTTAAGGGACATATGGAGATATAATGGGTATTGTTGCAAGGATTTAAGCTACCCTTTACCCTCAATCTTTACCACATTAAAGTAGACAAATTAGAAAAATGTCACTATTAGACCAAAGGCATTTGTCACTTACCTGCGTTTATAGGGATTTTTTTGCACAAGTTACATGTCCCAACAAGCAGTTCACTGCAGTAAGAGCACATAGCCATAAATCCAGATGTGTTTAGCAAAAAAATATGCTTTTTGTAGCAGCAAAGGTCTATAATGTTTTTAATGTCAGTCTGGCTTGGTTAGAAACAATAATTGGTAACATTTGGAACTTTGAACTCAAAAGTCTAGGCCAGGGTGGTCCAGTTGGGAGCCCAGATTCTGCCCAGAAGATGACATCAATAAAGATCAAATTACATTTGTATTGCACCTTTCACGTCAGCCTCCAAACCATTTCCACTTCAAATCACCCATCCCCACCATCCCACCTGCTCTGGTGAATCTTTCCCTCATGACAAGCAATGCTTGTGGAATGGAAATACAGGTAGACCCCACTTAACGTCACCTCTGTTAATGTTTTTTCGTTATTACTTGCAGATACATTGGGAACATATATTCATTTAACGTTGCGACGTTCGCTTTTATGTCGTTCGCCCGCAGGTAGAAAGGGGGCACGACAGAGCTAATGTTAGAGATTAATTTCTCCGGTCGGAAATAAGGTTACAGCCAGCCTCTATTCCTTAGTTTAAAAGCAAGTTCTTTATTCAGGTATACTCATTGAGCTGACACTAAAGCATACATAAGCTAGTTCAGGCAAATGCACAAATACTACTAGGATCTCTTAACACAATACAGTAATGAAATATACTACCCGGCACACTCCGGTTTCGGGATCTCTATGGGTGTCGGTCTTCTCGTGGGCTGCTGTCTCGTTACAGCTCTTCCATCAGTTTTTTTCAGCTCACTCTCTGCTTCATTTAGGTCTCCTCCCAAAACTTCTTTGTTCTAGAGAGAATATGCTCTTCTTATCGCATCCTGTTCTAACCAGTTTTTCTCACGGTGATACCCAAAGACTCAACTATGTGCAGCAACTTCCCTTATCTTATACAGCAGTTATACAAAAACATCACATGATATTATTCTAGCCCACTTAACAGTTTTAATAGTCTATACTAATTTTAACCAGTTCTTCACCAACTCTAACACTAAGACCTGGAAGTGAGCCAGGCCAGCAGCGAGAGAGACAGACAGCCGGCAACGAGTGAGATCAGCAGCGAGTGAGACCAGCCAGGCCACAGCGAATGAGACCGGCAGCGAGTGAGAGATCTGGGCAGGCAGTCAGGGAGCGAGTATTATTTTTTTAAAAGAAAATTTTGACAAAAAATGTCCAAAAGAACCTAACTCCAGTTTTTATATTCATTCCTATGGGAAAAATGTATTAGCTTAACATCGTTTCGCTTAAAGTCTCACTTTTCAAAAACCAAACTACGACATTAAGCAGACATGTACAATTCCTGCAATGTCAGCAAGCTCCTCAAGAGCTATGGGGAAGGAAAGTGAATCTCAACAACCACCATTGGAAAACAATCCCCCCGCCTCCCTCTCCTCTGCCTTGGAGTCATCCGAGCTCCTCCCCCTCTGGGCTTCCTCCTGAAACAACCTATCCTCCTCTGTCATTCTCCACAACTCCCTCTCCGCCACTCTTGATTCCCTTTTCCCTCACCTCCCACACTGTCTCCTACTCACGTAAGTCACCATGGTAAGCCAGCCACCTCTGCTCCAATAAAGCACAGGTGACTGCCACTGAACACACCTGGCTTAAATCGAACTTAATGATCCATCGGCAGATATAGCTAGACCTTATCAAATCCTACCATTACACCCTCACCTCTGCTTAATCATCTTTCTACTCCCAAGTCAATCTTGGAGGCTAAGGACCACCCACGCTCCTCTTTGCCATCACCAACCGGCTCCTCCACCCACCATCTCATGCCTCACTCATCCTCACCTCCGATGCCAACTGCCCGGTGATGCTGAACTTCCTCAAATCCAAAGTCAAGGGGATCCACTCAGCTGCCTCTACCATTCTGTTACTGACCCTTCCCCATTTCCCACTCACACCCTGGCCCCACCCATCCCTCTCTGCACACCTTCAAACATGTCTCCCACTCCTCTCTCACCACCACTATAGCCCATATGAAACCAACCATCTGCTCCCTCAACCCCATCCCAATCCCTCTCCTTATCTCCTAGCTCCACCTCCTTGCCCCTACTCACAGACATCATACACCTCTCCCAGTTCACTGGCACTGTTCCCACCCCTTTAAAAACGGCCGTCATCACTCACATCCTTTAAAAAAAGCCTCCCTGGACTCATTCCTGCTCTCAAATTACCGTCCCATCTCCAATCTCTCTTTCCTCCCCAAAGTCTTGGAATGAGTTGTGGCTTCCCAGCTTTGCTCCATTCTCTCCCACTACTCCCTACTACTGTATTATCATTCTCCACAACAACAACAATAAAATTACACTTGTATAGCGTCTTTCACGCAGGAGGACGTCCCAAGGCACTGGATAGTTATTGTTTCCGAACCGAGCTGGGGTCGGAAATGGGGAGGGTGGAGGGAAAGGGGGGGATTTGGGGTAACCGTTGGGACCATCAAAGAGGAGGGTCTTGAGGTAGGATTTGACGGAGGCCAGGCAGGGGCAAAGGTGGAGGGACTGTGAGATGGAGTTCCAGAGGTTGGGGATAGAGTGGCTAAAGGCTCGCCCGCAGAGGGTGGGGCGGGTGGGTTGGTGGACGTGGAGCAGGTCGGAGCCTGCTGAGTGGAGGGCTTAGGCAGTTTGGTAGGGGGTCACAGAGGTAGGGTTGGAGGGTTTTGAAGGTGAGGACCAAGATCTTGAATTGAATCCTCTGGGTGATGGGAGTCGGGCGAGGATGGGGGAGATGGGGTCATGAAGCTTGGAGCAGTAGAGGACATGGGCTGCAGAGTTCTGGATTATCTGCAGTTCATGGACAGAGGAATTGGGAAGGCCAACAAGCAGTGCATTGGTGTAGTCAAGCCAGGAGATCTGCATGGATTTCAACAACAACAAATTACATTTATGTAGTGCCTTTCACGTTGTGGACCCGATCAGGGGTTTGGATCAGGAGGGTTGGGGGGCAGGCAATGTAGGAGTAGGGTGGTGACCGAAGACGCATTCAAAGAGGAGGGTTTGAGACATGCCGAAGGAGGGAAGGGCGGGAGCAAGGCAAAAGGTCTGCAGGATGGAGTTCCAAAGGGTGGGAGCAAAGAGGCTGAAGGCCCGACTATTGATGGTTGAGCGTGTCAGGTGAGGGACATGGAGCAGCCAGAAACCTGCTGAGCGGAGGGAAAACACATGTTCATATGGCATTAGCAGGTCACAGAGGTTGGAAGGAGCAAGGCTGTTTTCAGTCAGCTGCTAGGTTTCACTGAGCCCTTAACCGAACTTATAATACTGTATATGGATGCAGTCCTCTAATCTATCAATATAAAATGCATCTGAATTGTACAGAACTGCTTGACTGTTGCAAAGTAATTTATAGGGTGAGTAAATATTGCCTTCAGGGAGCATACCTGCCTTGGAGCAGTCCAAACTGCTATCAATTTTCTGTACATTTGCCTCATTGCTCCCAATAGCACTATACTTCATTTAGTACAATCTCAAAAAGTGAACTGTAGATTCATTGTTAAATTCCAAGAGAAAACTGCCAACTAGGTGTGTTAGTTGGCCATTCATGGCCTTGCCCCCTCCTATCTCTCCGACCTGCTGTCCCCCTATCAACCTACCCACCCACTCCGTTCAGCGGGCTTCAGTCTCTCCATGTCCCCCGCCCGACCCGTCCTACCATCGGACGGGCTTTCCACCTCTCTGCCCCTACACTCTGGAATCCATCCCAAAGAGTCCTTTCGCCTCACTTCCTTCCTTGCCTCCTTCAAGGCCGGTCTCAAGACCATCCTCTTCGATCGTGCCTTCTGTTGCCCTCCCAACTCACTCACTCCCTCCCTCCCCTCCCGCCACCCTGCCGCTCCCCATTGCTCGAATCCTGACCTCTTACTGTTCAGCGCCTTGAGCCATCCTCCCGACGTGTAAGGTTCTCTATAAATGTAATTTTGTTGATGTTGTTTAAAGGGGCAAGAGATTAGGAAGTCAATGCTTTGGACATTAAAGCCATCAATATTTTGGCTAAGTAGTCTCATCGGGATCCGGCCTAATAGGCCTAATGCTTAAAGTGCCCACTTTTACAATCTTAATAACTTTTAATTATTAGGATAGGAAAGATTTTTTCCATTGCTGCTTGAGTTTCTCACCATGGTAAAAGACCTAACAACAACAACAACAAAATTACATTTATACAGCGCCAAGCGCCTTTCATGTCGGGAGGACATCCCAAGGCACTGAACTGTCAGGTTGGGACCTGAGAAGGAGGGAGGGGCAGGGTAGGGGGGAGGGGTGGGAGAGAGTTAGGAGGGCAGGGAGAGAGTGTGCAGGGCAGCAGAAGGCATGATTGACCCCTCCTCCCACCCCCCACCATGGGTCTGAAACAATGCCTGTCCTTGGGACGTGAAAGGCGCTCTACAAGTGTAACTTTGTTTTTGTTGTTATTATAGGCTTCTTAAGATTGGGTGCCCAACTTTAGTAATGCAAATTATTTCAGGATATTGATAAAAATATAAATTGTGAATTGACTGTATATTTTGTTGGGGAAATCCAGCAGTCAATTGCACACAGCAGTGTCCCATAAACAGTGGGGATTGAGTGACCAAATTTTTCCTAAGGTATTATTACTCCGGAAAGCAATCTACCAATTGACTAATAACCGGGTTCCTACTTACTGCTTGGTAAACAGAGGTATGTAAAGAAAGTAAACTATCCTAAGGTTTTGCTCTGCCTGGGAATCAAACCCGGTTCCTCTCACATTTGCGAGATGAGTGATCTAAACAATACACAAATCTGCCCTCCGCCCCTCCACCCCCCAGCTCTCCACCCCAACTCCCAGCTCATCTCCAAAAACCTCTGACTGTCCAGCGTTCTGGGATGTCTTCCCAGCATGGAGGACACCGTATATAAGAACATAAGAACATAAGAAGGAGCAGGAGTAAGCCATCGAGCCTGCCCTGCCATTCAATCATGGCTGATATTCCATTCTAACTCCAGCTACCTGCCTCATCCCCATACCCCTTAATCCCTTTATGAATGTACAAGTATAAATAATTGTTGTTGGTTCAGTGCTGTCATTTATGTGATTCCAGCCCATGGTGTCAGACTGGCTCAGTTGATCACACTCTTGTGTCTGAGAAATAAGTTGTGAGTTGTAAGACCAAAGTTGGAACTTCAAGCTTGCAGTCCAGACTGGCATTCCAATTCAGTGTTGAGGGATTGCTTCTTTGAATGATCCATTAAACTGAAGTCCCTACAATTAAATAGCTATTACACTTTACAGTAAACCATGTAAGGTGAATTGATGCACTTCACAGGATTTACTGCAAAGTGTCATGTCTATTTAGTTGTACTGAGCTTTGTGAGCCAATCCCCTCATTCTTAACCAGCATCACCGACTCCCCATCAACCAGGGAATCAAATTCAAGACCCTTTTCCTCACTTTTATAGCCCTCCATGGTATTGCTCCTCCCTATGTCCACAACCTATTAAACTTCACCAACCTGTCTACTCCCTCCGCTCTGCAGGCACTGGCCTACTCCAGGTCTCCCATCCCTGCCTGCTCCACCATCAGCCATCAGGGCTTCAGCCTTTCTGCCTCATCCTCTGGAACTGAATCCTGGAGTTCCTTCATCTCCCCCCATCATTTGTCTCCTTCAAGGCCCATCTGAAGACCTTCCTTTTAAACCATTGCTTTGGTTATCTTCGCTCCTCTATCACTCTTGTCCTCCACCCACCTCTGTTCCCAACCCACAGCATGGTTGCAAACCCCTCATTGCCCAATGCCTGAACTGTGTAATTAATTTACATACCAGAATTGGTTTGAGCTTTCATTGCCTAACCTGGCAATTCCCATAAAATGTTAACTCTCTGTTCCCCCTAGCGGCATAATACGGTAAATGCAACAGCATCTATAGATTTACAGTTTATTTCCAAGAAGGAAATGTCCATACAACCTTTTTTTACTGAAGGATGACTTGACTATTTTCTTAACAAAAAAAACAAGGACTCAAAATACACAATACGAGGCAAGTAAATTACTTTGCTAACAAAGACGCTGCTTATATTCAAATAAATATTTGATTAGAAGTATAACTTGTGCCCAGCATTGAACTGGAAACAAGTTTACATTGGTCAGCCAGCCAGTTGGCAGCACAACTGCCTCTGAGTCAAAAGGTTGTGGTTTCAAGCCCTGGGTTGGCACTTGGAACTCATAGCATCTAAACTAATTCTCCAACGAAGTGAGCTGAGATGTGTTGGATTCTGCCTCATCCCTCAACCCCTAGACCATCGATGTTCTGATAGCATGTCTGTCCGACATCGAGTCCTGGACGAGGGACAACTTCCTCCAATTGAATGTGAGCAAGACCGAGGCCCTTCTGATTGGCTCAAGCCAGCGCCTCCGCACATCGGGCGCTGCCAGCCTCAACATCCAAGGCTGTACTCTCCACCTCACAAAGCCAGTCAGGAACCTCGGCATCACGTTCGACTATAAACTCTCCTTCCTCCTCCACATCCATGCCTTGACCGGCACCGCATATTTCCACCTACGCAACATTGCCAGGCTCCGCAATTACCTCACCCCCCATGCTGCCGAAACACTCGTGCACGCATACATCACCTCATGGCTGGACTACGGAAACTCTCTCCTTGTCGGCCTCCGCAGTTCCTCCATTCACAGGCTGCAGGTCATCCAAAACTCTGCAGCCCGTGTACTATCCCGCACCCGCCTCCGCGACCACATAACCCCCACCCTCGCCCGTCTCCACTGGCTCCCCATCCTCCAGAGGATCGAGTTCAAGATCCTCGTCCTCACCTTCAAGGCCTTACACGGCCTTTCCCCGCCCTATTTAACCGATTTACTTTCCCCTTATAAGCCCACCCGGACCCTCCGTTCAGCAGGACTTGGCCTGCTCCAAGGCCCCCACCCGAACCACCCCACCATCGGAGGCCGGGCTTTCAGTTTCTCCGCTCCCACCCTATGGAATTCCATCCCCCAATCCCTCCGCCTTGTTTCTTCCCTTTCCTCTTTCAAGGCCGGTTTGAAGACTTTCCTCTTCAACCGTGCCTTTTGTTCCACCCCGAACTTTTCGACCTCCCCTACGTGTTTCGCCTCTTCCTGAACACTCCCCTCCCAGCTCGAGTCACACGCCTCCTGTGCAGCGCCTTGGGACGTCCTCCCGACGTGAAAGGCACTTTATAAGTTTAAGTTGTTGTTGTTATTGTTGAAGAAATCATCCTTCAGATGAGACATTAAACCAAAGCCCCATTTGCCTGATCAGGCGGAATCCATGGTACAACATGGTACAATCCATGCAAAAAGCAGGAAGTTTCTCCCATTGCCCCGGCCAACAATCCCCAAATAAAGTTGCTCATTTACTTCTTGGTTTTTTTGTACATTACTGTGTGAAAATGAGCGGCCGGGTTAGCCTACAAATACAGTCACTACGCATCACAGTGTATCCTGTGAAATGCTTTGGGATGTACTCCTTCATGAAAGGCACTCATGGAAGGATTATTATCATTTAAAACAATTACTACATGTGACAGAACATATTGTGAAGCACTTTGAGATGTTTCAGTATTCTGGCACTGTAAAATGGAAGTACTGTAATGTATATTCAGATATTTTCTTGCTTCTTCAATCTATGATATAGAATACAACATAAATAAGGTTATAGAAGTGCACATTTCTGCCTACTAGACTTTTCACTCTTATCACTCTAACTGCTCATTCTCTCTACTTCCTCTTTCTCAGACACTGATATTTCCTGCAAACTACTGTGTATGAATTAACCCATTGCACGGGGGATTGATTTTTCCTTCTTCGTCAGAGAAATATATTTTTTAATTCAATTAAGTTCACGTAATTACTTGAGGTTTGCACATGTCCAACAGTTTGGTTTTATAAAGATTTTTTAATTGTTAAAAAAAAGCAGAATCGTTGAGTAAAATAGGTCAATACAAACAATACAACTATTTACATAACATTATAACAATGAACATCCAGATATCCAGACGGCAGTGGGTGTGTGGGTTGAGGGTGTGGATGATGAGGGTGGACCTGGCACATTGTGCACTGGTTATTTATAATCAAAACTGCCAAGGGGAGCTCAGGCTGGATCCCTATTATAAATCTGCCTTTCTTTACATGGATTCTGAAGCCTGAAAACACTATGCAGGGGTAAAGGATTAGAGTTCTGTTGGGCTCACTGTGTGTCAGTCTGGCTCAGTTTGTAGCACCTTCTCTCTGAGTCTGAAGTTTGTAGGTTCAGGCCCCACATTGTGATTTGGAAATCATCCAAATATATATCTAAAATGACACTTCATTGCAGGGCGGGGGGTGTGCTCCATTGTCCGAGTTGCCCTCGTTCGGATGAGACTTTAAGCTGAGGTCCCATCCGCCTGACCAGGTGGATGTTAAAAGATTCCATGGCACTTCTGTATTTGAAAACGAGTTTCTCCCTGTGTCCTGGCCAATAATACCTAAAATGAAACTGATCACTCACTCCATAGCTGCTTGTGGCCAACAGTAACAAAACAATAACAATAGTGATAAGACAATACAACAACAACAAAATTACACTTGTATAGCGCCTTTCACGTCAGGAGGACGTCCCAAGGCGCTGGGAAATTCAAGGATTATTATTATTTATAATAATTTTGGTAAGCCTTTATCCCAAGATTTCCCTGGGGTCGTGGGGCTTGTGGTCCAGGGCCCTGATCTATATGCTTTGTGTTCATGGTCTTTTCATTTGATAGGTTACATTTTTGTCAATTAAGTGCCGATATGAACTACTCTCCTGGTTTGAATCCGAGCCCAAAAAACATTATTTTCGCTGGAGGCATAGATTCAAAATACAAAGTGCAATGTATCACTACAGCTACTGAACACATTGCCTGGCAACCAACAGAGCTGTTTGCATTAGCTTATGGGATAGTGCGAATGCTGAACGAATCTGGAATATTACGGGAATAACTCCAGACAGACACACTGAAGGACAGGTTGGGAATCACAACTCTGAAATGTTCCATGGAGCAGTGACACGATAGCTGTGAAATTGGGGAGATTCCAAAGGATGATTGGACTTCTGGCATTCTGTTGCAGGCAGAACTGAAATGTGCTAGTTCTGACGCTCTCAGACTGCGAGCAAGCAATTCCTGGCCTTCTCACCCTGGGACAGTCAGTGTTCTGCATTATTTGTGAGGTGAGTGACAGGGCTGAGATGAATAATAACAATAATAATCCTTGCATTTGATATGGCGCTTAATAACATCTTCTAAATGTCTCAAAGCACTTCACAGAATATACTGTAAAGTGAATTCGCACATTTGTGGGCGAAACGCGGCAGCTAATTGGGCACAGCGGTGTCCCACAAACTGCCGTGGATTATAAATGACCAATTTATTATTGTTTTCAGGCATGTGGAGTAAGGAAACTTGCCCAAGGTTTCGCACTGCCTGGAATCGAACCCAGGTCTCTCGCTTGTAAGGCAAGTGCTCTAACCACTGAGCTGCAGGACTCCACATGTGGGTTTTTCTTTGATTGTGAATTGGTTGTCCTTCCCCTCCCATCGCTTCAGCTCCCAACTTCTCAGAAGTTTGGGCGCTCAGCCAGTGAGGTCGGAGCTTGTCCACTTTGAGATGTTCTCCCAAAGTGAAAGGTGCTTTAAAAATGTAAATTGTACTGTATTTTTTGCAAAGAACAAAAATCCAGTAAATCCAGGGATGAGGGAAGGTGATGACAGAGACTTTGGCAAGGATCTCAGGTTCAAGAATGAAGTGCCAAATCTGGAGACATTTATAGATGTCCTTTTGTGGAATATTAATTCTTCAGAAATTATTTGACGGGATTGATTCAGCCATCCTGCAGAGGTTTGGGTTGTTCCTTTGCCATTTGCTTACCAACTTGATCTGACAACTCAAACTCCATTATTCCATTTTTATTAGATGACTTCATGTTATATTTATACTGTAATTACTTACCCAATACTTCAACCAAATATTAATTATCAACTATAAAGAATGATTTATAGTTTGCTTACAAAATATATCATACAAAAATAATGGTTAAATTTAGATTTCAACTCACGCAATTTGTTCCACTATGTTAAACTCTACTGCACTATGAATGAGTTATAATATACTGTACAAACTTCAGTTTATTTGAACTCATTATTTAAATGTATTGTTAGTTGGACCATAACTTTCAGAGTCTCCGATCAAAATGAGTAAACACAAACACCATGCCTCTATGGCAAATCTGGTTTTCCTCTAATCTAATCCTGATTGGTGTTGAGGTAATGGTTGGTATAATAGTGCTGCTGTCTCTTCCAAGTCAACTTGACCAAAGACATTTGCAGCTCAGTGTTGTGACCAAACCTAACCATTTATATGCAAGATTGTACCATCTTTAGTCTATCATATTTCCTCTCCTGAAACTCAGTCTTGTACACTTGCTGTGGAGCTTGTATGTATTTGTCTACAAAAAAAGGAATGTAACTTGACAGTAATTGTTTTTTAAACACATGGAAATTTTGCTGTTATAGGCAGTATGTCAAATTAATAATAATACTTGTATTTGATATAGTGTTTTTCATGTCTTCTAAACGTCTCAAAGGGCTTCACAGAATAAGCTGTAAAGTGAATTGACTGTATATTTGTGTTGTGAAACGTAGCAGCCAATTGCGCACGGCAGTTTCACACAAACAGTCGTGGATTGAAATGACTATTTTTTTTGTTTGGATTATTATCTGTGCTCACTAACTACTGTCCCATTTCCAACGTCCCTTTCCTTTCCAAGGTCCATAAAAGAGTTGTTGCTTCCCAGCTCACTCCTACCTCTCCTGCCACTCCCTTTACAACCTCCCCCCAATTGGATTTCCATGTTGCCCATAGCACAGAAACAGCCCTGGTCAAGCTGAGAAATGATATTCTGTCCATCTATGATCAGGGATCCCTCCGCCTCCTCATCCTCCTCAACCTCTCTGCTGCTTTTGACACTGTGGACCACTCTATCCTCCTCCATCTCCTCTCCTATCACGTCAACCTTCAAGGTTCTGTCCTTGAAAGGTTCAGATCCTATCTCTCACACCGGCTCCACTTTGTCTTCACAAATGGCTTCTCTTCCAGCACCCACACTGTCTTGTGCAGTGTTCTTCAGGGCTCTGTCCCCAGTCCTCGCTTCTATGTGTACAAGCTCCCTCTTAGTGACATCTGCAGACATGGGACAACTTCCACATGCACTATATGAGACTCAACTCTATCTCTTTGCCTCAATCCTCAAATCCAGGACCACTGATGTCCTGAAAAACTGTCACACATCAAGTTCTGGTTCAGGCAATTAATGCCTGATAACTCAGCCCTGACCCACATTTATTCCTGTAATTCAATATATACCGAATCCTGATGACTCATCTCTGAGCCTTTTTCACTTGGAGTGATGGGTTATCAGTACAGCATGTACTTTATGTACTTTACGTACAGTACACTATCTAATAGATACATGTATCTAATACCTAATAATATCTAATAATAATAATCCTTGCTTTTGATATAGTGCTTTTCTTCTAGATATCTCAAAGTGCTTCACACTAGATTGGCTTCCCATCCCCCAGTGGATAGAGTTTAAAATCTTTGTCCTCGCTTTCAAGGCCCTCCATGGCCTTACTCCTTCTGTACTTTGTAACCTGCTAATATCCATCAACCTGTCCTCCACTCATCAGGCTCTGGCCAGCTCCACAACCCTCACCCACCATGCCCCACCATTGGTAGGTGAGCATTCAGCCTCTTTGCTCCTACCATTTGGAAAACTCCATTCCCACAGTTGCTGCGCCTCGCTCCCGGGGGGCACACGATAGTCCGAAGGTTCGATAGTCCGAATACACAAATTTCCTATACCCGGGGCGGTTACCGTGATTACCGCTCAATAGTCTGAACCGACAATGAAATAAGGTTTGTTTCTCCGAACATTTCCATCCTTAGGGTTAGGGTTAGAGTTAGGGTTAGGGGAAGCTTCGGACGAATGAACTTTTCGGACTAACGAACCTTCGGACTATCAAGCTGTAACCTCGCTCCCTTCCTTTCCTCCTTCAAAGCAGGTCTCAAGATCCTCCTCTTCGGCCGCGCCTTTAGTAACTAACCCTCCATCCCTACCCTCACTACCCTCCACGCCCCCTGCTCATGTCCAAATCCCTAACTGTCCAATGTCCTCCCACCTTGAAAGACACTATACAAATATAATTTGTTGTGTTGTAATATATACAGCAGATTGCCCTACAAGTTCCACAGCTCTGACCCCAGGCTGTGTGATTGACAGCCCTGACTGCAGGCTGTGTGTATGATTGTGTGGAGCCCAGTAGCTCAGTGGTTAGAGCACTCGCCTTTCAAGCGAGAAACCTGGGTTCGATTCCGTGCATGGCAAAACCTGGGGACACGCCTGATAATAATCCCTCCAAAAAAACCACAATAATAAATGGATCAATCCAATCTGGGACTGTTTGTGGGACGATGCTATAGGCAATTGGCTGCCGTGTTTCACCCACAAATATATAGTCAATTCACTTTACACCATATTTTGTGAAGCGCTTTGAGACGTCTAGAAGACGTGAAAAGCGCCATTTCACCTGAAACGATTATTATTATTATTGACAGCTATGACCCCAGGTTGAGTGATTGACAGCCCTGACCCCGGGCGGTGTGATTGACAGCCGTGACCCCAGGCGGTGTGCACGGCGCCTGTGCGCGGGAAGCCCAGGCAGGCCCCGCCCCCTGGCCGCTGATTGGTCGGAGGGGCGGGGCGGGCCGTGCGGTAACAATGGAGGCGGCGCTGCCATTGGCCGGGCCCGGGGGAGACGTTACCCGGATGTGGAGTGTCTATAAATAGCGGGGAGAGAGCGGGAGTGGAGAGAGTTTAAATAGAGCTGACAGCATGGTGAGGGTGGTGGCCGCTCCACAGCCTAACTCCCTGTGTCTGCACAGACACTCTGTGCCAATCTCTACCCCATGAGCCTCCGCATCCACAGTCACAGCCTCTCCTTCCACCGTGTGTCTGTCTCCACACACTCCCCCCCCCCCCCCATCTCTTACTGTGTCGCCAGTCTCTGCCGTGTGTCTAACACTCCACATCCTCGCTGTCTCTCCCCACCCACTTATTTACCTCTTGTTGCCTGTGTTTACACTCTCTCTGCCTCGCCATCCCCCACCTGTCTCTCCTCTCCCCCCCTCCCTCTGTGTGGTGCTCTCTCTCTCAGGCTGTATATAACCCGTGTGTGTTCTCCCCCCCCCCCCCCCCCCCCCTGTGCAGGCTGGCGGTAAAGCGGGTAAGGACTCCGGCAAAGCCAAAACAAAGGCCGTTTCGCGCTCACAGAGAGCCGGGTTGCAGGTCAGTACCTACCCCCCCCCCCCCCCCCCCTCTCTCTCTCTCTCTGAGCTTAGCCAGTGAGGGGAGGGAGGGGGGGCATTTCCCGCCTCTGGTCAGTGTCTGCCCGGCGCGGCCCCTCGTGTGTGTGTGTGTGTGTCCCGCTGGGCTGGCGGGCTGCAAACTGCAGCGTTATTTCCCCTCTCTCCCTCCTTCCCTGCCTCTCCTCACTCTCTCTCTCCCCCTCTCCTCACTCTCTCTCTCCCTCTCCCTGCAGTTCCCAGTCGGCCGTATCCACAGGCATTTGAAGTCCAGGACCACCAGCCACGGACGCGTGGGCGCCACGGCTGCCGTCTATAGCGCGGCCATCCTGGAGTATCTGACCGCGGAGGTGAGGGGGAGACAGGGGGGAGGGAGGAAAGGTGATTATCAACGGAGGGAGGGAGGGAGGGGAGGGACCATCGCAAACACTGGAGGGAGGGAGGGAGGGAGTGAGTGAGGAGTGAGTGCCTCAGGGGCATTGCCCAGAGCTGGTGATGTCCGGGCTCTGATCTTCACGTGGCTTTGATCCGCAAAGACTTGTCTGCAGCTGAGTTACTGCACTGACCTCCCTCCCCACAAGCAGCACACACACACACAGAGACACACAGAGAGAGAGACACACACACACACAGAGACACACAGAGAGACACACACACACACACAGAGACACACAGAGAGACACACACACACACACAGAGACACACAGAGAGAGACACACACACACACACAGAGACACACAGAGAGACACACACACACACACAGAGACACACAGAGAGAGACACACACACACAGAGAGACACACACACACACACACACAGAGAGAGAGACACACACACACAGAGAGAGACACACACACACCCAGAGAGAGAGACACAGACAGAGAGAGACACACACACACACACACAGAGAGACACACACACACACAGAGAGAGAGACACACACACACCCAGAGAGAGAGACACAGACAGAGAGAGACACACATACACAGAGACACAGACAGAGAGAGACACACACACACACACACAGAGAGACACACACACACAGAGAGAGACACACACACACAGAGAGAGACACACACAGAGAGAGAGAGACACACACACACAGACAGAGAGAGACAGAGACACACACAGAGATAGACACACACAGAGACAAACAGATAGACAGACAGACACAGCCAGATAGAGAGACACACAGGCAGGCAGGCACACACACACACAAACTGTGGCCTGTCTGCCTTGCAATCTCCCAGTGTGTTGTTGGTGGTAGTGATGGCCTTGGGAAGCCAGCTCAGGGGGGGGAGCAGATAGGCTCTGATGGTGATGATGATTGAATCTGTTCAGCAATGCTCTCTCTCTCTCTCTCTGGTGCCTCGTCACTGTGGCGGCCTCTCCCTCCCTCCCTCCCTCCCTCTGTGTCTCTCTGCTGTGGCAGGTTTTGGAGCTGGCGGGGAACGCGTCCAAGGACTTGAAGGTGAAGCGAATCACTCCCCGTCACTTGCAGCTGGCCATCAGGGGGGACGAGGAGCTGGACTCGCTGATCAAAGCTACCATTGCCGGTGGAGGTTAGGGACAGGTTTCTGATGTCAAGCGATGGGTCCCCTGTCGCTGGTTAAATCTCCCGGAGACGCTATTGGCTCGAAATGCGGCAAAAATGATCAGAGTGTCTGTCTCTCTCTCTCTCTGTCTCTCTCTCTCTCTCCATGTGAGAGGAGATGTGGCACATTGATGGGAACGTGTGATTAAGATCTGTCCAGATCTTGCCAATATATCCCCCCCCCCCCTCTCTCTCTCTGTGTGTGTGTGGGGGGGGGGGGGGGGGGGTGGACAGAATGGGGACCCTCTCTCACTCTCAATGCCATTCCTCTAGCACAAGGGTGCTGAGGTCAGCCCCACTGCCTTTGCTGCCATCTTAAGCTCAGCACAAAAACTGTTTGTTCAGTCGATTCATTCCTGTTCTGTGTCTATTGTCTATATTTTGCTTCATGTTTCTCTCTCTCTGTCTGTTACAGGTGTGATTCCACACATTCACAAGTCCCTGATTGGCAAGAAAGGACAGCAGAAGACTATTTAAGGAGCATTGTTGCTGGCCAGTTTGGTTTATCTCAGGATGTATCTTGGATTACTGTTATATATCCAGAGGATGTGGCTGGAAAGACCTACACTTCTCAAGTGTGATCCTTAAACTTTTATTTTCATGGTATTAAGAAGAGGGTTTCAAAAAGTACATTTAATATTTGTGCTGTACGGTACATCGTGTGGACTGAGGAAAAGTTAAATCTTATGCTTTTTGTGGTGAAGCTACAATTGAGATTATTTGGTTTATGGTCTTTTTTAAAATGTTGCAATCCAAGAGTCAAAGTGGATTTTAAATGGAGGATATAATTTGAGTTATTGCTTTGTATGAGGAACTTTATTTTTGGAATGGCTTTGAATCTGGTTTGTTCTGAATTGTCCACTTTAGTGGATACAAGTTTGCAATAAAATGTGTATTCGACATTTCTTCTTGGCTATAAGTTTTTTTTTAAAGCATTAAACTTGGTTCATATCATTCACTTCTCCCTTCATCACTGACTTTCAGATATAGATGAGGATTGAAGCCAGTTGGATCCAATTTTGTACAATTCCCTTCAATTGCCAAGGGTTGGGAGGATGAATTTCCACTTGTAAACTGCAGCTGCTATCACTTTAAATTCTAGTTCTTTTAAGATCTTTCCGATTCCCCCTTGACACTGAATATTAACATGATTTTTTTTTTAAAAAAATATTTGTCCATTGGCATATTTACCATAAATCAAGGGAAAAATTGAAAGCACACCTACCCAATTGAACACAGATTTGCCTACTAGACTAATGGTTGTTGTTGACTAGTGTGAAGGTTTGGTGGGCCACTTCCAGCCTGTGGGCCGTTGGTTGGCCATTGTTTTTGTCTAGGCTGATCCTAGTTCTAGGGTGAGGGGCACTTGCACCCAAGTCGAATAAATAGATCTCCCGACACCTAGGAAAGGCAGTGTTTATTGGTGTCCCAGCCAAGAATCCTGGTAAATAAAATTGGTCATGGCTGTTTGTCAGACATTCCTGTCCACAAATTGTTTGCATATATGGTCACTTGACAGATGAAACATCAAATGGAACAATTATTGTCTCCAAAATAAAGTGCTACACATCATCTAGGGTTCACCCAAAAGATTCAATGAGTAAACCATTCAATAGCATGGAAATGGTTTGTGCTTTGGATCATACAATGCAAAGTTGCGCACACGCATTGTTGAATTGGCTGAAATGGCAGGTTACTGAGGAAGAGCAGCATTAACAACAACAACAACAAATTACACTTATAAAGCGCCTTTCACATCGGGAGGACGTCCCAAGGCGCTGCACTAAGAATGGAATATAAACTAAAAGGGACAGAGACTTCGCCAATGGCTGGCTCAGAAGTGTAGGTTTTAGCTCCATGTTGGGATAAAAATAACTTGCATTTAAAAATGCTCGTGTGAGGTAGTATTTCCGGGCACTTCTACTGAACTCACAGTCTGCACTGACTAGTGTTAGGGTAACACTGTTTTCTGAGATACTGTCTTTCAGATGACTCGTTAAAACCAAAGTCCGTTAGTGTTGCTGTGATCTTTAAAGATCAACTGTACCTATTCTATTGGAGTGTGGACAACCCTCCAGTTTAAATAATCATGAATGGAAAATACATATTTTCTTACAAAAAGTGACTTAACAGTATTGTATATGATGCTTGATATGAAAAGGGTCTAAAAATGCATACCTTTAGGTGCCAGCTCAATTGGTAGCATTCTCACATCCGCGTCTGAAAAGGCGAACATTTAACAGGAAAAACTCTAAAGGTGAAACTTGTCTTTTTGTATTTCTGTCTGAGTCTGATCACAATGCATTCTTGTGTATTGTGATTTTTAGCAGTGTGCAATTCTAAATATTTTACACAGAAGCAATAAAAGTAATAATAATCCTTGCATTTGATATGTAATCACATTATTTAGAAAAAAATCAATAATCATTTGATGCAGCACTTTTCACGTCTGGTGGATATCTCAACATGCTTCACAGGATTCACTGTAATGTGTTGTAGCGTTCTAGGGCTCTACCATGTGTGAGGGCAGACACATGGCAGATGAAGTTTAATGCAGAGAAGTGTGAGGTGATGCATTTTGGGAGAAGAAATGAAGGGAGGCAATATAGGCTAGATAGTACAATTTTAAATGGTGTAAAGGAACAGAGAGACCTGGGGATTTGTGTTAGTGACTCGTTGAAGGTGGCAGGACAGGTAGACAAGGCTGTTAAGAAGGCATATGGGATACTAGGCTTTATAAATAGGGGTATAGAGTACAAAAGTCAGGAAGTGCTGACTAACCTCTATAGGACTTTGGTGAGGCCTCAGCTGGAATACTGTGTTCAATTCTGGTCACCACACTACAGAAAGCATGTGAAGGCATTGGAAAGGGTACAACGAAGATTTACTAGGATGGTGCCAGGATTGAGGGACTTCAGCTATGAGGAGAGGCTAGATAGGCTAGGGTTATTCTCTCTGGAGCAGAGAAGATTGAGGGGAGACCTAATAGAGGTTTATAAGATCATGAGGGGTTTCGACAGGGCAAATAGAGAAAAACTATTTCCACTCGTGGGTGAATCTGTGACTCGTGGTCACAGATTTAAAATAGTTTCAAGGCGAAGTAGAGGGGAGCTGAGGAGAATTTTTTTCACTCAGCGAGTTGTTCGAATCTGGAATGCATTGCCTGAAAAGGTGGTGGAGGCTGATTCGATAACAACTTTTAAAAGGGAATTAGATCTTTATTTAGGGAGAACGGGTATATTAGGCTATGGGGAGCGGGCAGGGCAGTGGGATTGAATCGCTCTTTTCAAAGAGCCGGCACAGACTAGATGGGCCGAATGGCCTCCTTTTGTGCCGTAAAATTCTATGATTCTATGATTCTATGATATAAATGCAAGTTGTTGTAGTGATTTTATTTTAACTGCTCAAATGCATTTAAAGAGAAGGGTTTTGAAGAGTTGGGTCATATGTCTAGATGACTCACCCTCTTTGTGGAAAGCATATTGCTACCAATTCTGATACGTTGCCAAGATATTACCTGAACTGTGGGGAAAAGAAATGATGCACTGTATTTATAGTGCTTATAACATTAAAATATTTCCAAGCGATTTACAGTAACCGTTGTGACATGAAATTAGTTAATGCGTTGGTACATGTGGCAAACATTAAGCGTAGGAAACATACACAAACAGCTCGGAGATGAGTGAATGATTTTTCTAGAGAACTCTTGGAAGAAACACCCTTAATTTGGGGGAAGGGGAACAAAAACGTTTGCAAAAACATTTTTGAAATTGACCTAAATCCTAATTGTCTACACACACAATATTAGATGTGGATGTACGGTTAAAATATGTAGTTTTAATTGATTGCAGATATTGACAATTCAGAACTTTTAAAAAAAAGTTAACTCCAAAACGCACAAGAATTTAGAGAAATCATATTGTGTCCCATCACTGATGAATACTGGAGGACAGTAGGCTGGTATTCAAGATCCTCGTCCTCACTTTCAAGGCCATAAACGGCCTTGTCCCCGCCTATCTCTCTGACCTACTTTTCCCTATCAGCCTGCCCGCACCCTCCGTTCAGCAGACTCAGGCCTGCTCCACGTCCACCGCCCAACCATCGGTGGCCGGGCTTTCAACCTCTCCAATCCCACACTGTGGAACTCCATCCCGCAGCCCCTCCACCTCGCTTCCTCCTTTTCCTCCATCAAGGCCGGTCTCAAGACCTTCCTCTTCGACTGCGTCTTCGGCTCCCCCACTAACTCTTCCCCCTCTCCTTCACCCTACCCCAACCCTCCCACCCACCCCCCCCCCCCCTCCCCACCCCACCCCACTCGGGTCCCAACCTGACTGTTCAGCGCTTTGGGATGTCCTCCCAACGTGCAAAGGCGCTATACATGCAATTTTGTTGTTGTTGTTGGTACTTAGTAGTTTACCACTAGGACCAAAGCTGATTTAAATTGTGCAAATGTTTTAATCATGGATGTTAATCAGTAAAATGTGGCGAATATTAACTAAAATATTATTTTATTGAAATTTTCATTGTTACCCAATAAAATAATTATATCATATTGGTTGGTTATTAGCATCAGATGGCGAAGCTCCTAGGGTTTAAAAGCAATTAAAGCAAATGTGCATCTAGGTGTCCAACCTGGCTTGGTTAGCACCAGTCTCACCTCTGAGTCAGAAGGTTGTGAGTTCCAAACCAAGGTTTGAACGTCGAACTTAAATAGGCGATGCTATAATGCTGTGCTGTAGACATGCTGCGTTTTTGGTGATGCTGTTCTTAGGAAGACATGATAATAATAATCCTTGGATTTGATGCCCCGCTTTTCACATCTTTTAGACATCTTACAGCGCTTCACAGAATATACTGTAAAGTGAATTGATTCTATATTTGTGGGCGAAACAAATAATCGTGGATTGAGTGACCAAATTATTATATTTTTTAGAAGAATTACTGTCCTGGAAATGAGATACGCCAATTGACTAACGACCAGGTTCGTACTTACTGCTAGGTAAACAGAAGCGTGTGGAGTAAGGAAACTTATCCAACATTTCACCCTGCCAAGAATGAAACCCAGGTCTCTCGCTAGGGAGCTGAGGGCTCTAACCACTGAGTTAGAAGACTCCACAATGGTTCCAGAGAAAGTTTGTTTAGATAGTAGTGATGACCGTTGTTTTTGGTGGCACCATCCTTTGGATGAGATGATAAACCAAGGTCCCATCTGCCTGTTCAGGTGGACGTAATAGATCCCATGGGATTACTGGAAAGGAGAAGGGATGTTCTCCTGGTGAACCACATTCTCCCTGCCACCCCACCTTCTAATAAAATTGGTCATTCCCTTCATGATTATTTGTGAGATGTTGCTGTGTGCAAATTGGCTATTTCATTTATGTACAAAATATACAGCTACCGGACATCGAACAGCTTATTCTGTGAAGCGCTTTGATGCATCAACAACACAACAAAATTACATTTCTAGAGCTCCTTTCATGTCGGGAGGATATGCCAAAGTGTTGAACCGCCAAGTCGGGACCCAAGTAGGTGGGAGGGGAAGAGTAGAGGGGAAGGGAGAGAGTTTGGAGGGGAGGGAGAGACTTGGGAGGGCAACAGAAGGCACGATCAAAGAGAAGGGTCTTGAGACTAGCCTTGAAGGAGGCAAGGGCAGAAGTGAGGTGAACGAACTGTGGGATGGTGTTCCAGAGTGTGGGGGCAAAGGGGCTGAAAGCCCGTCCACCAATGGTAGAGCGGTTTGTGTGGGGGATATGCAGCAGACAGAGCTGTCTGCTGAACAGAGGGCGAGCAGGTTCATAGGGGGAACAGCAGGTCAGAGAGATAGGAGTGGGCAAGGCCGTGAATAGCCTTGAAAGTGTGAGGTTCTTGAATTCGATACTCTGGGGGATGGGGTGCCAATGGAGCTGGGTGAGGGTGGGAGTGATGTGGTCACGGAGCTTGGTGCTGGAGAGGACATGAGCTGCAGACTTCTGGATGATCTGCAGCTTGTGAAGGGAAGAGCTTGGAAGGCCGACGAAGAGAGTTTCCATAGTCGAGCCTTGATGTGATGAATGTGTGGACAAGGCTTTCAGCAGCCTGAGGGGTGAGGCAGTTGGCGGAGTCTGACAATGTTGCAAAGGTGGTGGAAGGCAGTACTGATCATGGTGCGAATATGGGGAAGGGAAGGACAGTTCAGAGTCAAACAAGACACCCAGGTTCTTGACTGGCTTTGAGAGGTGGAGAATGCAACCTTGGATGCTGATGCTGCCACTGACGCAAGCCAATCATGAGGGTCTCAGTCTTGCGGACATTCAATTAAAGGAAGTTTTCTGTTGTCCAGGATTCAATGTCAGATAGGCAGTCAGGACGCTGGTGGTTCTGGAATTAAGGGTGGAAGCAAAAAGGTAGAGTTGGGAACAGCATACATGTGGAAATTTACCCCCATGTCTGTGGATGATGTCACCAAGGGAAAGCATGTAGAGGGTGAAAAGCAGGGGACCATGGACAGAGCCCTGAGGAACGCTATACGAGACAGAGGAGGAAAAGTCATTGGCACCATCCGGACACAAATTGGAGGTGGTGTGAAAGATAGGTCACAAACCAATCAAGACAGAACCTTGAAGGTGGGAGTATTGAGTGGTCCACGGTATTGAAGGCGGCAGGTAGGTCGAGGAGGCAGAGGAAGCCCTCATCGCAAATGGTCAGGATATCATTTGTGACCTTAACCAGAGCAGTTTCCGTGATGTGGCAGTATGGAAGCCTGATTGGAGAAGCTCGTGGAGGGAATGTGATGAGAGAAAGGAACGAAGCTGGGATGCAATGACTCTTTCAAGGACTTTTGACAGAAAAGGGAGGTTGGAGATGGGCTGGTAGCTTGAAAGCTGTGACTCGTCAGGAAAGGTTTCTTAAGGATAGGGGTGATGAACGCTGTTTTGAAGGGGATGAGAACGATGCTGGATGAAAAGAACAGGTTTATTATGTCGACAAGTATTGGGGAAGGAGGTGGAGCTAGGAGGTCAGGAGAGGGGTGGGGATGGGGTCCAGGGAGCAGTTGGTGGACCATGGAGGATATGGTGGTGATGACAGAAGATGGAGAGACAGGTTCGAAGATATGGAAGGAGGGATGGGTAGGAGTCGGAGTGTTGGAGGGAGGTGCGAAGGGGGTGGAAGTTGGAAGGGCAGGGACGGCTGAGCGAATTCCCTCGATTTGAGATTTGAGGAAATCCAGCGTCTCCTCACAGTAGGAATTGGAGGAAAGGATTGATGAGGTATGGCAATGAGGGCGGCGGAGCTGGTTTGTTGTGGAGAACAGGAGCCTAGGTTTGTCCTTCGCCTACACGATTCTGGCGATTTGGCAGAGGCCAGAGCAGAGCGGTAAGTTTGTAGTCCAACCAGATATGCCAGTGGACAGATAGGCTGGATTTGAGCCAGGTGCATTCAGTGGGCCACACCTGGCCTTTGAGCGAGCGGTAGTGGCTGGTGAACCACGGAAAGGTTTGAGAGTAGGAGGCAGTTCGGGAGATGAGGGAGGCAAAGGCAGACAATGTTGTGGAGGAGAGTAAGTGCAGAGGATGGGTCGGTGTGGGAGGTGAGCCAGAGGGAGAGGAGTTCAGAGGACTCCAGAGCAGCGGAGAGGGATTGGGGGGAAAATCTTCGTCCCTGGGCAGTTGAAGATGGTGATAGGTTTGGAGGCAATGGGGAGAGAGATAGAGGAAGTGAAAGAGATGAAATGGTCAGTCACATCTCAACAATATGATAAGCATCTTTATCAAATGCAAGGATTGTTATTATTATTGTTATTATTGGTCACACAACTGGATGGGATAAGCCTGAACAATGTGAGTGAAATGAACTTGCAGCAGTAGAGATATAAACATCAGTTTAGACAGCTTCCATTAAAAAAAATTCATTACAGCTTCACAGATGACTTTTCTTCTCTGAAACTTCCTTCAGACAGCAAAGGGTTTATTGTAATATCATCCGTATCATTTCCTACAGGAAATTAAAAGGTGGCTATTTTTAGCGATTGGTTTAGGATAAATTGTAATGTGGATGCCTTTTGTACTAAAGGGTTAACTAACAACAGCAATAACTTGCACTTACGCAGATCCCTTTCACATAGGATGAACATGGTAAAGTGCTTGATAGGGTCAGTGAGGGGCCCGAGCAGGGAGAAACAGATGTGTTTCTGAGAGGGATTTCAAAGCAGAGAGAGAGAGAGAGGACTCAAAGCAAAGGATTTAGGGAAAGATTTCCAGAAAACAGAGACACAGTGCCTAAAAAGTCAAACTAAAAACTAAACTAAATCCTAAATCCTCCAATGGTTAGAGTGAGGAGAGAGCAATCAAGCAAAAGTTGGAGGAACAGAGGACATATATAGGAGAATAGAGCAATAGCAAAAAAAATGTTTCTGATCCAGGCTAGCTGCTTTGGATCATGTTATAAATATGAGTTTGATTTTTCGAACCTGAGAAAACAGATACAGGAGGCCATTGAGCCAGTTCCACCAGTTTGTTAGGTCTCAGCCGATCTGTCCCATTGTGGACTCCTATAGTTTAGTGATTAGAGCGTTCCCCTTGCAAGTGAGACCTGGGTTCAATTCCAGGTAGGGCGAAACATTGGGAAAGTTTCCTTACGCCACTTGCCTGATAATAATCCCTCAAGGAAATGAAAAAATAGAATTGCTTACTTCAATCCACGACTGTTTGTGGGGACGCTGCTGTACACAATTGGCTGCCGCGTTTTGCCCACAAATATGCAGTCAATTCATTTTACAGTATATTCTGTGAAGCGCTTTGAGACATTGAGAAGATGTGAAAAGCGCTATATCAAATGCAAGGATTATTATTATTGCCTCACCTTTCGCACATACTCCTTGATACTTCTGCAACCCACATATCGGTCTGTCTCTCTTCCTCTTTCTCTTGAACCTCCCTATTGATTTCTTCTCTAGAAGCAGGAGCAGAACATTCCATATCTTCACAACCCTCCATTGGAAGAAATTCCTGACCTCAGGTCTAACCTTCTCGGTTCTGATTTCAAGTCTATTCTCCTTGTAATGAATCCCTCTACCAGAGGAAATAATTTTTGGGTATCTAACCTGTCACTTCCTTTTGTTATTTTAAAAGCCTATCAAATAATTCCCCTTAACTTCCTCTACACCAAGCAATATAAATCTGATCTAACCCTCCAATGGTTGAATTGGATTGTATAATAACAACTTCTATTGTTGTTATACAACAAGACTAGTGTATCAGTTAAGAGATAAAGAAAAAGATGACTTTTCTACAGCAGTATTCAGTGTCTGGTTTTCTGGTTTTGGACTAATATTTAACTGGCCTGTGCACACGTTTATGTAGTTTCAAATCTAGCAGGAGAGTGAACTCATGTTGGCAGCATGATTTCTGATTTTGTCCTCAGCGATCATTAAAACTCTACCACGTGGACAAGCTCCACTCACTCTCTGTTGCTGAACAGATCAATTTTTAAGATCCTCAATCTCACTTGCAAATCTCTTCACGCTCCAGCACCTCCTTTCCTCCAATCATCTCACACCCCACTCCTCCCCTTCACTGCGTTTGCTCAGCTGGCTCAGGTCTGCATGTCCCTCTTCTCCTCTGTTCCAAAATTAGTTGCCGTGTTTTCAGCCACCATGCCTTGAATCTCTGGAACTCCCTGTTCTCCATCTTGAACCCTTTTTTGCCCATCTTCATATCACACCTGAAGACTTGTCACACCTCTTCAACCATGCTTTTGGCCACTTCCCCTTCCTTTTGGGTTCGGCGTCAAGCCTTGCCACTGGTGAGGACTCCAAGACACTCTCAATCTCGCTCTCCCTCAATATGAAGGGAGATATAAAAGTGCAAGTTGTTGCTATACTATTTTGCTAATGAAGTCATAAGCAGCCTTACATGTTGTGATAATGCTTTTATGCTTTCAAGATAGACTTACATAGTTAGATGTACCATATAAATTTAGATATTTAGGTTTCACTCTTCCTCTCTCTTTCCGGGTTCTGTAAGGATATAATAATAATAATAATCCTTGCATTTGATATAGCTCTTTTCACATCTTATTGACGTCTCAAAGCGCTTCACAGAATAAATTGTAAAGTGAATTGACTGGATATCAAAACTAAGAAAACTTATGAGGTTTATCTTAGTTACCTGAACCATGAGATTGAATTCAACTCTCCAAAATTCAATGACAGTAATGAATGGTGTAGCTATGTTTAATAAATAGCCCGGTTGCTGGCTAGTTCATTTCACGCTACGGGTACAGTATACTTGTTAAAGGAATGCCTGTGATCTAGGATCTCATAGGATGTGACCTTCGCAATGTGGATCTGACAGGTAGGAGTAAAAGCAGTAGCTTTGTTTTCCTGTGCATGTTATAAAACAATTTATTGCTGGTTCTACAAAGCAAGACAGAGCCAATTGTGTGGATTTCCAAGTAGGAATTCTCCCTGAAAAGCAGATATGTGTCACACACTTCGAAGGAACCTCAATTCAAAAATAAGTTGAGTTGGAGCTGTGTTCCCGCGAGTCAGACTCCCGGATTTATTAGTTAGCAAATCCTGTAAAGAAAATTTATTAAATTGATCCGGTATTTTCTTACCCACTAAGGTCTCAGTATTACTGCATTGTGGGCTTGAGCTTTTCTTTGCTCTGATCCTTTATCTACTGCTGTTTAGAAATGCTCCTACCTTATTTATTAAATCGCCAGAGAGGTCAGGATGAAGACCTTCTGTCCATATGATCTTATCCTTAAAGATCCTTATCCTTACTACCCACCCTAGCTTCCTCCCATTACAACAGTTAGTGCCAAGCTGTTTCTTAAACAGGTCCGGTGTACTGACCTCCGCAGAACTTTCTAGTAGCACATTTCAGTTGACAATTATCCTTTTGGTAAATATATATTTCCCAGTGTCTGTCCTGAAATAGATCTTTGCAAGCAGAGGATACTCATAAGGGGTGGTGGGTCAAAATGAAGAGAGGTATCATATGAGGCGTCTCAGAGGTCCGGGAGACTAGAGATCCCTCCTGTTCCTTGTACACATTAATGGCAAATTAATTTGCAGGCTCAATGTATGGATTTCCAGATCACATCAAGTTTTGGGCAAACTATCAAACAAATGAAGCAACCACGATTTTATCGAGCTCGACAGTGAATGCACCTATAATAATCATAATAAATTATAATAATAAAAATAATATTTCTTGCAATTGATACAGCACCTTATCACGTCTTCCAGACGTCACAAAGCGCTTCAGAGAATAGACTGTAAAGTGAATTGACTGTATATTTGTGGGTGAAATGCGCTGCCAATTGTACACAGCACTGTCCCACAAACAACAACAACAAAATTACATTTTTAGAGCACCTTTCACGGCAGGAGGATGTCCCAAGGCGTTGAACAGTTTGGTCGGGACCTGAGAAGAGGGGAAGGGTCGGGGTAGAGGCAGGGAGACGGAGAGTAGGAAAGTGGGGAGAGTTAGGAGGGCAGCAGATATATGGTCAAAGAGGAAGGTCGAGACCGGCTTTGAAGGAGGAAA
Organism: Hydrolagus colliei; assembly: GCA_035084275.1. NCBI lineage: Eukaryota > Metazoa > Chordata > Chondrichthyes > Chimaeriformes > Chimaeridae > Hydrolagus > Hydrolagus colliei. The sequence continues at coordinate 121,434,677 of CM068742.1, read as the reverse complement.
GGGAGAAAGCGAGGCGAGAGAATTGCGGGATGGAGTTCCAGAGTGTGGGGCAGAGAGGCTGATTGAAGTGCCAATTTATTATTAGTTTTTGAAGGATTATTATCAGTAAGGAAACTTGTCCAAGGTTTTGGCCTAACCTGCCGGGAACCGAACTGGGTTTCTCGCTTGTGAGTCGATGGCACTAACCAATGAGCTACAGGACTCCACCGGTACAGGACTCCTATGCTGATGACTGGCAATCGAAATTCAGTAACATTCATTGGTAAAGTTTACAATTGTCAAAACAAAAATTCTGCTGATGAGATCTAATTTACTGTCAATTCATAACGAATACATCATTAATACGGACTCATTAATACGTCTGTTGCAACATTTGCATCCTCCGGGCAACAACATCAACTTGCATTCACAGAGTGCCCTTCACGCCAGACAACATCGCGTTCAGTGGGAGGCTCAGAGAGCGTACAAAGTAGATTGGTTGTGGGCGCACCTTGGCCCAGTTTTTATGAGGCCTCTGAAACAATCACTCAACAATCACGACAAGCTGTGGAGCTCACCTACAGTAAAGTGGAAGTGCTTAGTGCAGACAATGCCTACAACAACAACAAAATTGCACTTATATAGCACCTTTCACTTCGGAAGGACGTCCCAAAGTGCTGAACCGACTGGTCAGGACCCGAACGGGTGGGTGGGGGGAGGAGGGTCGGGGTAGGGGGAATGGGAAGGAGAGTGGGAGAAGAGGAAGAGTTAGAGGGGCAGCCAAAGGCGTGGTCGAAGAGGAGGAACTTTTCTAAGCGCAGAAACAACCCAGGGGGCACAGTGCTTAGCAAATTGTGTGGCTATGGAAAATCTCCAGCATGCTGGCCTGTGACGTAGGCAGCATTGTACAGTTTGAATTCGCGCCCTCTTGTGGATCTCAAGCCATGACGCACAGACGTCTGGAAATTGATATGGTTGTACATTTAGCATTACAGCAGAACTACATTCGGAATACAAAGTACAGGAAAGATTCAGCACAAATATATCAAAGCCATACATTGCATGAGGATTGCACGCAGCCACAAAATGTACACTAGCAAGAATTTCAATTTGAAAGAGGCTCATAAAAGAGAAACTGGGAACCCCTGCAGTAGTCGGAAGTGACGAGGTACAGTTTGCAGGGAGCTGTCTGACGACAGATATATTTCCATGATCCAAACTACAGTACTGTTTGTGGGACACCACTGTGCGCAATTGGCTGTTGTATTTTGCCCACAAAATATACAGTAAATTCACTTTACAGTATATTATGTTAAGTGCTTTGATACGTCTTGAAGACGTGATAAGACACTATGTCAAATGCAAGCATTTTTACTTTTATTACATTGAAAATAGTCACCCCAATTGGTACTGCAGCTTTACAGCAGAGGCTCTCCGCATTCAGTAGTGGGGAAGACACAATATTAAAATGTAAAGGCACCTTTTACAAAGCACATATAATAGAAAAGGCAGTTCATGTAAACGGCAATGCCAATCTGTAGGATTTGTGAAGTGTCTGAAATGCCAAAGGCATTTAACTGCAATGTGAAAACCCATTAAGTTCCTTAGGAGTTACTAAACTGGTAAGATAACGGACACTAGCGTCCATGTTGCCATGTTGAGCTCATTCCATTTTGCAGGGAGCGAGTACCATAGCCTCTGCTCTGTATTTCAAGATATGATATGAACAAATGACTTACTTACTGATAACAGAGCTCGCACTAATGACAAGCAAAGATAATTTTGGCACGGTTTCATAGCTCACATTTCAAGCATGTAGCCATGGACTCAGCAACCAATGAGCGTGTGTTTCCAGACAACCTCGTTTATAATAATAATCCTTCCATTTGATATAGCGCTTTTCAAGTCTTCTAGACGTCTCAAAGCGCTTCACAGAATGTACTGTGAAGTGAATTGAGTGTACATTTGTGGGCGAAATGCAGCAGCCATTTGTGCACAGCAGTGTCCCACAAACAGTCGTGGATTGAAATGACCAATTTTATTATTGTGGTTTTTTTGGGAGGGATTATTATTAGACCTGTGGTACATAAGAGCATAAGAATTAGGAGCAATTCACTATCCTCTGAATTAAGAATCTACTTGATATGTTCTCAAAAAAATCTAAAAGATTTGTTAAGCATGACTTCCCTTTGGAAAGCCATGTTGACTCTATCTAATCATATTGTGATCCTCTAAGTACCCCACTACGACATCCTTAATTAAGGATTCTTGAATTTTCCCGACCACCGATGTCAAACTAACTGGTCTGTAGTTCCCCATCTTTTCTCTCCCACCCTTCTTAAATAGTGGTGTGATGTTTGCGATCTTCCAATCAATGGGAACCGTTCCAGCATCCAAAGAATTTTGGAAGATCAGACACAAGGCCTCAACTATCTCATGAGCCACCTCTTTTAAAACCCTAGGATGCAAACCACCAGGTCCAGGGGACTTGTCACGTTTTATTGCCAACAGTTTCCCTACCACCAATTCCTTCCTAATGTAAATTTCCCTAAGTTGCTCCCTATCATTAGCCCCTTGGTTTATCTCTATTTTTGGTAAACTTTTGTATCTTCTAACAGAATCAAAATACAGTATTTATTTAGGATCTCTGCCATATCATTATCCTCCATTATTATTCCTCCTGTCTCTGCCTGTAATGGAACCACATTTACTTTTGCTAGCCTATTCCTCTTAATGTATTTATAAAAACTCTTACAATCTGACTTAATGTTCTGAGCTAGCTTGCCCTCATAATCCATTTTCTCACTCTTAATGAGCTTTTTGTTTTTTCTTTGTTGGTCCCTAAAACACTCCCAGTCTTCAGGTTTGCTACTCTTTGTGGGTGTTTTATAAGCCTTTTCTTTTAGTTTTATACTTTCTCTAACTGCTCTAGTTAGCCAGGGATGAACTGCTTTCCCTGTGGTACTCTTATTCCTCAAGGGAATATGTGACCGCTGAGAATTATGCACTGCATCTTTAAATGTTTGCCATTGTTGATCTACTGTTATACCTATTAATCTAATTCCCCAGTCTATTTTAGCTAATTTAGCAAAGTTAGCTTTATTTAAATTTAAGATCCTTGCTTTGGATTTGAATACATCGCTTTCTAACTTAATACTAAATTCTATCATGTTATGATCACTCTGCCCTAGAGAAGCCTTAATATCTATATTACCAACTAGCCCTGTTTCGTTACAAAAAACAAGATCTAGGATGGCCTGTCCCCTAGTTGGTTCCTCGGCATACTGATCCAGAAAGCTATCTCTCATACATTCTATAAATGTATGAGTTTATAGACCCCTGTTTGAGGGGTCTATAAACTACTCCCACTAGTGTTTTCTGCCCCTTGTTATTTCGTACTTCTACCCACACTGACTCTACATCCTGATCATCTGATTTGAAATCCTTCCTCTCTACTGTTTTTATTCCATTCTTTATTAACAAGGCTACCCCCCACCCACCTCATATTCTACATTGCCTATCCTTCCTGTAAGCTGAAAACCCTGGAATATTTAACTCCTTACTGGAGTAAAGAAACTTGTCCAAGGTTTTGCCCTGATCTGCCTGGATTCCAACACAGGTCTCACATTTGTAAGGCGAGTGCTTGAATCACTGAACTACAAGACTCCACAAGTTTAGTGTACAATTAGACAAGTCCCAATCAAGTAGTCTTTTGAGGTAAATTAATTTGGCAAGCTGGGGCGCTAGAGTCTTGAAAAGGAATCATTTCTAAAACAGAAAAAGGGGATATAGGTGAGGCAAATATAAGGTTTGTGTGTAATATAAAAATTAGAATGGACTGGTTGGGTCGATCGTCCTCCCGATATGAAAGGGGCTCTAGAAATGTAATTTTGTTGTTGTTGTTTTTATTCCACATCATTCTCTATAGTCACAATGTTTGAGAGATTTCCAACCTTTTAAATAGGATTGAAAACGTAAACCCAGAAGAACAGATTTGGATGCTTCAAAACAGCAGAAAAGAGGTTACAGATTTAAATTTGCAAAGAACAATTTCAGGACTGATTCCAAGAAGGGTTTTTTTCACCCACAGGGTAACTAACAACTGGAGCAGGTTGCCAGGAAAGGTGATTGAGGCCAGAACACTGGACACATTAGGAAAATAAGTTTGATGCTGTGACGAGAGGATGGTTGATGGGTTTTCTGGAGAGATGAGATCAGCCTTCTTCATCCCACCTTCCTTGTGATCTTGTGAAATCTCAGGCTGTCACATTTGTTTTTCACACCTTTTGTACTGAGTCCTCAAAATGAACTCACACAATTCATAGAATCACTGTTTGGAATTTCTGCCCAAATAGTATTCTGCCTGCTTTGAATATTAGGGCCTCATGGATACTGCAACCGATTACAGAAAGCAAGAATGCTGCATGTTGATGATACAGTTTATTGATGACCAGATGGTGGATGGTAATTTGCTTTGGCCTTGATTTCAAAACAGGCCTGTAAGAAAAGGCAAGTTGTCTGTAGCTAAACAGGGGCAGAATTTCCACGGTTTGAGCTATTACAACTATAAACACATGGCAAATAAGGATTCAAAGTGTATCTCTGCTTTCACATGTTGCAAATACCATCTTTGGCGTTTTCAACAACAACAAAATAACATTTATAGAGAGCCTTTCACATCCGGAGGATGTCCCAAGGCGCTGGGAGCAATCTTGAACTGTGCTCTGCAGGTTGTATTGGAGATAGCGCTAGGTAAAGAAATAATGTACACTGTGGACAGGTCTTTATCATGTCTTCCTGGCTAATCCTCCTGACAAATTAAAGGTGACAAATTAACATAAAAATATGTTGTTTTCTTAATTATCTTTGAAACAATAGACTGGTAGAGGGGGGTGGAGAGAGAATAAAACTGTGGTTAAACAACATCAAACAATGGTCTGGCGGAAAGATTTCAATTTTAATGACCTCCAGTAGAGACTATCACCTTTGTTGTGGAATATTATAGCACAGCTTCCTCAAATAACCAAACGTGACGGGAGGAAAGAGAAATAACTGGTGTTAGAAGATGGTTTGCTCAGGGTGTGGCATTTGGTGTGTAAATAAGAGGAGAACCTCACTGCACTGCGCCCAACTTTGGTCTTAATGAGTAACCAGGTCCGCAGTGTTGGACTCACAGATTGTAGCCAATGACCAATAACAACAACTTTGATTTATATAGCGCCCTCCATGCCAGACAGCATCTCAGTGTGCTTCACAATGATGGATCTGGGAGCTGAGCCACGGGGAGGGGGAAGGGGGACCAAAAGTGCAGTCAAAAAGAAACATCTTTAGGTGTGACCTGAAAATGGGAAGGGAGGGGGTAAGGCGGAGGGAGGGAGGGAGAAAGTTCCAGAGCCTCAGGGCATAGTGGCTGAAGGCACGGCCGCTGACAGTGGAGTGGAGGATTCGGGGGACAAGGGGGAGGCCAAACACAGTAGAGCGAAGGCAATGGGTACTGTTGTGAGGAGCTAGGAGGTCAGAGAGGTAGGGGGGTGCACAGGAGGAGAGAGATTTGAAAACAAGAGTGAGGATCTTCAAATCGATCCGCTCCGAGACAGGGAACTCGTGAAGTCTGGAAAGGACTGGGGTAATCGGAGCAAAGTTTGGTACGGGTAAGAATGCAGGCGGCGGAATATTCAATAAGACTCCATCGTTTATTGTTTGTGTTTCAGTGAATCCTTTAACCGTGTATCAGCCTGGCTCAATGGGTAGTTCTCTTGCCTTAGCCAGAGGTTGTGAGCTCAAGTCCCACATCGCCCACTGCTGGAGTGTGTCAGTGAGTCTGTCCCAGCCTGAAGGGAAGGCATGCCTGTCTCCTTATCAACCACATCCTCCCAACTGCCTGCTATATTGCGAGCTTTCTCACAAATGCGGCAGGGAGAGCGGACGTACCTGCTGCCAGATAGTGAGCCCTGCATGTAATTGACAGAAAGAGTGAGGGAGAGAGATCGAGGGGGAGAGAAAGAGAAGGGGAGAGCATGATTAACAGAGAGAGCGATTAACAAAGTGAATGATTAACAGAGAGAGCATGTGGGAAGAGGGGGAGACAGTTAAAGGGAAAGCGACAGAGAGCAAGACAGAGAGAGCAGGAAGAGAGAGAAGTGAGGCCAGCGTTTTGTGGATCACTGTCAGGATAGACAATCGGAGTGGCCCTCGGCCTCCCTTTCCCCAGTGATACTTCTCTCCATCCTTCACTCCCCTCCCCGCTCCCCTACTCAAGACCTGGCTATACATTTGCCCATGAACCACTGCTTTGCTACATAATAATAATAATAATAATCCTTGCATTTGATATAGCGCTTTCCACATCTTATCGACGTCCCAAAGCGCTTCACAGAATATACTGTAAAGTGAATTGACTGTATATATTTGTGGGCGAATCGCGGCAGCCAATTGCGCACAGCAGTGTCCCACACACAGTCGTGGATTGAAATGACCAATTTTATTATTGTGGTTTTTTTGGAGGGATTATTATCAGGCGTGTGGAGTAAGGAAACTTGCCCAAGGTTTCGCCCTGACCTGCCTGGATTCGAACACAGGTCTCCCCAGCTTGGTCTCCCCAGCTTGCAAGACAAGTGCTCTAACCACTGAGCCACAGGAGCTCCCCACCAAGCAGCAACACCCCCCCACCCCCCCCTCCGCCTCCTCTTTCAAGACCCATCAAGACATCTCTCACGTCACCACATTTTTGGTCATGTTTTCTCCTTCCCATCCCACCTCACTGAGCTCCCTGCCTCAGTTCAGGTGCCTAGGCAGCAGTGTTGAGTGCTTTGAGACATACAACCAACGTGAAAAAAGCGCTGTGTGAATGTTATGTTTCTGGAAGTGAAATAACAATGAATAACATTGGTATACCGCCTTCCACTCTACACTCTGAGATCCTAGCCGGAGTGGAGGGCGCTATATAAGTGCAAGTTGTTGTTTCAAGTCAGGAGGACGTCCCGAGGCCCTGGGCAGTCAGGGATCGCACATGAGCTTGTGGTCGGAATCAGGAGGGGTGCAGGGTGAGAGGGTCGGGGCAGGTAGGTGACCGAAGAAGGCACAGTCGAATTGGAGGCTCTTGAAATGGGTCTTGAATGAGGCAGTGGACAAGGTGTTGCAGTAGGGGTGGGGGTTTGAGGCAGAGAGACTGTGGGATGGTGTTCTAGAGGATGGGAGGCAGAGAGGCTGAAGGCCCACCCGCTGATGGTGGGAGGGCCGAGGCGGAGGACATTTAGACAAGAATACTGTTAACACAACCCGCTGACATTTCCCAAATAAGAGCATCCGGCCCGCGGCAGCCAAATTGCTAGACCAATCTGGTCTAGGCTGACATTTCAGGGCAGTGTTGGAGGAGTGAAGCAGTGGTGGAGGTGCTGTTTATCCCCCAGCGACATTTTTTAAATATACATTTGATAAAATACATGATTTATTGCAATCATCCTTATAAATAAATGAATGCACTGTATCCCCGTCAGTGTGACTGGGCCTGTGCGTGTCAGGACCACGCTGAACATCAGAGCATGTGCAGTTAATGTGTATGTGTGTGTGAGAGGATAACATAAGCAACAGTGCATGGGCATGTGTGTGTGGGTGTGAGCACCATTCAGAGCAGCAGTGCAGCGGCAGTCAGTGTGACTGGGCACTGAACAGCAGTAGTCAGTGTGTGTGTAGACAGTGAGCAGTCTCTGTGTGTGTGTGTGTAGACAGTGAGCAGTCTCTCTCTGTGTGTGTAGACAGTGTGAGCAGTCTCTGTGTGTGTGTGTGAGCAGTCTGTGTGTGTGTGTGAGCAGTCTGTGTGTGTGTGTGTGAGCAGTCTCTCTGTGTGTGTGTGTGTGCAGTCTCTGTGTGTGTGTGAGCAGTCTCTGTGTGTGTGTGTGTGAGCAGTCTCTGTGTGTGTGTGTGAGTAGTCTCTGTGTGTGTGTGTGAGCAGTCTCTGTGTGTGTGTGTGTGAGCAGTCTCTGTGTGTGTGAGCAGTCTCTGTGTGTGTGTGTGAGCAGTCTCTGTGTGTGTGAGCAGTCTCTGTGTGTGTGTGAGCAGTCTCTGTGTGTGTGTGTGTGAGCAGTCTCTGTGTGTGTGTGTGAGCAGTCTCTGTGTGTGTGTGTGAGCAGTCTCTGTGTGTGTGTGTGAGCAGTCTCTGTGTGTGTGTGTGTGAGCAGTCTCTGTGTGTGTGTGTGAGCAGTCTCTGTGTGTGTGTGTGAGCAGTCTCTGTGTGTGTGTGTGAGCAGTCTCTGTGTGTGTGTCTGTGTGTGAGCAGTCTGTGTGTGTGTCTGTGTGTGAGCAGTCTGTGTGTGTGTGTGTGCGCAGTCTCTTTGTGTGTGTGTGTGAGCAGTGTGTGTGTGAGCAGTCTGTGTGTGTGTGTGAGCAGTCTGTGTGTGTGTGAGCAGTCTGTGTGTGTGTGTGAGCAGTCTCTGTGTGTGTGTGTGAGCAGTCTCTGTGTGTGTGTGAGCAGTCTGTGTGTGTGTGTGAGCAGTCTCTGTGTGTGTGTGTAAGCAGTCTCTGTGTGTGTGTGTGAGCATTCTCTCTGTGTGTGTGTGTGTGAGCAGTCTCTGTGTGTGAGCAGTCTGTGTGTGTGTGAGCAGTCTGTGTGTGTGTGTGAGCAGTCTGTGTGTGTGTGAGCAGTCTGTGTGTGTGTGTGTGAGCAGTCTGTGTGTGTGTGTGAGCAGTCTGTGTGTGTGTGTGTGTGAGTAGTCTGTGTGTGTGTGTGAGCAGTCTCTGTGTGTGTGTCTGTGAGCAGTCTGTGTGTGTGTCTGTGAGCAGTCTGTGTGTGTGTGAGCAGTCTGTGTGTGTGTGAGCAGTCTGTGTGTGTGTGAGCAGTCTCTGTGTGTGTGTGTGTGAGCAGTCTCTGTGTGTGTGTCTGTGAGCAGTCTGTGTGTGTGTGAGCAGTCTGTGTGTGTGTGAGCAGTCTGTGTGTGTGTGAGCAGTCTCTGTGTGTGTGTGTGTGAGCAGTCTCTGTGTGTGTGTGTGTGTGGGCAGTCTCTCTGTGTGTGTGTGTGGACAGTCTCTGTGTGTGTGTGTGTGGGGGTGGCAGTCTCTGTGTGTGTGTGTGTGGACAGTCTCTGTGTGTGTGTGTGTGGGGGGGGGGCAGTCTCTGTGTGTGTGTGTGTGGGCAGTCTCTGTGTGTGTGTGTGTGGGCAGTCTCTGTGTGTGTGTGTGTGGGCAGTCTCTGTGTGTGTGTGTGTGGGGGTGGCAGTCTCTGTGTGTGTGTGTGTGGACAGTCTCTCTGTGTGTGTGTGTGGACAGTCTCTGTGTGTGTGTGTGTGGACAGTCTCTGTGTGTGTGTGTGGGCAGTCTCTGTGTGTGTGTGTGTGGGCAGTCTCTGTGTGTGTGTGGGCAGTCTGTGTGTGTGTGTGTGTGTGGGGGGGGGCAGTCTCTGTGTGTGTGTGTGAGCAGTCTCTGTGTGTGTGTGGACAGTCTGTGTGTGTGTGTGTGTGTGGGCAGTCTCTCTGTGTGTGTGTGTGTGTGTGTGGGCAGTCTCTGTGTGTGTGTGTGAGCAGTCTCTCTGTGTGTGTGTGGACAGTCTCTGTGTGTGTGTGTGTGGGCAGTCTCTCTGTGTGTGTGTGTGTGTGTGAGCAGTCTCTGTGTGTGTGTGTGTGTGTGGACAGTCTCTGTGTGTGTGTGTGTGAGCAGTCTCTCTGTGTGTGTGTGTGTGTGAGCAGTCTCTCTGTGTGTGTGTGTGTGTGTGTGTGGGCAGTCTCTGTGTGTGTGTGTGAGCAGTCTCTCTGTGTGTGTGTGGACAGTCTCTGTGTGTGTGTGTGTGGGCAGTCTCTCTGTGTGTGTGTGTGTGTGTGAGCAGTCTCTGTGTGTGTGTGTGTGTGTGGACAGTCTCTGTGTGTGTGTGTGAGCAGTCTCTCTGTGTGTGTGTGTGTGTGAGCAGTCTCTCTGTGTGTGTGTGTGTGTGTGGGCAGTCTCTGTGTGTGTGTGTGTGTGTGAGCAGTCTCTGTGTGTGTGTGTGTGGACAGTCTCTGTGTGTGTGTGTGAGCAGTCTCTGTGTGTGTGTGTGTGTGGGCAGTCTCTCTCTGTGTGTGTGTGTGTGAGCAGTCTCTCTGTGTGTGTGTGTGAGCAGTCTCTGTGTGTGTGTGTGTGAGCAGTCTCTGTGTGTGTGTGTGTGTGAGCAGTCTCTCTGTGTGTGTGTGTGTGTGTGAGCAGTCTCTGTGTGTGTGTGTGTGGACAGTCTCTGTGTGTGTGTGTGAGCAGTCTCTCTGTGTGTGTGTGTGTGTGGGCAGTCTCTCTGTGTGTGTGTGTGTGTGAGCAGTCTCTCTGTGTGTGTGTGTGAGCAGTCTCTGTGTGTGTGTGTGTGAGCAGTCTCTGTGTGTGTGTGTGAGCAGTCTCTGTGTGTGTGTGTGTGTGAGCAGTCTCTCTGTGTGTGTGTGTGTGTGTGTGTGAGCAGTCTCTCTGTGTGTGTGTGTGTGAGCAGTCTCTGTGTGTGTGTGTGAGCAGTCTCTCTGTGTGTGTGTGTGTGTGTGAGCAGTCTCTCTGTGTGTGTGTGTGTGAGCAGTCTCTGTGTGTGTGTGTGGGCAGTCTCTGTGTGTGTGTGGGCAGTCTCTGTGTGTGTGTGTGGGGGCAGTCTCTGTGTGTGTGTGTGTGAGCAGTCTCTGTGTGTGTGTGTGAGCAGTCTCTGTGTGTGTGTGTGTGTGGGCAGTCTCTCTGTGTGTGTGTGGGCAGTCTCTGTGTGTGTGTGGGCAGTCTCTGTGTGTGTGTGTGTGGGCAGTCTCTGTGTGTGTGTGTGTGTGTGAGCAGTCTCTGTGTGTGTGTGTGTGTGGGCAGTCTCTCTGTGTGTGTGTGTGTGAGCAGTCTCTGTGTGTGTGTGTGTGTGTGGGCAGTCTCTCTGTGTGTGTGTGTGTGAGGTGTGAGTGCAGTCAGTGGCCCCGCCCCCTCTCTCAGTCTCTCCTCCCATTGGCTGGAGGAGCAGCGCAGCCGCTGTCACTCGATTCGGATTCTACATTTCGACACAGAGAGAGACCCTGACACAGTCACTACACACACACACACACACGGGGGGGGGGAGGGGAAGAGGTATTAATTTAGTGATTTTATTGGTGTGTAGCTGGGGGGGGGGAGGGGGTGGGGACAGCAGTGAGGTCGGGCCCTGAGTCGTGTGGAATCTGCGGCGCTCGGCGGGTCCTGAGAGGAGAGAAAGGCCCGGGCCCAGCCTGACACACAGAGACAGAGGTACTGACACTGACACACACACCGACACACAGAGACAGGTACTGACACAGAGACAGAGGTACTGACACTGACACACACACTGACACAGCCTGACACACAGAGACAGAGGTACAGACACTGACACAGCCTGACACACAGAGACAGAGGTACAGACACTGACACAGCCTGACACACAGAGACAGAGGTACAGACACTGACACAGCCTGACACACAGAGACAGAGGTACAGACACTGACACACACACTGACACACAGAGACAGAGGTACAGACACTGACACAGAGACAGAGGTACAGACACTGACACAGAGACAGAGGTACAGACACTGACACAGAGACAGAGGTACAGACACTGAAACACACACACTGACACAGCCTGACACACAGAGACAGAGGTACAGACACTGACACACACACTGACACACAGAGACAGAGGTACAGACACTGACACAGAGACAGAGGTACAGACACTGACACAGAGACAGAGGTACAGACACTGACACAGAGACAGAGGTACAGACACTGAAACACACACACTGACACAGCCTGACACACAGAGACAGAGGTACAGACACTGACACACACACTGACACAGCCTGACACACAGAGACAGAGGTACAGACACTGACACACACACTGACACAGCCTGACACACAGAGACAGAGGTACAGACACTGACACAGCCTGACACACAGAGACAGAGGTACAGACACTGACACACACACTGACACACAGAGACAGAGGTACAGACACTGACACAGAGACAGAGGTAAAGACAATGACACAGAGACAGAGGTACAGACACTGACACAGAGACAGAGGTACAGACACTGAAACACACACACTGACACAGCCTGACACACAGAGACAGAGGTACAGACACTGACACACACACTGACACAGCCTGACACACAGAGACAGAGATACAGACACTGACACAGCCTGACACACAGAGACAGAGGTACAGACATTGACACACACACTGACACAGCCTGACACACAGAGACAGAGGTACTGACACACACAGACAGAGGTACAGACACTGACACACACACTCACACAGCCTGAGAGACAGAGGTACTGACACACCCTGACACAGCCTGAGAGACAGAGGTACTGACACACACACTGACACAGCCTGAGAGACAGAGGTACAGACACAGACACACACACTGACACAGCCTGACACACAGAGACAGACGTACTGACACACACACTGACACAGCCTGAGAGACAGAGGTACAGACACTGACACACACACTGACACAGCCTGAGAGACAGAGGTAATGACACACACACACACTGACACTAACACACACACTGACACAGCTTGAGAGACAGAGGTACAGACACTGACACACACACTGACACTAACACAGCCTGAGAGACAGAGGTACAGACACTGACACACACACTGACACTAACACAGCCTGAGAGACAGAGGTACAGACACTGACACACACACTGACACAGCCTGAGAGACAGAGGTACAGACACTGACACACACACTGACACTGACACTAACACAGCTTGAGAGACAGAGGTACAAACACTGACACACAGCCTGACATTAACACAGCCTGACACACAGGGACAGAGGTACAGACACACACACTGACACTAACACTGACACACACACTGACACTAATACAGCCTGAGAGACAGAGGTAATGACACACACACACACTAACACACACACTGACACAGCTTGAGAGACAGAGGTACAGACACTGACACACACACTGACACTAACACAGCCTGAGAGACAGAGGTACAGACACTGACACACACACTGACACAGCCTGAGAGACAGAGGTACAGACACTGACACACACACTGACACTGACACTAACACAGCTTGAGAGACAGAGGTACAAACACTGACACACAGCCTGACATTAACACAGCCTGACACACAGGGACAGAGGTACAGACACACACACTGACACTAACACTGACACACACACTGACACTAATACAGCCTGAGAGACAGAGGTAATGACACACACACACACTAACACTAACACACACACTGACACAGCTTGAGAGACAGAGGTACAGACACTGACACACACACTGACACTAACACAGCCTGAGAGACAGAGGTACAGACACTGACACACACACTGACACAGCCTGAGAGACAGAGGTACAGACACTGACACACACACTGACACTGACACTAACACAGCTTGAGAGACAGAGGTACAAACACTGACACACAGCCTGACATTAACACAGCCTGACACACAGGGACAGAGGTACAGACACACACACTGACACTAACACTGACACACACACTGACACTAATACAGCCTGAGAGACAGAGGTACAGACACTGACACACAGCCTGACACTAACACAGCTTGAGAGACAGAGAGACAGGTACAGACACTGACACACAGCCTAACATTAACACAGCCTGAGACACAGAGGGACAGAGGTACAGACACTGACACTAACACAGCCTGAGACACAGAGAGACAGAGGTACAGACACACACACTGACACTAACACTAACATAGCCTGAGACACAGAGGGACAGACACTGACACACACACTGACGCTCACACAGCCTGAGACAGAGAGACAGACACACTGACACTAACATACACTAACATAGTCTGCGACACAGAGGTACAGGCACTGACACACACACTGACACTGCCTGAGAGACAGAGGTACAGACACTGACACACACACTGACACAGCCTGAGAGACAGAGGTACAGACACTGACACACACACTGACACTGACACTAACACAGCTTGAGAGACAGAGGTACAAACACTGACACACAGCCTGACATTAACACAGCCTGACACACAGGGACAGAGGTACAGACACACACACTGACACTAACACTGACACACACACTGACACTAATACAGCCTGAGAGACAGAGGTAATGACACACACACACACACTAACACTAACACACACACTGACACAGCTTGAGAGACAGAGGTACAGACACTGACACACACACTGACACTAACACAGCCTGAGAGACAGAGGTACAGACACTGACACACACACTGACACAGCCTGAGAGACAGAGGTACAGACACTGACACACACACTGACACTGACACTAACACAGCTTGAGAGACAGAGGTACAAACACTGACACACAGCCTGACATTAACACAGCCTGACACACAGGGACAGAGGTACAGACACACACACTGACACTAACACTGACACACACACTGACACTAACACTGACACACACACTGACACTAATACAGCCTGAGAGACAGAGGTACAGACACTGACACACAGCCTGACACTAACACAGCTTGAGAGACAGAGAGACAGGTACAGACACTGACACACAGCCTAACATTAACACAGCCTGAGACACAGAGGGACAGAGGTACAGACACTGACACTAACACAGCCTGAGACACAGAGAGACAGAGGTACAGACACACACACTGACACTAACACTAACATAGCCTGAGACACAGAGGGACAGACACTGACACACACACTGACACTCACACAGCCTGAGACAGAGAGACAGACACACTGACACTAACATACACTAACATAGTCTGCGACACAGAGGTACAGGCACTGACACACACACTGACACTGCCTGAGAGACAGAGGTACAGAGACACTGACACACACACTGACACTAACACTGATACACATACTGACACAGCCTGAGAGACAGAGGTACAGATATACTGACACACACACTGATACAAACACTGACACTAACACTCATACATACACTAACACAGCCTGAGATACAGAGGAACAAATACACTGACACTAACACACACTGACACCAATACTAACACTAATACACACTAACACAGCTTGAGATAGAGGTATAGATACACTGACGCTAACACACACACTGACACTAACACCAATACACACACTAACACGGCCTGAGAGACAGAGGTACAGATTCACTGACACTAACACACACTCTTGACATTAACACACATACTGACACTAACACTGATACACACACTAACACAGCCTGAGAGACGGGTACAGATACACTGACACTAAGACACACGCTAACACTGACACTGATTTAGCCTGAGAGACAGGAGATACTGAGGTACTAACAGGGACACTAACACTGACACACTGATACTAACACACACACACAGACAGACACTGATACACATACTGAACACTGAGGGATAGGAGGTACATATACACTGACACACACACTGACAGACTGATAGTGACACTGACACACACACTAACACTGATATACACTGACACACTGATAGTGACAGACAGACGCACTAATACTGATACACTGACACACTGATAGTGACACTGACACACACACAGACATTGATACACTCACTAACACTGATACACACACCGACACTGATACACATATTCAGTCTTAAGTCACAGCAGCTCCAGAGGTACTGACACTGACACAGTCACTGTCACACTCTCACACTGATAGTGACTCACAGTCACACTGACTGTCTCTCTCTCCCCCTCCCCCTACAGACTGACTGTCTCTCTCTCTCACTGTCTAACTGTCTCTCTTTCCCCCCCCCCCCCCACTGTCTGACTGTCTCTCCCCCCCCACCACCACTGTCTGACTGTCTCTCCCCTCTCCCCCCTCCCCCCCCACTGTCTGACTGTCTCTCCCCCCCCCCCACTGTCTGACTGTCTCTCCCCCCCCCCCACTGTCTGACTGTCTCTCCCCCCCCCCACTGTCTGACTGTCTCTCCCCCCCCCCACTGTCTGACTGTCTCTCTCCCCCCCCTCCCCCACTGTCTGACTGTCTCTCCCCCCCCCACTGTCTGACTGACTCTCTCCCCCCCCCCCCCCCACTGTCTGACTGTCTCTCCCCCCCCCCCCCCACTGTCTGACTGTCTCTCCCCCCACCCCCACTGTCTGACTGTCTCTCCCTCCCCCCCCCCCCCACCACTGTCTGACTGTCTCTCCCCCCCCCCCCCACTGTCTGACTGACTCTCCCCCCCCCCCACTGTCTGACTGTCTCTCCCCCCCCCCCCCCCCTGTCTGACTGTCTCTCCTCCCCCCCCCACCCCACTGTCTGACTGTCTCTCCCCCCCCCCCACTGTCTGACTGTCTCTCCCCCACCCCCCACTGTCTGACTGTCTCTCCCCCCTCCCCCCCCACTGTCTGACTGTCTCTCCCCCCCCCCCACTGTCTGACTGTCTCTCCTCCCCCCCCCCCACCGTCTGACTGTCTCTCTCCCCCCCCCCACTGTCTGACTGTCCCCCCCCCCTACTGTCCGACTGTCTCTCCCCCCCCCCCCACTGTCTGACTGTCTCTACCCCCCCCCACTGTCTGACTGTCTCTCCTCCCCCCCCCCACTGTCTGACTGTCTCTCCCCCCCCCCCCCCACTGTCTGACTGTCTCTCCCCCACCCCCCACTGTCTGACTGTCTCTCCCCCCTCCCCCCCCACTGTCTGACTGTCTCTCCCCACCCCCCCACTGTCTGACTGTCTCTCCCCCCCCCCCCACTGTCTGTCTGACTGTCTCTCCCCCCCCCCCCACTATCTGACTGTCTCTCCCCCCTCCCCCCCCACTGTCTGACTGTCTCCCCCCCCCCCCACTGTCTGACTGTCTCTCCCCCCTCCCCCCCCCACCACTGTCTGACTGTCTCTCCCCCCCCCCCCACTGTCTGTCTGACTGTCTCTCCCCCCCCCCCACTGTCTGTCTGACTGTCTCTCCCCCCCCCCCCCCACTGTCTGACTGTCTCTCTCCCCCCCCCCCCCCCCCCACTGTCTGACTGTCCCCCCCCCACTATCTGACTGTCTCTCCCCCCCCCCCCCACTGTCTGACTGTCTCTCTCCCCCCCCCCCCCACTGTCTGACTGTCTCTCCCCCCCCCCCCCCACTGTCTGACTGTCTCCCCCCCCCCCCCCACTGTCTGACTGTCTCTATCCCCCCCCCCCCACTGTCTGACTGTCTCTCTCCCCCCCCCCCCACTGTCTGACTGTCTCTCTCCCCCCCCCCACTGTCTGACTGTCTCTCTCCCCCCCCCCCCACTGTCTGACTGTCTCTCTCCCCCCCCCCCCCCACTGTCTGACTGTCTCTCTCTCCCCCCCCTCCCCCCGACTGTGGGGAAGATGGAAGGTAATAAGGACGAGGCTGGGAAGTGCCTGGAGATCGGCCGCCGGGCTCTGCAGGGCGGGGACCAGGAGAAAGCGCTCAAGTTCTTCCACAAGTCAGAGAAGCTGTACCCGTCAGAGGAGGCCAGAGGTACAGCCCCCCCCCCCCCCCCTCATCTCCCCCCCTCACCCCCACCCACCCTCCAGGGCCGGCGGCCTGTCAACCAGCCAGCGCCTGAGTGTGTGTGTGTCTATACAGTATATCTGTGAGGGTCTGTCTGTCTCTGTGGGGGTATATCTGTCTGTGTGTGGGGTGGGAGGTGTATCTCTGTGTGTGTGTGGGGGGTGGGAGGTGTATCTCTGTGTGTGTGTGGGGGGTGGGAGGTGTATCTCTGTGTGTGTGTGGGGAGGGAGGTGTATCTGTCTGTGTGGGGGTGGGAGGTGTATCTGTGTGTGTGTGTGTGGGGAGGGAGGTGTATCTGTCTGTGTGTGGGGGGAGGTGTATCTGTGTGTGTGTGGGGGGGGGAGGTGTATCTCTGTGTGTGTGTGGGGGGGGAGGTGTATCTCTGTGTCTGTGTGGGGTGGGAGGTGTATCTGTGTGTGTGTGTGGGGAGGGAGGTGTATGTCTGTGTGTGTGTGTGGGGAGGGAGGTGTATCTGTGTGTGTGTGGGGAGGGAGGTGTATCTGTCTGTGTGGGGTGGGAGGTGTATCTCTGTGTGTGTGTGTGGGGAGGGAGGTGTATCTCTGTGTGTGTGTGTGGGGTGGGAGGTGTATCTCTGTGTGTGTGTGTGTGGGGAGGGAGGTGTATCTCTGTGTGTGTGTGGGGAGGGAGGTGTATCTGTCTGTGTGTGTGTGGGGAGGGAGGTGTATCTGTGTGTGTGTGTGTGGGGTGGGAGGTGTATCTGTCTGTGTGTGTGTGGGGAGGGAGGTGTATCTCTGTGTGTGTGTGGGGTGGGAGGTGTATCTGTCTGTGTGTGGGGTGGGGTGTGTATCTGTCTGTGTGTGGGGGTGGGGCGTGTATCTGTCTGTGTTTGTGTGTGGAGGGGGGAGTATATCTGTCTGTGTATCTGTCTCTCTGTGTGTGTGTGTGTCTGTGTGTGTATATCAGTGTGTGCGTGTATCTGTCTATGTGTTTATCTGTGTCTGGGTATATATATATATAGTGTATATAAATGTGTTTATAAATGTTCCTACCTGTAACTGTCAGTGGATGAGGAAATGTGCTTAATGTATAAGGGTGTCTTAAATATTCAGGCAATCCACTTTACAGTATATTCTGTGAAGCGCTTTGAGATGTCTCCACAGCTTGATAAGGTACTGTATCAAATGCAAAGATTATTATTTATTTTATTTGTCTGCTTAATGTTATTCTAAACAGCAAAGGGGGTCTCATTGATTCATATCAATGAAGGCCGTGGGTCAAAGCTGATGTTACTTGCAGGTGAATAATACAGCGAGGGTTTTAAGGGGGAACAGATATTTCAATTCTCTTCCCTTGATCCCAGGTTTTAACTTTGTCAGACCTTTATTGCATAAGAAACACATTTGATTCCAGGTCAGGGCGAAACCTTGGGCAAGTTTCCTTACTCCACACACCTGATAATAATCCCCCCCCAAAAAATCAATAAATTGGTCATTTCAATCTATGACTGTTTGTGGGACAATGCTGTGTGCAATTTGGTGCCGTGTTTCGCCCACAAATATACAGTCAATTCACTTTACAGTATATTCTGTGATGCGCTTTGAGATGTCTAAAGGACGTGAAAAATGCTATATCAAATGGAAAGATTATTGTTGTCTAGGTTACCCTTCAATCAAGGGAACTTTATGTTTTGACTATTGTATAATTTATCTAATTGCCTAAAAGGAAACCCGATGCTGAGCTCCGAATGGCTCTGGAAACAAGATGGAGAGAGGGAGCGAGGGTGGTATTTGTTTTACATTTTAAGTGTGTGTGATTTTATATACTGTATAGAGTTCTGTACTCTGTATTGTATGTAGATATATTCTAAATATAGATACCTTAAAATAAGGGCAGCACGGAGTGAAAAAATTTAACTCAAGTAGAATATCTAAATTTTGTCAAAAAATACACAATCGCTACAATTAGCTAATCACTGAGCAACTCTCAATAATTTGTTGACATCAAGTTGCATTTGAAATGCACAGATAGTTGCAAGGATACACATACCACTGAAGCTGTATGATTTTTGGATACAGTATATTGACTAATCTTTAATCTTTTCATGTTTATTTTGTTTAAAGTCATGCTCTTTTCCAATACGATTCAGGGATTTCAGAAAGATACAGTAAAACCCGTCTTACCAGGTATCTGGAATTCAAACCTACCTACCTGGAAAGGCCCCAAACCAATACAATTAAAAAAAAATCTCTGTGGGCCCACGTGTGTATATATAATAATCTTTCTGTTTTACATAGCACCTTATCATATCGTCGAGATGTCTCAAAGCGCTTCACACAGTATACTATAAAGTAAATTTACTGTGTATTTTGTGGCCGAACATAGATTCCCGATTCGCAACTCTCCCGGTGCTCACAAATCCCATTGCCTCACCATTCTTACTGACATTCACAGTGGCCAGGAATATTGTCTTTGACTCAGATTTTTTTAATTCGCTATCGTCTGCAAGATAGGATTCAAACAATTACAATACTGGTACTAGCATTTACCTCTGGCAGTTTGAAATTGGCATTGATTGTAATTACATAACAAATGGATCTCTCTCCACCGCACCCCACTCGCAGCTATCCACGGTTTAAGTGCAATGAGTTTATATGCTGATAGTGATATTTGCTTGTTAATTATAGTTTCATCTTGGAACTTAATTTGCTTAGATTCGCACCACTAGAGCTGTTTTGAACATTTCATGATTTGACATGCAGGAATGTAATCATTTTTATAATATGAATCATATCATTGTCTCTTGTTTTTGAAAATCTGCGAGTGGAGGGAGAAAGCTACCCATGATCTGAGACAAAAGAAAATTACAGAAATATTTGTCTAAAATTGCATATGATAAATTTTGTGGAAAAGTGCAGAGTTGATTGGTGTGCTTGAGTGGTGCATTTTGTTAAACAACCCGGATTAAAACTATAGCCATTATTTCCTAGTAATGCAGCTATGTTTAACATACTAGAAATGTTAACTTGAATAGTACTCTATCGCACTGTATTCAATACTTTGCCCACAAACTATACAGTCAATTCACTGTACAGTATATTCTGTGAAGCGCTTTGAGACATCTCGACATGATAAATTGCTATATCAAATGTAAGGATTATTATTATTTGTAGTACAGTACTAACCAATAATTTGATGCACTAGCACAGATTACAATAACAACAACAAAATTAAAATTACATTTTACAAAATTATAAATTACATTTCACTCTGGGAGTACGTCCCAAGGTGCTTGACAATTATTTTGGACCTGAGCTATGGTTTGGAATCAGGGAGGGTGGAGAGCAGGGGGTAAGGAGGGTGGCCAAAGGCACGGTTGAAGGGTCTTGAGACGGGTCTTGAAGGTAGCAAGGGATGGGGTGATGCAGAGAGACTGCAGAATGGAGTTTCAGAGGGTGGAGCCAGAGTGGCTGAAGGCGGTGATGTGAAGCAGGTTGGAGCCCACTGACCAAAGGAAGTGGGCAAGTTGGTTAGTGGGTTAGGAGGTGGCAGAGAATGGGGGGGGAGGGGGGGTGGGGCAATGCCATGGCGGGCTTTGAAAGTGAAGACCAGGATCTTGAACTGTATTCACTGTGATGGGAAGACAGTGGTCGGGTGAGGATGACATTACAACGACAACAAAATTACATTTGTAGAGCATCTTTTACTTTGGAAGGATAATAATAATCCTTGCACTTGATATAGTGCTTTTCACAATTTCTAGAAATCTCAAAGCGCTTCATGGAATATAATGTAAAGTGAATTGATTGTATATTTGTGGGCGAAAGACGGCAGCCAATCGTGCACAGCAGTGTCCCACAAACAGTCATGGATTGAATTGACCAATTTATTATTGTTTTTGGTGAGGGTATTATCAGGCATGTGGAGTAAGGAAACTTTCCGAAGGTTTCTCCCTGCCTGGAATCAAACCCAGGTGTCTCGCTTGTAAAGCGAGTGCTCTAACTGCTGAGCTACAGGATTCCACATGTCCCAAGGCGCTGAATAGTCAGGGATCAGAACCTGAGTGGCGGAGGGGGGAGGGGTTATTAGTGTTGGGATGAGGGAGGGCAGAGAGTTAGGAGGACAACTGACATTAAGCATCCTGTCAGGGCATTATCACAAATAGACAGCAATAGTGTCGCATAGCTGGGATTTCTATCATGGCCCACTCACCAGCATCCGCTTTCCCACTCGCTTCGCTTCTGCCATCCCAACACTCCCGACATCTTGCATGGCCGACTGGAGTCACTCGGCCCACAGTAGCAGCGTCGAGCAAACAGACTGAGAGGCCCAGGGCCTGTGTACAGGTTTGCGGTGGGGCCTGGCTCATTGTGTGCACAGGTTTCTAGTGGAGGGGGCATTTGTAGTGGATTCCGTGGAAAAACTGTGCCTACATTTTCTTATTGACCCAGCGCATGACTAAGAAAATGTTGCAAGCCTGCATTTCCCCTGTGAAATATGCACTTTCTGCGAATGGAGCAATGTCAGCTTTAGCTGCTGTGGGTAGTACAGATTTTGGAGCCTAATAATAACAACAAGAACAATTGGATTTATATAGTGCTCTCCACGCTGGACGGCGTCTCAGAGCGCTTTCCAATAATGCATCCGGGGTCGAGTCAGGAGGAGGGTGAGAAAGATGACTGAAAGTGCGGTCGAAAAGAAATGTCTTTAGCCAAGACCTGAAAATAGGAAGAGAAGAGGCGAGGAAAAGTGGAGTGAGGAAGGGAGTTCTAGAGCCCAATAATACAATACAAAAACGCCTTTCACATTGGGAGCATAGCCCAGGCACTGAACAGTCAGGGACTTAGAACCCAGGATGGGTGGGAGGAGGTTTGGAATGGAATTGGAGAATGTGTGGGTAGGAGGGTTGCCGAAGGTACAGTCGAAGAGGAGGCTCTTGAGGCGTACCTTGAAGAAGGCAAGGGAGGGAGGAATGATATGATTCATAAAGAAGGGAATGTGGGATGCAGTTAATAACAATAATAATCTTTGCATTTTGATACTGTATAGCGCTGACCTTCCTGGATTCAAACACAGGTCTCATACTTGTAAGGCGAGTGCTCTAACCACTGAGCTACAGGGCTTCACAGAGAGAGTGGGGCAGAGAAGCTGAAGGCCCGACCGGCAATGGAGGAACGGGCTGGGCATAGGATATGGAGCAGGCTAGAGCCTGCTGAGCAGAGGAAGTGGACAGGTTGATAATGGGTTAGCATGTTGGAAGAGGTAGGAGGGGGCAAGGTCATGGAGGGCCTTTAAGGTGAGGATGAGAATTTTGAACTTGATCATCTGAGTGTTGGCAGGTCAGTGGAGCCAGGCGAGGGTGGGTGTGATGGCATCATGGAGCCTGGGATGGGAGAGGACATGAGCTGCAGAGTTCTGGATGATCTGCAGCTTGTGGAGGGAGAGATGGAAAGCCTGACAAACAAAGCGTTGGCAAATTGAGCCTAGTTGTAACAAAGGCATATGGGGGCATGTATAATATGCCCTCTATAACTTTTTGAAGTATATCAGCACAATTTCTGTGTGATTCATTGTCACTATTTCTAACTAAGTTAAATAGAACTTAACATTAACATTAATCCTTGCATTCGATATAACACTTTTAACGTTTTCTAGATGTCTCAAAGCCCTTCACAGAATACACTGTAAAGTGAATTGACTATATTTTTGGGCGGTAAGCAGCAGGCAATTGCATACAGCAGTGTCCCACAAACAGTTGCTAATTCAGGATTGAATGACCAAGTTTTTTTTTGAGATTTTCGATATATTTTACAATTTCACGTTTAGATTTACATATTATAATAATAATATTTGCATTCGATATAGCACTTTTCATGTCTTCTAGACGTATCAAAGCGCTTCACACAATATACTGTAAAGTGAATTGACTGTATATTTGTGGGCGAAACGAGGCAGCCAATTGCACACAACAGTGTCCCACAAACAGCAGTCATGGATTGAAATGACTAATTGTATTATTTTTTGGGGAGGGATTATTATTAAGGGTGTGGAGTAAGGAAACTTGCCCAAAGTTTCGCCCTGACCTGCCTGGATTCCAACACAGGTTTCACGCTTGTAAGGCAAGTGCTCTAACCGTTGAGCTACAGGACTCCACATTTTATGTTGTATAGACCCAACACATTCCTATTATTATACTGTTTGAATTTCATGTTGGTCTAATGTAGGTTGTTGACTGGATTTGGACCTGGATTCCAACTGTACACATTCTACTTATCAGAATATGTTGTGCGCACACTCAGTGATGTGATGAAATTATGATTCAATAGTGTAGCTGAGCTTAGTTTAACTCAATGTAGCAGACACCGGAAATCAATCTAGTAGATGTATTTTATATACTAAACAGCTCAAAGTTTGAAAAGATCTTCAGCAAACTTTTAAAAAAGTAACTTGTTTAAAGTCATACAGAAAAAAAATTGTATTTATCGGTCTAGGATGTTCAGTTTGTTTGAAGATCGGAGCGGTTTTCTGGTTGTGAAAATATTAACTTTGACCAAAATGCCCTTTTAAAGTTGCCTGGAAAAAGTTTTAGATAATTCATGCTAATTATTTGTTAACAACAATGATTGAGATAGCGAGTGAGAAATATTATTTTAAAAATGTATTTGCGCCTATAACATCAAAACATTTCAGACTTTCATGGGGAATGTTTGTAGTGTCCAACCACAATGGTGTATTTGCCCAGGCAGCAAGCCCATATGGGCCCCATATAGGACAATTTGGGTTGATCCATGCCCATATGGGCCCCACGTAGGCTTGCTACCTGGGTGTGGGCAATTGTAGCAGCCAATTTACGCAAAACGATGTCCCACAAATAGCCAGAGGCAAATGGCCAATTTATCGAGAACATTTTGGGCTAGCATACTGGGAGAAAGTCATTTCAGTTTTGGATATTGTCTTGGGATCTTTAATGCCCATTTGAATAGACAGATGTGACTTAGGTTTGATGTCTCATTTAAATTTGGGGTTTATGGAATAGTTAACTTAAAATAAGATGCAGGATGTAGAGCAGTTATCCCTGGAAAAACGATCCATCAATCGAATAACAACTGGGTTCTTACTGCTATTTACTCTAACTACTTACTGCTAGGTAAACAAAAGATTGTCGAATAAAGAAATTTACCCAGTATTTCGCCCTGCCAGGAATAGAACTAAGATCTTCCATTTGCGAGGCGAGCTAACTACAGTACTGAGCTACAGGAATCCACAGGACTAATGGTTTGGGAAGTGTTACAGGATGCTTTATTTTCCACAGATTGTGTATCAACATTTTTTTTCACTTGGGGGCATTTAATGTAAGAGCAAGGAGGTAATGATAATTTGTGCAAAACATTGGTTGGGTCATACTTTAAGTATTGCATTCACTTTTGGATACCCCATATATAGAAAGGACATCAGAGCCACGGAGGGAAACAAATCAGGATAAATGAAGAATGAGAGATTATAGCTATGTGGAGAGAGTTGTGAAGTTGGGAAAAATTTAGTTAGAAGATGGAATTACATGTTTTAATATGACAAGGATGGGGAAAAAAAGGAGTAAAAAGGTACATCACTACTCTATCAAACCGTCTCCTCCATCGGTTTCAATACTTAATGAAATTGATGTTGTAAATGATAATTGTTCAGACTTTTTAATATAATTTTTCATGAATACTATTATCATTAATAATAATATTCCAATCTTGCCATTATTCTTATTGAACTTTATTGCTAATCTAGGCATCAATTTAACATTTATTATAAAAACGTGTAGAACCTTGAAGTATGAGAGATTAGAACTTTTTTTAACACAAATGGTTATGAGGACATGGAATGTACAGTTCCATGTCCAGTTCCATGAGGACATGGAATGTACAGTTCCATGTTAAACAGTTAAACCAAACATTTAAAATAAGTAATATGAACGATAGTATGAATATTTATTTTTTGAAGAAGAGAAATGTTGTGGGAGTGGCCCTTTTAGAAAGCCAGTACAGACACAATGGTCTGAGTAGGTTTCCACTGAGTGAAAACCCCATAATTCAACCTGGAAAGATTTCTTCTTTTATCACTTTGGTGTTCAATGTGAGAGAAAGCATTCAATATGTAACTTACCATTATGAGCATTGGTGAGTGTTATTCTCCTTATTCAGCCTAGATTACCTCATGTTTGACGTTGAAGGCATATTTTGCTGCTGTGTATAAATTGAATCTTCTAGGAGCCAGATTAGTCTTCTATGCTGGTAGCAATTGAGAGGAAATTGGGAATTCTAGGCACCGGCCTGCTCCACATTCCCCGCCTGTCCAGTACCACTATCGGCAGTCAGGCCTTCACCCTTATGAACTCCATCCCATATTCACTTCGCCTCAGTCCCTCCTTTGCCTTCTTCAAGATGCGTCTCTTCGACCGCGCCTTCAGCCATCCTCTGACTCTCCCTGCCCTCCCTGATCCCAACTCCTCCCCCCCCCCCCCCCCCCTCGGTTCAGGTCCAAATCCATGACTATCCAGCAACTTGGGATGTCCTCCCGATGTGAAAGGCGTTTCACAAATGTAATTTTGTATTGAATTAAGTCCTAGAACAGTCTCATAGAATATACTGGAAAGTGAATTGACTGTGTATTTGTGGATGAATCGCGGCAGCCAATTGCACACCGCAGTGTCCCACAAACAGTCGTGGATTTAAATGACCAATTTTTAGTATTGTGTTTTTTTTGGAGTGATTATTATTAAGCATGTGGAGTAAGGAAACTTTTCCAAGGTTTCGCCCTGACCTGCCTGGATTCGAACACAGGTCTCCCCAGCTTGGTCTCCCCAGTAAGACAAGTGCTCTAACCACTGAGCCACAGGAGCTCCACAGGAGCTTATTATTATTATTATTAATAATCCTTGCATGTGATATAGCGCTTTTCACATCTTCTAGACGTCTCAAAGCTCCTCACAGAATATATTGTAAGGTGAATTGACTGTATGTTTGTGTGAAACTCAGCAGCAAATTGCACATAGCAGTGTCCCACAAACAATCATGGATTTAAGTGACTGATTCGAGGAATAATTATCAGCCATGTGGAGTAAAGAAACTTGCCCAAGGTTTCGCCCTATTGGGAAATCACCTGATTTATAAGCGTTCTGAGATGCTTATCCTGCATGAAGACCACTGTATAAGTTGTTGTTGATTTTAAAGTTATGTCCTCTCTGTTGGAGACACTAGGGTTAAAAAGCCTCTGCAGCTTTCAGCAGTGGTGCACAGAAAACTTCATAGCTCTTTATGCGGTTGGTTTCCTGGAGCTGCCGGGACACTGTGTGTGTGATCCAAACTCAAAAGTGGTATAAATGAGGGAATCAGTTGTCTACAGTTTCTCTGCTGAAGAATTAGAGGGGAAGCAAATCTAATGGATTTAGAAAGAAAAAGATGTCCCACTACTGAAGTATTACATACTTGAAAGGACTTTTAAAGTCATCACTTGAAAAAGTCCTTTTAGGTATGTCACCAAACCTTTTGCCTCTGGCAGTTTTAGGAAATTGCGTTGGGCTTCATGGCAGCACTTAAATTATTAAATGTCATAAAAACAACTACAGTACCTTTAACTTGCTGGGCTTTAATTATTAACAAGGTATGTCTGAGCTTCTTGCCATTTGTATAGAATCTGTTTTTAGTACTGTACGACCCAAAAACCTGCAAATAGAGGTATCCTAGTGGATTACTGTGTTGATATAACTGGGAGGATGTTGGTTGCGAAAATTTAGGAAATTGCACTATAAAGGAGGAGCAAAGAAGAGATGCCCTCCAGATTGTTAAGGTTCTTCCCCACAAGGAGGAAGGGAAAGTGGGGGCAATTAGTCCATTAGCTTCAGATCACTTCCTCATAAGTTTGAGTATTTTTGGTCAAGGTATGAGAACCAGTTACATTCTCAATCTTATCATTTTGAGACAGCTGGGAGATCTCAGTGAAAGGAAATGATGGTTTAAGTAATAATAACGTAATTATAAGAATCCTAGCATTTGATATAGTGCCTTATCATGTCTTCTAAATGTCTCAGAGCATTTTAAAGAATATACTATGACTAAGTTTTGGGGACGAAACACGACAGCCAATTGTGCACAGCAATGTCCTACAAATAGTTGTGGATTAAGTGACAAATAACAATTTTTTATTATTTTACAATATTGCAGTAATAATAATCACCGAGTGGCTCAGTATTTCTAAATTAATGTTTCACTCGAGAAATTGTTCCCTTAACCAGAGAACATGGACTCCCAAATGGGATTAGTGGGATGGAAAGAGCTATGATCGTCTCTAAATGATCAGTAATTTAAAAACCCGAGTGGCTCAGTCTCAACTGTCTGTTTAGGTGGACATTGTGTCATCCACAAATGTACAGTCAATTCACTTTACAGTTTATTCTGTGAAGTGCTTTGAGACGTCTAGAAAACATGTATATCAAAGGCAAGGATTATTTTTTATTATTATCAAGTATCCCAAGGCACTACTCACAAATAGAGGGGAGTTTCTCCCGGTGTCCTGGCTAATGCTCTCCCTGGACAGATGCGTCCTACTTACGTAATTCTGGCTTGCCCACCCTATGTATTAGGGCTTTGCCTTGCAACGATACCAGGAATTGAGTGTGAAGAGTCCCTGCCCCAGTGACTAGTCTTCCCTTTCAGTTCCTGCTGATGCTCCAGGCTCGCTGTGCTGTGACTTGTGCAATGCCCTGGTACTGTGGACACATGTGGCTCAGGAACTGGACTACCGAGACTGCCACAGAGGGTGGGCTCAATTACGTCATGTCACCTTGGAGCCACTTCAGTTCCACTGGTTACAAGAGGCAAACCTTTTTCTACCTTTTTATGATCAGCAGTCTATTTCTCTGTCATTTTCAACAACAACAAAATCACGTTCACTTTACCTTTCCCTCCCACTTAGCATTGATAGATGCCATCACCAAAAATGGAAGCACAGCTGGAAACAATGGGCATTACGAAGAATCTGGGAAACCCTATTGCAGAAAGCCTGGAGGTGACGCATCTGGAAATGGGGGGACCACGGAGAAGGACACTCGTGGAGATGTCGCAAAGAGTTACACAAAAGAGCAGCTTGAAGGAGTACAGAGGTAAAGTGCACAAATTCTAGTGTTTATTGAAAGTCTGGACCACTGTACTTTGTTTATCAGCTTTTATACTTGCATGTGTTTGTACTTTGCACTACGTTGTTGGTTAATTTAAAGTGGAGCAAATTGTATTTCTAGAATAGGAATACAGTTTATATCCCAGATAGGAACCAAAGAACGTACAGGAACAGGAAGGTCTATTGCATTTCGCCAATCCCAACGTTTTTCTATTAAAATTTCTTACACTGACCAGTTCGTTGATATGTAGTGTGTGAGGGATTGTCAACTAGATACTTAAGACCACAAACAGAGACATCTTGCAGGGGATCTTATAGAAATATATGGAAGCCTCTGTGTTTGCCAGTCTGAGGGAGAATATTGTTACTCAATGAAAATGTAAATACATTACTTTGCTGAATGGCCTGTCAAATCTACCTATCCAATGGTGATTGGGAACTGCCAGGAAAAGTTGCTCATTCTATTTGTGTATCACAACAACAACCTGCATTCATATTGTGTGCTTCACATGGGGTTGGTATCTTGGAGTGCTGGGCAATGATAGATGTGATGCTGAACTGAGGAAAGGGGAGGTGACTCAAGGTGGTTGAAGAGGAAAAACGAGAGTGCACTAGTCAAATTGGGGAGCAATGTGGACCTGTTGTCTTGTTGAACATTTTAAAAAGGCAGCCTTGTAAAGCATTAAAGACGTTTTTCCAAAACATTTTTTGGTTCTGTCCGCAAGTGCTAGATGTCACCAAACAGTTAGTCTGTAATTATACTCGAATCCTTTTCCACTTCCACCCTTGCTAATGAATACCTTTGAGTATGATCTCACAGTCCCTACATAAATAACACTTCCGTAATGATACTCCTTTAAGAAGTGAGATTGGACAAGTAGCTCCTTCACTGTCACTACCTCCATTTTATAGGTGACGAGCATCAGTTTTCTTTTAACTGATGAGTTTTCTTTTAACATTATGTCCTGGTTCACTGGAGAAAGCCGCAGTGTGATATTGGCTTTGGGACCAACTTTGCCTATGGAGAAGACTTAGTTAGTTGTCTTGGACACAAGTCTATAGACCTTGTTAATCTGCACCGTAAAAGTTACAGTGAGTTATGGTTAGCCACCAAAAACTATTCAATTGTTTGCCTCAGTTATTTTTACTGAATTTATTTGAGATGTATGAATTGTTATTCTGCAGCAGGCAACTTGGTTATTCCCAGAGCAATAGAGGTGTTCTCCTGGGATATTTTGCACTATTTACCATTGGATAGTTGCTGCCAAGGTAAATTTACCTTTGGGGGGTTACTGTAGTTTAAAGTCAATGTACACACAGGTACTGAAAAGCACATTATCAATTAATAATAATAATAATAATCCTTGCATTTGTTATAGCGCTATCCTATAAACAGTTGTGGATTGAAATGATCAATTTATTATTGTTGTTTGTTCGAGGGATTGTTATCGGGTGTGTGGATTAACAACAACAACAAAATTACATTTATAGAACGCCTTTCACGTTGGGAGGACATCCTAAGGTGCTGAACAGTTAGGTTGGAACCTGAGCGGGGTGGGGTGGGGTCGGGCTAGGGAGAAGGAGAGTAGGCAATGGGCGAGAGTTAGGAGGGGAGCAGAAGGCACGGTCGAAGAGGAAGGTCTTGAGACCGGCCTTGAAGGAGGAAAGGGAGGAAGCGAGGTGAAGGGATTGCGGGATGGAGTTCCA
Organism: Hydrolagus colliei; assembly: GCA_035084275.1. Taxonomy (NCBI): domain Eukaryota; kingdom Metazoa; phylum Chordata; class Chondrichthyes; order Chimaeriformes; family Chimaeridae; genus Hydrolagus; species Hydrolagus colliei. The sequence goes on along the minus strand of CM068742.1, from coordinate 121,404,426 downwards.
GAGTGTGGGGGCAGAGAGACTGAATCATAGAATCATAGAATGTTACAGCACAGAAGGAGGCCATTTGGCCCATCGAGTCTGGGCCGGCTCTTTGATCGAGCAAGTCACTTTCATTAACCCCAATCACCAGCTTTCTCCCCATAACGCTGCAAACCCGTCTTCCCCAGATACCTATCTAGTTCTCTCTTAAAAGCTGCTACCGATCCCTGGGGGACACCGCTGCACACCTCCTTCCATTTTGAGAAACACCCATTAACCACCACCCTCTGCTTTCTGTATGGGAAATGTCCTAACTTCTCCTGCCTGTCCTCATAGCTAAGGAGAAGTTAGGACATTTTGCTTTCTGTCACTCAGCCAGTTCTTAATCCAAACTGCCACTGTCCCCTTAATACCATGGGCCTCTTAATTTTTTTAATTAATCTCTTACGCGGTACTGTGTCAAAAGCCTTTTTGAAATCCATGTAAATAACATCAACCGCATTTCCCTCATCAACCCTTGCAGTCACCTCTTCAAAAAATTCTATTAGATTTGTTAGGCAAGATTTGCCTTTAACAAATCCATGTTGGCTGTCTCTAATTACCTTGTGTTCCTCTTAAGTAGAGATATATTCTGTCCCGGATTATGGTCTCCAGTAGTTTTCCTATTACCGAAGTAAGGCTGACTGGCCTGCAATTTCCGGGTTTGTCTTTCTGCCCCTTTTTGTAGAGGGGGGTAACATTGGCCACTCTCCAGTCTCTTGGCACCACTCCTGTGTCCAACGACGATTGAAATATAATGGCCAGAGCCTCTGCTATTTGTACCAGTATCTCCCACAGCAACCTTGGGTGAAACCCATCTGGTCCTGGTGACTTATCAATTTTGAGCCCAGTCAATCTTTTCAGAACTTCCTCTCTATCTATAGTAATCCGATCTATTTCCTCTACCCTCTCATCCAATACTGCAGCATTTGGGGCATCCAAAGCCCGGCCACCAATGGTAGGGTGGTTCGGGCGGTGGACATGGAGCAGGCCAGAGCCCTCCGAACGGAGGGGACGGGCAGGCTGATAGGAAGACAGCAGGTCGGAGAGATAGGTGGGGGCAAGGCTGTGAATGGCCTTGAAAGTGAGGACGAAGATCTTGAATTCGACCCTCTGGGGAATGGGGAGCCAGTGGAGACGGGCGAGGGTGGGAGTGATGTGGTTGTGGAACGTAGTGCGGGAGAGTACACGAGCTGCAGAGTTCTGAATAATCTGCAGCTTGTGAAGGCCGATGAGGAGAGAGTTCCCGTAGTCAAGCCTAGATGTGATGAATGCGTGGATGAATGTTTCGGCAGCATGGAAGTTGAGGAAGTGGTGGAGTCTGGCAATGTAGCAAAGGTGGTGGAAGGCTGTACCGGTCATGGCCTGGATTTGGGGGAGGAAAGACATTGTGAGAGGTATGACCGGAACCAATCAAGGACAGATCCTTGAAGGTTGAGGAGGGAGGAGAGGCGGTGGAGGAGGATTGCGTGGTATATGGTGTCAAAGGCAGCGGATAGATTGAGGTGGCTGAGGAGGCAGAGGGAGCCCTGGTCACAGATGGTCAGGATGTAATTTGTGACCTTGACCAGTGCAGTTTTTGTGCTGTGGGCAGCACGGAAACCCGATCGGAGTGGTTCAAAGAGTGAGTGGGTTGAGAGGAAAGAGCGGAGCTGGGAGGCAACCACTCTTTCAAGGACTTTAACAAAACTTGCCCAAGGTTTCACCCAGCCGGGAATTGAACCCAGGTCTCTCATTTGTAAGGCGAGTGCTCTAACAACTTAGCTACAGGACTCCATGATGGTCATAATTCCAAGCCTGTGTAACTTGTGGCTGTATAAAGTTAGTTTGGAATTTTTTAATTTAGTTTTTGGTGACAGGAGAGTATTATTCCCAGATGCTACAGAATCCGGTTTTGCTTTCAAATGTATTTGGAGGAATTAAATTTTAAGATGCGATTTCAGTCAGTTCTGTTTAAATTCTGTGTGAAGTTAGGAAGTCGCTCTGGCCTAAAAGCCTTGTAGTTCATATTGCACCTGGAATTGTTTTCATAAAAGCTCATAACAGAAGTGTGTGCTTCTGTTCAGAATTTATGTAGCTGTTCACTGCTGTAAAGTAACTGAGGATTTTCGGGGAAAACCTAGCCCAGCCATGCTGGTTATTGGATTGTCCAAATTGTTAGTATTCTTGCGTTATCATTGTTTTTAAGGTTTGAGATTGAGGGTCCTTCTGAGAACAGATAGTCTCTTCTGATACTTACATTAGCAGTATGGTTCTTCAGATGCTTATATTTAAGAAGAAGTGACTGAGTTTTCTTATGATGGAATTAAAAGGCTGAAGTAAAATTAATTGAAGTGGCAGATTTGGAGTTCAATCTGATAAAAAAAAATTGAAGAGTGTGTTTGTTATGCTTCTTTTACATTGTGTGTGCAATGAGTGCTACGTTGCTCAGCCCTTTACCTACACGATTGCCAGGCAGGCATTCACTCACTCTCTCGACCTGATCCCCGCTCCCTCTGCTTTCAAAACTCTTTTCTGAAAACATACTACAGTAAAAGCCTGTTTATCCGGCACCGTCGGGACCCGATGAATGCCGGTTAAAGCGCGTGCCGGATATTCAGCTGAAAACGCAAAAAAAAACATTTTTTCTCAATGCATTTTGAGATACATCTCAATGCAAATTCCGGTTAATTCAAATGCGGGCCTTTTTTTTTCGCGATGCTGGTTATACGGAAGTTACGGTTGATCAGGTGGCAGATAAACAGGCTTTTACTGTACTTTGACTGCATCCTTGACCACCTCTCCTCCCTCACCCCCATTCTACCCACCTTTTACATGCTACCTGGTGATGTGAGTTAACGAGTTACATTGCAACTGAGGTTCCATTGTAACTCATTAACTCAGATAATCTTGAATCCAGGTCCACAGTTCACTACAGTATTTACAATAAATCAGAATAGCTTAATTTGCCTTATTGATGATCTCTTATGGAAGCAATTTCTAATACAATTGAAGTGCAGCGGGGGTTTTAGGCCAAAGCGAACTCCTAACTTCACACAAAATGTAAACAGAACATTAACTCTATAAAATTGGTTATTCACTCTATGACTGTTTGTGGAATATTGCTGTGTGCAAAATTGACTGCCATGTTCACCCATGAAACACCAAATTCCTACACTTTATAGTGTTTCCTGTGAAGCACTTGGGGATGTCCTGACATGAAAGGCTGTATACCAAATGTAAAGATTACAGCAACAACAAGAAATTGCATTTATATAGTACATTTCATGTTGCGGAGGACAGTCCAAGTCTCTGGACGGTCAAGATTTGCTCCAAGTTCAGGATTGGAATTCAGAGGGTTGGAGAGTAGTGGGAATGGCGGTGGGAGAATGACCGGTCACAGTCAAAGAGGAAGATCTTAGATCGTAAGGGAGGAGATGAGTTGAGGTGAAGTAAACGCTAGCATGCTAGCGTTCATTTCAAAAGGTTTAGAGTACACGAGTAGGGAAGTCTTGCTGCAACTGTATAAGGCTTTGGTGAGACTGCACCTAGAGTATTGTGTGCAGTTTTGGTCTCCTTATTTAAAAAAGGACATACTTGCCTTAGAGTGGCGGTGCAGCGTAGATTCACTAGGTTAGTTCCTGGGATGGGGACTGACCTATGAGGATAGGTTGAATAAACTAGGGCTGTATTCTCTAGAGTACAGAAGAATTAGGGGGGATCTTATTGATACATATAAGATTCTTAAAGGGCTAGATAAAGTAGACACTGAGGGACTGTTTCCCCTGGTAGGAGAATCTATAACCAATTTTAAGTCGCAGTCTTAAAATTAAGGGTCAGCCTTTTAGAACAGAGTTGAGGAAACATTTCTTCACTCAGAGGGTAGTGAATTTATGGAATTCACTACCACAGAAGGCTGTAGATGCTCAGTCCTTGAACATTTTCAAGGCTGAGACTGATAGATTTTTGAAAAATAGAGGGATTAGGGGATATGGGGATAGGGCAGGTAATTAGAGTTAGGTCAGAATATCAGCCAGGATCTTATTCAATGGCGGAGCAGGCTCGAAGGGCCGAATGGCCTACTCCTTGCTCCTAATTCTTATGTTCTTATGTTCTTAAACTGGATATCTCTGGGTATCTGGAACTCGAACCTCGCGGGACTGGGTCCGAAACTTAAAAATATTTCAAAAAAATATTTCTATGCGCCCAGGTGCATATAGACTCCTGACTGCCAACTCCCCTGGACTGCATCAACACCATATTGAGCAGCCTCAACACCCTTGCTGCCCTTCATAATGGCCGGGAATATTGACTTTGACTCAGATTGTTTGAATCCCTTGAGCAAAAGGAAATGTATTCACATTGATTCTAGGAATCAAACAATTACAATACCAGCAATTTTGCAAAATATGATTATAATTACATACTGGATTTCCGTCTCACAGTTCTGGGTCTTCCCCCCCCATTAGTCTGGCTTGTCAAGGTCTAAGTGTACTGTTATTATTATTATTACTTCTGTAGTACCTTCCATTTATCTGTATGAAACTTTAGATCTTGGCAGATCATTTAGTCCCACTGCCCCACCCTGAAAGTCTCTGCTACGTATATCTGACAATTTGCTCTTTTGAAACTAGGTTTGCTAGTGGATGATTTGTTCCTGGTAGAGGAATGTATTACAAGAGCATTCAAATCAGAACCAACACAATCATAACTGAGATTAGGAAGCATTTCTTTAAACATGTGGTTGTGAGGATGTGGAATGCTCTACCGAGAAAGCTGTAGAGACAGAATCATTAGGGTTGTTTAACAGAGCGATCAACAGATACTATCCACTTGGATAGTAAAAAGTATTGAGAGGGAAGCATTAGGATACAGTGATATGGGCAGATCTACAAACTGGTAGAACAGGTTCAGTGGTCTGAATGGCTTCCTCCTGTTTCTTTTTCCCTATATTTCAATTTGACAAATTCTTAAATGTAGCCTTAATTTTTGAAGCCACGGTTTTGTAAATTCTGGGAAAAACAACAGAAAAATAACTTCAAAGTTAATAATAAATCATCCTTGCATTTTGTACAGTGACTTATGTCATCAAGATGCATCAAAGTGCTTCTCACAATTTATTGCGAAGTACTGAAACTGGGTATTTGTAAGCAAATGTAGCAGCCAATTTGTACATAGCAAAGTGCCACGAACAGCCGTAAAGGGAATTACCAATTTTATCTGGGAGGTTGTTGCCCAAGATGCCAGGAAAAAATTGAATTTCTTTAAGAATAGTGGTGTGGAATCTTTAGTGTCCAACTGAACAGGCAGACAAGGCCTTGGTTTAACATCTCACTCGCAGGAACCTAACACCAAGAACACTGTGCTTACCCAACACTGTACTAGAGTCATCTTAGAATCTTGAGTTCAGATGCCCAAAGTGAGGCTTGGCATTACAATTTTCTGACTTGCAGGCAAGCTTACCATCAACTGAGCCAGATTGACACCTGGCTTGGCATAAAAAGCCAATGGAATGCACCACCCATCGATTATTAGCAGGTTCTGCTAATAATCTTTGTTGTTATATTATTCCTCCTTTAAATCATCAGCAAACGCTTGCTCTAGAAATAAAACTCCCAGCAGATTCATTTGAAACTGCAAACTCATGGTGCATTCAAATAGCGCAAATAAAACTGTTTGATAATAAAGTTTAATTAAAATAGTTTAATCAAAGCGAAGTAATGAAAATCTTTAGCAACTTCCTTTTGACAGCCTTTCCGACTATTTGTTTTCTCTATTTTGGGATGAGGGCGATGCTGGCATTTTTGCCAGAAATATGACTCATTCCTTGTTACCCTGAGGAGATGGTAGTGGGCTTGCAACCACTCAACTGCAACCTTTGTGGCCATGGTGTTCAACAACAACAAATTCCGTTTGTATATTGCCTTTCACAGAAGGACGTCCCCAATTTGTTGTACCTGAATATTGTTCCCACAATATTGAGTTGCAGGATTTTGACACACTAAAGGAACAAGGATATAAAATTAAATGTGACTTGGAGGATGTGGTGTTTCCATGTATGACAACACAAACAACAGTTTACATTTATATAATTTGGGAGGACATCTCAAAGGACTTTACATTATTTGAATGAGGGAACCTGAGTTCGGGAGTGAAGATTCAGTAGAAATGATCGCTCTTAAAGTGTATTTTTAAGGTGGAGAGGGAGGCTTGGTCTTCCAGAGAATGGCTGGATGGTTGCCCACCATTTGTGAGGTGGGTTTGGTGTGGGATATTGTTGTTTTGTTTATGAAATGTCTAGAATACGCGAAAAGTGCTACATCAAATGCAAGGATTATTGTTCTTCTGAATAGTGGAGGGCCATAAATCATTGCTTTGTCGGGGTTTCTGTAATTTAATGGTCTAATCTCCCCACAGGATAAAAAGATGTAAAGATTACTATGAAATACTGGGACTCACAAAGGATGCTCCTGATGATGATCTGAAGAGAGCATATAAACAATTAGCACGGAGGTTTCATCCTGATAAGAACCATGCCCCTGGGGCAACTGAAGCCTTTAAAGGTGAGCTATGGGTCTTGTGGAACAATTGCTCAACAACATGATAAAGTACTGTACTGTATGAAATGCAATGATTGTTGCTATTATTGCTGCGGTGAAGGAAAGGATAAAGTAGTAGCCGAAAGATTAAATGTAGTATAAGTAAATACTGAGGCTAAGAGGTGGGTGTGAGGAAGAGTAGGCCTAACCATGTGTGTGGGAGGGTTATAGCTCGATAGTCCAAAGGTTCGTTAGTCCGAAAGGTTCATTAGTCCGTAGCTTCCCCTAACTCTAACCCTAACTCTAACCCTAAGGATGGAAATGTTCAGATTAACAAACCTTATTTCATTGTTGGTTCAGACTATTGAGCGATAACCACGGTAACCGCCCTGGGTATAGGAAATTTGTGTGTTCGGACTATCGAACCTTGGACTATTGTGTGCCCCCTGTGTGGGAGTGTGTGTGTAGCGGTGTGTGAGGGGAAAGGAGGAGGAGGAATTGCAGGTCATAACTAAATGTGTACCCAGAGATTCTACTTTGACTCGTATCTGCTTTTTATTTCTCCACCACTCTCACTTCACAATTCATCCTTAATTTTGTGTGTTTTTTTTTCCCTTTTATTTTGTGGTCCACTATTGTGTTTATACTTTTGAAACAGAGAAATAGTCTCTAAAATGGAGTAAAATTTTCAAAGAAAAACTTGGTCCACAGACCCACCAACTTGTTTGCGAGTTTCATACTTGAGTGCATTGAGATTAGAAGAGCCTTCTTCCAGCAAACCAATCTTGTGAATGTACCACTGAAATTCGGGTTGACTCTTGCAGTTGGTGTAAACCACTTGTTTACAAGAAAACAATAATGATGTTATCTCTTTCTTTATCGATTGCAGCAATTGGAAATGCATATGGTGTTCTGAGTAATCCCGTAAAACGGAAGGATTACGACCAATATGGAGAGAAGATGTCAGCCTCCGGAGGGAATGGAGGCTTTGAGTTCCACAGGAATTATGAATCTGATATTACCCCAGAAGATTTATTTAACATGTTCTTTGGAGGGGGATTCCCTGCAGGTACGGTTGAATCCATCCTCTCCACCAGTCAAGAATAATGTTACTAAATAGCTATTGTAATCAGTCATACAGTGACAAAGCAGCAAGTGCCAGCAGGCATGTTGGGCTTTGACATCTATCTGGAATGTGGAAATAATTGTGTAACATATGGGAGAGGCAGGGCATGCTGAGCGGAGGGAGTGGGCAGGTTGTAGTGTGTTAGGAGGTCGCAGAGGTGGGGGGAGCGAGGCCATGGAGGGCTTTGAAGGATTGGATCAGGATCTTGAACTGTACCCTCTGAGTGATGGGAAGCCAGTAGAGTCGGGCGAGGATGGAGGTGATATACCGTAGTCACAGAGCCTAGTGTGGGAGAGGACACGGGCTGCAGAGTACAACATTGAAAAAACTGTTTAATGGCTATGTTAGAGATTAAATTCTCAGGTTGAAAATATCAATTTCTCCAGTCAAAAATTAGGTTACAGCCAGCCTCCGATTGACCAGGTACTACTGATTCATTTCTTTTAAAACAGGTTCTTTTATTCAGGTATACTCATTGAGCTGACACTAAAGCATATAAAACGACTACAACGACTACAATATACTACCCGGCACGCATTCTTCAGGTTAAAAGGGAATAGTCCTTTCTCTTCCTTGCCTCCTCTCAGTCGGTCTCGGGGAAAAGTAGGGGTGTTGATCTCTTTGGGGGTCTGCTGTCACGTTACAGCTCTTCCATCAGTTGGTTCCCTTTCTCGAGAGCGGTTTGGCTACTGTCAGTTACAGTTTCTTCCATCAGTTGTTTCTCCTTCTCGAGAGCGGCTTGGCTACTGTCACGTTACAGTATCTTCCATCAGGTCCTTCTCCTTCTGCTCCTCCGTCTCCGCTCTGCTCTATTCCTTTGTCTCAACACTTTTATCCTTTCTTGGATACATGGTGTTCACGTGAACATCTCATGCCACTCTCATGCTTATTCACATGCTCTTTTACACCCAACTCTGCCTTTCTTCGCAAACAAGCTCTTCGTATCGCAGTCTGTTCTAGCCGGTTTCTAATGGTGACCTTGACAACTCAAACTATGTGCAGCAACTTCCCTTATTTTATACAACAGTTATACAAAAACATCACATAGCATCATTCTAGCCCACTCTCTGTTTTTAACAGTCTATACTAATTTTAACCAGTCCTTCACCAACTCTAACAGCTATATAACTCAAATGTAATAGTTTTAAAGAGCAATCCAAAATCCACGAAGATCCATTCTATGCAACCCCTCCCACCAGCACCACGACAAATCTGTAAAACAGCTAGCTGAAGGTACATTGATCAAGAAGCAGGCACATTGATCAATAACCATCATAGCTTAAATATATAACTAGGTTTTCAAGTAGTAAGCAACTCCAAACAAAAAGGGGATTTTTCCAGTAATTGAAGGTGCGTTACTAGTCAGTAATCCTGCAGATAAATTGGACATTCACTTTGTGACTGTGCGTGGGACATTGCTGTTACAAAATAGTTGGAGGGTTTGCCTACAAAAAATACTTGACAGTAATTATCGTAACATACTTGAAACATGATAAGATGATATAAAACTTTCCATCATTAAGTTTGTGCTAGTTGTACAGTCAGGCTATTGGACTAGATTGTTTTGCAATACTTGATCAAATGTTATTCCAAGTCTTGTATCTGTCTGAGGCTGTGACCATAGTCCCAACAAAGCACATCAGAGTGGTGGATCTCAATTTTTCCTATGTAGTTTTTTAAAATTCCGACAACAACATCAGCTATAGAAACTCTACATTTGGCCTTAGTGCCTGAGCTAGAGAGAGGGGTAAAAAACAACCAGAGATTCCTGCTCTGATTGTTATTTAGTGATGCCTGAAAAAAGTGTGCATATTGAGTGAGGGTAGGTAGCCTTATGTTGAACTGGGATTCCCTGACTGGAATAACCTGTTGACATCGACTTCAAGGCTCACACATGATGATTGACTACTCACCTCCTCCACCGATCCGACCTGCCCTAAAACTCTCCAAACCCGTATGCAACTTAGGCATCAGGTTTGTCCCCCAATTATCCTTCCTCCCACACATCCGATCCCTCACCAGTACCACTTTCTTCCATCTCCGACGCATCGCCCTCTCCACCAATATCTCACCTCTAAAACTGCCGAAACGCTGATCCATGCCTTTGTCACCTCTCGGCTGGACTATTACAATACCCTCCTCATTGGTCTCTCCTCCGCCATCATTCACAAAATCCAGGTTTCCAGAATTTCGCCACCCGTATTCTCACCAAAACCAAACTTTGTTCCCTGATTACCCCAGTCCTTGCCAGTCACTGGCTCCCTATCTCGGAGCGGATCGATTTCAAGATCCTCACTCTTGTTTTCAAATCCCTCTGCACCCCCCTACTTCTCTGACTTCCTCTCTCCTCACAACTGTACCTGTTGACTTCGCTCTACTGGGTCTGGCTTCCTCCTTGTCCCCCAAATTCTCCGTTCCACCCTCAGCAGCCGTGCCTTCAGCCACTATGCCCCGAGGCTCTGGAACTCGACTTCCTCACTCCCTACGCCTCGCCCCCTCTTTTCCTATTTTCTGGTCACAGCTAAAGACCTTTCTTTTCGACCGCACTTTTGGTCATGTTTTTCCACCTCCCCCTGACTCGGCTCCGGGATCCGTTAATGTGAAGCACTCTGAGAAGCTGTCCTGCATGGAGGGCGCTATATAAATCCAAGTAATAAAAATAGTGCATCAATGAAACTTATTTTGTATTACATGACAAAAATAATAATGATATAATAATAATCTTTACATTTATATAGCGCTTTCCACGTCTTATCGACGTCTCAAAGCGCTTCACAGAATATAACAACGTCCCAAGGTAGGAACCAGAGCAGAGGGGGAGGGGTCGTGGTTGGATGGAAGGAAAGTAGGAAAACCGACAGTATGTTTGTGGTCAAAACGCGGCAGCCAAATTACACACAGCAGTCTCCCACACACAATCGTGGAAGTGGGGTTTGGGGAAAAAGGTGCTGTATATCTTTAAAATAAGAGCGTTGTGCACAGAATTATTTTGGGATGTCTTTGTGCACCTCATAACATTGGACTACCTTTAGATTTTGTATCCACAATCATCTTTCAGTTGTATCTGTGATGAAGGGCAATTTTTAGTGTATTGGTAGAATAAATAAAATCTCTGTACGGGTCTGTGTTTTGTTAAGTACCAGTGTAATGACAGGCTGGGCCATGAAAATTCATTCTTTCAGGCAATACGCAAACATATTCCAATGGAAGAGCAAGATTCACGTCTCAAGCCCCCTTCCACAGAACTCAACGAGAAGAGGAGCGAGGCGAAGTATGTATTCTCTTGTCAGTTCCTAGCGAGATGCTTGTATGTGTAAATATTAAAGTTGCTCCTTTTGTAGCTCAAAGCAGTAGTTTTGGGAGTGACAATCTCTTTACAATGTTTTTTGGACTGATGTGATTATTGGGGCAGGCTCACCTGCTTTCACCTCACAAACTGGAATAAATTTCCAGTGGAGTCTGTGAGCCAAGTCTTCAAAGGCGAGCAACTATGTTGATCAGCAGAGGGTGTAACACTGAGCAATACAGACCAGGAAAGCATCAGTCTCAATACCTGATCTGTACTGAGTTGGACAGACTAGTTCACCTCATGGTGGCGCTGTATTAACACTGGCTTTAATGGCCATTATTGGGGGGGTGGGGGGCGGTTGCGAAATCTGTTAATACTGTCAATAGTTAATCATTGACCCTATTTATATGAGAACAGGGTCAGGCTTGTGATGGTCTCGTGAGCGAAAATAGCATCTTCACACATGGTATCTAAGCTTGCATGTTTTCACTGGTCACTACCGTAGGCAGTAGGGATAGTACAGGTAGCCTCCGCTTACTGAACGCCCTGTTAACGAAACTTCACTATAACGAGGGTTTCTATTTATACCCCCCTATGCGCTTAGCGAAGGCTGCGCTCGCTGTGACGAAAGTATAAACCTCGCGCGCTTCTTGTCTCCCGGCAGCCTCCACGACACAAGCGCACATACATACATACACACACTTAATTCAGCGCCACCTAATCTAAGAGAAAGCGCTGCAGTATGGGAGGAGCTTAAGCGGTAGGATGCTCTGTCTGTATGTCTCTCCTCTCTGTCTCTCTCTTTCTCAGTCTCTCTCTCTCTCTCTGTCTCAGTCTCCCTCTGTCTCTCTCTCTGTGCCTCTTTCTCTCTCTCTGTGCCTCTTTCTCTCTCTCTGTCTCTCTCTGTCCCAGTCTCTCTCTCTCTCTCTCTCCCCATGTCTCTCTCCCCATGTCTCTTTCCCTCTCTGTCTGTCTCATTCGCGCGCTCTCTCTTTCTCTCTCTCTGTCTCTCTCTGTCCCAGTCTCTCTGTGTCTCTTTCTCTGTCTCTCTCTGTCCCAGTCTTTCTGTGTCTCTTTCTCTCTCTCTGTTTAAGTCTCTCGCTGTCACAATCTCACTCCCAGTCTCTCTCTGTCTCAGTCTCTTTCTCTTTAACTCTCTCTCCCTGCCTTCAATAGCAGTTCTACCTACCTTATGCCAGCGGAAATGTTAGCGCTAGGCTAGGCGCAAGGCATTACTGGGAAACACAGTAGGGACCTCCATCCCGCCCATTTAACGCAATTTTCGCTTAACGAGGAGTTTTCAAGTCCCTAACCCCTTCGTTAAGTGGAGGTTATCTGTACATCCAAAATCTTCATGTGCGTAGGGGTAACAGAAGAAATCAGTGAAAAGTGTGTGTGGAGGGCAGGGGGGAAGACTGGGATATGATGCATCCCATGCCACATTTGGGGAGAGAAAAGGAGAGTTCCAAACTTTTACACCTAGTCCAATTTACATTGTTTTAATGAGAGGAAACAATTATTTTTATATCTTTGAGAATTGATAAGGCATTATATCAAATGCAAGAATTGTTATTATTATTGGGGGGAAAAAAACTAGTGACCGTTTCAAACTGGTCTTAATATCTGAAGTTCAGCATTTGGAATCTGCTATAATTAGATGTCTTATAAATAATTTTGTTTAATTGGGGTAGGATCAAGTGTGCATTTTTCAAAACTTTTTATAGAGAAATGTAGGGTTGAATGAGGGAGATGGTGTCTTAACTTTTTTTGCATTACTTTACAGGGAGGATTTTCAATGTTTATTCAGTTGCTTCCGATAATTATCTTGATCCTGGTATCTGTTATGAGTCAGTTACTTGTAACCAATCCTCCATACAGTCTGGCCTACAGACAGTAAGTATTGCTAACTATTTCTCACATAAGTGCACTGTAACTCTATCCACATCATGTTAAATTTTAATCTACATTTATATCGTACCTGCTATGACTGCAGTATGTTTCAAAGAGTTTCACACAGTTGACTGAGAACCAAACTGGGGTTGGGTGGGGATTGAGCAAGGAAGCAGACCAAAAGCATGAATGAAAAGATGGGTCTTAAAATATCATTCAAAATACCCTGTGATAGTAACCTCTAATTAGTATTTGGATTGGAACTATTATGTATATGTTCTTTCAGAGAAGCGGTCTGTTGGGCTGGTCTTTACCATTTGTTTTGGTCAGCTTGTTCTGTGAAGTGTGTGGAATCCTTCCTGATGGTTAAGGGTACCACAGGATATTTTTGATTATGCATGTGAAGAACCATTTTCTTTTATAAACCAATTATAGTATCCTGAGTGTTTCATTGGGTCTTTTATTTAATAATAATAATCCTTCCATTTGATATAGCGCTATTCACATCTTCTAGACATCTCAAAGCGCTTCACAGAATAATACTGTAAAGTGAATTGACCGTGTATTTTTTGTGGGGGCGAAATGCGGCAGCCAATTGCACACAGCAGTGTCTCACAAATAGTTATGGATTGAAATTACCAATTTTTTTTGGAGGGATTATTATTAGGCATGTGGAGTAAGGAAACTTGCCCAAGGTTTCACCCTGCCTGGATTTGAACACAGGTCTCACTCTTGTAAGGCGAGTGCTCCACATGACTTTCTCTTGTGTGAAGATGTGGATAATTTAGCAATGTGTTTAGATCTCAGATAAGTTCAGTTGGTAGTCATACTTTTGCCTTCGGATCAGAAGGTTGTGGGGTTAATGCCACACATAGGGACTTTAAGCTCAGTCTAGGCTGACTTTGCACTGCAGTACTGGGGAGCAGTGTATTGTCAGAGATGCTATTCTTTCATGAGACTTTTCAATGAGGTCCCATCTGCCTTTCCAGGTAGCCGTTCAAGATTCTGTGACTCTGGCTTCCAGGCCAACAGTCCTTCAATCTATTCTATCATTGACTTTGTGGCTGCTTATCTGACTATGCTGTGTGCAAAATGGCACTCATATTTGTCTTCAAAAAGTCTTTGCACATGAAGTAATTACTTTGAAGTACTTTATGACCCGTCAGCAATGATAGTCACTATAAACGTGTGAGATCTGCTTCTACTTGGTTAAAAGACTTTAGAGTACGTTTTTGGTGATTTACATCTTGGAGGCATTTCATTTAAAAATTGCCATTTACTGAATATCCCTCTAACTTCTGGAGGATAGCTTCTGCTTGTGTGAACCCAGTTATTAGTCAATTCATGGATTGCTTTCTGGGGGTAATAATCGCTTCAAAAAAAATGTTTGGTCATTTGATCCATGATTGTTTGTAGGACACTGCTGTGCTCAATTGGCTGCTGTGTTTCATCCACAAAATATACAATTAATTAACTTTACAGTATGTTCTGTGAAGTGCTTTGAGACATCTCAATGTCATGATAAAGGATATTATCAAATGCAAGTATTATTATTTATTATTAAAATGTATCCCAATACTATTCATTTGCACTATGACTCCACGCCGTGAGAGAGCCATATAAATCAAAGTTGTTGTTGACTATCTTCAGAGAAAAGTAATTGGGAGGGAGGTTGTGGTGGGGAGTACTCTTCTGTCCCTGACCATTTAGTTGCAACTTGCAACAAGGTGGTTTCTTCAATCGACTGAATAAGTCTTTGCTATGTGGACTAATAACTGTGCTTGCGTTTACAGTGGTATGGGTTACACGGTCAGGAGACAAACCACCAACCTGAATGTGGTTTATTTCGTCAACAAAGAATTCGACAAAGAATACACAGGTGTGTCGATACAAAAGATAGAAAAAAGTGTTGAAGAGGATTACATAGCCAACCTTCGCAATAACTGCTGGAAAGAAAGGCAGGAGAGTAAGTCTGCAGATTTCAATCTTTTTTAAATGAGTGCTTCAATAGCTTCTTGTACTGATTCTCAGCCAGTTGACGGCGCTTATGACCTTCTTCTCAAACAAGGGAAAATGGCCCAAATGTAGGAATATTACTTAAATGCACTTTTCACACTACAGTATTGAGTAGACCGGAAAAGGTATCAATTGGCTTACTTGATATGGATAGGATTCTTTCTGTGCATTCCCCATGTGACTCAGTAGCCCATCCAGTGAATGCTTCTTCTTTTTTCAAACACCAGCTTGCTGCTCTTCCCTTAGCAAGTTGCAAGTTTTAGTCTTGCAAGTTGTGTAATAGGAAACCCTTGAGCAGAACTAAAATAGACAAAACACAAAATACTACAGATGCTGGAAACCTGAAACAACAACAGAAGTTGCTGGGAAAACTCAGCAGCTCAGGTAGCGTCCATGGAGAAAGGAAAGTGAGTCAACATTTCGAGTCTATGACCCTTTGTCAGAAATTCGTCAGACCCTCAAAAAGTTTAGAGGGTCAAATCTATGGAAATGGTACAAATATAAAAAACAAAAACAATGGAATGTGTACCCATGTAAAATTAACATTCCCTCATCATTATTTCGCTGACTATTTGTAATGCTCATTATGGCATATAATGTCATGGAGTCCTGTAGCTCGGTGTCAGAGCACTCGCTGTACAGGCGAGAGATTTGTGTTCGATTCCAGGCAGGGCGCAACCTTGGGCAAGTTTCCTTACTCCATATGCCTAATAATAATGCTTCAAAAAAAAATTGGCCATTTCAATCCACGTGTTTGTGGGACATTGCTGTATGCAACTGGCTGCTGGGTTTAGCCCACAATTGTACAGTCAGTTCACTTTTCAGTATATTCTGTGAAGCGCTTTGAGACGTCTAGAAGACATGAAAAGCGCTACATCAAATGCAAGGATTATTATTATAAACTTCCAAGCTACCATGAATTTCAAACTCCAATGTTATCTCTGAGACTCCTTGCATTTTCTTATAAATGACAATGGCTTATTTAGCTTAGCCTGCTCTTTTAATACATTCATTTTCCTTTATCATTAAGCTCTACACTGATATCACATTCCCTTTCATATGCTTATAATACATATATTCAAAAAGTTATTTTGCATGATTGTTGATTCACAAATAACTTGACATTAATGGTCAGTATATAAAAGGCATTATTCCTGACCTCCTTGTATACTCAGCTTTTGTTCATGTTTTCTATTTAAAGGGAACGACTTGTTTTATGTGGCCAAAGTATACAGAGATGAGAAACGTCGAAAGAAGGCGGAACTTATGCGTATGGAAAGTTGTGATAAACTGGCGAGATTAAATGATCTATATCGAGGTGGCTGAGCCAGTGTCATTTTATGTTAATTTAAAAGTTTAAGTGTGTGTTGTACAGGAACAATTTTGAATTTTGTTAAAAAAAAGTGAAATCCTGATATCAGACCCTTACTGTGGAAATTCTCAGTTGTAACCCAGTTGGGCTGTTTACACAAAGGCGTCTAATTGTAGCCCAAGCAGTCCTAGTGGCTGATGTGTAGATCCCGACCACTCAAGTCATATACAATATAGTGCATTCTAGATTGGCTTTGTGTGCTTTTAAAAAAAAGCATATGAATCTAATACAGTTAATGTCAAATAGCAGCGTGATTTAACTAGTATTTAACTAGCATTGCTATTTATTTCGGAACTAAAATAAAGGGGTGGCAGAAAGGGACCATTTATCCTGCTATCTCAGGTACTGTTGCATCTGACCTCTGGTGGTGAATGTGACCTCTGGAGACCACAGCACTGTTTCGAACACAGCGCTACCTATCAAGGGCATTATTGATCACCTTTCCTGCAGTGCTACATACCTTAATATAGTGAGTCGTACAAACTAAGTGATCTCAAGCCTCAGCTGCTTAGACTGAATTGGAATAATTGTGAAGACAGCCCTGTTAATGTCTCTCTCTTACTTGAAGTTTTGTACATTGGGATTTTAGTAGTAACAACAAAATAGTTTTCAATATGAACGCATTACTTGGATAACAACGATGCTATGTATTTAATGCATTCCTTACACATGAAGTCCTCAAATTTTAGATATATTCACCTTCAGATTTTTAAGTTGTACGTCTAAAGAATTGTTTTCGTAAGATTGATTCAATAAGAATTTTTGTCACTCCCTGTCGCTGTCCTATCAAAGTGAGAACAGTAGAGTGGTATAATGACATATTCCTTATATTAAGGATTAAGGATTATGTAGAAATTCCTGGGATTGATCACTGTTGCACGTACACCAGTACAAAACAAATCTTTTTGTGAATATTGTATATTTATTGCTGCCGTTCTGTAGTTCTCAAGAACTACTTTAGTTTTGCACTGAGCCTTGTTGAACTATAAACTGTACATACGATTAGAAGAAATCCCGTGTGTAACTGTAAGGTTTTAGTACTCGAACTTTTCAGAGATACTGGGAAACACCAAGCATAGAAAAACTAATTGAAAGATGAGTACATCTAATATGACTAGAATATCGGGTATCGGGCTGATTCATGAGATGTTAATTTAAACTCCTTGGATTAATTACTTGAGATATACTTTTTTAAGATATATAAATATCTTCCATTTACGTAATATAGAGATTTTACATTTGAGAATATTCAAATAACACAGACTCAGCAGAGCAGCATTTCACAACTTTGAATTGATAACCGAATTAATTTCTTACAATTTGTGATTACATCCAGAAATTGACTCTTAACTGCTGTTAATTCTTGTACTTCCTACTGTCAATGTGAAATCAATGCTGAGTTCCAATTGTAGATCTGAATTGCTGATTGTAATATATATTTAATGTATTCTCCTCTCAAAATATCAAATAAAGCTATTTTAAGTGTGCACATTGTAAGTTTTTGACATTTTATTTTCTGGATTTCTGATCCTCTCTTCTCTTCCAAAGCATTAAATGCAATTCCCAAACATTTGTTTTCCAAACAATAATAACTCTATTTATATAGCTCGCCCTCACGTAGGGTCAGAACACATTTTGTTCTGGTTTCCTGCTACACAGGTGAATTTGAGCAGAGAATAAAAAATGTTCTCAAAAAATGCTGCTGTACTTTGTACAAAATTGAAGCTTTCTTTGCGGACAGTAGTACACTTACTCATTATCTCCCTTTCCTTTAACATGGTACCCCCATCAAAACCTGTTGTTTATTCCCCTCAAAACATCTCCATTTGACTCCAGTATCACCACATGTTCAACCCGCTCTTCTTTAGGAAGATACTTGAGCACGCTGTTGCCATTACCACCCGTCCACAGGTACCGACAGCCTTGGCCAAGGTCAACTCGGGTGGTGAAAGTCAACTGGTGCCCTTTCTGAAACCCCAAATTTTAATCCAAATCTTCACTTTTCCAACTCAACTTCAACAAGTCTGACCTACTTGGCCCCGCCAGCTGATGAGGTGCCTCTGCTAATACCAGAGACCCATGTTTTAGTGTCCTGCCCCAACATTCCTCCAGAGAGAAAAAAAATGCTCTTCACAACAACAACAAAATGACACTTGTATAGCACCTTTCACGTCAAGAGGACATCATGGTTGTACATGGGATATTGTTGTGCTGCAGTAAAATGTTGAAGTGCTTAAAGATGTCATGACAACATAATAATGTTCTGTATCAAATTGCAAAGATTATTATCCAGAGATAGGGTGATGTAAGGCCATGGAGGCATTTGAAGGTCAGGTCAATGATCTTAAGCTTTGATCTAATAAGGAAGCCAGTGGAGCAGGTTGGGGAGGGGGGCATAGGTTTATGGAACCTGGTACGGGGAGGATAAATAGCTCTGGTTATAGGTGGTTTAGAATGGTGGGGGAAGGGGGTGTCAAAATAAATCAGTCTATTAAGTTATTCTCCATTATCAAGGTGATATGCAAAATTATGATGAAAATGTTCTTAATGCTATGGTCTTTCAATGATAAATCAGTCTCACTTCCTAATTGTCAGTCACCTTCCTGTGTATAATATGGGATTGGTTTCAAGAAACTTCACAAATATTCATGATAATGTGCCCGATTTGAATGGTGTGAACTATTAGTGGAATTGGCCTTTGTTATTGAAAATGTCCTTATGTTGATAGTTTATCACTTAAATTAATTTACATTTTGAACAAGCATCAGTTAATCTTTAGTTAGCATCTTGTCTGGAAATTCTCCAATGAAAATGGATACAGAGGCAGCAGCAGGTGCTTTTAACTGCAGCAGCAGCAATTAATTTTATAGAAAATGGGTGGACTTGTCACCTGTCAAATATATTCTCATTTGTCCTTAACTCCTTGAAGTTGAGTGTTCAACTCTCAGGAATATATTTCATATTGGGGACACGACACACAACTTATAATGTGTGTCATGTTAACTTTTTTTAAAAAATCTCTTCTGTTTTTCTTTGCTTTTCTCTCCTGAAAGATTTTGAGTCCTTTGTATCCCTTCTACTGGCAGTTCATATCCATGGGAGTCATCACCCACCCCCAGAACTACTCCTAAATGGCATTTACACGAGTTTTGGCAAATTATGTCAATGCGGGACCATCACAGCCAAGCCTATTCTTGTTCTCAGCTGACATCTGTTCTACTGTATCTTCCAGTAAAGATCTCTGGATAGTTATTAGAAGGAGAAACTCTGGTCCTTTTCCCTCTCCCTAGCCCATTGCTGTTGAAGCCAATTGCAGTGGTCCAACTGATGCCCTAGCTGAGTTCAGCTATCTTAGCACAGACTATGATATCAAACAGTGACATTCTTGCCTCTATAACAACAACAACAAAATTGCACTTGTATAGTGCCTTTCACGTCAGGAGGATGTCCCAAAGCGTTGTAGCCACTGCTGCATATACCATTGCCGTTGGGATCTGGCAGATTAATTTTATATAGTTAAGTCTTTCATTACATAGACACACCTTTTTATGCAAATGTACTGTATCGCTTCTTTCTCTTGGATGTACTTTTTAAAAAATATTATCCATAAACTTATGGATAATGCTTATATAAGCATTTTTATAAGCATGATCAATCGGTCCAAATGCATTACGGCAATTGTTCTGGTTGTTCCCTTCACTGACCTAAACCTGCTTCACATCCCCATCTCACTTTTGGTGGCTTTTAGTGGGCAAACTTTCACCATTCTGCCCTTGCTCTCTGGAACAAAGTCCTTCCACTTTGTCACCTCCCTTTGCTGCTTTCACATCTTGACTTCTCTTCTAACTCAGTTGCATCTGACTTTCTCCTTCCCTCCTCAGCTCATCCTCCGCAGCTCGGGCTCCTGGTCAGCTGTGTGAAGTCCTCAGGGATGCCTTCCTGACGTAATAAGTGCTTTGGAAATTACAACAGTATTTTGAATAGCTTTGTCCTTCCTGAACAGGTTCAGTTCTTCACGTTCAGGTCTCCAGTGGAAACTGAAGGCCACTTTATGCCACTGAAATGGATTTGAGAGACAACTGAATTGTAAACCACCAAAATTAAACATATTTTCTGTTTGTCCCATTGTTGAGACGAGTAGATCAGGAAACATTTTTTTTGTTGCTGTTCATCACCAAACTGCTTGAATAATGCTGTGGTGTTCTTTAACATCCACTTCAGTCACTTCTGCCTGTTTAGGTGGATGTTAAAGAGCACTATTCAAAAAGAGAAGTGAGTTTCTCCTGGTGTCCTAGCCAACAATCCTCTGTGTATAATTGATCAAAAGTTAAACCCACAACATGGCTACACATCTGTCGACCCAGATTAATTTGCCAGGCAAGTTTGAGGGTGGAAATGGACCAAACCAATGTGAATTATGGTTTAAATGGATCAATCATTTCAAACGTTATCGCATCGCCTCAGATCTCAACGAAAAAGCAGACCAAAAACAGGTGAGCACACTCCTATATTCCATGGGAGATTGCGCTGATGATATTATAATCACTCTCAGAATAGATGAGAAAACTGCAACATATGATTCATAGATAGATTCATAGAATTTTACGGCACAAAAGGAGGCCATTCGACCCATCTAGTCTGTGCCGGCTCTTTGAAAAGAGCGATTCAATCCCACTGCCCTGCCCGCTCCCCATAGCCTAATAGACCTGTTCTCCCTAAATAAAGATCTGATGAAGTAATAGAAGCACTGACTAAACATTATGAAGGCAGACGTAACGTGATCATGGAGCGGGTTCGTTTTAACAGGCGAAAACATGTGCCAGGCGAATCCATTGATGTTTTCATAGAAGATTTGTTTAGACTAGCTGATAACTGTCAATAGAACGAGCTCAAGGACAGCTTCGTCACAGATAGAATTGTTGTTGGGGTGCTGGATGACAAATTGTTAAGACTCTCTGCAGTCCAAAGAGGACCTCACACTTGACAAAGCGGTCCATATATGCCGTCAGTCAGAGGCAAGATATCATCCATGGTGACATCAGATCCACTAGCATCGATCATATCACTCAACGAAAAATTGCATCCAACAACAACAGTTTAAAGTCGAGCAAACTAATGCAACAAACACGAGATTCCAATACCGTTAATTGTCAAAGGTGTGGCAGACAACGCCATTCACGTCAACAATGTCCTGCAAAAAATGCCATATGCAACAATTGCCAAAAGAAGGATTATTCAAGGCAGTTTGCCGCAGTGCTGCATCCAAACGCAACACCACAAAAGTGCATGATCTCGGTGAGATCGTTGGCGATAATGACTTTTGGAGTGCTTGCATCTCAGTTGATGGATACCACACCTGCTTCAAGCTAGACACCGGGGTAACCGTTTCTGTCATCAGTGACACAGAACCCTGGCTAGCAGTCCCTCCGTGGTCCAGGTGGCATCCCTCTACCAGTGAAGGGAATGCTGACTGCTGAACTACAGTACCTCCAGAGGGAGATAACTATGCGACTCTACGTCATTCAAAACCATAGATGTTCGCTACTCAGTAAACAAGCATGCGTCGATCTTGGCCTCATTGCAAGAGTAAACGAGGTGAAGCAGAGTCCAACTCCCAACTTCAAAGCAGAATATCCTGGATTGTTCACTGGCCTGGGAAAACTTCAGACACCGTACTACATAACGCTGTGCCCTGACGCCAAGCCAGTATGCTTGTACACTCCGAGCAAAGTGCCTCACCCACTACTACCACAAGTGGAAAAGGAGATTCAGTCCATGCTTCAACAGGATGTCATTTCTGCAATCACTATGCCAACAACATGGTGCTCAGGTATGGTAAACCATGCCCAAATCAAACGGTTCCAATTGCATCTGCGTTGACCTCACTCAACTCAACAAGAGTGTGCAACGTGAGATTCACCCTATGTCCTCAGTCGATGAGAGCTTGGCTAAGCTTGGGAAAAGTAGAATCTTCTCCAAGCTAGATGCAACGAGTGGATTTTGGCAGATACCGCTTAATGAGGATTCAAAACTTCTGACTACATTCATCAAACCTTCAGGTCGTTACTGTTTAAGCCGGCTACCATTCGGCATTAGTTCTACACCAGAGATTTTCCAACGAACCATGTCTGGTATCCTCGTTGGCCTCGATAGTGTCATTTGTCATATGGATGACATTCTCATTCACGGTGCCACACAAGTTGAACACGACCAATGTGTGAGAGCAGTCTTGCAGCGACTACTTGAAGCTGGGCTTACCCTCAATGACAAATGTGAATTCTCCAAAGGCTCCATCAAGTTCTTAGGTCATGTGATAGATGCAGCAGGCCTACACGCTGACCAACGCAAGACTACAGCCATTGCAGAGTATCCAGTCCCATCAAACATCACTGAGCTCCAGAGATTCATGGGAATGGTCAACCAACTTGGGAAGTTTATCCCTGGGTTGGCAGAGATCAATGAGCCATTATGCCAGCTGCTAAAGAAAGAGACAGCTTGGTATTGGGGTAATGCATAGCAGAGTTCATTTCAAAACAAGAAAGATTTGCTATTCTCATCTGCAATTCTCGCTCACTACGACCCAAAATGTCCAACCTTCGTTGCCACTGACTCTTCAGCATCTGGCCGTTCTCCTTCAGATCCAAGATGATGGAAAACGCCATCCAATCTACTATGCACCACGTTCTCTCAGTGCTCTAACCACTGAGCTGCAGGACTCCTTGGCACAAACAGAAAAATTCTAACAATCCTTGCATTTGTGTAACCACTAAACCACAATAATAAAAATTGGTTGTTTCAATCCACGACTGTGTGTGTGGGACACTGCTGCGCGCAATTGGCTGCCGCGATTCCCCCACCAATATACAGTCAGTTCACTTTACAGTATATTCCGTGAAGCGCTTTGAGACGTCAATAAGATGTGAAGAGCGCTGTATCAAATGCAAGGATTATTATTTATTTATTTATTATAAGGTACAGCTTGCGGAGTCTGAACTCAAACCCTGGGCTGACTAGATGTGAGATTAAAGTTTATTTTTGCCTGAGCTACTAACTGAGCCATCAGGCGGGTCCATCATCAGTGATTCTGGTGAGTTTAACATTGTGTGCGAGGTCCCCAGATTGACACCCCACCTGGTGGGCTGACTGTGTACCATCAGCTGGCTGCCAGAGCCGGAAGTGCGCTTGCGCCGCTGCCGCCGCGAAGAGTTGTGGGCAGTCAAGTCAGTCAGTCAGGTGACAATGCGGTGTTGCGCATGCGCACGGGGAGCTGCTGGGGAGCCGGGGTGACGGGATCTCGGGTAAGAGGCGACGCTGCGGCCTACACCATAGGAGAGAGCAAGGTGGGGGGGGCACCCAACACAACAGCCCTCTGCCCCCCCCACACACACACATAAAGAGCAGGTCGGCCCCGCCACCGTTCCCTCTCCCGGGCCGTGTCGGCGGCTCCTGAACCCCAGGTCGCCATCACTGCTGTTTACTTAACAGGGGAAAAAAAACGGCGACACGTCACGTGCTCAGTTGCCAGGTCCATCACGTGACCTGCAGAGACTGATCCTGCCCCGCCCCCCCCCCCCCTCACTGAGTAATCACTGAACCCAAACACCCAGACACGGGGAGGCCGGGAGCCACAGGGGAGCTGGACAGTCCCCTACCTCTCCCTGCTGAAGCTCCAGCTGCAACCCCCCCCCCCCCCCCCCTGGGGTTTACAGGGCTCGGCGCCGGCCCACCTGGGGTTGGGTCAGCGGGACGCCGCTGCCTCGCCCACCAGGAAGAGAGTGCGCATTTCCATCCCATTCGCTGGAGGATTACTACGTTTGAGTGGTGTACACAATACATACACGTGGACCTCTGCCAGGCTTGAGGGCTTCAAAGCCTCGCCTGGCGGTGGGTTTCCCCTTGTCTGAGGCACCCGGCTGCCCCCACAAACAATTAGCCTCATTAGTAACCTACCTGCCCCCCCCCCCCCCCCCCCCTGTTTTTCATCTACTTTTCCCTCGCCACATCACGTAAGCTACTTTGATAGTCATTTTGTGTTTAGTCTGATGACAACAACAATAACTTGCATTTACAAAGCACCATTTGTGTGTAAAAAAAAGTCTTAACAGAGTTTGATATGTTGCACTGAAAAATAAGAATGGAGATGGAAGGTTATTGCACAAGAGAGGTTTTATTTTGAGGTACAGACTGGTAATGAGATGAAGTGATTTTGGGGGGAGAATTTCAAGGTAAGCGGGTTTTACAATGAGAGGGAAAATAGGCTACTGTGAAAAATCCACTGATGTTTACTGCGGAATGCTTTGCTGAGGATTTCCAGGCTAATTAACCTAGAGTGAAGCTATCAGGATGTCCAGAAGGTATCATCGTCTGTGATGGGCACAAGGATTTTTAGAAGAAGTAGTGATTGAAAGGGAGCAGATGAAAGTGGTGTGGTGAGGCAAATCAGGGAGTTGGATGCAGAAGTGAAAGTTAAGTAAAATCCGAGAGAAAAATGGGTCAATTCACACTGCTTTTTGGAAGGTGTTTAAATCTAATAACCGCTTTCCAAATACAAACTGTCTTGTATGTATTTTAGTGTAAAAATGGGATACTTGAAAGCAATAGCAATTTACACTTGTGAAGCACCTTTCATGTTGGGAGGATGTCTCAAAGTGACTGACTAGGAGCCTGAAGGAGGAGGGTAAAAGGTGGTCGATGAGGTTGGTCTTAGTCTAATAATATATACATTGCCTTTCACATCTGAAAGATTTCCATTGTGCTCAATGGACACCCAAGCTGGTCAAAAATGCACCCAAAAACAGGGTACAAATGTACACTGTAGAGACATGTCTTGAAGGTGAGGAACAGGGGAGTCAAAGGTGCTCCAGGATAGATTTCAAAGAGTGGGGGTAGAATGGCTAAAAGTTCTCCCATCTACAACAACTATTTGTACTTGTATGCAAATATATAATGCAAATATGGAGCCCTGTAGCTCAGCTGTTAGAGAACTCGCCTTACGAGCGAGAGACTTGGGTTCAATTCCAGGCAGGGGAAACCTTGGGCAAGTTTACTTTGCATGCCTGATAATAATCCCTCGATTAAAAAAATAATAATAAATTGGTCGTTTGTGGGACACTGCTGTGTGTAATTGGCTGCCATGTCTCACCCATGAGTATATAGTCAATTTACCTTACACTATATTCTGTGAAGCGCTTTGAGACGTCAAGAAGACATGAAAAGCGCTATAATAAATGCAAGGATTATTATTGTGTAGTGCCCTCCTTGCAGGGTAGCGTCTCAAATCATTTAAGAGCCTGAGTCCGAACCAGGAGATGGGAGGCAGCCATAAGCACGGTCGAAGAGGAAAATCTTCAAGCGGGACTTGAAAAAGAGGAGAGATGCCTCTCTTCACCAAAGGTGGTGTGATTGAGGGAGAGTGTTTCATAGTTTGAGGGAATAGTGGTAAAAATATGACCTCTGATGGTGATTCTCACTTGAACCAAACTTCGCTCCCCGATTACCCCAGTCCTTGCCAGACTTCACTGGCTCCCTGTCTCAGAGTGGATCAATTTCAAGATCCTCACTCTCATGCTCAAATCCCTCCACTCCTCTTGCACTGCCCTACCTCTCTAACCTTTCCTCACAACAGTACCCGTTGCCTTTGTTCTACTGGTTCTGGCCTCCTCCTTGTCCCCCGATTCCACCATCAACGGCTGTGCTTTCAACCACTACGCCCCGAAGCTCTGGAACTCCCTCACTCCCTTCGCTGCATCCCCTCCTTTCTCATTTTCAGGTCACGTTTGAAGACTTTTCTGTTCAACCATGCTTTCGGTCACCTTTTCCCACTCCTGGCTCGGCTCTGGGCTCCACTTTGTGAAGCGCTCTGAGACGCCATCTGGCATGGAGGTTGCTATATAAATCCAAGTTGTTGTTGGTGAGCAGAGTGAGTGACTAGGTTGCAGAGGTAGGGTGAGGCAAGGTCATAGACATTTGTAAATAAAAATGAGAATTTTGAATTTGATCTGCTGGGAATGGAGAGCCAGTGGAGCTCATTGAGGATGGGGTTGATGCGGCTGATGGTGCATTTCCACTATTTTTATTCTATTCTGTCATACAAGGGTGTCATTGCTTCCAATTCAGAGATTAAGAACTGATTTATATTTCCTATTTCCAGTCACTCATGGAAGCTCTTGGTCAGTAGATACTCAGGCATCACCCTACTCTTTAATATAAAGTAGTCCCTCAAAAATTCCATAAGCCTATGCATTTAAAGAAATGTGGACATTTTTAGCACAGAAAAAGGCTATGCAGCTCATCACATATGCCGCTGTTACAGATGTATAATAATCCTTATTATAGTGAATTTCACATTGGGAGGATATTTCAAGCGCTTCATGTGATGTACTGCAAAACGCAATGATTGCATGTTTGGTGGGAGAACGTAGAAAATAAATGCTTGCACAATTTTTTTTAATGAATCCCACCTTTCTTCAAGAATTTTTTTTTGAATCAATGTCCTAACAAAAGGAGAGCTTCAGTAAAGTTTTCTTCTGATTAGTCTCTTACATCTGATTTATACTGGGGGAAGGGCCTTTGTGGTAATTTGGAGTATAGTATTTTTACTGTACAACATGGACAACAAACATGTTGGTATTCAAAATAGAGAATTAGCAAAAATATTCAACCATAGGCAATATTCTTAACTTTATGTTCTCATTTCTTCCCTTCCACCTGGAAACTCAAATGCTGGTCACAAGTAGAGATCTACTGGTTGATTCTCTCAATAGGTTTAGTTGGAAAATCCCATTATTACACTTAAGTTACCAAAAAGAGGAAAATCAAAGGCACTTATTATCATAGTTATATATTTGGGGAATCAATTCTACTCTTCAATTAGTTCTAAATCTACATTTATCCGATCTTCACAATCCTCATATCTGAAAGCTGCACAGGGTGCTGCTTCTTCTTTGTATTTTTTTTTGAAGGACATAAGACCTGTCTAATATCATAGACATGTTAGATGTTCATTGTAAAAGGAGTACAGACTTAAAACTATTTAAATATATGGAGCTATTATTTTATCATTATTATTTTAAGATTGATGCACAATAAGTTAGTCAAGGTTTTAAAACTGATTGTTGCTCTGAGTGAGTGATGTTTGCCGATTCAGGGTAATTCAGTTTTTCATTCTACTTGAGGGTGGATTTTTTAATCACAAAATGTTTTCACATGATAGAAACTGAAAGATTAGAATCAGGGAAACGATAGCAATTTTGTTATGGCACAATCTACTGTTAACCACTAACATGCTGTGGGTCTACTTCTGCGAGCAGTGTAGAAAGGGAAGCTGGGTTTATGTTGCCTGCTCTACTTTGCTTTCAATCAAGCTAAAAAAAAGTCCAAAAGCCTGATTTTTGACACTCATTCCTGCATAACAAAGAAGTAATTAAACAACAGACTCCTTAATAATCTTAAAAACTGCTAATTGTTCCAAGGTCATCTACAGGATAGGCCGAGAGCATTGAGCTATCTGGGGTAGTAGAGAGGAAGTCCAGTAAAATGCATATTGTCTTTCCTCATTGTGGAGTCGTGTAGCTCAATGGTTAGAGCACTTGCCTTGCAAGCCAGAGACCTGAGTTTGATTCCCAGCAGGGTAAACCTTGGGCAAGTTTCCTTACTTCACACGCCTGATAATCCTAAAAAGAAATGATAGATTGGTCATTTCAATCCATGACTGTTTGTGGGACACTGCTGTGCACAATTGGCTGCCGAGTTTTCCCCACATATATACAGTCAATTCATTTACAGTATATTCTGTGAAGCGCTTTGAGACGCTTAGAAGATGTGAAAAGCGCTATTTCAAATGCATTGATTATTATTAACACTTTCTTCTAAATTAAATTATTTAACTTGTCCTGTGGAAATAGTGCATAATTTTTCAGAATTGGGACTCCTTGTATGTTTGCATGCTTCATGTTTCACTATTTTTCAAATGAATTACTGTATGGTCGTCTCTAAAACAAAGTTTGTGGAATAGTAGAGGTTTTAGGGACTGCTCATATTTTGTCCTTCTGCATTTTAGTTCTGTTTTGTTTTATTTCAGAACTGGGCTTGTTTGTGTGAAAACCTCAGAAGAACATGGCAGATGTAAGTCATATGTGGCTAACTAAAGAGAAATTGAATGTAGTCGAAATCTGCTGAATGGTTACCATCTGAATGGTTACTATTTCACATGGCATTATTAAAATACAGTAAAAAGCCCATTTATCCATCACCCGATGAATCGTAACTTCCGTATAACCGGCACGGCAAAACAAAGTCCGCATTCGATTAACCGGAATTTATCCAGAATCTTTTGTTTTGTTTTGCGTTTTCGGCCGAGTATCCGGCACGTGCTTTTACCGGAATTGGCCCGAGGGTGCTGGATAAACAGGCTTTTACTGTATTTGCTTTCAGAAACATTACTGCAAAAGATTGTGGCCTGTGCAAGTCCTTGTACATTGCACATATATAGTGATATGTTCCCACTGCTTTGGCCTATATTACTTGTGAAGTAGAAACAGATGTGCGCCTGTCTCGGTGCTGCATGTAAACTGAAGCTTTATGACTGGATTAATTCTATTTTCCTTTTGTTATATGACCATTCTGTGTAAAAAAAAAATTCCACATTTAACTTTCTGAATGACTGTGTGAGAGAGCACTACAGTGAGAAAGAATCATGAATGAAATCTGACTTTGAATTGAATTGCTGCAACATATGGATGGACACTTGACTTTTTGATCCGGATGGATAGTTGTCAAAGAAACTGACAACAACAACACCAAACTAATTGCATTTGTATAGTGCCTTTCATGTTGGGACAGCAGGTATGCTGGTAAACAATTGACAATTGGATACTATGAAACCATCATGCTTTTAGAATATAATTATTCAATATTTTTGTCACTCAATTATATTTGAGTTGCTACTGTATTTTAAAAAAGTGTTTATTGGAGCAACTCATTGATATCTTTTTAGATATCAAATGAGGGTGGGATCGCCACTGCACTGCAGCAAGACAGCACAAGGACTAATTTTCTTTTTCCAGGTAGTGCTCCCATAGAATATTGTCAACTTTTGTTTAAGATAGACCTGTTACATTCTAGGAATACCGGTACCCAAATGTTCACCCCACCTCAACTTATATCAAAGGAAGGACTGCATAAACGTTACAGTTCACAAAAAGATTGACATGTTTAAAGATGCTTGAGAACCGTTCTTATTTAGTAAATTCAAATAAATGTTCAGCAACTTTGTGAACAATCTTTGCCAGATCTGCATGGCTGTGACCATCTATCATTCTAACCAAATGCAGTACCAACCTGCCTTTTCTACTATCTTACTGCTTAAATTGCCAGACTGTCTATTTACCTTGCTTGTATATGGGATGTTTGCAATGCTGTGCTCTTGACTGGAATAAGAAGGAATTATTGTCTCATTGGTGCAAACCCAAACATAACACAGCAGTTATGTAAATACTGGCGGGAAATCAATGCACAATGGATTTTCCAGGTCTTTGTATAAACACTTTATTATTACAGCAACTGAATATTGTGAATCTACATGTTATAATTTAAGCATTAGAAAATTTAGATATTCACTTTTGATACTTTTTTAATAAAAAATTGCCTGTAACCGTCTGGATACGTGATTTGTTTTCAAAACCACAAATGATCAGTTAGTCATTCATCTCTTGTTGCTTATGGGACAGTGTTGGTGAAGATTAGCTGCTGCTTTAGCCCACACAAACCATAGCGACTACACTTTAAAATAACTGATTATTTGAAGCACTTTGCAATGTTTCGATGTGATAAGGTGCTGATTGAAATGAAGGGATTATCTTTTCATTTTTATTCATTTGAAGCTGCAATAAAATTTTGAAATGCATGGCTGTGTTTATCTATTCAGAAATTTAAGACTCATTTTCTCTGTTCTACAGGACTTGAAGCGGTACCTTTATAAGCAGTTGCCCAGGTAAGCATAATAAAATGGAAATTTTGCTGAGGAATGAGCAGTTCTTTGTACTTCACAGTAATGCAAGTTCCTTATCTGTTTTCTATTTGAGTATTATGATGTGAATTGAGAACCTTGCATGGCTTGCAAATTCAGAGCAGTCTTTAATCTCGTAAATAGAAGGTTGACATTTTAAATTCAAATTGCAAATATCAACTACTACTTTCTGCTGGAACTGTGTTCACAGATGATTTATTTTCAAATGTGAACTGGGGAGAATAGCTGTTGGAAAATCACTGCATTTTAATAGTTAAACCATGAACTTGAATTAGAGTCTAATTTACGTGGCCTGATAAATCTGTAGGGAGCCATATTAAAAGCGTATTCTGGAACACAGAATGGAAAGATACAGTGATTCTATGATTGTTTATTTCTAAGAATAACTTGTTCCTGTTTCCAGCAATGCTGCTAGTATGAAAATATTGAATATTCCAAATATTTTGCAATTTGATATCGGCATTTTAAATGCAGTTGTCTCAATTGTATCTTGGTGCTTTCATTAATTGAACAAAATGTTGTTTTTGCTACGAGTTGACTTCTTCACAGATTATTTTTCAATTTACTTTTAATTTTCAAATAAATAGAACCACATAGCTACTCAAATGGATTGTTGTGCATAATTGTGTGTTGTTTATTATTTTATAGTGTTGAGGGTCTCCATGCCATTGTAGTGTCTGACAGAGATGGAGTACCTGTAATTAAAGGTAATTTCAAGCATCTTAAACATTTTCCTTGACTTTGATCTTGTAAATATCAGTATCTGCAGTATGGCAGCTTTCCATTATGTTCAATTCAGATTTTGCTCCATGTGTACAAAATAAGGGTTTGAGAACAATTAAAGCAGGAGTACGGATCAAAATTACTGTAATTGTACTTGATCCATATAATGACAGGGTTCAACATTCAACAAAACATTGAGTCTCTTGAAGCACAGGGATTAAAACCATTGAAATGGTGCCCACTGTGACTTGTGTATTCATGAAAAAATGTTAAGATTATAATTTAGCCAAGGTTAATCTGAACTCAGTTATTTACCCAATAAATTCAGTATGAATGTTAATTTACAGGTGCCTACCATCAAAGGTAGTTGATTAAATCTGAATAATGTAAAATGATTTAATTATTAAGAATTTCAATTTCATAATACTCATGTTTTTTTGCCTTGTTCTGTGCTCAAAACCATTAGCGGTTATGATGGAATAACATTAACCAATATAATTTAGCAATTATGTCTAGAATTACATAAGTAAGATACAAATTGAAAAATTAAAGCAGGATCACATCACAAATTCCGTGTTTTATGTGAAACTAACCCATACAGATAATGGTCCCAGTAACAATTGTTGGTCTGTAGTATTAAATGCAAGTATTCTTATATAACTGAATTTAGGACAACACTACAATTAGCATAAGTGCCACTGGGAAGGGAGAGAAAATCAGTTAGGATTCTAGTTCCCAATAATTATTTTTAAAGTTATTATAAGCAGCAGAGAAAGGCTTCTTTGCAGCACTCTGAAAGCACAGAATACAGTTAACTCTCTTAATATTGATTCTCTTAATGGGGGTGTAGGGGGGAGATTTACAACATTGTTAACACTATGTGCATTAAGTGTATTAGACCCAGCAAACTGGACCAAATCATACATCTTGTCAACAAAATAGTATGGTATTGATTGTTGCCATGGGTTTCTTTGTTTTAGTTGCTAATGATAATGCCCCAGAGCATGCACTGAGGCCTGGATTCCTTTCCACCTTTGCCCTAGCAACGGATCAAGGAAGCAAGCTGGGACTTTCAAAGAACAAAAGCATCATCTGCTATTACAATACTTACCAGGTAAAGGCTTTCAAATGAGGCTTTCATGTTACATTAATACAGACTTCAAATTGAAAGGGTAGTGCAGGCATTAGGTATTTCATTCTCATCATTCAAGTATTTTGGATCAAACATTGTCCCTTGTGATTCCCCTTTTTGAAGGTTGCGTAAGACTGAAATTTTGATTGGCTTCATTCTGATTGAATGATTCACTACTGCAATAGAATATAACATTTACGGCATAGGCAGAAATATTTTCCTTAGTTTACCCGAATTACAGTGGGAGAGATTTATTTAACTACAATGAAGCTTTCCTTGGATCTGTGCAAGCATTGGAGCTGCATTCTGAAATGTTGCTCAGCAATGGTGTATGAGGAATGGTTACTTTTCCCTGAATAGATTTTCAAAAATTGGAAACGGAGACTTACCTTCAAAGCTTTTTCGAAGCTCGGGTGTTGGGGGCTGAAAGTGAAACAGCTTTTCAGTATTTCAATAAGGCAGTGGTAAAAATCAACATACAGAATGAAACCTAATTATGTACCATACTGGACACCAGAAAGTATTTTCAACGGCAAGCCGTCTGCGCCTACCACTCATGCATAAGTTTGATTTGGGTACTGTAAAGGATGGTGATGGGTTTCCACAAAAAAGGAACCGCCCCATCCTGCAGGGAAGTGTAATTGCAGATAAATGTCCTCTATTGACAAATAATATAAATATATTCACAAAGTTATAATTTACAAACTTCTTAGTCAGATTTGTGTTTTGATTGTTTTATTATTCTTTCCCAGGTTGTCCAATTTAATAGGTTGCCTTTGGTGGTTAGCTTCATAGCCAGCAGTAACGCTAACACAGGTAAAACTAGTTAATCATCTTTACATCTTTCTTTTAATTGTTGCATAGCAATCAATTTAGGCTATAGTAGATTATTAATATATCAATTATATGGTGAACATGACAAACTGTTCATGCTGGAGTATACAGAGAGACCATTAAAATTGTGGGCAGGAAGATTGAGATGAAAAAAATTATATTCTGTGAAAATAGGGATTATTTTAGAACATCAAAAAGTCAGATACTAAGTAAACATTAGCTTTATGGCTTTCAAAAAAAACAGTAACATCACAGATAAAGGAAACAAATCTGATTTATTTATTTTCACTCCAAGCATGATGTCTTTTGCAGCTGTCCTGTAGCTCAATGGTTAGAGAACTTGCCTTAGAAACGTGAGACCTGTGTTCGAATCCAGGAGGTCAGGGGGAAACCTTGGGCAAGTTTCCTTACTCTACAAGCCTAACAATAATCCCTCAAAAAAAAATTGGTTATTTAAATCCACAACGTTTGTGTGACACTGCTGTGCGCAGTGGACTGCCGTGTTTCACCAACTAATATACAGCCAATTCACTTTACGGCGTATTCTGTGAAGTGCATTGAGTTGTCTAGAATTTCGTGTAAAAGCGCTATATCAAATGCAAGAATTATTATTATTATGATTATTATTATTATTACATCCTAAAGCCCACCTTGCTTTCTGCTGATTCTGGGAATTCACAAAATGCACTCACCTGGAAGCAGGTTGATTTTTAATGCTTTCCCAGAGCCAGCAGTGCACCGAGGTGAGTTTCAGGATGTGTGCGCACCATCATGAACAACAAGTAAAATCGGCAAATTAGTTTTTTAAAATATAATGCATGGAAGTTGAAAATAGTTTTTTTGGTTTTCATCCCCCAAAAAGTGCTTATCAGTGAAAGGTGATTTTAATAGTTATTATTTATATATTATTAAAGTGATAGTAAGATATATTTTGATATCGTGGGAATAATGCTGAAGATAAAAAAGTATGAAAGTACAGTATTGCATTAAAAGACAGTCAATGTGTTTCAAAGTGCCTCTTTAGGAGATCAGCTCCAGTTCTCTTTTTCCCTGTTGTCAAATTTAATTCCTCCCCCACCAACACACACCATGACTTTCCAACAGCTTGAAATCTGCCCATTTTAAGACCGCCTTAAGAACCTTTCTTTTGGACAGTTTTTTTGAACAGCTCCCCTGCCCCCCAACTATTTGAGACATCCTTCTAAAAATGTCAAAGGCACTATATCAATCTAAAATTGTTTTTTTTCAAAAACTATTTGTTTTCCACAACCATATTTTGTTTGTTTTAAGGATGTTTTGCACTCACAAATTGCAAACTAATATTTCCACTCTTTGAAGTGCTTTAAAACACTTATTTTTCTATGCATATTCTTCTGGATTTGTGTATCTGCAGTTTGCATTCAGAGATTAAAAAGACAAATTGGAGAGCACCTAATGCAAATAAGAATAAGAATAAATATCGAAGTTTGTCAGTGTTGGGAGTTCCTGTTTGTGGTCTGATTTGCTTATATGTTGCAGATTTCAGATAAAGCATTTACTTGGTAGATTTTCTGATATGAGAGTTAGATTATGTCCAGGATAGTTTCTCTCAAAGGTGAGAGCAAGCCTAAACTGATCATACCAGAACAGGAACAGGAAGCTGACGAAAATATATTTTGGGGCACTAACACTTCCTTTTAATGCCTTCTGTTGCTATTTATTGTTTGAAATCTTCGGTTGTCTTCGTTATATGTGTTTAAGGGGAAACTGGTAAGGCAGAAATGAATGGCGCTCACAGCACAATAATATTGAAAATATTTTTATAAAAGTATTCCTGTTTTTTGGAAGGAAGAGGGAGACTAGATTGATTCTGGAGAGTTACTTCTGGGCTGTCCCAAAATTGAAACCATGGAAAAAGAACGAGTAGTGGTACCTATTGAAAATATTTTTGATAATTTCCCAACATCGACATTTGCCATTTATGACCTTCAGATAATTATTTGTTTTCTTTCACCTGCACACAGTCATTACAGTTTACAGGATCTTTGAAAAGCTTTGAGACTTTCCTGACGTTATAGTACTTTATGAAATGCAAGGATTTTAATTATAATAATCCCTGTATTTGATATAGCGCTTTCCACGTCTTCTAGATGTCTCAAAGCGCTTTACAGAATACACTGCAAAGTGAATTGACTCTATATTTGTGGGCGAAAAGCGGCAGCCTATTGCACACAGCAGTGTCCCCACAAACAGTCGTAGACTGAACTAACCAATATTTTTTTGAGGGATTATTATCAGATTATTATTATCAATATTAATGGTAACAATCCTTGCACTTTTCACATCTTTTTCCAGATGTCTCAAAGCACTTCACAGAATATACT
Source organism: Hydrolagus colliei (assembly GCA_035084275.1). Classification (NCBI taxonomy): domain Eukaryota; kingdom Metazoa; phylum Chordata; class Chondrichthyes; order Chimaeriformes; family Chimaeridae; genus Hydrolagus; species Hydrolagus colliei. The sequence continues at coordinate 121,369,119 of CM068742.1, read as the reverse complement.
GTAAAGTGAATTGAAGTGTAGTTGTGTGTGTATATATCTATTTACTGTATATATATATGTATATATATATGTATATGTACAGAGGGGAGCAGGAGATTTAAATGTTCTTCAATGCAATTATGAACCAGAGGCATGTATTGTGCTTGATATGCAATTGGTTTCCTCTCACTTCCCCACAAATCCACAAGCCAGTCGGTGCTGTTAGTTCTTTTTCTATATGTGTACGGATGGCACCAAATCTACTTCTCCACCAGCTGGAAGTCCCAGTCAGTCGGCTGATCTCCTGTCATCTTGTTTGACAGACATCAAGGCCTGCATGAGCACATTTCTTGCATTTGATAGGGTTTTGACATTGAAACTCCTCAATGCATTTCAGAGTATTTATTGTTCGATGTCATGACTATATATTTGTAGATGAAAACAGCAGTAAATTTGTGCACAGCATTGCCCCACTAACATCCGGGAGGTGAATGATCAATTTATCTGGAATATCTTTTCAAATAGTGTCATGGTGTATTTAGCAATATGCACGTGAACAGGCAGATGGGATCTCAATTTAATATCTCAGTACCCCTGTACTGTAGTGTAACAACAACAACAACAAAATTACATTTGTAGAGCGCCTTTCATGTCGGGAGGCATTGAACAGTTAGGAATCGGGACCCGAGCATGTGGGAGGGGCAGGGTAGGAGGACAGCTGAAGGCACGATCGAAAAGGAGGGTCTTGAGACTGGCCTTAAAGGAGGCAAAAGAGGAAGCGAGGCAAAGGGACTATGGGATGGAGTTCCAGAGTGTGGAAACCTAAATCATAAACAGACATCGATGCATACAGGAGAACGTGGTTAGGCCTGCAAATTTAGTTAATCTTAATCTGTCCCTATTTTGCCTTTAAAGGTTTGATTGTGAGTCTGGAGAAAGAACTAGCACCACTCTTTGAAGAGCTGCGTCAAGCTGTGGAGATTTCTTGAAGCAGACCCACCAGACAAGGAAACTGATGTTGTTCCTGGAAGATCTTGGAACTTTTGCTTCACATTTGTTATGCTGCATTCGATTTCCAGTTCAAATATAACCTAAACCTCTTTTGAATTGTGGAATACAATCTTGTTTCAAAATCCTGGTACGGTGGAGATGAGATTAAACTTTCCCACTTGGATTCTGTTAAACGGTATTTCCACAATACTGGATTTATTGCTTTACTCCCATGAGTGATGTGTTGTGCACATCATGGAGAATCTATGCTGTTGTTTTTGAATGAATGAAATGTTAGCCTACTATGGCATTGTTTCTGTCGCAGCACGTGGAGTGTCAGAAGCTGTAGGCAGTCAAACATATAAATTTGGAAATTCCTAGTTTACCTAGAATCACTCATATGCCAGAGGTGAATACCATTCTATCATTCAGAATGTTAACGTCATGAAACTGAATTGTAAAATCACTGTTCTGCTAACTGGCAATCAAGTGCAATGATCTGAAAACAGACCCGGCTTCTCTGATGTTAACAGTCAGATTGGTGGACGACCTGAGGCATAACTGGAAAATTCCAATTAGTTGTTAGGAGTTTCTAAATTTAACCCACACCCCATCATCAGTGTCATTTGCTTTTTAGCAAGAAGGAAGAGAGACTCTTGCAATGGTTTCTGTTTTTACAGTGTCATTTTTACTTTAGTCCTTGTCCTGATATGTGCTGTACAATCGTGTTTGAACTACCTATTGTGCTGATTGTATCAAGCACAGAAGGAGCAGTGATTTATTTGTTTACATATAAAAGAGAAAATAAACACATTCAATGAAAGTTGGCATCTTTCAGGATTTTTAATTCCTTATATTTTACTGGTATTGCTATGCCACAATGAAGTGTTTTACAATATAAAACTTGTGAACTTAATAAAGTGAAAATATATAAAACCAGCCATGGATTACTACAAAGTCTAACAAAAGATCTTTATTTTTTTCTTAACTGAATGTAATATATGCAACCCCACTGCTCTTCACCAGGAAGATGGGATAATCCAGCCAGCGGACATTACCAGTCACTCGTTGCTAACACTACGGGCACAAATATAGAGAAAGCAATATTGCGTGCATCAGTTGGGGCGAAGGACACAATCACATATAAACTAGTACTGTTAACACATTTCAAATAAATCTCAGGTTTAGATTGGAGTTCCCATCAGAATTGAGTTCAAGATCCTCATTCTCACCTTTTCAGCCTTCCACAGTCTAACCCCACTATATGTCTGTGACCACTTCAAAAGCTAATGAAACCAGCTTCTCCATTCACTCAAATATCTGACCTATTTCATGCCATCTTTCCCACCATCAGCAGGCATGCTTTCAGCCTGTCCTCCCTCACCTGGGCGTCCATCCCACACTCTGACTTGCTCCCTCCTGGAGTCCCTTTGATTTATTCTCCCTCAGACCCGCTCCTTTCCTCACATCATTTAAGATCCATCTCAATCTATATATTTTTGATCATGCTTTTGGTCATTTCTTTTCCCCCCCAGCTGGAGTGGCCAGCCAATACTGTTAACGTAAGGGACATCCTTCTGACATGAAAAGCACTCTATCAATTGTTAAGAATTATTACAAATTTATATTGTATTTTGTTATGAAGGTAAAGCTGATCTTGAAAAGTTGAGAAGAGGCTTCAACAACATTTACTTGACCAAATTTGCACTGATTATCAAAATCAAATGCAGTACAGTATTGCAAAACAAGTCACATTCCATAAGCAACAACAATTTTCTTCACAACATTAGTTTGGATGGTTGGGCTCATTTGATTTAATTGTTCTGGATCACCCACCAAACCATTTTCCTATCAGAGTCGAGCTTTTTTAAAAATGCTTTACTGTATTCATTGTTTTCACTTGTAGCCTAGCAACCATCTTTTACAACCATCAGAGATGGGGAGTTTTAGAAATTAAAGCTTTTCATTCCATTACTTTTCACCCATGAAGTGGTTATTTTACATTGTTTGGTGAACTGACAGATTGTGGTTAATACTGCAGCATAGAATGCTGATTACCCCACACAGTTTCACACACAAAATATAGTTACTACACTTTGCAGTATATTCTGTGAAACATTTTGAGATCTCGAAGATATAATAAGGTTCCGTATTATTGTTATCTATACTACACCAGCAAGCATGTCTACACAAGTCTATGAATACCAGCAAAAGGAAATATTTGTGTTTGTGTATGCTCAGTGATGCACTGTTACTGGTGATGTGATCTCACCGCATCAATGTGGGAAAGATGCTGACCCAATAACCTCACGTTATTCATGCGTTTTCACATTTGTGCCCAACTGAATTTTGATTCGCTAATAGTGTGAAGCTAAGTCTTTCTACTCAGTTATGAAGAGTGTAGGGTTAGTGTCAAGAGAAGGGACAGCCAGAAGGAGAGAGAAAAAGTTAAGAGAAAAAGATAGGAAGAGGGTTGGCAGTGTGGTACTTGATGGAAGAGTTTTGTGTTTATCCAATTTGCATTTTGTGCAATGACCAATTATCCGCACTGTTTATCCAGTAAGGGGCCACTCCCAGTTTAGTGTGGATAATTGGCTCTGAACTATAGTTGTGACCTTTTTGTACCAGAACTTTAATGGGTTTAATTCATATGATAAGCAAGTAAAAAAAACACCAACCTAACCAGCAGATTAGATAGAATTATGCACTTTGATTTTAAAAAAACCTTGTGGGGTATCAGATAATTGCTGCTTTACATATGCAGTACTTACATGGGTTGGCAATAAAATAAACATCGACGGCATTATATTGATGGAGTCTTGCTTAAATAATCTGACAATACAATTGCAGCAAAGAATAAAAACACCTTATCATAAACAAAGCAAAGCACACGCAACAATGAACACACCAACCAAAACGTGCTATTGTAGAAGGATTGAGCAGAGCAGGCAAGAAGGTTAAATGGTTTCACTGCGGTGGAGTTCCGCTAAGCAAATTGGAGTTAATTATTTACTCATTCTACGTTCTCATCTTCAGTATAGTCAAGCTGAACATTTAAAGCTGAGCTATTAAAGAGAACCAGCATGTATCAAGTTTAGATGTATACCATGTACTTCACTGTCATTGGTTTTCCACAGCATGCTTGGCTCCAGGCACTTATAATAAATTGAATGTGTGATATTTTTTTAAAAATCAGGTTATCTTTATTACTGTCAGTGTCTTGGTGCCTGTGTAACTATAAAGAATCCTGTAAGTGAAGATTTGAAAACTAAAGCTAACGTTTGTAGATAATGCAGGATGACATTTAGGATTTCACTCCTAAACTCCATTATTACAATCACCCGTTGCAATCTTTTTTTTCTTCAAAAAACACTTTGCCGTATCTGTAGAGCTGCTCGCTGCAGACATTTCTTCATAGATTTTGCAACATTGCTGATTTCTTTTTTTGATTCTGGAATAAGATCAAAAAAATGTTGTAAGTAGGCAAACAAACCAAACCTTATAATGAACACAGCAAAGCACTCCAAATAATGAACACACCAATCAAAACATTTGACTCACAGATAGGAAAACCTTCTTAAAATTGATAGTGGGGGAAGGGAAAATAATTGCACTTTATCTTCGGGTTCCAAACACCTCCGCGACCATATCACTCCCATCCTCGCCCGTCTTCATTGGCTCCCCATCTCCCAGAGGGTCGAATTTAAGATTCTCGTCCTCACTTTCAAGGCCGTTCATGGCCTTGCCCCCGCCTATCTCTCCAACCTGCTGACTTTCTATCAGCCTGCCCGTCCCCTCCGTTCAGCAGGCACTGGTCTGCAACACATCCCCTGCACAAACCACTCTACCATCGGTGGCCGGGCTTTCAGCCTCTCTGCCCCCACACTCTGGAACTTCATCCCGCAACCCCTTGCCTTGCCTCCTCCCTTTCCTCCTTCAAGGCTGGTCTCAAGACCTTCTTCTTCGACCGTGCCTTCTGCTTTCCTCCTAACCCTCCCCACTCTCCTTCCCCCTATCCCGACTCCCACCACCCCCGCTCGGGTCCTGACCTAACTGTTCAACACCTTGGGACGTCCTCCCGATGTGAAAGGCGCTCTATAAGTATAATTTTGTTGTTGTTGTAGAAGCAGCCAGTCTCAAATCCTCTCTGCTGTGCCTGCTCTGCGCCTTGGGACGTCCTACTGATGTGAAAGGCACTACACATGCAATTTTGTAGTTGTTGCTTTGCTTTCAGATATTGATAGGATTGCTGGTTATTGATAGTAAATTATCAGTATTCCCTCCACAGCCTTACCCTCCTTACTCCTGCAGACATCGCACCACAACTACCCTGGCCTCTCCCTCTGTTCAGCTAACAGTGGATTAAGCTTCACATACCTATTTAGGGGTGAGCTATCAGCCATTCTCACCTGTGTTTTGAAATTTCATCCCAAAGTCTCTCCACCTACCAGCCCCCCACCATCATAATGGCTGCTTTGAGACCTACCTTTTAACCATAACTTAATCCCCTTTCCCCTCAACTACACACCGCCTGAAGTTCCTTCTCCCTTGCTTAAAAGGAACCTGTATAAAGTGATTTATAGTTAGAGATCTATTCTCTGATTATTTATACAATGTGTGGATTTGGGGGAATCTTTCACCATTTTGTTCATTCCATTATCGCTTTGCAATAAGGCTGTGATATTACTAGCACAGGCTAGTCTTATTTTTACAATAATAATCCTTGCATTTGATATAGCACTTTTCACACCTTCATTCGTTTCAAAGCATTTCACATAATACTGTAAAGTGAATTCACTGTATCTTTGTGAGTGAAACACGGCAGCCAATTGCGCACAGCAGTGTCCCACAAACAGTTGTGGATTGTTTCTTTTTGAGATATTATTATCAGGCGTGTGGAGTTAAGGAAACTTGCCCAAGGTTTCGCCTGACCTGCCTGGAATCAAACCCAGGTCTCTTGCTTGCAAGGCGAGTGCTCTAACCACTGAGCTATAGAACTGGAGTTTCTCCCTTTTAGTTGTACTGTAGTTTGGACTTTGCTGCACGTTGACTAAACCATCTCCACATCACAAAACAAAATCTTGCATTCGATATAGCGCCTTATCACATTGTTCAGGTATCTCAAAGTGCTTCACAGAATGTGAATTGACTGTATTTTGTGGACGAAACGCGGCAGCCAATTGCTCACAGATGTCCCACAGACAGTCATGGAGAGAATGATCAACTTATTTAGTAAGGGGAGGGGGGAATTATTACCCCCAGAAAGCGATCCACCAATTGTCTAACAACCAGGTTCCTACTTCCTGCCAGGTGGGTGGAGGAAGGAAACTTCCCCATGTTTTCGCCCTGCCCAAGATTGAACCAGGGTCCTTTTGTTTGCGAAGCGAGTTCTCTAACCACTACACCATGCAACCACAATTATTATTATTAGATTGAAAAAATTATTTGCTAAATTTAACACTGTGGAAAAATGGTTACGTAGTTAGGGGGAGTAATGGTCTATATTACCTCAAAAGGTTAATGCAATAGGTTGCTAGAAATTAATGCTCTTCCAATGTATTGTGAGCATCACCTTCTTGCATTAACTCCTTAAATCATTTAAACTTCACTTTAACAGATTCCTCTCGAGAACACAAGCACAATGAACAAAGAAAGCACCTTTATATTTAGCCACTCGCAAACAGCACTCACCAGTTTCCAGCGAATTAACTTGATCCATTCATCAGCTTCCACTCCTGTCTTTGTACACATATAATAGGTCCTTTCAGGAAATACTAAACTGCAAAGCGATTGAAAGTTACTTAATGAGAGTCAATTAAAATGTGCATGCTTAAAATAAAAATAAACATCTGTGCCTTGCACAAGGAAAATTCATTTTAATATGTAAATTATTGATACTTCTAGCCACAAAAGGTGAATTAGTGAGTTTTGGGAAAAGGCACAAGGAAAGGAAATATACCTTAAGTGGTTAGAGTTTAAATGGACTAGATTAGCAGAGGACCCTGATGTGCAGTTATAAATTGTTATAGGTGGTAATATAATAATAATCCTTGCATTTTGATATAGCGCTTTTCATGTCTTCCAGACATCTCAAAGCGCTTCACAGAATATACTGTAAAGTGAATTGACTGTATATTTGTGGACGAAACAAATATTTGACTGTATATTTGTGGTAATGAAGATACAGGAGGCCATTACAAAAATCAACAGAATCCTTGGTATTATATCAAGAGACACAGAATATATAAGTAGCGAGGTAATGTTGAACTCATATGATACCACAGTTGGGATCTTGTAGTACCTCATTACAGGTAGAACACAAAAACAATGGAAAAGATGCAGCACAGATTCACTGAGCTGTTATCAGGGAAGAAATGTTTAAATTATTGAGAGACCAAGTCGTTTCTTCACTGGAGCTGAGAGGTCTTCACAATCATGAAAAGTAAATAGTAAGAGATTATTTTGATTAAACAGTAAATTAGAAACAGAGGGACACACAAGTATTCTGCCAAATGGCTGTTGTTCATGTGTGGACCTTGGCGATGAGTGTTAGCAGGTCACTGAGCTACAGAGGATGTCCCAGTCGAGCCTGCCGTCTCCTCAGTCGGCTTCCACATGCACACAACCAGTGGGTGCTGTCGAGGTACCAGGAACAGGAAAACCCGCTTCTTGTTCCCCTACCCAACCCTAGAAAGGTTGAGGTCAACTTAGCCCTCTCCACCTGAACTTGGGTCAGGCCAGCAAACTCAACAGCAAACAGACGATGATTTGAATCAGCAAGTTTCCGGGCTGACAAATAAGTTCTTACCAGAAACAATTGATTCTTTCTTGAGAATAGTCAAATTGCACCCCAGTGCATTCTGTCAGATTCAGTGTTCTAATTGGCTCTGGAGACTGCAAAACAAGTCGTTTGTACAAAGATGTTTTATAGAGCAACACAGTAAATGTTAACTTAATAAAGTCAGTCAGCACAACCCAATTTCCTTCTGTAACCCATTTCAATCAATAATTACCGACTATTTGAATAAATAAATACTTCCTGGTGTCTAACCTGAATATCTCTCTAAACTGTAAACATGTGTCCCCTTGTTCTGCTGCCTTAATAATAATACTATTACTACTAATAATAATGGCAGATCTTGGCAGATCTTGAAATATTGTTCAGTGCTTATACCTGACTGTCCAAAACCAAATTATTGGGTTTTCCCAATTTTCTCCAAATCATAAGAACAAAAGAAATGCAAGATGAAAAAAAACCAGGTTATCTGGGTCTCATTGCAGGGAAATTAATTCCCATAATAATAATCTTTGCATTTTAATATAGTGCTTTTCACATCTTATCGACATCTCAAAGCGCTTCACAGAGAATACTGTAAAGTGAATTGACTGTATATTTGTGGGCGAAAGGCGGCAGCCAATTGCGCACATCAGTGTCCCACAAATAGTCGTGGATTGAAATGACCAATTTTTATTGTTGTGTTTTTTGTGGAGGGATTATTATTAGGCGTGTGGAGTAAGGAAACCTGCCCAAGGTTTTGCCCAGACCTGCCTGGATTCGAACACAGGTCTCATGCTTGTAAGGTGAATGCTCTAACCACTGAGCTACAGGAGCTCCTTGTTAAAGTTTTACAAACATTCGAATTACAAACATTGCTCCTGTGAAACAGGTGATATTTTGATACGTACCATTTTATCCTTGAAATACTTCAGTTCATTCCTATGCAAAATAAACCACCTTGTTTTCCAACTCTAAAATCAAAAGGAAAGACGAGCATTAGGTTCAGACTGAAAGATAACTTAAAACGGAAACACCCAGGTTTGGGAAGGCAGGCAGCACACATTTTAACTGGTTCAGTATAATTGTCTGTGATCACTGTGGTCTTATTTTTCCAGCATTTAGTGTTTTCTTGCCTGTTTGAGAGCAGATATTAAAAGAATACGCCAGGAATGTTTATCTCATGTTAAATATGTAAGCGTGGTGTAATGATGTGCATGACTTACTAACACTGTCAGCTGAGTGTTTTTACCACCTCCAAAACTTGGGGCACTGGGACTAGTTTAGTGCATTCCCCTGCTACCTAGATCAACTCATCCACACAACTCATCAACCTCACAGTATGGTAATTCATTACACACCAGCCCATTGTTTTTTTAAAAAAGAACACAAAGTGGATCTATGAAATTGAATACATTTCTACTTTACATTTTCAAGTTCAATCTTTATATTTAGTAAAGGATGGTTAGAAATCAAGGGAATATTCCCTCTCCAATAATGTGCTTAGAGAGAAATTGGAAAAAAAAACATTAGGTTCAGAAAATAAGTAAAGATCCGCCAAGATTTAATAAGCGGGTGGAACAGGCTCGATGGGTTGCGTGACCTCCTTCTGTGTTCCTATGTTTCTATTCCATGCAAGATTTTAACTGCCAGAAGAGAGAGTGGGAGAGAGTTTCTCCCACCAATATTTAGTGCATTGAAACCCTGCTCCCAGAGATAAAGGGGGAAATTGTTGAGCAGCCTCATGCTAAGCATAATAATAATAATCCTTGCATTTGATATAGAGCCTCCTCACATTTTCGAGATGCCTCAAAGCACTTCACAGAATATACTGTAAAGTTAATTGACTGTATTTTGTGGGCGAAATGCAGTAGCCAATTGCACACCACAGTCGTACATTGAGTGACCAAATTATTATAATTTTTTTGAAGGAATTATTACCCTTCGAAAAGCAATCTGCCAATCGAACTCCTACTTACTGCTAGGTAAACGGAAGTGTGTGTCGTTAGGAAACTTGCCCATTGTTTCGCCCTGCCCATGAATCAACCCCAGGTTCTCTCACTTGTGAGGCAAGTGCTCTAACCACTAAGTTACAGAACTCCATAAATAAAAATATCTGTTCTCCAAATAAGGAAAAGATACAGAGGTTCATTTGTAGAAACAGTAATTGAGTAATCCCTAGGCTGGGATGCACATAAATATTTATTTATTATCTACACATGCAAAAAAAAACATTACCTTTACTCTTCCTCCTTGTTTTGTGAGATATCCTTCTTTTGTCCCCAACTGCAAAGATAGACATTTTGGATTATTCTTCAGTTTAATGCAATATATTCTAACCTTTATGGCTGAATTTGAAAGAAAGGAAGACCGTAAAGCTTTTGATGTATGAGGAGCAAAGTAATAGAGAGTTAAAAGACAAGTATGGTGTGAGGTGTATCAACACTGAGAGGGACTAGTTGGAGCAGGTGGCCTGTTTCCACTGGTACTGCATCACTCAAGATGGATCCCATATGCTAATGGTGTTCTCCAAATCCTTAAGATTCTTTCCTATAAATTTCAGGAGAGAGCAAAGCCAGGTGGAAAAGCCAGATGCCCCCACACTCTCGAACTCCATCCTACAGTCCCTTCACCTCGCTCTCTCCCTCTCTCGCCTCCTTCAAGGCCTCTATGAAGACCCTCCTCTTCGACTGTGCCTTCTGATGCCCTTCCAACTTTCTCCCTCCCCTCCTAACTCTATCCCGCCCCTCCCACCTACCCTGCCCCTCTCCCTTCCTAACTGTTCAGCACCTTGGGACGTCCTCCCGAAGTGAAAGGCGCTCTATAAATGTAATTTTGTTGTGGTTGTTGTTAACAAACTTCCAACTCCATGTCAAAAACTGGTTAATAGATTATATTCGAATGATTGGTTTGGGTTCAATCATTTAAAAAATCTGAATAAGAGTGATGCAACTTGGTTGAGGAAGCAGCCAGGTTTCACAATGTGTGTGTGTGACAATAGCATGACGATGAGGCAAAATCATGCAAACACATTAGCCCGTGAGAGCAGCAAACTCAGCACAAATTCAAGCCAATCTGTATGATGTTGTTCTACCCATCAGGCTGCAGAAACTGCAGTAAAACCTTGATAACCCGGCACGCGTTGGGCCCACGCACCTCCAGGATTTCGGCATTTGCCGGTGATTAGACATGGCTGGGGCCTAGAGATGGCTGGGGAAGCTTCCCATACACCATGTGAGCTGTGAACACAACACTGACAGCACTGAAGCCAAACAATGGCCGAGCGGCACCCACAGCGCTGGATGACAGAGCGGCCTGGCCGGGAACTACAAGCAGCTGTTCCGAACTTCAGGAGATTTACTCACATCGGAAAACAATCTAACACTGTATGTACTTTGAAATTCTCTACTCCAAAGGGCTGTAGATGCTCAGTCCTTGAACATATTCAAGATTGAGATTGATAGATTTCTTGTGGATAAAGGGATTAAGGGATGTGGGGATAAGGCTGGTAGGTGGACTTAGATTAGACGATCAGCCAAGATCTTATTGAATGGCGGGGCAGCCTCGAGGGGCCAAATGGCCTACTCCTACTCCTAATTCCTATCATAGATTCTTATGTTCTTATGAAATCTTGTCGGTTTGGGGGAGCTGCCGGCTTTCGGAATGTCGGATTGTTGAGGTTTTACTGTAGTCTCTGATTTCAACATTTTACAGCCCCAAATACTTCAGAATTGTCACACTCTCTCTTCGACTCTCTCACAATGATGTCCATGCCCTTCATCAACATTTCTTTATTGAACAAGAAAGACTACTCTGCGTTTTTTCACCCATTACCACTTGCTTTCTCTGAAGCAACAATTCCTTGGACTCACAATTCAGGCACTGTTTTCATAGAATACTCGATACTTTCTATCTATTCGACTGCTTATAACTCTCTGCCACATTCCTAATCAGATATTGATGCAGCTTTTCTTTTTTCATATAAAAAAAACAGCTCTGTCACAGCTTGAATTGTTTGCGCCGAGACTCAGTTCTGCTTCTGCACGACTGACAACTCTGGCAAAAAATCTTTCTAATCTTGTCTTAATTAAAACTGTTTTCATGCCCTTGGATCTGCACTCAGTCTCAGTCGGAGATAAATAACATGCATCTGCATTATCCAGTCGCCTCAACATTTTAAATATGTGAATCACGCTCCCTATTAATCTGTTCTTTGTTGCAAAACAGTCCAGTTCAGTGAGTCTCTCTAGATAGCTTAAAGCCTTCAGCTGTAACATTAGTGTAGCCAAAACAGCAGTTTTGTTTGCTGACATGGATGAAATTTATCTTCAAATAAACACGACTTTCATCTGAAGACAAATTAGTGACAATACATAACTACACAGGCTGAATACAGGTGAAGAGGCCAATACCAATGTATTTTAATAAAATGGAAAACTCCCAGAGGTTTCATTCCTCTGCTCTGTTCAAAACTAACTTTACTGAAGTTCCCAGCTCTTGCCTGAACCCTGGCCTGGCTACATGTGGCTGCAATCCTCATTGGCATTTTGATTCTCAGCCGTCAATTTAATCTCAGCTGCTAGCCAGATCCCCCAAAACTGTGCCATCCTCTACTGCTGAAGCTTTAGAGTGGCATAACATGGGTTTTGATACATGCATAATACTGGGCATCAGATCTGTGTGAGGGAGGGAGGCTAATATTGGATATGGTACCTTTTCAAGTTCTAACAGCCACTCCAAAATGGGTGGCTGTTGCAACATTACCTTAAAAAACAGCTTCAATCCATGACTTGTTTGTAGGACTCTGCTGTGCGCAATTGGCTGCTGCATTTCACCCACAAATATACAGTTGTTACGAACTTTCTAACACAGTCAATTCACTTTGCAATATATTCCGTGAATTGCTTTGAGATATTTAGAAGATGTGAAAAGTGCGACATCGAAGTGAAAGGATTAGTATTATTATTATTATTTTTATTATAAATTTGGTAATATTATACCACACATGGGTACTGAGGGCACCTGCCACAATGTGCATATGTGCAAATATGTTTGCATTAAATTTATAATTACTGTACATGGGAGTGGCTGTGTAACTCATAGTGACATGCAGATTAGTGAGAGAGAAACGGAAAGAGGCAATTACAACAACAACAATTTACATTTATAGAGCGCCTTTCACGTCGGGAGGATGTCCCAAGGCGCTGCACATGAGGCGTGTGACCCGAGCTGGGAGGGGAGTGTTTGGGAAGGGGTGAAACACGAAGGGGAGGTAAAAGAGTTCGGGGTGGAACAAAAGGCACGATCGAAGAGGAAAGTCTTCAAACCGGCCTTGAAAGAGGAAAGGGAAGAGATGAAACGGAGGGATTGAGGGATGGCATTCCATAAGGTGGGAATGGAGAAACTGAAGGCCTGGCCTCCGATGGTGGGGCGGTTCGGGCGGGGGGCTTGGAGCAGGCCAAGTCCTGTTGAACGGAGGGTCCGGGTGGGCGTTTAGGGGGAGAGTAGATCAGTTAAGTAGGATGGGGCAAGGCCGTGTAAGGCCTTGTAAGTAAGGACAACAACACCACACTGAGACAGTGAGATTGATAGACACGCACACACACACACCCACACACACCCAGACACACAGATTCATTATCCACAATGTTTTCATATCCTTTCTGGGACATCCCCCCCTGAAGTGAAAGGTGCTATATAAATGCAAGTTGTTACTGCTGCTCTGTTGTCATAAAACAAATAAGCCGCCAGCACAATTCAACTTCAAAGCAGATCAATTTAAAATGTTTCTTGCCACAAATAATGAAACTCTTGTGAGTCAAAAGTGTTGATAATAGTCAGTTAGTTTGCTGTCTATCATCTCGTCAGATTGAATGGAATCTGCTGATGTGGTTCCATCTGTTTCAGTTTCAGTATGAAAACCTCATTGGCAAAACAAATCATTTAAAGTTCCAGTTCTGAAATACTCTACAATAATCTGTAACTTTCCAGAGAGAGAATTATGTATTGTGGATTAATCTCTTATGTTTCGTTGTTTGATCTTTCTTGGTATTAAATATATTGGTTTGATTTTCTAAAGCTTTAGAGCTGCAGCCGGCATTGAAGAGAATGTATGAACATCCAAAGCTCTGGAAATAACACAATTGTTCCAGTTGTTTATTCCCCTCTGGATTAAGAAAAACTTCCTCATGCCTGTCGTTTGCAACTCTAAATCTATTTATTGTTCTACTGCATTTGTGTAGCCTAAAGTACTGTTGTGGGTTTACTTTTTCAATCCCAATCAAAATGTTACACACCTCTATTAGATCTCCCTCTGAGAGGTTTTCTCTGAAGACTAAAGCTTGTCTATTCATTGCTGACAGCTCATTCCTCTAACAGTGGGATCATCCCTGTTGCTCTCCTTTGCATTGCCTCTGATGCCTGGGCTAACCCCTGATAGTGACCAAATAATGCAGTACATTAGCTGTTGCCTGAGCTGTGCATCTTCAGTTTCAGTTTGATGTCTGGGATCCGAACTTAACTGAATGCCAATACAGCCTGAGCATCCACCATTTGGGCTAAATTGACCTTGCTAGACGTGCGCCTATAAAGGATGGCCATGTAAACATTCGATTGGCACGAATGTCAACTAAGCAATATTTCTGCTTCTCCAATTAAGGCTGAGAGTTAATGGAAGACTAAATAACAATATGTTATGCATGCAGGATCATGATAGATGCTATTCAAATGCTTCCGACACAGCTTTGCATTAAATTGATGCCTGCAGTATAACTGGGGTTGAATAATACATCAATCTACTCTTGAACAATGCAACCTTCCAAACATTAGGCCACAAGCCAAGTTAGCAGCTGCACAACTTATTCTATCAAAGATAACAAAGCTTAAGTATTGTGCAATGGTCAAGTTCCAAACTACTGTATTTAGCTAACAAAGCAGTTGTTTTTATTTATTTTTAAAGGCAGCTGAAAGGGGAGGAAGAGGGAGAAAATAAAGGTGTATTTACTTATTCTTATTTTAAATAAAATTTTTTTTTTCTGTATTTAGTAGCAGGTGTCCTGGCTCAACCAGGAATACTTATCAGCCTGTCTTAGTTGGTAGCATTCGTACTCCTGAATCAGTAGGCGGTGGGTTTAAATCCCATATTGGAACTTCAAATCATAGCCCAGGCTGACACCTCAGTTCAGTGCTGGGGTGTGTTGCATTGTTGGAGGTACCATCCTTTCGATGAGAGTTTAAACTGAGATCCTGTCTGCCTGTTCAGATGGATGTTGAAGATCCTATAGTACTATTAAAAACGAGATGTTATCATAACTCTTTTTCGTGTGGTAACTTTAAGTGTAGCAAGTGCTCTTAAGATTCACAGCTGTTCTCAAAGTTTCATAGCTGTGATTACTTACAATACAGAGTCCAAGCAGTAAAAGCTTTACAGTGTAGCAGTTGACTTACTGAGGGTGCTTGAGAGACCAGATCATTCTCAGTACATCCTGACTTCATAGCTGTGTGAACACGGACAGACTCGTAGATGGATGGTTCTTCTACTTTCCGAGGATACGGGCACTTAAGTGCAATAAGTGTTCCTTCATCAGAGAAATAAAAACAGTAACAGAAAATGAAAAATTAAGCACTCTGCTATGTGTGTGTGTGCGCGAGCAAATGTGTGTGCATTTGTGTGTGTGATTGTGCTGTGTCTAATATGATACACATATGCATGTGCACACCATAGCCAGGGAGAATGGTTCTCAACTTGAGCTTGGCACTACTAGCTTGAACAGTCATGGGATATATTTACAGTACTTCAGCTGCAGCCTGACCAGAGCACTGTAGAGGGTGAGCAGGACATCAGGGGACACAAGGTGAACTGAATTTATCAGCCTGACAACAGAGCGACCAGGTAATAGAGGTTGATACGAACTACAGTTTGATTTTCAAAAACAAGAGAGAAGTTTCAGAAAGTTTCACGGAGAGCACTTGTGAGAAGGATTGCCAAATTAGATTGGATTGAAAATGTCATTAGCAGGAAACACTGTTTCTCTTCCTGCTCCAATTCCTTGAACAGACTTTTCTTACCAGAGGTTTCAACTGATTCTCACCAGACTGTGTAGCAACCAAGAGTACTGCTCCAACATACCGCATTGCCATTCTAGCACCCAGATTACTGTTGCAACACACAAGACTACCATTCTAGCAGCCTGTTGTACTGTTTGCGCACACTATACCACTGTTCTCGCACCCCGGAAAATCATTTCAGAACAAAAGACTGCTGTACTACTATTGGAATACACCCATCCATCGTTCTAGGGGCCTGGAGTTCCAGTGTTCCAGCACCCCAGATTACCATCACAAAAATACCAGACTAATATTACAGGACTCCAGACTACAAATAAAGCCACTGTGCCATGGTTCAGAAACACACGTGTGGTGTGTGCTGGAAAGGAGAACAAATATCCAGCTGACTGACTCAGGAAGTACTAATAAGGCATTCATTCTGAGTCACTCAGAAGTCACTCAGATTCACTGGAAACCTTAAGGTTTCCATACATGTGTTTGTCCTCAAGAGTGCTTACTATATATACTAAAAAATTGCTAGATGGATTCCCTTCTACGTACAATTCTTTTGAAAAAGGTAAGATGGCAGTTTGAACCAGATAGTTCTGACCTGACCTCTATTCCATCTCGCCCCCATTGTCACGTTGGTAAAATGCAAGACTGCCAGTAATGGCTTTGACATGTTTTATTCTTTCATTGTGTTGGAAGCTGTTAGCAACATGTCCTCTGAGCAGATAAAACAGCCCAGCTGCAGTCCCGAACTTTATACAAGTGCCAGATCAGAGAAGCTTTTTTAAAAAACACACACACATAATAGGTCTTAGGCACATGGAATAATTTACCACAAAATGTCTCTGGAAGCCGATAGCTAAGAAAGGGCTTTAGATAAATACTTCTGGAAAAAGTAAGATGAAAGGATGCGGAGAAATGAACAAGGGAATGGGATTAGATCAGAGAGCTCCAGTGGGGTGCTAGCAACAGCACAGGCTCCATTGGGCTCTTTTGATTTTCTCTGCTCTATCTGTAATTCCTCAGTTTATGAAGTCTGCACCAGCCCTGGGCTGCTAATGGGATACATTGGAGGTTGCTTTGTGTTCCTTATAGCATAAGTGCAGATCTGCTCTTTGCCTCAAAGCAATTTCCACTTATAATGATTCCTGACATTAACCGGCTCATCCGACTTACAGAAACTTACACCATCCCTTTCCAGCACTTTGAAATAGGAATATGAGGAGACAGCTGAGTTGTAGTGTACTTGCAATTAGACACGGTCATTTTGTTTGGGTCAACCAGGTGGCTGATGTGGAAACCCACCAGGATGCTTATGAATATCTAAATCAAACGACTGAGCACTCCCCACATGTATGTATGGCTTCCACTTGTCTGGAGTAGAATGTGCATTCTCTACCAGCTGGCCTAACCCTGTAAGGTTTAGGCATAGTGTGGAAAGAACCAAGTCTCTGAGACTCCAAAGTGTGCATTGGGGTAGTGTTTGAGACTAAATAGTTATACATACAGATAGATGGGACCTCAGGTTAGTGTCTCATTGAAGGGAATGTACCTCCAAAATTGGAGCACTCCTCCCAGAACCTATCAACTTCACACAACAACAACAACAAAATTACATTTGTATTGCGCCTTTCATGTCAGGAGGACACCACAAGGTGCTGGACAGTTATTGTTTCAGACCCGAACTGGGGACAGGGAGGATGGAGGGAAAGGGAGGAATTTGGAGTAGCCAATGGGGTCTTCAAAGAGCGAGGTCTTGAGGTGGAACTTGGAGGAGACCAGGGTGGGGGCGAGGCGGAGGGACTGCGGGATGGAGTTCCAGAGGTTGGGGACAGAATGGCTAAAGGATCGCCCGCCAATGGTGGGGCGGGTGGTTTGGGGGACATGGAACAAGCCGGAGCCTGCTGAGAGGATGTGGGGTGGGATGAGGCCATGAAGGGCTTTGAATGCGAGGACCAGGATCTTGAATTGGATCCTCTGGATGATGGGGAACCAATGAAGTCGCAGAACTTAATGTTGAATTCTACTGCTATCACTAAGGAGGGGGTTGGGGTTCTAAGGTGATAGCCAACTGAACGCGCTGAGGATGCTTGTAGTGTCATGTGTTACAAGTCAAATGTTTATATGGGAGGATTGGAGGGAAGGGCCAATAGAGAATTTATCATAGAATCATAAGCTACAGAAAGAAGTCATTTGGCTCATTGTGTCTGCGTTGGTTCCGAAAAGAACTGTACAACTCAATCCCACTGGCCCGCTTTCTCTCCATAGCCCTGCAATCTTGTCCTCCCCAAACACCCATCTACTTCTCTCCTAAAACTTATTATTGAATTGGCTTCCACTACCCTTTCAGGTAATGCATTCCAGATCCGAACAACTTGTTGGGTGAATTTTTTTTTGCTAACCTCCACTCTGTTTCTTTTAACAACTATCATAAAATCAGTGACCTCGGGTTACTGAACCACATGGCAGTGGAAACAGTTTTTCCCAGTTCAACCTATCAAAACCCCTCATGATCTGGAAAACCTCTATTAAATCCCCTCTTAATCTTCTCTGCTCTAGGGAGAATAATCCTAGTTTCGCTAACCTCTCCTCATAACTAAGGTCTTTAAAATCTTAGAAATCATTAACTTTTGCAGGAAAGAGGGTAGCATTAAGTCTACTGAGCTCAGAAACCCAAACAAATGATGTGTTAAAAAAAAGAGTGGAAGTTCAACATACATAATGTTTACCAATACAAACCTAACCAATTTGCAGTGCATGTCATCTTACCTGTTTCACTGCCAAGAAGGGGCTGGTTGGCAAAGTGACTGATAAAATCCTTTAATGACCGGAATTCATTGAATCCAAATTTAATGGAACAATCAGTACGCTCAACCTGGAAGTGCTTGACTGAGTCTTTGGCCCTAGAATTGTAAAACAAAATATGGTTTGTTAACTTCAATGGCTATCACTGTTGGTTATATTCAGAAACGGCTCCAAGATCAAGATATTTCATTGTGTTAATGTGTTCACGAGATCACAAAATTGGTTTGGATCAAGTAAGCCCTTCAACCCATTCCAAATCTCGTGCCTCCAGAACACCCATCCTAACATCCCACCTCCCCATCACTGCATCAAGCTACTTTTCATGTGAGTCCAGTGTGCTGGCCTCTATCATCTTTACTGGCAACCTGTTCCATTAATGATCCTTTGAGTACTACAAAAGTGACTGTTTGGCTTGAAGAATGTTCAATTGAGTGATGTAGAGAGAGTGATATGGAGACACAGACAGAGAGATACATTAAGAGACAGAGAGATATGGAGACATACAGGCAGAGAGATAGAGAGAGAGAAATACACACCAACAGAGAGATAGATAGAGACAATGCACACAGACACATACAGAGATATATACACAGCCAAAAAGAGAGACACACACTGATTCAGAGACACAGAGGAGGATACCTCGATGTTGGTTAAATTTCTCCTATGCATCATAGCTCAGACAATACGATGGCACCGAACTTGTGCACATCATCAAATATTTATTCAACATACTGTTGGAAATTATGCAGGAAATATTTTGTTGATAACTGCGAAGCCACATATAGTAACTTGCAACAAGCCTGGCTCACTTGATAGTAAACTGGCAACCATGAAGTGAGTAACCATTTTTTTTCTGGGATTGTGGGCTAGGACACTGGGAGAACCTCCCTTCTCTATTTCCAATAGTGTCATGGATCTTTAATGTTATCTCAACAGGCAAATAGGGGCCTCAATTTATAATCCTTGCATTTTTGTTGATATAAAGCCTTATCGCATCTTCCAGACAATTCAAAGCACTTCGCAGAATATACTGTGAAGTGAATTGACTGTATATTTTGTGGGCGAAATGCCGCAGCCAACTGTGCACAGCAATCTCCCACAAATAGTCATGACCAAATTTTTTTTGAAGGAATTTTTAACCTCAGAAAAGCGATCCCCCAATCAACTAACAACTGGGTTCCTACTTTCTGCTGGGTAAACAGAGGCATGTAGAGTAAGGAAACTTGTCTAACATTTCACCCTGCTGGGAATCAAACCCAGATCTCTTCCTTGTGAGGCGAGTGCTCTAACTACTGAGCTACAGGACAGGATTTAACATCTTATCTTGACAATGCAGCACTCCTTCAACACTTACATTAGAGTGTCAGCCTAGACTGGGAGGGTAACTAGAGGGTAATTTATACCAGTCCAGACTTTATGTTTATGCCATTAAGCGCTCTGGGATGTTATCCTGCATGAAGGGCAATATATACATGCAAGTTATTGTTATTAACCTAACCTCTCTCTTTAAGCATTTAACAGTAAATGATAGTTCCCTTTTACATTAGTGAGTCATACAGACACAACAGTTATACAATATATTATGGAAAGACCATTTATTTGCTGCTCTCTACAATAAGAATCCTTGCATTTGATATAGTACCTTGCACATCAGCAAGATGTGCTTCACCAGAGTTTTCTTACTTTGATAAAATAGATTTTGTAGGTGAACGTGGCAGTGTTATAGTTGAGGACAAGTACAATACCCCAGGATTGCTAGCTCCCATTCTCTGACACTGTTTAGATTTGCTTAAGGAACCCTAACAGTCAAAATTCCATCTGGATTTGAATGTTCTCTATTTATATAGCATTAGACTACAATTTCCAGTTATTCATCTACTGCAGTGAGGCGCGGTGGGGAGCGGGTGGGGTGGGAGCGGGGGAGGATACATACATACCTTACAGACAAAGCATATAAATTTGGACCATCGTGACTTTTCCGTAGAAGGTAACTCCCATCTGTTCCATTGGAGAGTAGCAGGGCCTCAGCAGCGTGGCGGGTGAGTCCGAAGTGATACCAGCTAGCAAAGAAAATAATCCGTAGCAATAATTTACATGGCCTGTAATGCAGTTATCACCTCAGCCAAACAAGCACAGACATTGCTTGATTCCAATAAGGCCCTGGGAATTCCATCTGGGTACTGATTTATCTTCCTAGCCTTTCAATGTCCAGAATTTGGCAAATTCATTTGTATAGCCTCGATTTGGGAACTATTTTTTGTGAGTTCTGTACAGCCCTGGGACTGTGATCACAATCCTCAGGGAGGCCACGATGTTACTGGAGTCTCATTGCCAGACAAAAAAGGTTTGTGTGACATTTTTGTGTAGAGATCTCATGCGTCATTATACTGTATGTTACACCAACTTGCGAATTGTAACAGGTACTATACCAAATGTCAGGATTATTATTATTGTTATTAATGGCACCCCATTACCTTTGGTAATAGCAATACAAAAATCAGCCCACAGCCTGAAATGGAATGCACATTGAGGTTTCCTCTTAGCTACGCTGCAGCAGTGTTTGGTGATCTTAACGCCTAAGCAATATGAACACAGGATGTGCTGTAATGCGACAGAGGCGAAAAGGTTGCAATCAGGCAATATTCATGAATCGTTCACCAATTCAACCATTCTAAAGCTGTGGATTGCTTTGGGTTCACTGAAACACCTGTACTACACAAACCTTATCGGACTAGGTTGATGACTGAGAGCTTGAATGTTAAAGAGGACCAATGATTGAAATGCAGCTGGTTTCAAGCCAGCATTGTGAAATCATGCACAGATTTCAAACCCGACCATCTGATAACTTCTAAGAGTAACAGAACTGCCAGAATGCAGTACTACTGAAATTTCTTGACTCTGTTACTGCATTGAGGTAATTTTAAACACATTTCAATAAGAGATATTAGCAATTAGTGCTCAAGTGATGCTGTTTTGTAGATGGAACACAGATCTTTACTAGTGACTTTAATAATATAATCTTTAAACTTGATGTAGTGTCTTTCACAATTAGAGGACACAAAAACCTCACCAGCACAGGTACATCAACCCACTGTTTTCCTGTCCTGGGACCATATACTGAATTAACTCTATTTGTGCTGTTCTGGTTTGATACACACTTCTTTCTCTTCTGGAATTGGGATCAATACCAGTCCTGTGTTATGGACTAAAGGACTATTCTTGTGCCCATTGTAGGGTCCTCAACACAGTTCTTAGTGGAATGGATCAACAGTACAGAACTACTCACAATTCAGCCTAAACTTGCAATCTCAGACTAGTTACAAGGATATTGTTTTGGAAGCAAAGCCACATCACTAGCTTATGCTCTTTCATGGTTAAGATCTGGGAGAAAACTTAGGGGACCATTATTCTGCATCTAGTTGCATGCCAAATGCATAGCCAGTGGTGGACATACTACTGTGGCACACAAAAGGTTTACCTCCCCCTCCCACCCACCAACCCCTGAATTTCAATTGAAGAACATTAGAAAAAAAAGTCAAGCACAGCCTAAGTAAATAGAATAAATGCACACCGAGTCTAAGAGAGATAACAGCCAGCGAGTTAATTTACAAAGGGTTTCACCATCAGACGAGCAACTGGACTTTAAGAAAGATTCAAAAGATTGAGCAAGAAGATAGACATCTCTGTGAGAAGCTCTGTCGGAAGTAAGTCCTATCCAGTAATACAGGACTTTGAATAGGAACAAAACTGGTGCAAGAAAGTAGCTATGCACATCATTTGAAAAGCTTGTTACAAACCTCTCATAAAGCTTTGTTTCTTTGGGGCCTGTTGAGGATTCTTCAAAATTCAGGAGATAAACTAATCCCACAAGGACAAAATCCACAACAAGCAGAACTACCTCAGTCTCAGATCAATACTGAGCTTTAACTTTAAACCCCTTTCAGAAAGAGGAAGTTCATTCAAATGTTGAATACATATTATGACATGGAGGTGGGTGGGGAGTGCAAAGGGGGGCGGAGGTCCTATGGTAAATGTTTGCATTTTCTTCAAGATGTGTTGTGGGAACCACTGAAATGTACCATTTAGTCCCATTTTCTTGCCTTTTCTCCCCCCAAAAAACTTGTTATCACAGAGCCCGGACTGTGGGTGGTAAAATGGGTTAGAGGTCTTGATTCCAGCTCAAATTAATTGGATGTGAAGATTTTATTGAAAACTGCACCCTCATTCAAAGAGAACACAGCAATGACAATAATGGTAATTAATTATTAATAAGTTTAATTATCTTTGTATTTGATATAGCTCCGTTATCACATAGTCAAGATGTCTCAGAGTGCTCCCTAGGATATACTGTAAAGTGGAGTGACTGTATCTATGGGTGAAACCGGGGTGCCAATTGAAAAATTCACAGCAGTGGACTGGGGTTATGCCTGTGGTTATGGCAGAGTAAATACAGTACTCTGATTCTAATCTGTGGTGTATCTGATCTTGGTGACTGTACTTCTTGTTACAGTGGCTGGTGAAGATGTTCATCGCTTGAGTCAGGGCTGACTTTGGATCCGAGTCCCTGAAGTGGAAGGACACTCTACCAGAGCACAATGCATACAAGTTCCTTCTTTTGGTCAGCCCAGTGTCTGACACATGCAGAAAACCTCACCATGCCTAATAGTATTCAAATCAACAACAACAACAAAATTAAATTTTTATAGTGCCTTTTCACATTGGGTGGACATCTCAAGTCAAACCGTGAATTCCATACATCCCGTGTACGTATAGAAATTCCAGAGACAGATTGTTGGAATGGAATTTGAACTCACATCTTGCAGCAATGCATCGACACATCCTGCTTACCTAATCATTATAATAATAATGATAATCCTTGCATTTGATATAGCGTCTATGGAATCCTGTAGCTCAGTGGTTAGAGCACTCACCTTACCTGGTTTCAATACCAGGCAGGGCGAAACCTTGGGCATATTTCCTTAGTCCCTCAAAAAAACAATAATAAATTGGTCAATTCAATCCTTTCATGTCTTCGAGATATCTCAAAGTGCTTCACAGAATATATTGTAAAATAATAATAAGAAACCTTGCATTTTGATATAGCAGTTTTCACATCTTCTAGATGTCTCAAAGTGCTTCATAGAATATACTGTAAAGTGAATTGAGTGTATATTTGTGGGTGAAACGCAGCAGCCAATTGCGCACAGCAGTATCCCACAAACAGTCGTGGATTGAAATGACCAATTTATGTGTTTTTTTTGGAGGGATTATTATTAGGAGTGTGGAGTAAGGAAACTTGCCCAAGGTTTCGCCCTGACCTGCCTGGATTCGAAACACAGGTCTCATGCTTGTAAGGCGAGTGCTCTAACCATTGAGCTATGGGACGTGAATTGACTGCATACTTGTGGCCAACTGTGGCAGCCGATTACACACAGCAGAATCCCACATACAATTGTGGGTTGAGTGACAAATGTATTATTAGTAGTATTCATTTTTTTGAAAGAATTGATATTCCTTCCCAATTGTGGTTTTCACATCTTCTAGATGTTTCAAAATGCTTCATAGAATATAAGTCAATTCACTGTAAAGTGAATTGACTGTATATTTGTGGGCAACAAGGAGGAAGGAACCCCCGGAAAATTGATTGCCAATCGACTACAACCAGGTTCCTTCTTACAGCTAGGTAAAGTGTGTGGAGATCGATCTCTGATCCAGATATTGTACTCTACGTCAAAAGACAGCATTTCTTAGTGTCCCCAGTTAGAGATTAAGGTAAAAGCTCTAATACTAGTTCCCATGTAAACTATAATAGAGCAAATATGCAAAACCACTGTTGGTAACAGGAAATGAAAATACTGTGGCACTTACAGAAAGGACTCCTGCCCTCCACACCTTCTGATACCAAGCCCCAACCCTGGTCAAAATCCCTTCCTCTTCATCGCCTTGAATGTCTTCCTGATGTGAAATGTGTTATACAAATATAACAACAAAATTACACTTATATAGCGCCTTTCACATCAGAGGACGTCCCAAAGTGCTGAACAGTCACAATAGATGACTGTTGTTCACAGAGTTATACCCAGGTTCGAGATCTATGGCTGACTTGTATTTATATATATAAAATTTTATGTAGCAAAGCTATCGTGTTAAGTTGATTGTTTTCTGGAAAGAATTGGGTGTGAGCAGCTCAACAACAGCAACAAATTGTACTTGTGTAGCCCTTTTCACGTCAGGAGGACGTCCCAAAGCGCTGTACAGTCAGAGATCTGCACCATTGGTGGTGTGTGGGATCAGGAGGGGTGGAGGGCAAGAAGGATAGGAGTAAGACGGTGAGCAAAGGCACGGTCGAAAAAGGAGGGTCTTGAGATGTATCTTGAAGCAGCAAGGGAAGGGCGAGGCGGAGGGACTGTGGGATGGAGTTCCAGCAGGTGGTGGCACTGTGGTTGAAGGCCCACCTACTAGGGGCAGGCAAGGCAATGGACACAAAGCAGGCCGGAGCCCACTGAGCGGAGGCACAAACAGATGGGTAGGAGGTTAGAAGGTCACAGGGGTAGTGGGGAGCAAGGCCATGGAGGGCTATTAAGGATCCCAGAGACGGGGGGGAGGGGGGAGAGAGACGGCGGGGGAGGGGGGGGAGAGAGACGGTAGGGGAGTGGGGGGAGAGAGATGGTGGGGGAGAGATGGCGGGTGGGGAGAGAGACGGCGAGGGGGGGAGAGAGACGGCGGTGGGGGGGGGAGAGAGACAGCGGGGGGTAAGAGATGGGGGGGTGAGAGACGGGGGTAAGAGACGGGGTGGGGGAAGGAGAGACGCGGGAGGGGGGAGACGAGGGGGATGTGATAATATACAGATAGATAGACAGACAGACAGACAGACAGACAGACAGACAGACAGACAGACAGACAGACAGACAGACAGACAGACAGACAGATAGATAGATAGAGATGGGGGGGGGCTGGGGGTGTGAGAGAGGAGAGAGACACAGACAGAAAAACACAGAGATGGAGAGAGTGAGTGTGAGAGACACAGAAAGAGAGAGAGATATTTACCTGCTGAGGAGATAGGCCCTGAATGCGCGCGCACCCTGAATGCGCGCACACCTCGGGACGCACGCACATGCGCAGTACGAAAACCCCGAAAATATCGATATCGGTATATCTCGGTGAGTCCATCAATATATCTAAATCGGAAAATTTCCATATCGACGGACCCTACAGTCACTACACACTTCTTGTGAGGCACTTTAGGCATCTTGATACCATGATGATGCCCTGCATCAAACACAAGGATTATTAAACACAAAGAAAATGATTATTCATAATTTTGAAAACCTTTGTTAAATCTCCAACCTAACCTTCCCTGCTTCAGTGAAAATAATTCTAGAATCATTTAAAATTTCTTGGTATGACTAAAGTCTTGCAAATAATACTGCCAATGGTTAATTATGAGGGATTTTTTTAAGGTATAAATTTTCAGATCATTTTAAAACTTCAATCCCATGAAAGAACTTTCATTTAGCAGCCACATATTTTTAATGCACCAAATTCTCTCTACTCTTCCCCCAACAACCTGCATTTATATAGTGCCCCTCATGCAGGGTAGTATCCCAGAGAGCTTGACAGTGGCGGACAACAACAACAACAACAACACATTACATTTATAGAGCACCTTTCACATCGGGAGGACGTGCCAAGGCGCTGCACAGGAGGCGTGTGACCCGAGCTGAGAGGGGAGTGTTTGGGAAGGGGTGAAACACGAAGGGGAGGTCGAAAAGTTTGGGGTGGAACAAAAGGCACGGTCGAAGAGGAAAGTCTTCAAACCGGCCTTGAAAGAGGAAAGGGAAGAAACTAAACGGAGGGATTGAGGGATGGCATTCCATAGGGTGGGAGCGAAGAAACTGAAGGCCCGGCCTCCGATGGTGGGGCGGTTCGGGCGGGGGGCTTGGAGCAGGCCAAGTCCTGTTGAACGGAGGGTCCGGGTGGGCTTGTAGGGGGAGAGTAGATCGGTTAAATAGGGCGGGGCAAGGCCGTGTAAGGCCTTGTAGGTGAGGACGAGGATCTTGAACTCGATCCTCTGGAGAATGGGGAGCCAATGGAGACGAGCGAGGGTGGGGGTTATGTGGTCGCGGAGGTGGGTGCGGGATAGTACACGGGCTGCAGAGTTTTGGATGACCTGCAGCCTGTGAATGGAGGAACTGGGGAGGCCGACGAGGAGAGAGTTTCCGTAGTCCAGCCGTGAGGTGATGTATGCGTGCACGAGTGTTTCGGCATCGCGGGGGGTGAGATATTTGCGGAGCCTGGCAATATTGCGCAGGTGGAAATAAGCGGTGCCGGTCAAGGCGCGGATGTGGGGGAGGAAGGAAAGTTTTTGATCGAACATGATGCCGAGGTTCCTGATTGGCTTTGTGAGGTGGAGAGTGCAGCCTTGGATGTTGAGGCTGGCAGCGCCCGATGTGCGGAGGCGCTGGCTTGAGCCAATCAGGAGGGCCTCGGTCTTACTCACGTTCAATTGCAAAAAGTTGTCCCTCGTCCAGGACTCGATGTCGGACAGACATGCTGTCAGAACATCGATGTTCTGGGGGTTGAGGGATGAGGCAGAAAGGTACAGCTGGGTGTCGTCCGCATACATGTGGAAATTTACCCCATGTTTGCGGATGAAATCGCCTAGAGGGAGCGTGTAAAGGGTGAAAAGGAGGGGGCCTAAAACAGAGCCCTGAGGGACGCCGTGAGAAACTGTGCGGGGGTTTGAAGAAAAACCGTTGGAAGCAACAAAATATAAACGGTAGGTCAGATAGGAATGGAACCAGTCAAGGACTGTGCCTTGAAGGTTGAGGTGGGAGGAAAGACGTTGAAGGAGGATGGTGTGATCGACTGTGTCGAACGCAGCAGACAGGTCAAGGAGGACGAGGAGGCAGAGGGAGCCCTGGTCACAGGCGGTTAGGATGTCATTTGTAACCTTAACCAGGGCAGTTTCTGTGCTATGAATTGGGCGGAAACCTGATTGGAGGGGTTCAAAAAGTGAGTGAGTTGAAAGGAAAGAGTGAGTTGAAAGGAAAGAGTGAGTTGAAAGGAAACAACCCTGAACCAGGGGAGAGAGAGCGCAACCATAGGCATGGTCAAATAGGAAGGTGTGACCTGAAGATAGGGAGGGAAGGGACAAAGGGGAGGGAAGACCATTCTGTCCCCAAATTTGAGGTGATGCAGAATTGTACAACAGTCTTTATTTACAAAGTTGACTTTAAAACAAACTGGCTTCCAAATTCAAGAACTTTCCAAGATCCCAAGTTTTAAGATAAAATAGCATCACATGTTAAGTAGGTCAGGGTAGAATTTCAAGTCTCTGGAGTAAACTGAAAGATATCAGACATGTATTGATGTGAGCATCAAAGTACATGCCGAGTGAACACTAAAATCATACGCATAAGTTGTCTTATGAAAAGACAGGACAGCATTCTGATTTGTGGAGGAAGATGGTAATAACATTATTTCTTTGTCACTTTAACGATTTTAAGTCAACTATATTTTCTAATATGAAAAAAGAAACAATATGCTACAACTGTGCTAACAGAAATAGATGTACGGTATCTAAGTCTATCAGACACTCACACACTTCCCCTTTAGGGCTAATTTCGAGTTCAGTTGAAAGGCTTCTGCAGTGTACAAATCGTGCGGTTGTTGCCTGTGAGAGTCTGATTAATGTATTGAGGGAATGGTTCTTTGATGTAACTGATTGCTTGGTCACTGAAATATTTACAGTATGAGATAAACAAGTACAGTATTTGCATTTTAATGAGACAGCTATTGAAGTTGAAATTCCAGTTAATAAACAACAACAACTTGTGGATTTATATAGCACCCTCACGCAGGGCAGCGTCCCAGAGCGCTTGGCAGTGGTGGAGCATGATGCCGATCCGGGGGAGTGGGTGGGGATAACTGTGAGCACTGCCGAAGAAGGTCTTCAGGAGTGACCTGAGAGACAGAGGAAGAATGCTCCAGAGTTTGGGGGCATAGTGTCTGTAAGCGTGGCCACTGATGATGGAATGGTGGGCATGAGACACATGCACAAGGCCAGAGCCAGAGGGACTGGAGCAGTATTTATGGAAAGGGACAAGGAACAATTAAAGGTGAAGATACTCCACTGGAAGAGGGGTAATTTTAGTGAGTTAAAAAGGGACCTAGCCAAGATGGACTGGAAAGGAAAATTTTATGGCAAAACAGCTAAAGAGCAATGGGAAGCCTTCGAGGAGGAGATAGTTTGGGGGACAGAACAAATGCACTCCCACAAACCTCCCTGGATGACTAGGGAAATTGGGATTAAAATAAAACAGAAAAAGGAGGCTTATGATAAATGTCAGGCCCAAAATTCAGAAGATAAATAGAGAAAGTAGAGAGGAGAGCTGAAAAAGGAAATAAGAGGGATAATAAAGAATAACAACAAAATTATATTTATAGAGCCCCTTTCAAGTTGGGAGACGTCCCAAGGCACTGAACAGTCAGGTCGGGACCCAAGCAAGGGAGAGGGGGCAGGGTAGGGGTGGGGGGCGGGAGAGATTTAGGAGGAGAGGGAGAGAGTTAAGAGGGCAGCAGCAGGTACAATCGAAGAGGTTAGTGAAAGGTAGGATGGGGCCAATTACAACAACAACAAAATTGCACTTATAAAGCGCATTTCACATTGGGAGGATGTCCCAAAGCGCTGAACAGTCAGGTTGGGACCCGAGTGGGGGGGGGAGGGTCAGGATAAGAGGAAGGAGAGGGGTAAGAGTTTGTCGGGGAGCCAAAGGCGCGGTTGAAGAGGAAGGTCTTCAGACCGGCCTTGAAGGAGGAAAGGGAGGAAGCAAGGTGGAGGGGCTGCGGGATGGAGTTCCACAGTGTGGGAGCAGAGGCTGAAAGCCCGGCCGTCAATGGTTGGGCGGTTAGAGCGGTGGATGCGGAGCAGGCCCGAGTATGCTCAATGGAGGGGGCGGGCAGGCTGATAGGGAGACAGTAGGTCAGAAAGATAGGCGGGGGCAAGGCCGTGAATGACCTTGAAGGTGAAGATCTTGAATTTGATCCTCTGGGGGATGGGGAGCCAGTGGAGATGGGCAAGGGTGGGAGTGATTAGGGACCAAAGAGGAAATATTCCTGGCATGGCTGATGTACTGAATGAGTACTTTGCATCTGTCTTCACAAAATAAAAGGATGTAGTCAATGGCACAGTATCGGCGGAGAAGGTAAAAAAAGAATAAATCAACAGGAAGTACTAAAAATGTTGTCGGTGCTCAAGGTAGATAAGTCATGCAGTTTGGACGCGATGCATCCTAGGTTAGTGAGGGAAGTAAGGGTGAAAATAGCAGAGGCTTTGGCCACAATCTTTCAATCCTCCTTGGACACTGGGGTGGTGCCAGAGGATCGGAGGGTCGGAAATGTTATTTTCCTGTACAAAAAAGGCCAGAAGGACAACCCCAGGAACTACAGGCCAGTCAGCCTAACGTCAGTAATGGGGATACTTCCAGAGACTATAATCCAGGACAAAATAAATTTTCACATAGAAAAACATGGGTTATTAATGGACAGCCAACATGGATTTGTTGAAGATAAATCATGTTTAACATACCTGATAAAAGTTTTTTGATTAAGTAACTGAGAGGATGGATGAAGGTAGTTTATATGGATTTTCTAAAGGCGTTTGATAAAGTGGGACATAAGAGACTTGTAAGCAAAACAGTATTAATGGGACAGTGACAGCATGGATATAACTGGCTGGGAGACAGAAAGCAGAGAGTGGTGGTGAAGGGTTGTTGGATGTGATTGGAGGGAAGTGTACAGTGGTGTCCCCCAGGGATCGGTATAGGGAACACTGCTGATTTGGTCTATATAAATGACCTGGACTTGGGTATAGGGAGTACAACTTCCAGGTTTGCAGATGATACAAAGCTGAGAAAAGTTGTAAACAGTGAGGAGGATAGTAGCCGATGGCAAGAAGACATGGACAGACTGGTAAAATGGACAGACATGTGGCAGGTGAAGTTTAATGAAGATAAATGCAAAGCGATGCAGTTTGGAAGGAAGAATGAGGAGAGACAGTATAAGCTAGATGTACTGTTTCTTCTCAAGAGTAGGATGATGAGCAGCTGGAGACAACATAAATAATAATAATCCTTGCATTTCTTCACGATACATCAAAGTGCTTCACAGAATATACTGCAAAGTGAAATGACTCTATATGCTGTGAGCAAAAAGTGGCAGCCGATTGTGTACAGCAGTGTACCACAAACAGTCTGGATTGAGTGACCAAATTATTATTTCATAATTTTTTTTAAGTGCCTAGGCCAAAGAGGAACTGTAGGCTAAACTGAAAGTGTCATATATCAAATGCCACAGTCCTACAACATATTGGTTAGAGCACTCACCTCGTAACCGGGATCAATTCCCATGTTTTATGAGCTCTGCAAAGAGCATTGGGGTGTACAGCTTTCATGTACAGTACTTCCAACTGACTGAGTTGAAGGCAATGAAAACTCCATTAAGTCCTGTGCCTGTGGCAGAGACATTAGGGTTCTTATTGAGCATTATAACAGCAGTACTGTATTTTGAATCCACAAAATGCAGTCTCTACTCTGCATTACGTCCTTTGAAGTGCTTTGAGACAGCTAAACAATGTGATGGTATATCAAGCACCTTATCACATCGTTGAGCTGTCACAGACTTTTGCCAAAAAAATTCAGACAACATCTCTGAGTCACTGAAAAAGAGCAACTGAAAGTGCAATATTATATATACTTCACCATTCATCATGTATTGGTTGGAGTGCTCGCCTCCAAGTGATAGGATCTGGGTTTGATTACCCGGTGGGGCAAAACCTTAGACAAGTTTCCTTACTCTACACAGCTCTGTATATCTAGCAGTAAGTATGAACCTTGGCAGATCGCTTTCTGGGGGTAACAATCTCTTCAAAGTAATAATAATTTGGTCACTCAATGCATGACTGTTTGTGGGATACTACTGCGCGCAATTGGCTGCCGCATTTCACCCACAAAATATACGGTCAGTATACTTTACAGTATATTCTAACAACCTGATAAGGTGCTATATCAAATACAAGGATTATTATTATTAGGTTCTTAATGATCATTTAGCTTTTAACTCGTAGAATACGTGATGTGCATATCTGTACAATGAGGTTCAGTTGGGGAAGATATGATTTGTTAATGAACATTCTGGTTAGTTTGTTACTGGGGATTCATGATGCCCAGCTTCAAAGCATGTTTTATGGGCTCCACAAAGATTTGGCAAACTTTCTATCTCACTTTTCGATTGCCTGTTTCTATTGATGTATGAAGCAATATAATATTGGCTCAATAAAAGGGATGTCATCTGGACAATAAAAAAAATCAGCCAGTCCACCTAACAAAAAACAAAGGCACCATCAGGTCAGGAGCAGGGAGGAAAGGCACTATGGAGATATATCACACTTACAGTTCAGAGGCTTGGAATTCCTCTTTTCCTGTGTGTAGTTGTCAGAAAAATCTCCTTAATGTTGGCAAAAATCGTGACACACCCAGTCTCATGTTACACATTTTATAGATGCCCCTAATTGTAGTCAGCCTGGAACAGGTCACCCAGCACCTTGTTACTCATGGAGACGTCTCATTCTTTTGCCCATGAAATGCTCATCCATAGGTCAAGTCACCGCATAAGCTTATGATGAATTGCACATTGCTCAAGCACAAAAGGGGAATTACTTTGTATTAAAATGACTTCCTCATGTAATATCCTTCTGCTTTTGCACTTTGATGAATACAGGGAAATAACACTTTTTCACAATTACATACATTATAGTTGCTTGTACTTGGTGAGTTGTGTATGCATACACTGGATAAATCAAAATTAACATACTTCTTGTTATACATTCCACAATTAGGCTGACCTGACCAAGCTCTGGTCAGTGACAGAAAGTATAATAAATCCTACGCCTTTCTGGTCATAAGCCAGTTTAACTACAATACAACATGATACAATTTACATTTACATAGCCCCTTTCATGTCAGGCGGATGTCTCAAAATGTTTGATAAAGCTGGATAGATACCTGAGCTGGGTGCGGGAGCCTGGAAAAGTTGGGAGGGAATAAAAGATTACTGAAAGCACAGTCAAACTTTAGGGACGAATATTTTGTTGCAGTTTGGAGAATTCAAGAGAGTGAGGGCTAGTAGGCTCAAAGCTCGCCTGCCAATGGGAGGACAAATAGGTTGAAGGACACAAAACAGCCTGGTGTATACTGAGCCAGGAGAAAATACCCGATCATTGTGGTTGGAGGAGGTCAGGCAAAGTCTCTACACTTTATATTAAATGCTATGAAGTGCATTGGACCTTTGACAATCTGATAGGGCTTTATCAAATGTTATAAATCCAGTTATAAGAATATAAGATCCCAGATGCGGATCACAAATACCATGAAATCCACTCCACATTCTGAAAGAAGTATGGCTTCCAGGTGGAGTGTGGAGTTTCCAGGTTAGCGTATGTGAGGTCTGGGTACCAGCAAGATTCGGTAACTGTGATTACCTCTCCTTTGTGCGCTGTGCAGTGTTCGCCCAAGGTCAGGTACTGCCTCAGCAGGATGAATCCCTGCAGGGAGAGAGTGTGCATTGCATTCCAATAAACATCTCTGGAATTTCCATGTAGAGGTAGGATGCATAGCACTCTCAATTTAACACGACGATGGGTTTCTGTAAATGTCAGACACCCGGCAGCCCAAAAGAAAATTATTATATGTTTTGTTAAAAGAGGTTATGATCGGTTGTAATAGGGGAGGTAACAAAATAAACAAATGGGAAAGTACAGTAAAAACCCATTTATCTGGCACCCAACCAACCGGAATGCTCAACCCCCAACAGGTTACCTCCCAATACAATTCACCATTCCAGCAAACGGATCTCATACCGTAGCCATCCGGGACACTTGCGAGTTTGCTCACATTGCGCATGCGTGCGTATGCGCACTTATTAAACTTACAAACACTGAAATGCTTTTTTAACCAATCATTTTACCGAGTGTGCTGGAATGCTTTATTGGTAAGTATTCATACAATATTCTGTTAACTTGAACAAACTTGAACAACTTCGATTTATATAGCGCCCTCCACGCCGGATGGTGTCTCAGAGTGCTTCACAATAGCGGATCCTGGGACCGAGCCAGGGCAGAGGTAGAAAGGTGACCAAAGGCGCGGTCGAAGAGAAAGGTCTTCGCTGTGATCTGAAACTGAGAAAGGAGGGGGCAAGACGAAGGTAGTGAGGAAGGGAATTCCAGAGCCTCGGGGCATAGTGGCTGAAGGCCCGGCCACCGAGGGTGGAGCGGAGGATTCGGGGGACATGGAGGAGGCCAGACCCGGTGGAGCGAAGGCAACGGGAGCTAGTTTGAGGAGAAAGAAGGTCAGAGAGGTAGGGGGGGGGTTTGGTGTGGGTGAGTATGCGAGCGGCAGAGTTTTGGATGAGTTGGATTTAGTCTATTATTAATATGGTATGTTTTAAAATTAGTTAATTTCTCTCGTGTTGGGTTTTCGCAACTTGGCGCCAGAAACATCCAGCATATTCAATTAATTCCCCCCACCCCCCGAGGGTGCCAGAATAACAAGCTTTTACTGTACTCAGATTTTGCAACCAGTGTAGTGCCATCCGTTTTAGGTTTGAGTAGTAGACAAGCATTAGCAGAACCAGGGTTAGTCTCGGGAGTATGATGAAATTGTGTTAACCACACGGATGACATAATCATGGCAACCACATCGGATGTTAAGTTAACATGGATGTTAAGTTAACATGGAAGCAAACTGTCCAAGAAAACTATTTTATGTTACAGAAGTCACACAACATAGGGTTAAATAGAGTGAAAATGCACTAAACAGAGGTGCCAATGATGCCTTTAGACCATAGTCTGCTGCTAACTTCTTCACCAAGAAAATATAGTCACTAGACACTACAGTAATTCCTGTCAAACGCTGTGAGACTTTTTGACCACGCAATAAGAACAACAATAACAAATTGCATTTACATAGCATCTTTTCAAATTGGGAAGACAGACACAGCAGTGGTCCTGGAGTCGAGGTTCGAGCCAGAGAGAAATATTTGGGTGTCATCCACATAATTGTGGAAGTTGACCTTGTATCTGCGGATGATGTCACCAAGAGGGACCAAGATATTGAATTGGAGGGGACCAAGGACAAAGCTCTGAGGAACACCACATTGTGATGGTGCTGGGGCGATAAAGTGCAATACGAATGGCAAGGAGTCATTCTTTTAACTGGGACGCAAAATACTGCAAATGCTTGAAATCTGAAACAAAAACAGAAGTCGCTGGGAACACACAGCAAGTCAGGCAGCATATATGGGGAAAGGAAAGTGAGGCAACATTTCAAGTCCACGACCCTTCGTCAGAACTCGGTCAGAACTTTGTCAGTTCTGCCCAAAAAAACTTTGACTCACTTTCCTTTCTACATAGCTACTGCCTACAACAACAACAACAAAATTGCACTTATATAGTGCCTGTCACGTCGGGAGGACGTCCCAAAGCGGTGAACAGTCAGGTCGGGACCCGAACGGGGTGGGGGGTGGGGGGGGAGGGTTGGGGTAAAGGGAAGGAGAGTGGGAGAGGGCGAAGAGTAGTTAGTGGGGCAGCCGAAGGCGCGATCGAAGAGGAAGGTCATGTGACCGGCCTTGAAGGAGGAAAGGGAGGAAGCGAGGCGGAGGAGCTGCGGGATCCACAGTGTGGGAGCAGAAAGGCTGAAAGCCCAGCCGCCAATGGTTGGGCGGTTAGGGCGGTGGATACAGAGCAGGCCAGAGTCTGCTGAACGGAGGGGACAGGCAGGCTGATAGGGAGACAGTAGGTCAGAGAGATAGTTGGGGGCAAGGCCGTGAATGGCCTTGAAGGTGAGGACGAGGATCTTGAATTCGATCCTCTGGGGGATGGGGAGCCAGTGGAGACAGGCGAGGGTGGGAGTGATGCGTTTGCAAAGCTTGGTACGGGAGAGTACATGAGCTGCAGAATTCTGAATGATTTGCAGCCTGTGAAGGGAGGAGCTGGGGAGGCGACGAGGAGAGAGATCCCGTAGTCGAACCTGGAAGTGATAAAGGTATGGATGAGAGTTTCCGCGGCATGGGGAGTGAGGTAGTGGCAGAGTCTGGCAATATTACGGAGGTGATGGAAGGCTGTGCCGGTCATGGAGCAGATGTGGGGGAGGAAGGATAGTTCGGAGTCGAACAAGACACCCAGATTCCTGATTGGCTTTGAGGGGTGGAGAGAGCAGTCTTGAACGCTGATGTTGTCAGCGCCTGAGGTGCGGAGGCGCTGATGTGAGCCAATCAGGAGGGCTTGTTGTCATTGAGAGGAAATTTCCCCTCGTCCAGAACTCAATGTTGGACAGGCATGCTGTCAGAACGCCAATGGTCCTGGAATCGAGGGTTGACGCGGATAGGTAGTGTTGGGTGCCATCCGCATACATGTGGAAATTTACCCCATCTCTGCCGATGATGTCGCTCAGGGGGAGAGTGTAGAAGGGTGAAGAGCAGGGGGCCAAGGACAGAGCCCTGGAGAACGCCGCATATCACTGTGCGACATCATCCACTGGCTGGAGGAGAAGCCGTTGGAGAAGACAAAGTGAAGGCAGTGGGTAGGGTCCATTGATATGGAAATTTTCCGATTTCGATTTATTGATGGGCTCATATCAATATATACCGATATATCGACATTTTCAGGGTTTTTATACTGCGCATGTGCGCGCGTTCGGAGGTGTGCGCGCATTTGGAGGTGAGTGCGCATTCGGAGGTGCACGCACATTCGGGGCCTATCTCTTCAAGAGGTAAATATCTCTCTCTCTCTCTCTCTCTCTGTGTCTCTCACACTCACTCTCTCCAGCTCTCTCTTTGTCTGTGTCTCTCTGTCTGTGTCTTTGTGTCACTCTCCTCTCTCAGATCCCCCCCCACATCTTGATCCATCTATCTAATATACTGTATATTATCACATCCCCCCCTGTCTCTCTCTCCCTCTCCCCCACCCCTCGTCTCTCTCCCCCCCATGCATCTCCCTCCCCCCCCCCCCGTCTCTCCCTCCCTCTCCCCCACTGTCTCCCTCCCTCTCCCCCCACCATCTCTCCTTCCCTCTCCCACCCCATCTCCCTCCCTCTCCCACCCCGCGTCTCTCCCTTCCTCTCCCCCCCCCCCCCCGTCTCTCGCTCCCTCTCCCCCCACCCCTTGCATACCTGTATATTGTATTCGAGGACTATGAATACAATATTGCGGCTTGCACCTCGGTCTGTGCATTGTGTATAAAGATGAGCATTCTGGGTCTTGTAGTTCAGTGCATGCGCATTCGGGGTGTGCGCACATTCGGATGTGCGCGCGCATTCCATGCTCTAGGCCCAGGAGGTTACAATGCCGGAAACGATATACCGATATTTACGATATACCGATTTTTTTCCGATATATCGATATATTGTAAATTCCGATATCGGCATATAGATAAGAAATTATACCGGATGTAACCGATATATCGATATATCGCCGGACCCCAGCGGTGGGAGAGATAGGACCGGAACCATTTGAGGACAGAGCCTTGCAGGTTGAGGAGGGAGGAGAGACGGTGGTGGAGGATAGTATGGTCCACAGAATCGAAGGCAGCGGATAGGTCGAGGAGGACGAGGAGGCAGAGGGAGCCCTGGTCACAGATGGTCAGGATGTTGTTTGTGACCTTGACCAGAAAGTTTCCGTGCTGTGGGAGCACGGAAACCCGATTGGAGGGGTTCGAGGAGTGAGTACTTTGTGAGGAAATAGCAGAGCTGGGAGGAAACCGCTCTTTCAAGGACTTTGGAAAGCAAGGGGAAGTTGGAGATGGGCCGGTAGCTTGATAGCTGCGATGCATCGAGGGAAAGCTTTTTTAGGATGGGGGTGATGGTGGCGGTTTTGAAGAGAGTAGGAACAGTCCCGGATGAGAGAGACAGGTTGATAGTGTCGGTGATTAGAAGTACTAGAAGGTGGAGCTGGTGGTGAGGAGAGGGGTGGGGATGGGATCTAGGGAGCAGGTGGTGAGCTTTATTGAGGAGATAGTCTCAATGACGGAGGATGGGGAGATGGGGTCGAATGTGTGGAGGGAGGGATGGGTAGGAAATGGGGTGTGGTGGGAGGTGGCTAACCTGCTGAGAGATCCCAGCAATTACTGTTTCTGTTTTTGTTTCTTGTAAGTGAGTCATTTTGACAGGCAATGCCAACAGGAGATATATGACCAGGAGCAAAGGGTATGATTTACAGCCACCTTACAGTCATCTGCTCACCTCACTCATGAAGTATAACCGCGTACTGTCCCATTTGTTTCTGCAGCTATACCCAAACACCACAGCTCTAGTCATGATTTTTTTGTCAGCTAGAGAGTAACAATAATACTTTGATATAGCACCTTATTGCATCGTTAAAAACATCTAACGATGATGGACAAGAATTACTGTAGTGTTTAGTGACTATATTTTGTTGATGGCGAAGTCAATGGCACTCTGGATGTAGGGCAACAGTCCCAAGCAACTGTGTAGCCAAACAACTGTGTGCAGAAGGCAAAACTAACCGTCTTCTTTGTTTTATCCTCTCTTTTAGTAAACGGAATGATCACAACAACTGGGTTGCTCACCAGTCACACTCCAAGATGCTACCTTACCTGAAGGGCATTATACAAGTACAAGTTGTTGTTGTTTACGGGTTCATATTACAGTACAAATATTTTCCTGAAGAAGACCAGCATAATTGCTGTAATATTAGCTTTTCTGGGTCACAACCGATAAAGTGCAGAACTGGTCGGCCTGTAGTGGCAGAGTTGCCAGCAGGTAGGTGGTGAAGCTACTTTGTGTTTCACCCACAAAATCCCCACACCAGTTTCACCGACCACTGGGGAAGTTCCACACAGGCCTATCTTTTGGGAACTGCATTGTGGGCTTGATGGGCAGGTTGCAGGACTACCCATCATTCTGGGACTGCAACAAACCAGTAGAAACCACTGTCTGAGAGACAATAAGAGGCCTCTGGAGAAAAATAAAGACACCTTTAAAGTTACAGATCTGAGGCAAAAATTCTGTTCTCAATTTAGCTTTAATTTGCATTTGTTATATTATCTTGTCCAGTTCCATATGCAGTTCAACAACAACAAAATTACATTTGTATAGCGCCTTTCAGGTCGAGAGGACGTCCCAAGTCACTGGATAGTCAGTGTTTCAGACCTGAGCTAGGGTCGGGATCGGGGAGGGTGGAGGGAAGGGGGCGTGGGGTGACCGATGGCACGGTCAAGGAGGAGAGTCTTGAGGTGGGACTTGAAGGTGGCCAGGGAGGGGGCAATGGATGTAATTCCAGAGGTTGGGGTAGAGCGGCTGAAGGCTCGCCTGACGATGGTGGGCCGGATGGGTCGGGGGACATGTAGCAGGTCGGAGCCCGCTGAGTGGAGAGAGTGCACAGGTTGGTAGGGGTTTAGGAGATCACAGAGGTAGGGTGCTGTGAGACCATGAAGGGCTTTAAAGGTGAAATACTGTGAATACTGTGCATTTCTGTATTTCTCAGTCAGGCTGCTCCTCCACTAGTCACCCCACTCATTGAGTGTACACAATACAACTCCTCTCTGTGTTCTTCCTCTCAAAATGCAGGACCACAGTTTATTACATTAACCATCATTTGCCACCTATTTCCACAATTGTCTTCCTCCTAATTGACATCACTTTAGATACTAAGCCCCTTCTTCCAAAGTCTAGATTGTAAGTATAATTCAACCTATATAAGATGATTTCCTGATGCTTTCCTCTCTCCATAGAAGCTGCCTGATCTGCTGAGTGTTCCCAGCAACTTCTGTTTATATATAAGATGTGCGTCCAGGACACGTAGCCTAAACAACATCATTTACGAAATGCCATTGCTCACCAAGATTCTGTAGTAAACAAGCAAGATGCTACCAGGTAAGATAGTCAGGCAGTTATCATCTCATACTGAGATAAAAAAAACACAGAAAATAACAAAACAGACAATAATTGGTAATAAGGCACAACTATAGTAGAGGATTAGACAGATAATACTGTATGTTCCTTGGTGAAAAGCCACAGAAACACATAAACGTTTGCTGTGGGAAGCACTGCAGTGAAACTTGGAAGATAATTTCGGAACATAGGTGTCAAATTTAGGGCATTTCTGAATGGGATCCCTGATTAAGGGATCTGAGCCACCGACAGACTTCTGCCAGAGGTGAGATCAGTATCAACTGAGCCAAGTTGACGCTTGCAAGATAACTATGATTGAAAAAGTAAAACTTGGAAAATACACCAATTCAGCAAGGCAAGTGGCCACAGGTTCAGGTTTGACTGGAGGAGATTTAGGGCAGAGATCGGGAAGCATTTTATACAAACAGCTGAAATGATTACCGGGAAGCTTAGTTGAGTAACGCTGAATTGTAACACTGATGCTGTTAAAAATGGAAGACAATTAAGATCTTATGCCGTAAAACCTCGATAATTCAGCACGGTTGAGCCCACCCACCTCCCGGATTTTGGAGTTTGCCGGTGTTTAGAACATACCTAGAAACGGCTGGTTAAGTGTCGCCCCATACACCACGTGAGATGTGAACACAGCAGTGACGCCAAACAATGGCCGAGCGGCACCCACAGCGGCTGATGACAGAGCGGCCAGGCCGGGAGCTACAAGCAGCTGTTCCGAACTTCAGGAGATTTACTGACATTAGAAAAAAATCTAATACTGTATGTATTTTGAAATCTTGCTGGCTCTTTAGAAAGCTGCCAGCTTTCAGAATGTCGGATTATCAAGGTTTTACTATGCTCCAATACTGGACACTGTAAAATTAGTTTAAAGCCACTATGCACCTCCACTTAGTCTGCTCTTGAAGATATCAGGAGCAGCTCTGTTGAGGTGGAGGATGATTCAGGAATATGAACCTTTTCCTCCTACACCCCTCTCTCACCACACATTTACCTCCATCACTTGCCTGTTCCTATGCTGATTCCCTTCACCATAATAATCCTTGCATTTGATATAGCGCTTTTCATGTCTTCTAGATGTCTCAAAGCGCTTTACAGAATATACTGTAAAGTGAATTGACTGTATATTTGTGGGAGAAACACTGTAGCCAAATACTCACAGCGATGTCCCACAAACAGTTGTGGATTGAAATGACTAATATATTATTGTTTTTTTTGAGGGATTATTATTTGGCGTGTGGAGTAAGGAAACTTCCAAGGTTTCACCCTGCCTGGAATCAAACCTAGGTCTCTCACTTGTAAGGTGAGTGTTTTAACCACTGAGACAGGACTCCACGTAGAACTGGTAGGAACCCTGAGGTCTGCCTTTGAGGTCCTGCTCCTTGATCTGCACCCGACAGCATCTGAATCCTCCATTGATTCAGACATCAACTGCAACCTGTCAGTCTCCACGTGCCTCTACACTTATTCCATTACATCAGGAGGAAAGTATCTGTGAGGCATGGCGGGTGGAGGAGCCAGTTTGTCATGGTGAACAGGAGCTTAGGGTTGTCCTTCGCTTCCAGGATTATCCTGGAGTAGAAGAATGATTTGGTGGAGGCTAGACCAGAACAGTACATTTTGATGCGGTCAAGCCAGATATGAAATTTATACAATTTTAGGCCAGATTTGAGCCAAGTGCGTTCTGTGGCCCACACCTGGCCGTTGATGAGTGGAGGTGGCTGGGGAACCAGGGTGAGGTTTGAGAGTAGGAGGCGGTTCCCGAGGTGAGCGGGGCAAGGGCATTGAGTGCAGTGGAGAGGGTATTGTGGAGGAGTGTGGGAGGTGGGCCAGAGGTGGAAGAGTTCAGAGGACTCCAAGGCAGCTGACAGGGATTGTGGGGAGATCTTCTTCCATGGGCGGTAGAAGATGGTGGTAGGTTTGGAGGCAATGGCGAAAGAAAAAGAAGAGTTGAAGGAGATTAAATGGTGGTCAGAGATGGCTTTGTCAATGATGGTGACATCAGAGAAACTGAGGCCCCAGGTGATCACTGGGTCAAATGGGAGGCTGAGAACGTGGGTGGCAGATGGATGTGGAGGGAGAGGTTGAGAGAGGAGAGGAAGGAGGAGAAGTCCGAGGAGGTGGAGCAAGAGGGGGTGAAATGGAGGTTGAAGTCACCAAGAGCCATATCAAATGCAAGGATTATTATTATTATTACTATGATCTGGTGGACAGGGTGACAAGCAGATGATTATAATGGTGATCATATTGAGGTTTGAAGGAGAGTCAATTCCAATCGATTGCTTTGACAAAGCAATATCCAATGCAACTTTACTTACACTTACATAGTGTCGTTCATGTCAGGAGGACATCTCCAAAGCTTGGCACTGCTGAATGAGCTCACGACCTGGGGGCGGGGAGGGGAAAAATGACTGAAAGCTGTCTTGAAAGAAACCTTGAATGAGATGGGAAAGGGTGCGAACACCAAAGGACAACCACATGTATCGCCACGGCCCCGTAAGAAAAGTGGTTCTCTAACGGTGAAGAGATATGTGCAGTGAGTCAATGATTGCGGGGGATTTGATATTGAGTGGAGTGGACCCTCACTGCAAGAACTGAACCAACATGAGTGCTGAGTGATGTGCTGTCTTCCAAGCGGCCTGAGTGAAATGGAATGAGTGCAGAGGGTTCACAAGAGAGGAGAGAGGAAGCAGCCAGAAGTTGTGAATCACATCACAACTAATGAACATAGGCAAGAGTCAAATTCAGGTGCTGCAAAAAGAGTTTGCGGTAGGAGTGTGTAATACTGTATAACATCACTCAGTGAGCAATGTGAGCCTGAGGTTTTTCTTCATCTTTTTTCGCCTCTTCCTCTTTGCACCACAAACCTGGTTCCAAATTGTCCAGCCAGCACCAGTTCCAATTGCTCATTTAACAATAACTGGTGGACGCCTAGCATTAACTGCTGACTCACCCACAGCTGCACACATTAAACTCCAATAATAGAATTGACCAACTGATTTTCCTCTCCTTACCACCAATTTTAACTATAATTGTAGTGTTCGTACTCACCTCTCCCCTTCTCACCAAATCCCCTTCTTAGTTTTACTGCCTCACATAAGCAGGTGACTGCAGTTTGCTTCTCATTTGCTCCCTTGGTGTCTGGCCACGGGAGCAGATTAATAATAATCCTTTTGTCACACATCTTTTCTAACCGTTTCCCTTTTTGTGTTTGAAAGCATGTTTATTAAAACCCATTTTCACAGCTATATTTCTTTCCTCAGTAACTGTCTTAAACAGCAAATAATATTTCTAAGAGTACTTGATACTGCACTTCAACACATTAGCCACATGTCTCCGCTTGCTGTGTAGGATTACACGGCAAAGTGCAGTGACTGTG
This sequence comes from Hydrolagus colliei, assembly GCA_035084275.1. Lineage (NCBI taxonomy): Eukaryota > Metazoa > Chordata > Chondrichthyes > Chimaeriformes > Chimaeridae > Hydrolagus > Hydrolagus colliei. Next base: position 121,326,161 of record CM068742.1, on the reverse strand, counting down.
CGTTTGTAGACAAATGCAGCAGTAATGCTCCCACAAACAGCATTGAAAGAAATTTATGCAATTTTACCTGGAGTGGACTAAATATCAATTTAACGTGTCATCCAAAAACCCGCACCTGTCACATGGCAGCACTATGCTGGAGTGGGGGGGGGGGTCAGACTAGACCGTGAGTTGAAAATCCCAATGTGGGGCAACAACCTACAAACCTCAGGCATTAAAGTGCTACCAACTGAGCCAGGCTGATGATACCTGGAGTATGACTGCCTGAAACCACTATTGGCTCTATCATCGGTGGTCATGCTTTCAGTCACTAAGGAACACTCAATCTCTTGACTTTGTTCACACTCTCCCCTTTTAAAGTCCCACCTGACAACCTTTATTTTCAACACTGCTTACCGTCATCTCCCGCTCCCTTCCCCGGTTGGGTGTCAGGCTCCGCCACTATTAAGTGCTCTGAGATGCTATTTTGCGTGGACGACGCTATATAAGAGCAAGTTGTTGTTAAAATACTACTCTGGAACTTCATCCCATTGTCCCTCCACCTCACCCCCTCCCTGGCCTGCTTCAAGTCCCGTCTCAAAACCCTCCTCTTCGATAGGCCCATCAGCAACTCCTAATCCCCCACCTTCCCTCCCCACCCCGTCCCTAGCTCGAGTCTGACACAGCGCCTTGGGATGTCCTCCTGACGTGAAAGGCGCTGTTCAAGTATAATTATGTTGTTGTTGTAATCTTCAGATGTCCTCTATTACTGAATATCCTTCACCTGCGTCTTTGAACAGTCAATGTCCACAAGGTGTTTTAGCCATAGAATGCCACAGACAAGGCCGTTCCCATCATCATACAAAATCACAAGAGCGGTTCAGATGAAGAAAGCCTTTAAACCTATTTACAATAATCCCTACATTTGATGTCACGTCAGGAGGATGTCTCAAAGCACATCACAGATTTGACTGTAAACTATAATGTCTGTATATTTAATAGGCACAATGTAACATACAAATTACATCTTGTGTTTGACAGCTGTTTGTTTTTGTAAATGAGTCCATTATCCTGGGCCTCTACCACTTTTCCTAGTAACTTGTTGCAGTTATTAATTACCCTCTGAGTAAACATATACTTTCTGGTATCCGTTTCTGAAATTGCCGTTAAGAACTTCGAATTCTGTCAACAACGAAAACATCCTACTGTCTTGATCCATCTGAAAGTATCCCTGCATCACTTTACAACAAATAATCTACTCTCAGGAATGGGATATCTGGGAGTGTTTCCCTCTGCCCCCTCGAAGGTGCTGAGGCTTCTTTTGGCACCCAGACTGAAGACAACATTCTTCAAATAAGAATATAATACAATTGACATACATCAAGAGGACATCTCAAAGCACCCAACAACAGCAACAACAAAATTGCATTTATAGAGTGTCTTTCACGTCGGGAGGACATCCCAAGATGCTGAACAGTCAGGGCTCAGGACCCCAGGATGTGGGAGGGGCAGGGGGGGGGGGAGGGAGAGAGGTGGGAGAACGGCTGAAGGTACGATCAAAAAGTAGGGTCTTGAGACTGGCCTTGAAGGAGGCAAGGAAGGAAGTGAGGCAAAGGGACTGTGGGATGCAGTTCCAGAGTGTTGGGGCAGAGAAGCTGAAAGCCCGGCCACCAATGGTAGGGCGGGTTGGGCAGGAGATATGGAGTGGACTGGAGACCGCTGAATGGAGGGAGCTAGCAGGTTCATAGGGAGTCAGCAGGTCAGAGAGGTAGGAAGGCGCAAGGCCATTGATAGCCTTCAAAGTGAGGACAAGGATCTTGAATTCGATCCTCTGGGGGTTAGGGAGCCAATGGATCCAAGCAAGAGAGGGAGTGATGGGGTCACGGAGCCTGGTGTGGGAGAGGACATGAACTGCAGGTTTGGATGATTCTGTAGTCAAGCCTTGATGTGATGAATTTGTGGGTGAGGGTAATAAAGCTGGATGAGCTGCCCGTGGAAACTGATGGCTGTGTGGAGGGCAAAGATTACCTAAATCACAGTCAAAAGGAGGACTCTATGACGTGCTTTGAATGAGGGCGATAAAGTCTTGAGGAAAGTCATACGAGATTGAGCGAATGGGAGGAGAATTAGGTGGAGTTGCTGGGTAATGAGATGCAGGTAAGAGTGAAATCAGGAAAAGACAAAACAGTGAAAGTGAGCCTGAGAAGAGAGGAGGACAAGCATAGAGTGGTCAACAATGTCGAAAGCGGCCTAGGTCAAGACGTCAAAGAGCGAGCCCTGATCAGAGAGAGAGAATGTTATTGGTGATGCTGACCAGGGCAGTCTTGGTATTGTGTAACCACTCATTCCAGCACCTTGGAGAGGAAAAGCATGTTGGAGATGGGCTGGAAATCTGACAGATTTGGAATGGGTGAGTGGGATTTTATTTTGATAAAATGGAAGGTGGGGGGAGGGGGTGAGAGGCAGTGAGGCAGCAGTTTTGACGGAAGTGGGAACTGTCTCAGGAAAGATTTACAATGTTACAACACACATTGCACAACATGCACCAAAACTATTGTACTTTACTGTACTTGGCAGACATCGAAGAAATTATGGATCAATTCCTTTGACTTTCTTGAAGAGCAATCAGATTTGTCAAATCTTCCCTTTCTAAAATGCCTGCCAAACATCTAGAATTGTACATGGTGCTGTCATATACATTGTACATAGAATTGTATGTAATGTATAGAGTATACATTGTACTATATATAGAAATGTAGGGAACTGAATAGCTTGGTTCTGGAATACTGTCTGTCCAGCGCCTTAAGACGTCCCCCTGACGCGAAAGGCGCTATACAAATGTAATTTTGTTGTTGTATGTGGTGTTTTCATATACATTGGATACAATTGTCATATGGTGCTCCTATATACACCCTATAAAGAATTGTATGCTAGTTCTCTCCAACACAATTGTATACAGTACTATTGTATACATTATATAAAGAATTAAAGGGTCTCAGAACATATCATCTCAAAGTGTGTCTATGACATAGATACACTTTGAGATGTGGAAAATCTATTTTACTTCCACTATGGATCACAGGACTATTTTAAAAGCCCACAAACAATAATAATAATAATCCTTGGATTTTGATAGCGCTTTTCGCGTCTTCTAGATGTCTCAAAGCGCTTCACAGAATATACTGTAAAGTGAATTGACTGTATATTTGCGGGCGAAATGTGCACAGCAGTGTCCCACAAACAGTCATGGATTGAAATGACCAATCTATTACTGTTTCTTTTTGAGGGATTATTATTAGGCGTGTAGAGTAAGGAAACTTGCCCAATGTTCGCCGTGACCTGCTTGGATTTGAACACAGGTCTCACGCTTGTGAGGCGAGTGCTCCAACCCCTGAGCTGCAGGACTCCATGAAGCATTACATCTGATAAATAGATGATATTCTTATCCAAGTCTCAAAAGACTGGCATCATTTTAAGTAGCACCTTTCACATGGCACCCTCCTCATTCATCTTGAGGAGGATTTAATGATGGTGTCAAATTTACTATCAAGCGTAGAGAATGTGTGTTTGGTGGGCAAAAGAGACAGCCAATTTGTGTACAGCTAGCTAACATTATTATTAACAATAATCCTTGCATTTCATACAGCGACTTGTCACGTTTGCAAGATAGCCCAAAGCACTTCGTGGAACACACCGTAAATTGCAATTGCAGTGGACTGAGTGACCACATTATTACTGTTATTTAAACCTTCCACAAACAGCCATGGAGCCAGCGACCAAACTTTTATCTGGGGGTATTTTTGGCCAGAGCACAGGCAGAGAGTGTGAGAAACTCTCTTCTGCCCCCCCCCCCCCACCCCCCTGAAATAGTCTCCCTCCAACCTTGGGCAACAAATCAACGTTTCTTCACATTAATTCGATCAGGGGGTGGTGGGGGGGCTGCATTGGAATAAAAGCAGCCGAAACAACAGTTGTAAATGGGGAAGGGGAAATCGTAGCAAAGCAGATCGACCACAAACCTCACCCCTTCCCTGTCCTAAAGTGCTTCAAGATGTTGACTGACTCAGGGCTGAATCCACCAGCTGTGTCCACAAAACCTTACTGATCTGATCAGATCTGACCCCCTCTCTCTCTCTCACACACATATAACTTTTCCTCTCTCCCTCCTTCCTTCACATAAAGGCAAAAACTCTGCATCAAATCCCGCCAGCGCAAGCTTGCCGACCCCATACATTTGGAGGAGGGAAGGGGGGGGGGGGGGGGGGTCATTAAAATAAAAGTTGATCTCCAGACTTTACTGCAAAACCCGTCTGAACGTTTTGGAAGTTGAACACTCGAGTCAAGTTAGGCTGCCTTCTCCCCAGCTCCTGTGGGGGCTGGCAATAGGTGGCAATGAGGGGAGGGGAGGGAGGCAAGGTGTGGATCATTAGGAAGAACAGCGTTACACCAGACTCACTCACTCACTCATTCATTAATTAACTGGGAGGTGAACCTGCTAAAACAGAGTAGCACAGAACTCACTCTAACGAGCACAATTCGTCCTCCTCGGGATCCGCCTCAGCAAACCAGTCCATGGACGAGACGCTCATCTTCCTGCCTGGTCTTCTCTTCTCACTGGGTGGGAGGTAGTGGTGGGGGGGGGGTCTTCAGCCTGGGAAAAGCTGCATCTCTTCAGCCAGCAGTAATGTACACACACACACACAGCAATTTCCTCCCAAACACCCAGCTGTAAGACACCAGAGTTGAGGAAGTTTGCTCCTGACCCGCCCCTGGCTGCTCAAGTCTGATGCTCAGCACTATGGGAACTGTAGTAAACAGTGCAAATGATGTGGAGATCTGCCCTGTGGGTCAAAACAATCATAGTTCTTTCATTTGGTGCACAGCCTCTCCCTCATCGGGAGGGCGCCTCAAAGAGCTTCACAGGATTTACTGTAAGGCACTGTAATTGTCTTACAGTAATTCTTACTCGCTGAGAGACACCACAGTCCGACGCGAAGGGCGCTATATGAATGCGAGTTGTTGCTGTTGTAGTATTTTGCAAGTGGACTTGCAGTTATATGCAGTTATATCTCGGAGTCAAGCTGGGGAGAGGGGTAAGGTGACCATAGGTGTGGTCAAAGAGGAAGGTCTTCAGGCGTGATCTGGAGTCGGCCAAGGAGGGAGCAAGGTGGAGGGATTGGGGCAAGGATTGCCAGTGTTTTGGGGCACTGTAGTTGATAATATAGCCACCGATGGCGTAAGAGCTAGTCCAACGGAGGGAATAGCTTGTGGAGTGGGGCTCACAAACAACCACAAAGTGAAAGATACATACATACATACATACATACATACATACCCCTCTGAGACGCTCTGTGTTCAATGAAAAATGCACTCACTACATTTTACAGTAAATCTTGAGAAGAGCTTTGAGATTTTATCCTGAAGTGAAAGGCACTATATGTAAGGATTATGTATGTTTTCATATGTACGTATAACACATGCATGTTTAAAGCTGTCACAGACATCTTGGTTTATTAATGCTCTATCTCCTAATGATATTTGCTTGTTTTATTAATACTCTATCTCCTAATGATATTTGCTGTGTACAGAGAGTCTGTGTTAAAATAAATTGCTTTGAGCGCAATCCGTGGACTGAAAATATAATTTAAAGCAGTACTGCCTTGAAGACACAATGTCTGTGACCTAGGTGAGTATTGCAACAAAAAAGGTAGGAAAAGGTATCCAGAGATACATTGGAATGGGAGGAGTTAACATTGTATGAAAGGATGGGCTCACTAGATTCTGGGTCACTCTTCCCCTTGAGTGTTATCAAGACGGTACGTGGCCTTGTCTCCAAGTCAAGATTGTTTTTCCTTTGTCTATTAACTTTGGGTAAAGCTGCTAGTGTCATATAATATTATAATAATCCTTGCATTTGATATCACGCTTTTCATGTCTTCTTTAATGAAACTCTGCAGGCCGTGTATTATCCCGCACCCGCCTCCGCGACCATATAACCCCCACCCTCGCCCGTCTCCATTGGCTCCCCATTCTCCAGAGGATCGAGTTCAAGATCCTCGTCCTCACCTTCAAGGCCTTACACGGCCTTGCCCCTCCCTATTTAACCAATCTACTCTCCCCCTACAAGCCCACCCGGACACTCCGTTCAACAGGACTTGGCCTGCTCCAAGCCCCCCGCCCGAACCGCCCCACAATCGGAGGCCGGGCCTTCAGTTTCTCCGCTCCCACCCTATGGAATACCATCCCCCAATCCCTCCATCTCGTTTCTTCCCTTTCCTCTTTCAAGGCCGGTTTGAAGAATTTCCTCTTCGACCGTGCCTTTTGTTCCACCCCGAATTTTTCAACCTCCCCTTCGTGTCTCACCCCTTCCCTAACACTCCCCTCCCAGCTCGGGTCACACGCCTCCTGTGCAGTACCTTGGGACGTCCTCCCGACGTGAAAGGCGCTCTATAAATGTAATTTGTTGTTGTTGTTGTTCTAGATGTGTCAAAGTGCTTCACAGAATATACTGTAAAGTGAATTGACTGTATATTTGTGGGCGAAACGCGGCAGCCAATTGCGCACAGCAGTGTCCCACAAAACAATCGTAGATTGAAATGACAAATTTATTATTATTGTGCTTTTTTTTGGCAGGATTATTATTAGGAGTGTGGAGTAAGCAAACTTGCCTAAGGCTTCGCCCTGACCTGCTTGGATTTGAACACGTGTCTCACGCTTATAAGGCGAGTGCTCTAACCATTGAGCTACCGGACTCCACAGTTATACTGTAGTGTCAGGGTTTTTCTATTTGTTAACATTGCAACTATTTATCTTATATCGCGTAGTATAAGTGAGGCATAGGGCTTTAAGGACCAATAAAATGCAGTTGTGGTTTCTGAAAAAGTACATCTCGAGGCTCTATTAAATTGAAGGAGGGAGGGAGATACACAAACAGGTTACTGCAGAAGTCAGCTGCCTGGCGTAGATGGATACTGACTGAAGCAGCCCATTATTATACGCTATCTGATGTTGTGTTAATTCTCATATTGTGAAGTTTCATATAGAGAGGAAACATGCATGTCACAGAGAAAAATCTACAAAGAGGCCACCCAGCACACTGTGTACTTTACATAACCCGGGTATATACAGTATTAAGGAGTGAAAACCGTCGCAAAGCCACACAGTTTAAATTGGTTAAACTCTAGCCATAGCCTCATACGCAGCCTTAGTTCTTGACAAGGCTACCAGGAGACCAGGGTAAACTCCCTTTTTGACTAGTGTGAAGTGATCTTTATTGTTCAACTGAACAGGTCGATAGGACCTCGATATATAATGACTCCTCTGAGGTTCAGCATCTTCAACGGTGAAGCAAAACAACTTGCATTTATATAACGCCATTCATGCAGGGCAGAGTCTCGGACCGTTTAAAAGTGGCAGAGCTTGATGCCAAGATGGGGAGAGAGGGGAAGTGTTGCTATTGCATTGGGCTGTCAGCCTAGACTGAATGTACTGGACTGTCACCCTCTGACACCTGATCTGGTATTGATATTTAAAACTGCCGATATTTGCTCAGATTTCAGAAACTCCAAAGTTCCCATGACCTTAGCTTTAAGACCATTGTGTTTGATGTCTAATTTTGAGATCATACTGAATTTGAGAAGACAATTTTCTGTCATTGCAAATTGTGCCAAATTTTATGCATTCGTAAGGCTAAGACCATGAGAAATTTCCCACAGACAGACTTTTACAGTCTCTTTCGATGAAAATTGCACAGTCTTTGCATAACTATTTTGAGAAGTATAAATTGGAGAAGGGTATTGAGCTACTTATAGTTACAATATAATATAACGTTAAGATTTTTGGTCTCGTTGTCTCCTAGCAGGAATGTGTTCAGAGAACTGCTGGATCAGGATGTCAAATCAACAACAACATTTTGCATTTATTTGGTTGCTTGACAGTGATTGAGCTCTACACCGAGCTGGTGGGAGATGACTGAAAACATAATTGAAAGTCTTCAGGCACAACCTGAAGACCTTCAATTATGAAGGCCGGGGCAAGACAGAGGGTAGAGGAAGAGTGTTCCAGAGTCTCAGATTGTAGTGTCTGAAAGCGTGGCCACTGATGGTGGAATAGAGGGCACGAGGGACTAGTAGGAGGCTGGAGCCAGTCAAGTGAAAGTAGTCATTTGGGGAGTAAGTGAGTCAGGAATGTAGGGAGTTGCCAGGGCATGAAGGGATTTGATGATGAGTCTGGGGATCCTGAAATCAATTTGTTCGGCCATAGGTGCCAGTGGAGCCTGTCTACAACTGGTGTAATTCATCAGCAGAAGTGTATCATATCATTGAGAGTTCTCAAAGCACTTCACAGAGTGTATTATAAAGTTGATTGACTGTGTATTTTGTGGCCAAATCCAGCATCCAATTTGCACACAGCAACAACAATGTCACGCAAAAAGCCATGAAGTGAGAAATCAGTTGAGAAGCAGTGGGTTTGATATATAATTGATAATTATAATACTCCTTACATTTGATATACTTGACCATGCATATCAACAGCACTTCACTGGGTATAGTATGAAGTAGAGTTATTGTGTTTTGTGGGTGAATATGGGATATTGCAGATTGTTTTTAAAGATCAGAAGAGATGGTGAGCAAGCGTGGCACTTTTCAAAAAGAGAAGGAAGTTTTCTCCAGTATCCTGACCAAGAATTCCCAAATAAAAATGGTCATTCTCTTCATGGCTGTTTGTGGATCATTGATGTGTGCACATTGACTGTCACATTCATCTCCAACGCATAGACCCTGAACTTTACAGAAAATGTTGTGCTTTGAGATACTTCATCAACATAACAAGATGTCTAAAATGCAGGGATTGTTATTATTATTCACCATCCTACTGTCTTCCCATTCAGCATTGTTTGAACCGGAACCTATCTGCTTGGCTCCCATCAGCACCTCCATAGCTCATGGACAGCATCTCCCTTTACTCTGCACCTCACAGAGCCAATACAGAACCTTGGCCTCCTGTTTGACCCTCAACTGTCCTTCATACCCCATATTAGTCCCATGACCCACTCTGCCTTGCCCACCTCTGCAACATCTCCCAGCTCTGCCACTGTCTCATACCACAGGCCGCTGAGATCCTCATACATGCATTCTTAACATTCAGGCACTAGAATGCAATAGGGTCCGTCGATATGGTAATTTTCCGATTTAGATATATCGATGGGCTCATATTGAGATATACTGAAATATCAATATTTTCGGGGTTGCGTACTGCATTCAGGGTGCGCACGCATTCGGGGCCTATCTCCTCAGGAGGTAAATATATTTCTCTCTCTGTGTCTCTCACACTCACTCTCTCCATCTCTGTGTTTTTCTGTCTGTGTCTCTCTCCTCTCTCACATCCCCCCCATCTCTATCTGTATATATTATCACATCCACCCCGTCTCTCCCCCCACCCCATCCCCCGCCGCCGTCCCTCTCTCCTCACCCCCCCCTCCCCTGCCGCCGTCCCTCTCTCCCACCTCCCCCCCCCACCCCCGCTGTCTCTCTCCCCCTCCCCCACCCCTTTCATACCTGTATATTGTATTCGAGTACTATGAATACAATATGGCGGCTTTGTACCTTGGTCTGTGCATTGTGTATAGAGATGAGCATTCTGGGTCTTGTAGTTCAGTGTGCGCGCATTCCGATTTTTTCCCTCGATATATCGACTTTTTCGATATATCGATATTTTTGAAATGCCTATATCAGCGTATCAATATGAAAATTATATCGGGTTTTAGCGATATATTGATATATCGCCGGATCCTAGTATGCAAACTTCCTGCTTGTCGGGCTCCCCAGCTCCTCCCTCCATAGGGTGCAAATCATCCAGAACTCTGCAGTGTGTGTCCTCTCCCGCACCAGGCTCCGCAATCCTGTCACCCCCATTCTCGCCCGACTCCACCGGCTTCCATCACACAGAGGATGCAGTTCAATAACTTGTTCCTTACATCCAAAGCCCTCCATGGCCTACTTCCTCCCTGCCTCTGTGACCTCCTAACTCTCCACCAATCTGCCCCCTCCCTCTGCTTTGCGGGCTCCAGCCTGCTTCACATCCCCTGTCTTGTCTGTCCCACCATTGGCGTGTGGGCTTTCAGCTATTTTGCCCCCAACCCTCCGGAATTCCATCTCACAGTGCCTCCCCTTTCCACCCCCCGCCCTTGCTTCCTTCAAGACTCTCCTATTCAACTATGCCTTTGGTCATCTTCCTTCCACTACTGCCCTCCACCCGCCCCGATCCTGAGCTCCAGCTTGGCTTCGAAAAGAGTCAAATTTTTCTTAGCAAATCTGTAATTCTTTACCACTTCGCCTACAGGGAAATACTAGATAAACTACAGGGTTCTGTAGCCTTGAAAGGAAACGTCAAAGAAAGTCCAGTTGGACTGACCAAACATCCTCAATTTCCCCAGGTGAGGAGTTGTGCTACTTGCCAGATTTGCTTGAGTTCAACAACAAACTGAGCAAAAACAATGACATTCTCAAATCGATGATAATAATCCTTGCATTCGATTTAGCGCCTTATCACGCCTCCAAAGAGCTTCTGCACTCATCAGAGACAGAAATACAGCCATTAATCCAAAAAGCTTCTCTACTACTATCAGTATCAGGAATTTGTTGAGTTTAATTGTATTTGTTTATTTGGTTTACAAAATATAGTCAACCTATGTCTTATGCCGATATGTATCTGCATGTAAGATCTTTACCCATCAGTGCTTCAGCCACAGGATGCAAAGCTAGCTCCACACAGTGGTTAAAGTGAGCCAAGCTATGTGAGCAAGCTGCTCTCATGTATGGATAAAAGCAGTGGGGAGCAGAGAGGTTTGATCCGGGTGAAAGGCTGTGTTTAAGATCAGGTGCTGAGCTGATCACCTGCCTGCAGATCATCCAGACCTCTGCAACCCGTGTCCTTCACCGCTTCCAAGTTCTGCGACCCCATTTTCCCCATACTTGCCCGACTCCATTGACTCCCCATCACCCAGAGGATTAAATTCAAGAGCCTGGTCCTCACCTGCAAAACCCTCCACAACCTCGCCCAACCCTAAATCTGTGACCTCCTAATGCCCTATCAACCTGATCGCTCAGTGAGCTCCAGCCTGCTCCATGTCCCCCGACCCACCCGCCCCACCATTGGTGGGTGAACCTTCAGCCATTCTGACTCCAACCTCTGGAATTCCATCCCACGGTCCCTTTGCCTCGCCCCCTCACTAGCCTCCTTCAAGTCCCGCATCAAGACCCTTCTCTTCGACAGTCCCACCTGTCACCCCAGATCCCCCTCCTTTACCTCAACCCCCCCCGATCACGACCCCAGCTCGGGTCTGAAATACTGAGTGTCCCAATTCCTTGGGACATCCTCCCGAAGTGAAAGATGTTATACAAATGTAATTTTGTTGTTGTTTTATTGGTTCCTACAATTTTCCACTACTGCTCGCCTATCATCCTGACCTATCCCTCAGAGTCACCAAACTAATGCGCAGCCTAGGCATCAGGTTTGACCCAAAGCTGTTCTTTCTTGCCCACATCTGGTCCCCAACCAGGGCTGCCTTCCTTTACTCCATCACATCGCCCACCTCCAACTGTACATTACCCCAATAATAAATTGTTTACTTCAATCCAAGATTTTGGGACACTGTTTGTGGAACACTGCCGTGTGCAATTGGCTGCCGCATTTCACCCAAAAATATGCAGTCAATTCACTTAACAGTATACTATTCTGTGAAGTGCTTTGAGACATCTAAAGATGTGAAAAGCGCAATATCAAATGCAAGTATTATTATTACCGATTGACATAGAGACCTGATTTATACTTCATTGGAAATAGGAGTGTGATGGGCATATTTTTTGGGGGGAGCTCCTATCTTTGATGAGCTACCGTGCTTTATTTAAGCCCCCAAAAAGGTATGCATGTTATTCTGCAACAAAGTAGTGATAGAGGTCACACACTTCTAGAGAGAAACATCCATAATAAAGACAAAATGTCTGTCTGTGTGTCTGACTAACAGATTGAATTAGAGACACCGACAGAGTCTCCTCAACAAGGAGACCTCCCACTGAGTCTTCCCATTGCTTCCTCCCAACAGGAGCCTCAAAAGTATATGTGGAACTCCTGTAGCTCAGTGGTTAGAGCACCCGCCTTACAAGTGTGAGACCTGTGTTTGAATCCAGGCAGGTCAGGGTGAAATCTTGGGTAAATTTCCTTATCACACATGCCTAATATTAATCCATCCAATAAAACACAATAATATAAATTGGTCATTTCAATCCACGACTGTTTATGGGACGCTGCTGTGCGCAATTGGCTGCTGCGTTTCGTCCACAAATATACAGTCAATTCACTTTACAGTATATTCTGTGAAGCACTTTGAGATGTTGATAAGATGTGAAAAGCGCTATATCAAATGCAAGGATTATTATTATTTATTTATGTGTGTAAATATGTGAACAAGTGATCCTAATGTGTTCAGTAGCACATTTTCTTAATCTTAAGGGATAAAGCTGTCTAAGAAGAAAAGATCAAGCCTTTCAATGGCAAATAAAATGCCAGATGACAGAGAGAAGGCCAATTAAATAAAACTGGTTGCAAGCATAGCTGCCACAGGTACAACTAGTTCTTTATTAAAAAAAAGCTGCAAAATGTGGTATGTACTGTAATTGTAAAAATTATTTGAACTAAGTAGATCTGAGCAGCAGATGGCGATCTTTCAAAACTTTTTTTAAAAAGTGAGGCACTTTGACTTTAAGATAAGATTGGAGTGAACAAATAACAACAACAAAATTACATTTGTGTTGCACCTTTCACGTTGGGAGACATCCCAAGGTGCTAGACAGTCAGTGTTCTGGACTCAAGCTGGGGTCAGGATCGGGGAGGGTGGAGGAAAGGGAGGTTGAATGGGGATGACCGATGGCAAAATTGAAAAGGAGGGTAGGTTGGTAGGGGATTAGGAGGTTGCAGAGGTAGGGTGGAACAAGGCCATGGAGGCAGGGCAAATTAGAGAGGAGGCCAGGACGGCCATTTGGCCTCGGCTTCAAGCTCGAAGGGGGCCTTAAATGTAGACACTTAATTTTTGCTAACATTTTTATTAGGTTCATTTAAAAAATATATATATTTTTAATTATAATTTCCTAACATTGTAGTTATTAAATATAAATGTTGACGCTGTGATTTAGAACTTAACCGTCATTTGTTTTTAATGGTCAGTGGCTTCTCTGAACCTCTGAGAAGGCCTGCATGGAGGCCTTTAAAGAGGAGTTCCAGGATCTTGAATCCTCTGAATGATGGGAAGCCAATGGAGTTGTGGAAGAATGGAGGAGATAGGGTCTCAAAGCTTGCTGTGGCATAGGACAAGGGCTGTAGAGTTCTGGATGATCTTCAACCTATGGAGGGTGGAATTGGGGCGGTATTGACATAATGAAAGCATGGATGAGAATTTCAGCGGCCTGAGCGGTGATGTAGTGGCAGTGTTGGCCAATGTTGTGGAGGTGAGGGAAGGCAGAGCTAGTCATTGCGTGGATGTGGGGGAGAAAAGATATTGAACAAGATCGAACAAGATGCCTAGGTTCCTGACTGGTTTGGTGAGGTAGAGTGTACAACCATGGAGGATGATGATGCCAGTTCCTGAGGTGCAGAGGCACTGGTGTGAGTCCATCAAGGAGGGCCTCGGTCATTGACATTTTTCTGTACATCAGACATGAGAAGCAAGCAAAAGAGTGTCTTGGCATAAGCAATTGTCCAGCTGGGGTCTCTTGATAGCAATCAAAAATAACAATGTTGTTAAGTAGTTGTGATCTGATCTATCCATCTGTAACCCAAGGACATTGAGGGCATTGTTAACTTTCCAACTTCTGCCCTGATATCCACTAACTCTGCAAAGACTCGGGATTGGATTCTTGTATAAGAGGACTTCTTTACCCTCGTGGAGTCCTGTAGCATAGAGGTTGGAGCACTTGAATCACAAGAGAGTTAGATTTCTGGTCAGGGCATAACCTTAGGTTTCCTTACTCCACACTCCTCTGTTTATCTAGTAGTTAGTAGGAACCTGGTTGTTATTCAATTGGCGGATCGCTTTATGATATTCTAAACTATTATTTTGATAATAATCGGTTACAAAAAAATGTGCTCACTCAATCCACCACTGAATGTGGGATATGGCTGTGTGCAATTTGCTGCCACATTTCACCCACAAAATACAGTCAATACACTTTACAGAAGATTATGTGAAGCGCTTTGAGATATCTTGAAGCTGTGATAAGGCACTATATCAATTACAAGGATTATTATTATACTAGATGTTGTCTTATGTACTGGGCCATTTTCTAGGTGTGGGGGGTGGGTGGGGGTCCCAGAATTCAACCTTTTCAATAACATTGTTGTGTCAAAGTTGTGTGTTAGTACATTGTCAAACGGCGAATAATAGTACAACAATAATAATCCTTGCATTTGATATAGTGCCTTATCATGCCATAGAGAAATTTCACAGTACTTCGCACAATTTTACTGTATGGTGATGTGTGCATTTTGTGGGCGAATGTGGCAGCCAATGTGCGCACAGCAATGTCTCACAAACAGACATGGTACATGGTCTGACCAAAAAGCCAAATGCATAATGAGAGAAATTGGAGAAAGTGGGAGAGGGGGGGGGGGGGTCGAATCCTTAGACAGATATTGTTAGAGTGTTTAACTGCCAGCAAAGTGCGAGAGAAAGTGAGAAAAACTGACAGTGAATTAAATTAAGTTGCAATAAAACGAGCCAGATGGGAAATGTACAGCGTAGGTACAAATCTACATTCCTTGGCTGACCGCGGATGTTATTGCAATGTGAATGTGTGGGAGGCTGAATGCAACAAATTACAAATGGGAGGACTGCAGCTGTTCATTCTTGAAGGTGGTACAGAACATTTTGATTTACAGAAAAACACCACACAAAGCAGGAAGAGCAAACATATGGCTGAACATGCTACAGTGTCTCTCTATAAAACACGTAAGTAGCACAGATGTTAAATATGAAATGTAACTAGGATACTGAATGACAACTTGTCCTTACATTAGTGTCCTTCAGGTAAGGATAATATATTGGGAGCTTCACACTGAAGTGAGTGAGTAGGTGACTGTAGACAAGGTCAAAGTAGCGATGATGTTTGCCTTGTGGGAGATCCCTGTGAAAAGGTTGGGTTTTGGAGCCCCTATATTTTACAAGACGATGATACTAAACACTACTGCTTAATCTGGTGTCAAATCACACATGTTTAAAAATAATAATTATAATAATCATTGCATTTGGCACAGCTTCTTACTACGTCTTCGAGATGTCTCAAAGCGCTTCACAAAATACAGTGTGAAGTGAATTGACTGTTAACTTTTGGGGGCAAAACGCAGCAGCCAATTGTGCACACCAGTGTCTCACAAACAATCATGGATTGAATGAACGAATTATTAGAATTGTTTTAAGGGGTTATCCCTGGAAAAGCAATCCACAAATCAACTAATGATGGCATGGTCATGTAAATGCGGAAATTGATGTAAATCAGATCAGAAAAAGTCATTAATCCTTAAATTTGCCACTGGATCCACAAATGCCCTGACTCACTCGAGGCAGTTGCACAGGTACCACAGTCCTAATATCTTACTGGGTACAAGAGGTAGGTTTTAGGTGGGATTTAAATATTGGAGAAATTGAGAAGATACAGAGATGTGCAACCAGAATGACTGTGGGAATGAAAGGAATGGACTATGTGGAGTGACTAAGTAAATTGGGCATGTTCAAGCTGGAAAAGAGAAGATTTAGAGGTGACGTGATTGCTATATTTAAGATTCTAAAGGGGCTAGACAATATAGATCATGACAGGCTGTTTCAATCTGTCCACAATTGTAAAACCAGAGGATATGACCTGTGATTGAAGAGGGCTAAATTCAGAACAAATCTACGCAAACATTAATACAGTGAGAGGTTAGTGAACCTGTGGAGCAGGCTCTCTAGGGAGACAGTTGAAGCAGGAAGTGTTGATATTTTCAAACATAGATTAGATAATTTTCCTTTGGAAATAACATTACAACAACAACAACTTTGATTTATATAGTGCCGGACGGCATCTCAGAGCGCTTCACAATAGCGGATCCTGGGACCGAGCCATGGGCAGGGGGAGGAAGATGACCAAAGGCGCGGTCGAAGAAAAAGGTCTTCAGCTGGGACCTGAAGCTGGGAAGAGAGGGGGCGAGGCAAAGGTAGTGAGGAATGGAATTCCAGAGGCTTGGGGCATAGTGGCTGAAGGCATGGCCGCCGAGGGAAGAGCGGAGGATTCGGGGAACATGGAGGAGACCAGATTCAGTGGACCAAAGGCAACAGGTGCTGGTTTGAGGAGAGAGGAGGTCAGAGAGGTGGGGGGGGGGGGGGGGGGGGTGCAGAGAAGTAGAGGGATTTAAAGACATGGGTGAGGCTCTTGAAATCGATTCTCTCTGGGAAAGGGAGCCAGTGAAGTCTGGCAAGGACTGGGGTAATGGAGGAGCAAAGTTTGGTGTGGGTGAGAACACAGGCAGCAGAGTTCTGAATGAGCTGGACTCTATGGATTGTAGAGGAGGGGAGACCGGTGAGGAGGGCATTGGAATAGTGCCAAAGCGTATGGCCTCCATCTTGTCAAGAAATTTGTACTCATCCAACTCCTGATGTCTGACTGGCAGGCTGACAGAACATTAGGAGACTGGGGGTCGCAAAGTGAGGTGGAGAAATATAGCTGGGTATCATTGTATACATGTGGAAGTGTGCGCTATGTCTGCGGATGACATCCCAAGAGGGAGCATATAGATGAGGAAGAGGAAGGGGCCAAGGATGTAATCGGGTGAGATCGGGAGGAAAAGCCATTTGTGGAGATCTATTGCTGGTGGTTTGTGAGGTAGGACTCGAACCAGATGAGTGTGGTCCCGCTGAGGTGGATGACGGAGGACAGACAGTGGAGGAGGATGGCATGGTCTAACGCAGTGGACAGGTCAAGGAGGATAAGGAGGCAGAGGGAGCCCTGGTAACAGATAGAGAGGACGTCGTTTGTGACTTTCACAAGCGCAGTCTCTGTATTGTGGGCAGGGCGGAAACTGGACTGGAGGGGTTCGAAGAGGGAGTGGGAGGAGAAGTGGGCACGGAGTTGGTTTGCAAAAACACCTTCAAGTGCTTTAGAAAGGAAGGGCAGGTTAGAAATAGGGCAGTAGTGGCTAGGGTTTGAGGAATCTAGGGAGGGTTTTTCAAGGAGCGGGGTGATGGCAGCAGTCTTGAGGGGGACAGGGACTGATCCTGTGGAGAGGAACTGATTGATGATATCAGCCAGCAGTGGGCAGAGGAGGGGGGAGCTGGGTGAGCAGTAGGTTGGTGGGGATGGGGTCGAGGCAGCAGGTGGTTGGCTTCATGGAGGTGAGAGTGTGTGAGAGGGAGGAAAAACAGACCGGGGAGAAGGAGTGTAGGAAGGGGGTCGAGGTAGGAGCTGATAATGGGGAGGGTGAGGGGGATGGGATGGGGTGGTAGTGGGTGACGAGAGGTAGGAGGATAAGGCTGCCTGGCAGATATTGTGGATTTTGGAGGAAAGGAAGTCCATGATCTCCTCGCACTTCGCATTTGAAGTGAAGATTGAGGAGGCCTGAGGGGGTGCAAGGAGGAGATAGTGGGTGGTGGAAAAGAGGACTATGGGGTTATTGTTTGCCTCCAGGATGATGTTGGAATAGAAGGCTGTTTTTGCACAACACAAAGAACGGTGGTGGCTGTGGAGATGCTCGAGGCACAGTTGGTGGTGAACCATGAGGCCGGTTTTCTGCCACTTGTGCTCGCATAGCCGGGTTTGGGTTTTCAGGGAGCGGAGATGAATGTTGTACCAGTGGGAGCGGGTGGGTTTGGAGATAGACCTGGATTTAAGGGGGACAGGAGAGTTAAAGATGGAGGAGAGGCAATCGTGGAGCAGCTGGACAGCTGCTTCAGGATTGCTGTGGGTGGAAGACCAAGGGGTAGGAGGTCAGAGGATGTGACGGTCTCTGTGAGGGTCTCAAGGGGGAGACTTTTCCATGGGCGGAAAAGTACAGTTGAGGGCTTGATGGAGGAGACAGGGATGGAAGAGGATGAGACAAGAAAGTGGTCCGATATGGCCTTGTCCGAGATACTGAGGTCGGAAATGTCAAGGCTGTGGGTGATGATGAGGTTGAGAGCGTGGCCATGGTTGTGGGTCAGAGAGTCAATGTGGAGGATGAGGTTTAGGGAGGAGAGGAGGCAAGTGAAGTCAGAAGAGGTGGTGGAGGGAGAGTTTAGGTGAAGGTTGAAGTCGCCCATGATGAGCAGACGTTCAGAGCAGAGGGACAGAGAGGAGAGTGGAGATATCAGAAAGAGCCAGGGGGTTTAGGAGGATGATAGAGCAGAAAGATTTTTAAGCAAAGAGAAGGATGGTAGAGCATGAGGTGCTCGATGACGGGGAGGGTGAGTGGGATGGAGTGGGGGTGGTAGTGGGTGACGAGAGGCAGGAGGATGACGTTGCCTGATGGATATTGTGGATTTAATGTTGTGAAACAAAAGGGATAATTGCAACAAAACTGGAGAAAAGAGGTGTTAATAACATTAAAACGAAGTGAGGATGAAATTGCAAAAGACCAAGCAGAAGTGGTCGCAGAAGTGGGGGAAGGTGAGCTGTTATGGCCTGAAATTATTGAAATCAATATTGAGACCAGAGGGCTGTAAGTTTCCTCACAGATAGAGAAGGTGCTGTTCCTTGAGATTGTGCTGCACTTCATTGGATCAAGGAGTTGAAATGGCACAAAACCAGTAGATCAGTGTTGCACTTGTGGACAGAATGAAGATGTTTGGCATATCGGTCATCCAATTTGTGTTGGGTCTCCCCAATGTAGAGGAGACCACATCTTGAGTAGCAGATCCAATATTGGTGGTAGTACATGTAAATCGCTGTCTCACATAAAACTGCGTAGACTTGGTCTTCTTTCATCTAGCATTTTTAATGATGTTGTGGTGTTATGAAAGGTGAGGACCTGAAGCTCAGTGATTAGAGCATACACCTTACAAGCGTGAAACCTGTTTTAGAATCCAGGCAAGTCTGGGCGAAACCTTAGGCAAGTTTCCTTATTTCTTTTATTTTCTAAAAAAAATACAACAATAAAATTGGTCATTTCAATTCATGATTGTTTGTGGGATACTGCTGTGCGCAATTGGCTTCCGCATTTCGCCCACAAATATACAATTCACTTTACGGTATATTCTGTGAAGCATTTTGAGATGTCTAGAAGATGTGAAAAGCGCTATATAAAAATGCAAGGATGATTATTATTATTTAAATCCAACCATTGGGGCCCAGTCAGCTAATGATGATGTGTGAACATTTTGCCTTTGCTATTAATTGATTTTGTCCTGTTTATGTATGAGGTATAACAGCCACCAGAAGTTACGAAGCACCCTTTAGGTAACTTCTTGGAGAGCTTCACAAAGACATTGGCAAACATCATAGACGGAAGAATGGGTAGGGGGCAGGGGAGGTGACCATAGACATGATCAAAAATTGATAGATTTTTAGGTGGGATTTAAAGGCCAATAGAGAGAGCTTGAGACAGAATCATTGAGGGAGAGACTTCCAAAGGTTAGCAGTTAAAGGCACTGATGGTGACGCACATATATAACTACCAATACTTTGCAAATGGTTTAAAACCGAAGTGATATCAATCAACAACAAGAACAAAATTACACTTGTATAGCGCCTTTCACGTCAGGAAGATGTCCCAAAGCATAATTGGTGGTATTATATAATTCTTACAATTTATATAGCACCTTTCACATCAGGGGTGATGTCTCAAAGCTCTTCACGGGATTTACTGTAAAATGTAGAATTGTAGCTATATTTTATAGGTAAACACTGCAGCCAATTTTCACATAGCAATGCCCCACAAATAGC
Organism: Hydrolagus colliei; assembly: GCA_035084275.1. Taxonomy (NCBI): domain Eukaryota; kingdom Metazoa; phylum Chordata; class Chondrichthyes; order Chimaeriformes; family Chimaeridae; genus Hydrolagus; species Hydrolagus colliei. Next base: position 121,306,242 of record CM068742.1, on the reverse strand, counting down.
CATTATAATTACATATCTGCTCACAGAGTAATGGGGCACGGCAGTATATAATCACTACTGGAATAAATCACATTAATACAATGTATCTGTAAGAAACAACAAGAACAAAATTACACTTGTATAGCGCCTTTCACATCAGGAGGACGTCCCAAGGCGCTGGAAAGATACTGCTTCAGACCCGAGCTGAGGACTGGGGGGGAGGAGTTGCCAATGGGTCCATCAAAGAGGAGAGTCTTGAGGCGAGACTTGAAGGATGCCAGGGAGGGGGTGAGGTGGAGGGACTTCGGGATGGAGTTCCAGAGGTTGGGGACAGAGTGACTGAAGGCTCGCCTGCCAATGGTTGGGTGGGTGGGTCGGGGAACGTGGAGCAGGCCAGGGCATGCTGAACGGATGGGGCGGGCAGGTTGGTAAGAGGATAGGAGGTCACGGATGTAGAGTGGGGCGAGGTTGTGGAGGGCTTTAAATGTGAGGACTAGAATCTTGAATTGGATCTTCTGGATGATGGGGAGCCAATGGAGTCGGGCAGGGAGATGGGAGATGAGAAAATATCAAAGCTACTCATATATTGACTACAAATGGTGTATACAATATAATGGTGCAAACATATAGCACTTTGGTTTCAATCATTCACAAAGCATTCATTAGCTAAACCCATACATAAATAAGAATAAACTCAATTATCAGCGACAACAAAAGGTTCACACATATTTAATAGCAACGAAGATTAACTACCTAAAAGGTGAAGTAGATGCAACTAACAGGAATCCAATTGCCATTTTCACCAACACAAGTTGTAATGATTCAGTTCCATCTAATTATATGGGATTGAGCTGTGACCACAGCTGCATGCAGATTTCATACTGACATTGTGTTGACTGTGTTGTGAATATAAACACAATTATCCTGTCCCAGCTTCAGTGAGAAAGCCTCCCACGCAAAAGAAATGGAGTTATAAAATATAAAGGGGACATCCAAATTTAGGGCAATCAAAAAGAGGTCTGAATTTAAGAATTTTCCAAAATACTACATAAATATTCTGTATTCGTGGAGTCATATACAGTGGTTAGAGCACTCATCTTGCAAGTGAGAGACCTGGGTTTGATTCCAAGCAGGGCGAAACCTCGGGCAAGTTTCCTCACTCCACACGCCTGATAATAATCATTCCAAAAAACAATTGGTAACTTCAATCCAATACTGTTTGTGGAACACTGCTGTGTGCAATTGGCTGTCACATTTCGCTCACAGATATACAGTCAATTCACTTTACAGAATATTCTGTGAAGCGCTATACCAAATGCAAGTATTATTATTATAAGTGGTTGTATTAAAGTTAGAATTGAGAAAGTGCAGGCCTCCAAATTGTCCAGGAAGCCAAACACACATGATCTCCCATGGCTAAAATGACAAAGCTGAAATCATGTAAAATATGTGCAACTGATATTGGCTGATCTGGGTTACTAAGTCATGCTGTGCAGTTGTTTCTGCTGCATCTGGGCATTTTGGAACTATTTTGATTTTTTTTAAATTCCTTAACCACGAAAGGACACAATGATTTCTGGTGAAATAACAACACTGACAACTTATATTATTATAGTGCCTTTAACATTTGGTAAAGTATTGGAATGCTTAACAGTGGCAGAGTTTGACACCAAAGAGGAAGGTGTGTAGGAGCAATCTGAAGATGGGAAAAGCGGGCGTAAGGTAGAGAGATGATCAAAATGCAAGGATTATTATTGTGGTAGGGAGTTCCAGAGTCTCAGGGTATGGTTGCTGAAAGCACGGCTGTCTGCAGTGGAGCATTTTTTAAATACATTTTGCAATTTTTAAAAAAAATAGTAGGTATTTTCCAGTGCATATATCACCTCCCCTCAATTGCATTTTCAAGACCTTTCTAGCTGTACCACTGTCAGGAAGTTGGGAGTTTTTATAGCTTGTTTATCATTTGTGCAACTGAAGTTCCTCAGCTCCTACGGGAATGGGAAGGTCTAAACCTAGACTGCCAGAATGCATCTACTGCTATCTAAACACAGCAAAGAAAATATGATAGAGGAGCATGTACTGTAACTGCAAGTTTAATCTCAAAGAGACATACATTTATGAATACATTGAAATAAAATATTCTACAATAACATTGACTTGCATTTGTACATCACCTTTCACCTAGAACACAGTCTTAGATCACTTTACAGAGGTGGTGCCAAATCTACACAAAACATGTTCCCATTGTACATTCTTTCAAAACAGACATGTCTAGTTGTTCTAGGATGAGCTTGAGAAGGTTAGTGCCAAATACACAGCTGTTAAGTACACTTGTCTAAACACAGACAATATGAATGGAATTCACAGAGTAATGTTATGCTGACGCAAAAATAAATAGACAAATTAGTTAAATTATGGTTTTGGTGCCATGACAAGGTTTTCTTTAACATCAAAAAAAGGCATTTACTGCTTATATCTTAAAAGCTTAAGTGTTATCACTCTCACTTTGGAATTGGAAGGTTGCCAGTTTAAGGCCCATGTCAGGACTTTGAGTTCACTGTTTGATACTCAAATGTAGTGCTGCAAAGTGTTGTAGCACCAGGGGTACGGTCCTTTGGATAAGGAGTTAAACTAAAATCCTGTCTGCCTGTTCGGGTAGCTGTTAAAGAATCCCATGGCACTATTTGTAAAAAGAAGGGAGTTTCTCACAGAAACTCTTGGCCAACAATCCTCCAGATAAAATTGGTCATTCAATTTAATCATAGAATTTTACGGCACAAAAGGAGGCCATTCGGCCCATCTAGTCTGTGCCGGCTCTTTGAAAAGAGCGATTCAATCCCACTGCCCTGCCCGCTCCCCATAGCCTAATAGACCCGTTCTCCCTAAATAAAGATCTAATTCCCTTTTAAAAGTTGTTATCGAATCAGCCTCCACCACCTTTTCAGGCAATGCATTCCAGATTCGAACAACTCGCTGAGTGAAAAAATTTCTCCTCAGCTCCCCTCTACTGCGCCTTGAAACTATTTTAAATCTGTGACCACGAGTCACAGATTCACCCACGAGTGGAAATAGTTTTTCTCTATTTGCCCTGTCGAAACCCCTCATGATCTTATAAACCTCTATTAGGTCTCCCCTCAATCTTCTCTGCTCCAGAGAGAATAACCCTAGCCTATCTAGCCTCTCCTCATAGCTGAAGTCCCTCAATCCTGGCACCATCCTAGTAAATCTTCGTTGTACCCTTTCCAATGCCTTCACATCCTTTCTGTAGTGTGGTGACCAGAATTGAACACAGTATTCCAGCTGAGGCCTCACCAAAGTCCTATAGAGGTTAGTCAGCACTTCCTGACTTTTGTACTCTATACCCCTATTTATAAAGCCTAGTATCCCATATGCCTTCTTAACAGCCTTGTCTACCTGTCCTGCCACCTTCAACGAGTCACTAACACAAATCCCCAGGTCTCTCTGTTCCTTTACACCATTTAAAATTGTACTATCCAGCCTATATTGCCTCCCTTCATTTCTTCTCCCAAAATGCATCACCTCACACTTCTCTGCATTAAACTTCATCTGCCATGTGTCTGCCCACTTTACCAATTTGTCTATATCCTCTTGCAGATGGCTACTATCCTCCTCACTGTTTACTATTCTCCCTAACTTAGTGTCATCTGCAAACTTGGAAACTGTACTCCGTACACCCAAGTCCAGATCATTGATGTAGATTACAAACAGCAATGGTCCCAAAACCGATCCCTGTGGCACACCACTGCTCACTTCCCTCCAATCTGAAAAACAGCCGCTCACTACAACTCTCTGCTTTCTGTCTCGCAGCCAGTTGTGGATCCACGCTGCCACTGTCCCTTTTACGCCATGGGCCTTTAATTTCATACTAAGTCTCTCATGTGGCACTTTGTCAAATGCCTTTTGAAAGTCCATGTAAACTACATCAACTGCGCTACCATTATCCACCCATTCCGTTACCTCATCAAAAATTCTATCAGATTTGTAAGGCAAGATTTGCCTTTAACAAATCCATGTTGACTGTCCTTTATTAGCCTATATCTTTCTAAGTGAAGATCTACCTTGTCCCTGATTATGGACTCTAGAAGTTTGCCCACTACCGACGTTAGACTGACTGGTCTGTAGTTACCAGGCTTGTCCTTCTGCCCCTTTTTATACAAGGGAGTAACATTAGCTATCCTCCAGTCCTCTGGCACGACCCCTGTGTCCAAGGAAGATTGAAAGATCGTGGCCAGAGTCCCTGCTATTTGCTCCCGTGCCTCACTTAGTAACCTAGGGTGCATCCCATCCGGACCAGGTGACTTATCCACCTTGAGCGACATCAACCTTTTTAGCACTTCCTCTCTGGTTATAATTATTCTATCCATTTCTCCTACCCTCTCCTCTAATACCATGGCATTGGCTGTATCATTTTCTTTTGTGAAGACAGAGGCGAAGTACTCATTCAGTACATCAGCCATGCCCTCTGCCTCCACAATGAGATTTCCTCCTAGGTCCCTAATTGGCCCCACCCTCTCCTTGACCAATCTTTTACTCTTAATATGTTGGTAAAAAACCTTAGGGTTCCCCTTAATCTTACTCGCTAATTGTTTTTCATGCAGTCTCTTTGCCCCTCTAACTTCCTTTTTTAGTTCTATCCTACACTTCCTATATTCTGCTTTGTTCCCTTCTGAATTTTGAGCCTGACACTTATCATAAGCCTCTTTTTTTTGTTTTATTTTGGCCCCGATTTCCTTAGTCATCCAGGGAGGTTTGGATGCCTTACATTTCACCTTTGTGGGGATGCTTTTGACCTGTGCCTGAACTATCTCCTCTTTGAACGCTGCCCACTGCTCGTTAGTTGTCTTACCTGCCAATTTTTCTTTCCAATCCACCTTGGCTAGGTCCCACCTCAACTCATTGAAATTAGCCCTTTTCCAGTTGAGTGTCCTCACCTGTGATCGTTCCTTATCCCTTTCCATAATTATTCTGAATCTAACGATATTGTGGTCACTATTCCCTAGATGCTCACCTACAGAAACCTGTTGAACTTGCCCTACCTCATTTCCCAAAACTAGATCCAGCAATGCTTCTTTCCTCGTTGGACTGGAAACATACTGATCAAGAAAGTTGTCCTGCACACACTTCAGGAATTCTTCTCCCTCCTTGCCCTTTACTCTACTATTCTGCCAATTCATGGCTATTTGTGGACAATCATGTGAAAATTGGCTGCGAAGTTTGCCTACACAACAGGCATTCACTGCACTTTAATGTCATTTCTCTGAATCTCTTTGAGTCATCTCCGTGTATTCATAAAGGTTTATAATAGTAATAATAATATATCTAATTATATCTAATGCAAGGGTTATTTATTGTTGGAATTCAGCCTCTGCAATCTCAACAATGTGTTGTGCACTCTGAGAGCCAACACAGGCACAATGGACTGAATGGCTTCTGTACTGTAAATTTCTTTGGTGCAATGATTTGTCCAAGCAACCCAATTATTTTCCAATGACAGCATTAAGCTGTTTCTTATTTGAGTGCAAGCAATGTTCTGGTCTCTCCCACCTTTCCTGGTAACTCATTCTATCTGTTGATTGCTTTTGTAAATCTTTGGATGAATAATAAATCTGGGAAGGTTCTTAATATTTATAATACTGTATCACATTAAACTGTTTCTTGCAACCAAGATTATCACACGATCTAAAGAACAAAATTAGGTATAATCAACACCTGTCTATCTATGCATTGACTACATTGGAAGGTCAAGGAAAATATCTCCACTATTCCTGAGTCCTCAACTATACCAATACAAACAACATGCAGATGATGTACATTTTTGGGGAGTGGCTGTGATGTGTGCAGGAAAGTGAGCAGCTTCCACACTGAAGCATCCACTAGGCATATGACTTGTATAATAATCGTTGCATTTGATATAGCGCTTTCCACATCTTATCAACGTCCCAAAGCGCTTCACAGAATATACTGTAAAGTGAATTGACTGTATATATTTGTGGGCAAATCGTGGCAGCCAATTGCGCACAGCAGTGTCCCACAAGCAGTCGTGGATTGAAATGACCAATTTTATTATTGTGTTGTTTTGGAGGGATTATTATTAGGCGTGTGGAGTAAGGAAACTTGCCCAAGGTTTCGCCCTGACCTGCCTGGATTCGAACACAGGTCTCCCCAGCTTGGTCTCCCAGCTTGCAAGACAAGTGCTCTAACCACTGAGCCACAGGAGCTCCACTTAAATGTGAACAACAACAAATGTATTTTTCTTCAGAAACACTGCAGATAAAGAAAATCAATATGAATGACTACTGTATTGCCTTCAAAACACATTCACTTCATTTTGTGGTATTCCATGTGAAGCATTTTGAGATATCCCCCTGATGCAAAAGGCTGTGTATCAAAAGTAAGGATTATTATCGTCTCCAATCCAATCTCGTAACGTTTGTTAAAATCCTGCAATATGTCACAATTGGAACCCAGTGAGATATTATGTTAGTTATTAGTTTATTTATTAGCACTACACAGCAAGAATACGAATTCAGCAGTAGTGAGCACGACATTGGTTACATGAGAATTCCACAGAATTTACAGCTGAAATGAAAGTCTGTAGCAGAGTAGTTCAAATACTCTGATCTCCCTGATTAGGAATCCCCTGTGAGATCAGTTGCTTCAATTAAAGAACTGTAAAGCTCTTTTCCCCCAAACAACTGGGTGGATAAACACACTTGCAATCACTGAGTGTTTGAGAGGGACCTGCAGCACATTGCAACCTGCAGATCGATACATAGACTCCATCTGAACATTACCTCAGGTCCTGACTGAACAAATTTAGCACTGGGTGATTCAATAGGAAGATGAAAAAGAATATATTCATATTAGAAATTCGGGAAATGAGACTTTGTCATAAAACTGAATAGGGCTTAGAGGAATCTCACTGAATGCTGATGTTTAATATTTAATAGCTTGGCTGACGGGTGGATGTTGCTTTTGTATGTACATAGACTGGTACTGTATGTGTAAAGGACGATTGTACTGTCACAGACTTTCTATAACTTGTGGCTGGCAACAGGTGCTGAACTGTTTGTTATTGTAAGGGATATTGTCTTTACAGTTAGACCAGTGGTTCCCAACCTAGTGTCCCGATCCAAATCAGGGTCGTGAGGATCCTCAGTTGGGTCGCGAAGGGTCATCATAATTGTTTTTTAATGTTCAAAATGCTTTTTTAATGCTAAAAAAAAAGCACCAGAGGCGACACCGGCAACCAATTTGTATGAAAAGGGTACTTAAAAGTTGCACTGAGTCCAAAAAGAGACGGAGATAACGTTTTGGCTGAGCTTTGCTTCATTCGTGATGTCGCCCCCCCCAGGGGTGGGAGGACCGGTTGGAGGCTAATTTGTGTCGCAGCAAAGAAAATTGAGTCACGAGGATCTGTTGGTGGTTAATTTGGGTCACAGCAAAACACAGGTTGGGAACCACTGAGTTAGACTATATTTGGAAGTACAAAACAAATTGTAGATTTGCTAGATGTGGAGAATATCATCGAATCAGAGAGAGGGGTGAGATGATTTGTGTGGGTGATTTATTTTGGTTTGAGGTGGGTGGGTGGGTGGGTGGATCGATGGAACATACAATCTACTAGGGTCCGTCGATATGGAAATTTTCCGATTTAGATATATCGATGGGCTCATATCGAGATATACTGAAATATTGATAATTTCGGTTTTTTCGTACTGCGCATGCGCGCGTGGTGCGCGCATTCGGGGCCTATTTTCCTCAGGAGGTAAATATCTTTATCTCTCTCTCTCACACTCACTCTCTCCATCTCTGTGATTTTCTGTCTGTGTCTCTCTCCTCTTTCACGTCCCCCTCATCTCTATCTATCTGTATATTATCACATCCCCCCACCCCCAACCCCCCCCCCCCCAGCCGTCTCTCTCTCCCTCCCCCCCCCAGCCGTCTCTCTCCCCCTCCCCACCCCCCAGCCATCTCTCTCCCCCTCCACCCCTCCAACCCCAGCTGTCTCTCTCCCCCCACCCCTTGCATACCTGTATATTGTATTCGAGGACTATGAATACAATATGGCAGCTTTGCACCTCGGTCTGTGCATTGTGTATAGAGATGAGCATTCTGGGTCTTGTAGTTCAGTGTGCGCGCATTCCGATTTTTTCCCTCGATATATTGATTTTTCGATATATCGATATTTTTGAAATGCCTATATCGGCATATCGATATGAAAATTATATCGGGTTTTAGCGATATATCGCCGGACCCTACAATCTACATGTATCTACAACAACAACAACAACCTCGATTTATGTAGCACCCTCCACACCGGATGGCATCTCAGAGTGCTTCACAATAGCGGATCCTGGGACTGAACCTGGGGCATGGGTAGGAAGGTAACCAAAAGCGCGGTCGAAGAGAAAGATCTTTAGCTGTGACCTGAAGCTGGGAAGAGAGGGGGCAAGGCGAAGGGAGTGAGGAAGGGAATTCCAGAGCCTCGGGGAGTACTGCCTGAAGGCACGGTCGCCGAGAGTGGAGCAGAGGATTTGGGGAACATGGAGGAGGCCAGACCTGGTGGAGCAAAGGCAGCGTGTGCTGGTTTGGGGAGAGAGGAGATCAGAGAGGTAGGGGGCTGCAGAGGAGTGGAGGGATTTGAAAACAAGGGTGAGGATCTTGAAGTCGATCCTCTCTGGGATAGAGAGCCAGTGAAGTCTGGCAAGGACTGGGGTAATGGGGGAGTGAAGTTTGGTGCGGGTGAATATGCGGGCGACAGAGTTTTGAATTAGCTGGATTTTGTGGATTGTGGTGGAGGGGAGACCGGCGAGGAGGGTGCTGCAATAGTCCAGCCGAGAGGTGACAAAGGCATGGACCAAGATTTCAGCGGCTTTTGGGTTGAGGTATTGCCAGAGACAGGCAGTCCGTTGGAGGTGGAAGAAGGCGGTGCTGGTGAGGGACCGGATGTGGGGGAGGACAAACAGTTGGGGGTCGAACATGACGCCAAGGTTGCGCACATGTTCGGAGAGTTTTAGTGGCAGGCCGGGAAGATGGAGAAGGTGAGGAATCTAATACAATCCATGTCAGGGGGACACCTCAAGGTGCTTAACAGAGTTTGTTGGGCACCCAAAGATGGGGATGGATTCTGAGGTGGGTGGGGAGGGAACATGGGTAGAACACATGGTGAGATAGGGGGAAAAAACCTTTGTGAGACAAATGGTATAAAAGTGATTGCAAAGTTTAGCATGATGAAATAGACAGTAAAGACAAGACAACAGATGGTGCTGGTAAGTAACGCTCACTTCCTTATACCAATTACAAGATTCCTCATCCGACTTCTTCCTCTCTATGCCTTACAAATCTGATAGAATTTTTCGATGAGGTAATAGAATGGGTGGACGAGGATAGTGCAATTGATGTAGTTTACATGGACTTTCAAAAGGCATTTGACAAAGTGCCGCATGAGAGGCTTATTATAATAATAATACTACTAATAATAATCCTTGCATTTGATATAGCGCTTTCCACATCTTATCAACGTCCCAAAGCGCTTTACAGAATATACTGTAAAGTGAATTGACTGTATATATTTGTGGGCGAATCGTGGCAGCCAATTGCGCACAGCAGTGTCCCGCACACAGTCGTGGATTGAAATGACCAATTTTATTATTGTGTTTTTTTTTTTGAGGGATTATTATTAGGTGTGTGGAGTAAGGAAACTTGCCCAAAGTTTCGCCCTGACCTGCCTGGATTCAAACACAGGTCTCCCCAGCTTGGTCTCCCAGCTTGCAAGTCAAGTGCTCTAACCACTGAGCCAGAGGAGCTCCATTAGGAAAGTAGAGGTCCACGGCATTAAAGGGATAGTGGCAGCTTGGATCCACAACTGGCTGCGAGACGGAAAGCAGAGAGTTGTGGTGAGCGGCTGTTTTTCAGACGGCAAGTGTGCAGTGGCATCCTCCAGGGATCGATTTTTGGACCACTGCTCTTTTTAATATATATTAATGATCTGGACTTGGATGTAGGGAGCACAGTTTCCAAGTTTGCAGATGATACTAAGTTAGGGAGAATAGTGAATAATGAGGAGGATAGTAACCATCTGCAAGAAGATATAGATAAAATCGTAAAGTGGGCAGACACATGGCAGATGAAGTTTAATGCAGAGATGTGTGAGGTGATACATTTAGGGAGAAGAAATGAGGGGAGGCAATATAGGCTAGATAGTACAATTAAGGGGTGGGCGGGAACAGAAAGACCTGAGGATTTATGTGAGTGACTCTTTGAAGGCGTCAGGACAGGTAGACAAAGCCGTTAAGAAGGAATATGGATACTAGGCGTCATAAATAGGGGTATAGGTTTATTCTCTTTGGAACAGAGAAGGTTGAGAGGAGACCTAATACAAGTTTATAAAATCACAAGGGGATTCGACAGGGTGAATAAGGAAAAACTGTTTCCCTTTGACTCGTGGTCACAGATTTAAAATAGTTTCAAAACGAAGCAGAGGGGAGCTGAGGAGAAATGTTTTCACTCTGTAGGTTGTTCGAATCTGGAATGCATTGCTTGAAAAGGTGGTGGAGGCCAATTCGATAACAGTTTTTAAAAGAGAATTAGATCTTTATTTAGGGAGAACAGTTCTGTTAGGTTATGGGGAGAGAGCACGGCAGTGGGATTGAGTTGCTCTTTTCAAAGAGCCGGCACAGACTAGATGGGCCAAATGGCCTCCTTTTGTGCCGTAAAATTCTATGATTCTATGTATGTATTCGAACAATGACTGTCCAGCGCCTTGTGACGTCCCCCTGATGTGAAAGGCGCTAAACGAGTGTAATTTTGTTGTTGTTGTTGTTGTAGTACCTCTGGTTACTAGTTGGTGGCAATACTGCTGAAGATGAAGCACAGGAGATTCTAGATGGAGTATGAATTATAAAATCTAAGTGACGCTACATGTAAAATGGGTGCAATTCTCTACTCTAAGACGGGCCTTCTGACGTGAAAGGCGTTATGTAAATTTGTGTTGTCCTTAGAATCACTGGTCATGCTTGGTATTCATCCTATCGCAAGTGGATTTGGGAATTATTTTGTGCTTTTAAAAATATATATATAATTTTTTACTGAAGCAATTTTTGTTTGGTGAAACAATGGCCAAATTTGTTGACTAATATGAAGGAAGTGGGTATGCTGTGCTCATTCTGTCTTCTTAGGCATTGCTTTATGTATTAGAAAAAACTAAATGAATTTGTTGAATGATATGCATTGTGTGATGAGGTACGGTCCTATTACAACATCTATCCAACTTGGTGACATCATGTGGAGTTCTGTATGTGGAGCAATTGCCTTACAAGCGGGAGACTTGCGTTTGAATCCAAGCAGGTCAGGGCGAACCTTTGGGCAAGTTTCCTTGCTCCACACGCCTAATAATAATCTACAAAAAATACACAATAATAAAGTTTGTCATTTCAATCCACGACTGTTTGTGGGACACTGCTGTGCGCAATTGGCTGCTGCGTTTCACCCGAAATATAGAGTCAATTCACTTTACAGTATATTCTGTGAAGCACTTTGAGACACCTTAAAGATGTGAAAAGTGCTATATCAAATGCAGAGATTATTATTTTACGTGGAGAATCTGTGACCTGGCTGTGACACATTACATTAATTTCCCTTCTGTTCTCTTGGCATAATGGGTACCTGCTTGGTTCAATTGCTTGCATTTTCATCTCTGAGTCTGAAGGTCATGGGTAGAACAGACACATTGGAGCAGAGGCAGCGGGTACTGCAGTGAGGAAAGAGTAGATTAGAAAGATAGAGGGGGTGCCGAGGAGTGGAGGGATTTAAACACAAGAGTGAGGATCTTGAAGTCAGTGTCATAGTCATAGACTGGCATTGCATTCCAACTGACTGTGTGGTACTCTGGATGAAATGTTAACAAAAATTATGTCTTATTTACTTATTCTTCAAGAGATAATGATTCGATAAAGATTAAGTACCATGACTCTAGTATTCAATTCTTGTGATGTCCTGGCTATAATAATAATAATCATTATCATCATCATCCAGAGAAAGACTAATTTGCCAACAATCATTCAGAGAAATTGACATGGTTGTAGAACCGTCTTTGTGTGGAGTTCTTTCTAAACTCTCCTTATGATCTTCTCGTGCCTATCTTAGATTTGATCTCCTCCACCCCACACCCGCCCTGTTTTAGACATGAACAAGTAGAAACTACCTATTCATGTCCACCTCAGCAATGGTAAAATTATTTGCACTGTCTGCTTATCTGCAAAGGGGGGGAAATTACATTGGATAATTGGCTCTCTACAGTAGAACTGCCTACAGTTCTCCTTCTCATTATATAAAGTATAATGTACTACCGGATATTTAAAGAATGAGACATCCTTAAAGTGATCAGCGGCATAATGATGGAGACATCAGATTTTTTTGATTTGACTGATGAAACTACAGGACATATGCTCAACATTAAAAGCCCCATGTAGGACGAGAGAACAGAAAAAATAATTGCCCATTGAACAATGGTTATGTTGAACAGACTCTCAACAAAAGCGATTGATTACTGTGCTGATTTAATTCCTTCAAAAAACTAAATGAATAAATTATCTCTTGCAGAATAGCACAGGAGGGTGTGGAATAGTATCCGGCGATATATCGGTTATATTGGTATAATTTTTCATAGTGATACGCCGATATCGGAAATTTGAATATATCGATATATCGAAAAATTCAGTATTAAAAAAAAATCGGTATATCGCAAATATCAGTACATCGTGCCCGGCAATATATCGGTTATATAGCAAACTATTTCAACTTACCTTGTCGCCGACATTGCAAACCTCCTGGGCCTAGAGCACGGAATCCACGTGCATATGGGAATGTGTGCGCACCTCCGAATGCGCGCGCATGCGCAATATAAAAAACTGAGGAATATCGATATATATCGATATGAGCCCGCCGATATATCGATATCGGAAAATTTTCACATCGACGGACCCTAGTGCGGAACTAAGTAATATAAATTGGCTGTACATCCTGATCATTAAAATAGGCATTTTTTTCCTCTGACTCTTTAAAATGGGACTTTAGTGGGAATATTTTTGTTTGGGATCCGTAACTTTCACAGTTCTTTGTTGAAGAGTACAAAGTGTAGTTTGTTCACTTTTTGTGTATTTTCAGTGCAGTAATAGGATATGCGTATTTCATCACGCACTGTATTTGATATACAGTGGCATCTTTTGACGTCTTTGAGACGTCACAAAGTGCTTCACAAAATATTGTAAGGTGACTATTGTGGAGTCCTGTAGCATATTGGGTCACCGCACTCGCCTTGCAAGCCAGGGAACGATGATTCGATTCCTCGTCATGACAAAACCTTAGGGAAATTTCCTTACTCCACGCGCCTCTGTTTCACGCTCGCAGTGAGTACGAAACCGGTCATTAGTCGATTGGTGGATCACTTTCTGGGGGGGGGGAGGGGTAATAACCCCTTCAAAACATAACCATAATTTGGTCACTCAATCCACAACCGTTTGTGGGACATCGATGTGCGCAGTGTATCGCCCACAAAATTCCCCCGACTATATATTCCGTGAAGCGCTTTGAGGCACTCTCAGCTACTTGATAAGGCGCTATATCAAACGCGAGTATTATGATGATGATTATGGTGATGATGAATGATGTGGGTGAATGCACAGTAAGTTCTCCAATAAGGATAAGGCTGGGGTGGGTGGGGGTGTTGTTTGGGAGCTGGCTGGCCATGCATAATGAATGGATGGATGAATGAATGAATGAGCTGCGGGGCTGCAGGCGGGACAGGGCAGAGGAGGGCAGGACAGGAACAGTGTGAGCTGAGTTTGCACTGAGGCTCCAGTCTAGAGACAGACACACACACAGATAGACAGAGACAGACACACACACACACACACACAGATAGAGAGATCACACAGACACACCCACATAGATACACAGACACACATAGATAGACAGACAGACACACACATAGATAGACAGACACACACACATAGATAGACAGACAGACACACACATAGATAGACAGACACACACACAGACACACACATAGATAGACAGACACACACACAGACAGACACACACAGCAAAGCGCCGAGTTGAGAGAGAGACACCCACAGAGAGAGTAAGTTGCAGACTGTGCGCTGGCTGTGAGTATGAAGCCGGCAGTGGTCGCGCTGCTGCTCGGTTGCCTGTGCCTGGCGGGGCCGGGGGTGGGGGCTGCCGAGTGCGGCGAGTGCGACTCCTCCGCCTGCCCCCCGCTCCAGTGCCAAGCCCCCGAGCTGCGGGGCAAGGACGAGTGCGGCTGCTGCCCGCGATGCCTGGGGGTGCAGGGCGACGTGTGCGGGGGTAAGGAGCTCAGGCACGGCCGCTGCGCCCCGGGGTACGTGTGCCTGACATCGGCGGACGGCCAGGAGGTGAAGGGGAAGGAGCGGCAGGAGAGGGCGGAGGAGGGCACTGGCACCTGTGTGTGTAAGCACTTCTACCCCGTGTGCGGCTCGGACGGCACCAGCTACCCCACCATCTGTGCCCTGCACCTGGCCAGCTGGCGGGCAGTGCAGGCGGAACAGGGCAAGGTTCACAAGGCGCACGACGGGGAGTGCAAATACGGTAAGGGCTTGAGGGGGTGGGGGGGTGGGGGTGGGGTTGGGTGGGGGGGTGGGGGTGGGGTTGGGGGGGGGGGGGGGAGAGAGTGATGGAAGGACAGAGAGAGAGAGAGAGAGAGAGAGGGGGGAGAGTGATTAGACACAGAGAGTGTGAGAGAGAGAGTGAGAAGAGAGTGACACAGATACAGAGAGAGAGAGAGAGGAGAGTGATTAGACACAGGGAGACAGACACAGAGAGTGAGAGAGAGAGAGGGGGGAGTGATTAGACACAGAGAGACAGACACAGAGAGTGAGAGAGAGAGAGGGGGGAGTGATTAGACACAGAGAGACAGACACAGAGAGTGAGAGAGAGAGAGGGGGGGGGGGGGAGAGTGATTAGACACAGAGAGACAGACAGAGAGAGAGAGAGAGAGGAGAGTGACACAGAGACAGATACAGAGAGTGATAGAGAGAGAGTGAGAGGAGAGTGATTAGACACAGAGAGACAGACACAGAGAGTGTGAGAGAGAGTGAGAAGAGAGTGACACAGATACAGAGAGAGAGAGAGAGGAGAGTGATTAGACACAGGGAGACAGATACAGAGAGTGAGAGAGAGAGAGGGGGGAGTGATTAGACACAGAGAGACAGACACAGAGAGAGAGAGAGGGGGGGGGGGGGGAGAGTGATTAGACACAGAGAGACAGACACAGAGAGTGAGAGAGAGAGAGGGGGGGGGGAGAGTGATTAGACACAGAGAGACAGACAGAGAGAGAGAGAGAGAGAGAGGAGAGTGACACAGAGACAGATACAGAGAGTGATAGAGAGAGAGTGAGAGGAGAGTGATTAGACACAGAGAGACAGATACAGAGAGAGAGAGAGTGGGAGGAGAGTGATTAGACACAGAGAGACAGATACAGAGAGTGAGAGAGAGAGAGGGGGGGGGGGAGAGTGATTAGACACAGAGAGACAGACACAGAGAGTGAGAGAGAGAGAGGGGGGGGGGGAGAGTGATTAGACACAGAGAGACAGACAGAGAGAGAGAGAGAGAGGAGAGTGACACAGAGACAGATACAGAGAGAGTGATAGAGAGAGAGTGAGAGGAGAGTGATTAGACACAGAGAGACAGATACAGAGAGAGAGAGAGTGAGAGGAGAGTGATTAGACACAGAGAGACAGATACAGAGAGAGAGAGAGAGGAGAGTGACACAGAGACAGATACAGAGAGAGTGAGAGGAGAGTGATTAGACACAGAGAGACAGATACAGAGAGAGAGAGAGAGGAGAGTGATTAGACACAGAGAGAGACAGACACGGAGAGAGTGATAGAGAGAGAGAGAGGAGAGTGATTAGACACAGAGAGAGACAGACACAGAGAGTGAGAGAGAGAGAGATTAGACACAGAGAGAGACAAACACAGAGAGAGTGAGAGAGAGAGATGAGAGTGATTAGACACAGAGAGAGACAGACACGGAGAGAGAGAGAGAGAGAGAGATGAGAGTGATTAGACACAGAGAGACAGACAGAGAGAGTGTGAGAGAGAGGAGAGTGACACAGAGACAGATACAGAGAGAGTGAGAGAGAGAGAGAGAGAGGAGAGTGATTAGACACAGAGAGAGATAGACTAGACAGCGAGAGACAGACACAGAGAGAGTGAGAGAGAGAGAGAGAGAGGAGAGTGATTAGACACTGAGAGACAGACACACAAAGAGAGAGATTAGACACAGAGAGAGACAGACACAGAGAGAGTGTGTGAGAGAGAGAGAGAGGAGAGTAATTAGACACAGAGAGACAGATACAGAGAGAGAGAGGAGAGTGATTAGACACAGAGAGAGACAGACACAGAGAGTGAGAGAGAGAGATTAGACACAGAGAGAGACAAACACAGAGAGAGTGAGAGAGAGAGAGAGAGAGAGAGAGGAGAGTGATTAGACACAGAGAGAGACAGACACAGAGAGAGAGAGATTAGACACAGAGAGACAGACACAGAGAGTGAGAGAGAGAGAGGAGAGTGATTAGACACAGAGAGAGACAGACACAGAGAGAGAGAGATTAGACACAGAGAGAGAGAGAGATTAGACACAGAAGCAGACACAGAGAGTGAGAGAGAGAGAGTGATTAGACACAGAGAGAGACAGACACAGAGAGTGAGAGAGAGAGAGAGGAGAGTGATTAGACACAGAGAGAGAGAGAGATTAGACACAGAGAGAGACAGACAGAGAGAGAGAGAGGGGAGAGTGATTAGACACGGAGAGAGAGACAGACACAGAGAGAGGAGAGTGATTAGACACACAGAGAGAGACAGACACAGAGAGAGAGATTAGTCACACAGAGATAGACACAGAGAGAGAGAGAGTGATTTGGAGAGTGATAGAAAGACTGAGAGAGAGGGGAGTGACACAGAGAGAGATAGGCACAGACAGAGAGTGATTAGACACAGAGAGAGATAGACACAGAGAGAGAGAGAGTGAGAGAGAGTGATCAGGAGAGTGATAGAAAGACTGAGAGAGAGAGGGGAGTGACACAGAGAGAGATAGACACACACACAGAGAAAGAGTGATTAGACACAGAGAGAGATAGACAGAGAGAGAGAGAGATAGACAGAGAGAGAGAGAGTGATTAGGAGAGTGATAGAAAGGCAGAGTGAGAGAGAGAGAGGAGAGTGACTAGACAGAGAGAGGTAGACACACAGAGAGAGTGAGAGTGATTAGACAGAGAGACACAGAGAGAGAGTGAGAGAGAGTGATAGACACACAGAGAGAGAGAGAGAGAGAGAGAAAGAGTGATTAGAAGAGTAATAGAAAGACAGAGAGTGAGAGAGAGGGAGAGAGGAGAGTGATTAGATACAGAGAGAGATAGACACACACATAGAGGGAGAGATTGAGAGCGAGAGAGAGGGAGAGAGAGAGGGAGAGTGATGGACAGGGAGAGTGTCAGAGTGAATGATAGAGAGAGTGAGTGATAGACAGAGAGAGGGGTAGACAGACAAAGAAACAGTGATAGAAAGATAGAGTGATGGGAAGACAAAGAGAGTGATAGACAGAGAGAGGTGGTGATGGAAAGAAGGAGAGAGAATAAGAGACGGAGAGAGAGAAAGAGAGAGTGAAAGAGGGAGAAGTAGTTTAATTGGTCTAATAATTAGATTTCTTTCACTTTTTTTATTGACAATTTAATTTAAATTTTCGTTTGTTGTCGTATTCTTTTACCGTACAATATGCTATAATTGTTACAGATAGTGTAAACATCTTGGACAATGTTTAACCCCAGCCTTGACGTTTCAGTCTTGAGTGTGGAAGCATAGGTGTGTTTATATATATGTGTCTCTTTGTGTCATTTTGCGTATGTGTCTCGCTTTCTCTCCCACAGTCTGTATGTGTGTCTCTTTCTCTCTCACACACACTGTGTGTGTGTGTGTGTGTCTTTCTCTCTCACACACTCTGTGTGTGTGTGTGTGTCTTTCTCTCTCACACACTCTGTGTGTGTGTGTGTCTTTCTCACACACTCTCTATGTCTCTCTCACACGCTGTGTGTCTCTCTCTCACACACACTCTCTCTGTGTCTCTTTCTCTCTCACACTGTGTGTGTGTGTCTCTCACACTGTGTGTGTGTGTGTCTCTCACACTGTGTGTGTTTGTGTGTGTCTCTCTCACACTGTGTGTGTGTGTCTCTCTCTCACACTGTGTGTGTTTGTGTGTGTCTCTCACACTGTGTGTGTGCGTCTCTCTCACACTGTGTTTGTGTGTGTCTCTCTCACACTGTGTGTGTGTGTGTCTCTCACACTGTGTGTGTTTGTGTGTGTCTCTCTCACACTGTGTGTGTGTGTGTGTCTCTCACACTGTGTGTGTGTGTGTCTCTCTCACACTGTGTGTGTGTGTGTGTCTCTCACACTGTGTGTGTGTGTGTCTCTCTCACTGTGTGTGTGTGTCTCTCACACTGTGTGTGTGTGTGTGTGTCTCTCTCACACTGTGTGTGTGTGTCTCTCACACTGTGTGTGTGTGTGTGTCTCTCACACTGTGTGTGTGTGTGTGTGTCTCTCACACTGTGTGTGTGTGTCTCTCTCACACTGTGTGTGTGTGTGTCTCTCTCACACTGTGTGTGTGTGTCTCTCACACTGTGTGTGTGTGTGTGTGTCTCTCTCACACTGTGTGTGTTTGTGTGTGTCTCTCACACTGTGTGTGTTTGTGTGTGTCTCTCTCACTGTGTGTGTGTGTGTGTCTCTCTCACACTGTGTGTGTGTGTCTCTCTCACTGTGTGTGTGTGTGTGTGTCTCTCTCACACTGTGTGTGTGTGTCTCTCTCACTGTGTGTGTGTGTGTGTCTCTCTCACACTGTGTGTGTGTGTGTCTCTCTCACACTGTGTGTGTTTGGGGGGGTGGGGGGTGGGGGTGCAGTTCTGAAAGGAACAGACAGGGAGAAACGTTTGTGTTTTTAAATAAAAATAAAAATGAAGGATTGTCCAAAATGTCCACGATCCGAAATGTTAAAGTGGGGGGGAGTGGGGTGGGGTGGGGGGGGGGGATAGTTTGAAATCTTATAAACAGAATGATATGTGCCATCTCTGCCCGCCCTGCTCAGGCAGTCAGACTTTGGCAAACTTTGTGCAGTAGGTGTGATAGTGTAGCCTGGCTCTCAGCTCCTGGTTACCGTGACTATACAGTACACACACAGACACACACACACCGTGGTAACTGTACACAGTCCCATGTCAGGACCTTGGGTCCTTTTGTTCGAGATCCCGCCTCTGAAACGGTTGCATTTGTCTTTTATTAGACGTGATTTGACATGAGCAGAGAGAGAGAGAGAGAGAAGAGCTGATAAAGAGCTGATAGCAGTTGAAGACCTTTCTCTTCGACCGAGTTTTTGGTCACCTTCTTGCCCCTGCCCCCGGCTCGGTCCCGGGATCCGTTACTGTGAAGCGCTCTGAGACGCTGTCCGGCGTGGAGGGCGCGATATAAATCGAAGTTGTTGTTGTTGTTGATAACTCTGGACCACCACTCTCCTGCCCTCCTCTACCGCTGTGCGATGGGCAGGAGCAGAGAACCTCGCCATCTGATCCCAATGACCTCCCCCCAACTCCCTCCCACCACACACACACACACACACCATCCTGACAGGTCAGAGCAGGGCAGCCAGTGTGGTTGTGGGGGGTGTACAGTGGCAGGGTCTCACACACTGTTCGCTGTGGGGTTTGGATGATCAGAGAGCCACTGGATGTGATTTCTCTTTTGTTTCGGGGCTGTCAGGCTACACGCCCGCGTTGGGAATTGTAAAGAAGCGCCTCCTGACAAACTGATGGTTCTCAAATGAACACATACGGTTTGCGTTTTGTTTAACTACTCCCTTTGGGTGGGTGGGAAGCCCCTGGTGAGGACACCTGGGCTGGGGTCCCTCCGCCGGCAGCTGCTCCCCCTGGTTTAATGGGACATGAGGCTATTGTGAGCTTCTTGCTCAGTTCCAGGCTGTGATAATCAAACATCATCAGAGCCTCAGTGACCAGTGATCAGCCATCCCCAGTATCACATCGCAATTCTTTATTTTTTTTTAAACAAAAATAACGAGTTTGCATTTGGCAGGTGTCACAGTTTGAGAACATGGAGCGATAGCATATTTCTCTGTGGGCTGTGGGAGCACATCTGGATTAGAGAAGAGAGACACATCCCTGTTGTATTTGCGTCCTGTGTTTTCTTTAATTAATGTAGGTTGTTTTGTTTGCTCTCTTGCCTCCTGTATAAGTGATATTCCTGTCCCTTTCTCACAGAAATGCCTCCTCTGTAATCTTATAGATTTTTTTCTCTTAGCATTTCAGGGCGCTCAATATTTTTCTGCAAATGGTTTAAATTCAGACTTCGCTTTATATTAGAATGGGGGGGGGGGGGGGGGGGGGGGAGTGGAATCCGTCTCCAATAACAATGAAACCAGTCTGTCACAAAAAGCTTGCAAATTATATCAAATATTTTATGCAAGTTATGGCTACAATAGGGAATTGTCAGCAGGTTTAGTTGAAAATGTGCGTTTGAAACGTGAGACTGAATTGAAGAATATGTCAAATGCTAGTCCCGGGTGAAATTGCCATCTCAAAAGCTTACAGGGGTCAACAACAACAGTAACTTGCATTTATATAGCGCCCTTCACGCAGGCAGTGTCTCGGAGAGGCAGCATATAATAATGCTCCTTGCATTTGATATAGCGCCTTATCGGATCTTTGAGATGCCTCAAAGCACATTGCGTGATGCATTGTAAAGGATAGTGATTGTACATTTTGTGGGCGAAATGCGGCAGCCAGTTATGCGAATCTAAGTGCCTTTTTTCTGGGTGCTGATGAGAAAGTAGCAAATCTATGGTCGCGATGAATCCTTTCTCTTAAATTGTTTCATTTTTTCTTGTGATGCAGGAATTGGAATGTGATTTTGGTGATCAAACTGAGTCTGTGGTAACAAGATTGCAAATCACATCAAACCATTTATACAAGTTATTGCTACAATAGAAATCTTGCCTTTTTCTATATACTCAGGGAATTACTGAACCAGCAGTTTATTGGAAAATCACTGCTGGAGGTCTACACAGGTAGTAACACTATTACCGTATACTGTTTACAGTTCAGTGAAACACTGACTGATCATTCTTTCCTTGAAAATATTTCTCTTCATGTAAATAATAATAATCCTATAGTATGATGTAGCACCTTATCACATTGGTGCTAAGATGTCTCAAAGCGTTTCACAAGGTTATATGCATTGTAAAGTAAATTGGCTGTATGCTTTGTGGAGGAAACTTGGCAGTTAATTGGTAACAAAAAGCAACATTGGTCTTTGTTCACAAGATGCCAGTGACCCAAATGGAAATTTGTTTCGGTTTCATAGATCATGATAAATAAAAATGTTTCTATCTATCTTACAGTACAGTGCTGTACTTGCATCCTGGGGGTTTCTAAATGTGGGTGGTTTTGTTGCGCTAATTTATCTTTCTTAGTGTGTCGTTATGACCTATATTTTCTATAATCGGTATCTTCTGTGATCTGGCTGCAAACTGGATGCTTCAGAAGACTAAATCTACAATGTCCAGGTTCTGTTTCGGGAAGTGCTTTCATTCTGAAGCACACTTCAATAAATTCTAATTTGAAAATAGGCAGCTTCTAAGATTTTTTTAAAAAAAAGTCTCCCTTTGCATTCAGATCTGTCAGTTAGCCGTTTGCATGTGGCTGTGATCACAGGGTATTGGCAGATTGAAACTTGTCCCAGTTTTAATGGCCAGCTGATTACACTAGCCATAGAATATTTTAACTGCTGTGAAACTGGTAGCATGGTTATTGCACAATCATTCTCCTATTAATCTTTTTTTCCCCATCTGGGTGTCTTACACTTGTGGAAACCCATCACCATTCCTCGGAGTATCCAATCCAAGCATGCCATTTATACGTGGAGATTTCCCTATGTCTCAAATGGAATGTTCTCCTTCACAGAACTCTCTCTGTGGAAGGACGCAACTTGCTTATCTAAATCTTGAGAATATTAAGCACATGGTGACAGGAGGTAATGGCTTGGGGACCCACAGCGTGTGTTAGAGTTTAACTACCCCAAACCCTGTGGCTTTCTATTGTGGATCAGTGTCTGGCAAGCTTCCCACTGTTTGTTCAACTAGGAGCACTGTGCATGTAAAATTGGGTGTGCAGGGTTAATGGGAGCTGAGTGACTAGTCCCAGAGACTAGTCTGCTCTCAAAGTTCTTGTCAATGAGCCAGACTGGCTGGTCCATTGTTATTAGCAGACACATCTGCGACAGAAGATTGATTCAATTCTACCAATCTGTTGCTACGTATGACATGTGGAGCGAGATCAGCAACAAGAAGACCATGTTGATGTCCTCCTGAAGGAGGATAGTCAATGGTTGGTCATTTGACATTAAACTATTTAGCTATTGAGATATTGAAGGCTGGGCTTCTCACAGACACAGTCACAGTGCACTGACCATACACGGTCAGCCTTCATGTAAAATTTACAGTTATTGAAAAGAGATGCTAAAGTTATTCGAGTTGACCAGCAGTTCAGCGGACTTCCACAGTGCTTGTCAAACTAAAACTAATTTAAAATGCTCCCCAGATGATTCAACTGGGTGTATTAACTAAGCCATGCAGATTGGAAAACACCTGCGTATATCAATTATTTTGTTTATTATTATTATTATTATGCATGTACTGGGTTGGCTAGTCCAAACTGGGGTGAGGGGAGACAGGAGATTGCATTTTGTCTTGTTCCTTGGCTGAGGAGGAGGAAAATGAGCCACTTTTGGCAGTAACCCATGTTGGAATGTGCTTGTTCGTGAATAGGATCAGGCCCAGGTCCATCTGTTTGAATAACCTGTTGACATTGAAGGCCTGGGCCCACACACCAAGAATTATCATTTGGACACGGTACAATATTCTTCGCTTTGGAGGTGTGCCCAAAGAATGTGCTTCCTTCCCTCTTCAGGAGAAAACATTGGGCAAAGGTGAACAAGAGTTCAAGAATTGCACGACACTTCTCTGGAGTTGTGCTGCAACTGATGAACAGTCCTACAGATATAAGACAATCCACAACAACAACAAAATTATACTTATAGAGCGCCTTTCATGTTGGGAGGACGTCCCAAGATGCTCACAGTCAGGAGTCGGGACCTGAGCATGGGGGAGGGGCAGGGTGGTGGGAGAGGCAGGGCGGGGAGAGAGATGGGAGGGCGGCCGAAGGCCTTGAAGGAGGCAAGGGAGGAAACGGGGTGAAGGGACTGTGGGATGGAGTTCCAAAGTGTGGAGACAGAGAGGCTAAAAGCCCAGCTACCGATGGTAGCGCGGGTCGGGTGGGAGACATGGAGAGACGACTCCATTGGTAGGAAGTCAGCAGGTCAGAGAGGTAGGAAGGGGCAAGGCCATGAATGAATGGCCTTGAAAGTGAGGATGAGGATCTTGAATTCGATCCTCTGCGAGATGGAGAGCCCTTGGAGCCGGGCGAGGGTGGGAGTGATGGGATCGCGGAGCCTGTTGCGGGAGAGGACATGAGCTGCAGAGTTTTGGATGACTGATAGTGCCCACTTGGTGTTTATATGGAACAGAAAACTCCACTGTGTAGATAGCAAACAAGTAGTATAATTGCAGCAATAGTTAGATCTACAGAACAAGACAGTACCAATATTTTTAAAAAAATCCTTTATAGGATCTAATTTGCTGTGTGTTTAACAGGATTCTTTAAACAATAAACTCAATTAGAATTAGTAATCTTGACCTGTGGGAATTCTGCTCTGGAAGCAGATCGGGTTGGAGCAGCGTTCCTATGGGCTTGTGTGATGGCATTTTTTGGTTAAATAATGCTAACAAAAATCCTTGCATTTAATATCAGCTGAAAAAATCTCTCAAGTTTCACAGGATTTACTGTAGTGTGGGGACTGCATATCTGTGGGTGAACGCAACAGTTGATCAAACCTGATCAAATAACCATGAAGTGAATGATTGGGAATTAGTGTCCAGGACACCAGTAGACCCCTCTGCCCCCACACCACTTCTCTTTTCTAGCAGTGATGTGAAATCTTTCTCATGCACCTGAACAGGAAGCTGGGACAATAACAACTTGCATATAGTTCTCTTCATACAGGATAGCCTAATGGAATTCTGTACCATGGAGAGGTGTACGAGTTGGATGCCAAATGCGGGCAAAGGCAGGGAGGGAGGTGACGTTAGTCATGGTCAAAGAGGTAGTTCTCAAAGTGGGATTTAAAGATAGCTAAAGAAGGAACTTCAATTTAACAACATCCAAAATACAGCATCTCCAGCATTGAAGCACATCCCCAGCGTTGGCACTAGATGTTCAACCCAGACTCCGAGACCAAAGTCCCAATGTTGGGCTTGAAGCCACAAGCTTCTGACTCAGAATTGAGATTCCTGCTAACTGGCCAGGCTGACACTAGAAGGATTAACAACAGGAAACCCCATTGAGTGCCATATTAAAGAATCTCATCAAGAGATACTGAAAACAGACCCCCTTTTTCTCTGTAGTAAACAGTGTTTTTATGACTCAAACATTAGTAGTTCTACTGTAAAATAAATGCAGTTGAAAAGTCTATCTGTTTGGAATACTACAAAACAGTTTGAAATATAGAAATGAGATCAGAAATAAAATCAAGGAACAATGATGCATTTATTTCATGTGGTGTGAGGCTTAAACAGTTTTTTCTGTGTTTACCATGAACTTCAATCTCCAATGTGTACGTTTCTAGTATTCAATTGAAACTTTGAACTACTGAGGGGGGTTTTGGGCTGTGCCATTATGAAGGCTCTTTTTAATCAATCTGAATCAATTTGGTGTGAATGCAAACTGTAAAATTTGATTTCAATCAGAAAAACGAAACCTAACAATAGATACAGCTGATCATGTCTCTTACTTCACCAAACACTAGAAGCAGGTAGCGTTGTATGCATTGTTCCAGTATTTATATGGAATTGATCAGAATTAACCAATAACTTAGATTGATTTTATCATCATCGACATTTATTACAATTTATACCTTGGTATCTTTGTCATTTAATATTTTGTGTGCTATTGTAAACTAGCGTGCTGGTTTAGATGCATGAAACTTGCATGAAACTTTGGAAGTTTCACTGTAATGTATAAGCAAGCTGTGGGTTGAAGCAAAAAATTTAAGTGGTTCATCAAAAATAGTTTAAATTTTTTTTTTAATGGTAACCCAATCTATGACTGAGGCATTTTGTCCTTTCAAAAATATATAACTTATCGTCTGTCCAGGAAGATTCTTTTTTCTGTTGGTAAAGGATATAACATCCCTTTTTAATGAGCACATTGGTGTTTACACTTTTAAATTCTACCCTTGACACTTGCATTGTGTTTTGTCTTGATGCTTTACTTCATGAGGAAGTTGTAAAAAGAGACATATATGATGTGCATTTCATTTTAAAAGAACAATACATTGAAACCGCTTACATTTCACACATGGAAAACACTGACAAAATCTAGTCCTGTTCTTGAATGTTCCATCTGCGCAGTACAGTATAAGCAACTTTCAAAGCGCTTATTTCCATTGAGTACATTACCTTTACATTACCTGCTGTGGAAAGCTCCTTAATGTCTTTCTGCTGCTAGATAATATCACAGTGATTGCTGCCAACTGCAATAATGTGCACGGGAAGCTGCAAATGTCAACATAGGAGTTTGGGGGGCATTCATCTACAAAGGAGAATTTCATTTATCCTTTCTGTAGATGACTAAACACTTCTGTTTACTAATGGCCGTTTGGCGTTCAGTTTTGGGGAAAAAAACATTGTCTGATTCACTTTGGTATCTGCTATCAATGTTTATTGAAGATGGTTGGGTTAGCTTTTGTGAGGAAACCATTGCAAGTTTGTAATTTTGGTATAGGTAACTGAGTAGTTCTTGACTATAATGTATTATAATCAATTTGGCAGTGTTAAACTGAGGATCTAATTAGTATTCACAGGCACTACATGTGGTGTATAACAATGGAAGTGCCTTATTTTCTCCAGCTCTAAGAAGTTCCTTAGCTCACTGTCTTTGTGTCAACCATGCAGGGTTTGCAAGTGTAAAATGCATTCTGTTTTTATTAATATTATGATCATGTAACGTTATTAAGCTTCATGATCACTGAGTCAATTGTGTAAAAAGCAGAGCCTCAAGTGAAGGAAAGAGTGGTTTGCATGTCATTGATGGTATAGTGCGAATTTATTCCATTTGTCAACTGCGTATAATTAAAGCAGTGGTTGGTCTATAATTGTAACATTGAATCAGAGTGAGGACCGTAAAATGTATTCAGATTTAATATGGCTTTTTTCAAGCCTGTGTGAATGGAAATGATAGGGGAGACATACTTTTGTGAATTAGTTCTTCTTTGCAGTTGATAAATTTATAGAGATGTACTGTGGAGAATATCTTCTGATTACTTTTGTGCCTTTATGTAATATTTTTCTCAGCTACGGGCATTGCCAAAGGTTCTGGCTGTAACTGGAGCCAAAAACACGCAGCAGCTATCTTGTTTGGGTTCATTTGAAGTATTTTAGCAGTTTCACCCACTGAATATTTAAAGAAACTGTACTTGCAAATAATCATTCAAGGATTTTTTGATAAGGAAAGTGTTGATGCTTTTGCAGTCCAAAGCATAACTTGTGTGGTTCACTGCAAGGGTTACAGCTGTCGCTTGTTTTTTTGTTGTTGTTGAGCTCAGTATCTGTGAATGGATGCTAAGCTTGGGTGTCTGTGGGTTGAATTGGTCTGTGGGTTTGAATAGAGGATTGAATAACTTAACTTTCAACAGTATCTTCAGTGCCAAATTTCTGGGAATCTGCTGCGGACTGGTGCTTTTCACATCCAAGTGAATTAGTGTCCGAATTTAATCCAGAACATTTTTTTCACATTACCTTTTCAACCAAATGCAAGGAGTTATTTAAAAGGAATTCACCCTTGGAACCTCACATTATATTCCTGAAAGCAACAACTGCTATTCTGTGAAGTGTTGAAAAAACATAATCAAGCATGGTATTTGTGTTTAAAGTCCTTATCCAGTTTGAACATAAGCATTAGCTTGTTTGCGTTGCCCTGTTTTGTGCCGTACCATTTGATAGCACCAAGTTTACATTTGAATATCATTGATTCCATGTTCCAATAATACAACATGAATTTGAACCGCCTTGAATAAAACCTTTCTTTGGAATCCACACATACTATAGGTAATATTAAAATATGCACTTGGGGGAAATTAAAGGGATGGCAGCTGCTTTCTGAATTTTTTTTATTAACCAGAACTCACTTGAGTTACTTTTGCTGTATCTTTCAGACCACCCTTTCATCCATCCCTTTCAGACACTTGGCTCCTGTCTATCAGTCATTCACAAAATGGGCTCAGCATGGAGCTCCATATGTAGATTTAACTCAAAGCAGAGAAAAAAATACTGATGTTGCATGAAAAACTACAAGAGTCTTGCAAACCTTAAAGGGATGGTATCCCGCTGGGCACAGAATGTGTGATCTTGGATGGGTGCGTAAACAAGAGCAAGAAATCTTGAGTTAACATATAAATCTAATTTTACACTGCTCCCAATATTCATACTCACTCAACATCAGTTTGAAATAATTTTAGCTAGCAACAAAAAAATACAGTTAAGCTAATTAATACTCGTTAAAAGCCATTAAGCTCCGATATGTTATACATTCTGTGATGGTCAGTGCACACAGAGCAATATTTTAACATAATCTCTAGACTAGACATTGTGGACCTTATTGCTGGGATAGGACTGAACATAGTTTTGAGCCAGACTAAGAGGACAGAGGCAGCTGGATGAATGATGACTGTTAGGGAACTGAACGTTTAATATTAAATGTGCTATATAACATTGAAAATGTTATAGCTTTTTACTCTCCTATTCTCTGGTGTCATTCCTTTGAATTCCTTGCCAAAGCCACCGCTTCATTGCTCTGAGACTCTAACCCTTATAAAGAGTGCTATATAAATGCAAGTAGTTGCTGTTATACCTTGTCTCCTCCTTCCCCTCTTACAACAATTATTACCGGAATGAAATCCACCACTTGCTCCCTTGACTGCATCCCTAACCCATTCTTATCTCCCAGCTTTATCTTTCTGCATACAGTATATCAGACATGCAGCTGATGGGGAAAAAAAATCCTGGGGAGATATTGAACATAGGTCCCAGATTTTTGGAAGTTTAAATTCTGATTCTTCTCAACCAGTTTGGAATCACAAAAAGCCTGTCTAAAATGTTGTAAAGCATTAGAAGGAGTTTGAGTTGTGTATAGGTGTTAAATAGTTGTAAATTCATGCGGTTGAGAATTCTAATCCTAAATCAACCTCGAGGCCACCCATTCCCCTCCTAACTGCCATTAAATCCTTATATTTCACTCTGAATTTAACCGCATCTATAAAGCAGTCTATAAAGTTGTGTAGTTACAACTCCTCTGGACTTGATCAACATAAAGTGTAAGAATGAGCTTCAATTCCAATTTCTAACTTAAAGTTTTAATAGTTATATAATAATCCTTGTTCTGTACTTGATATACTACCTCATATTGTTGAAACAATACTGTAAAGTGTGGTGACTGTGTATTTGCAGGCAAACTCCACAGCCAATATGTATACAACAATATCCCCAAAACTGCCATGAAGTAATGACCAATTATATCTGGGGGAATTGTTGGCCAGGACACTGGGAGAATTTTCCCCTCTCGCTTCAAATTGTAGCGTGAGATCTTTAACTTTCAACTGAATAGGCAGATGTGTCCTAAGTTAAACATCTCATCTGATGGATAGCAACCTCTGACAATGCAGCACTCCCCCAGCACTGCACTGGAATGTCAGCCTGGACTATATACTTAAAGTTCTGGCCTGAGAAGTAGGGCTTGAACCCACAACTTTCTGACTTAGAGGAGAAAGTACTACAACTTGAGCCATTTTCTGGATATTAAGGTAAAAATCTAACATTGATTCAACAAAATGTGTCCTGTCTTAAAAACACAAACTATATACAGTATTATCGATTGCAAAATGTAAAATGCCCGGTGTTCTAAATGCATGAGCAAGGTAACTGTCTTTCCCAGTTCCCAGAAGGAGGTTGATCAAAAGCACAGTCAAAGAGGAGGGCCTTGAGGCGGGTCTTGAAGAAATAATGGGGTGAGATGGAGGAACTGTGGCATGGTGTTCCAGAGAGTGGAG
The DNA here is from genome assembly GCA_035084275.1 of Hydrolagus colliei. Lineage (NCBI taxonomy): Eukaryota > Metazoa > Chordata > Chondrichthyes > Chimaeriformes > Chimaeridae > Hydrolagus > Hydrolagus colliei. The sequence continues at coordinate 121,276,930 of CM068742.1, read as the reverse complement.
GGCAGAGTTGTTGAAGGCATGTGCCCCAATGGTGGGGCGAACGAGGCAGGGGCTGTGAAGTAGGCCAGAGCCTGCTTAACAGAAGGATTGGACAGGTTGGTAGGAGGAACTGTGGCATGGTGTTCCAGAGAGTGGAGGGCAGAGTTGTTGAAGGCATGTGCCCCAATGGTGGGGCGAACGAGGCAGGGGCTGTGAAGTAGGCCAGAGCCTGCTTAACAGAAGGATTGGACAGGTTGGTAGGGGGTTAAGAGGTTGCAGAGGTAGGAGGGAATGAGGCCATGTAAGGCTTTGAAGGTGTGAACCAGGATCTTGAACTGTATCCTCTGTGTGATGGGAAGCCAGTGCATTTTACATTTTAAACAGTCAAATACTCAGCTGCGTGGCCCAAGCTAATCAGTTAGCACTATGATAGAGAACAGAAAACCACCAAAACATTCAGCTCATTGAACTGTTTGGATGCTGTATTTTAATGTAAAATACTGTCCTTTTTAATACTTGAGCCACTTCCACTCCCCGGCCACCTCCTCTCCCTCAAGTGTCAGGTGTGGGCCGTCGAACCCACCTGGCTCAGTCTGACCTAATGAACCTGGCGCCAACGCCTCTGCACCTCAGGCACTGGAAGCATCAGCATCAGTGGATGCACAAAAACAGAGAGCTTGGAACACTCAGCAGGTCAAGCAGCATCTATGGAGAAAGGAAAGTGAGTCAACGTTTCGGGTCCACGACCCTTCATCAGAACTCTTCATCACAAAGTTTTTATGTTTTGTCAATGGTCACCAAGCCAGTCAGGAACCTGGGTACCTTGCTCAACGCTCAACTGTCTTTATCCCCCATAACCATGCTGTGACCTGCTCTGCCTTCATCCGCCTCTGCAACATTGCCTGACTCTGCCACTCCCCCACCCTTGTCTGGCTGCACTGGCTCCCCATCCCTCACAGGATAGAATTCAAAATCCTCATCCTCACTTTCAAGGCCCTCCACGGCTTTGCCCCCTCCTACCTCTCTGACCTGCTGACCCTCTGTCAATCTGTCCACTCCCTCCACTAAGCAGGTTCCGTTCTGCTTATAATAATAATAATCCTTGCATTTCATATAGCGCTTTCCACATCTTATCAACGTCCCAAAGTGCTTCAGGTCTCCTGCCTGACCCGCCCTACCATCGGTGCCCGGGCTTTCAGGCCTCTCTGCCCCCACTATTTGGAACTCCATCCCACAATCCCTTTGCCTTGCTTCCTCCCTTGCCTTCTTCAAGGCATGACTCAAGGCCCTCCTTTTTGACTATGCCTTCAGGCGTACCCCTACCCACTCTGCCCTCCCATGTTCTAACCTGCCCCCCACGCTCGGGACCTGATCCCTGACTGTTCAGCACCTTGGACGTCTTCCTGATGTGAAAGGTGCTTTCCAAATGTAATTTTGTTGTTGAGTGTTAGACTTACAAATAGAGTTGACATTTTCCATGTTTCAAACAATGAAAGGTACAGAGGCACACAAAATAAAACATGTTTCTCTGCTAAACAGGTCACTGGCTAATGAGCCTAGTCTCACATTGCAAAAAACCTTGGGAAGTTTATTAATAGACAATATTTTAGGTCTAAAAATATAGCAGTGGTAAAAGGTCAAGTGGCAGTAAATGGAGATCAGTGTTTATAACAGTGCTAAGCAAAAAACATCATCCAATCAAGTTTGTTTTACTAAGCTGGTAAATCCTGTTCTGGTAAAGATAACTCACTAGGAAAAGCTACTAAACATGCATTTGTGTAAATAGTTAATGTGAACTAACTGTAATTGCCTGTGTGAAAGTATCCTGTTTCTTTCTTCCAATTAACCAGGAATATTTATAGCTCTAACTTTTAAAATGAAAGAGTTGGATAGAATGTGTACACACACTAATATCTTAGATATTACTTCTTGATAATGGTCATGTCACTGTACTGTGAGATGACAATTATGACTGGTAATGACAACAACAACTTGCATGGGTGGGGGGCAGTGAGGGTGTGTGTGGGGGGTGTGGGGAGGTGAACATAAGGACGATCAAAAAGGAAGGTGGGGATGGAGGGAGAGTTCTAGAGCTTCAGGGTTTAGTGGCTGAAGCCATGGCCACCGATAGAGTTCCAGAGGCTGGGGGCAGAGATGCTGAATGCCCGGCTGCCAACAGTGAGCGGGAAGTACGGGGGACCTGAAGTAGCGTGGTGCCCATTAAGTGGAGAGAGTGGACAGGCTGACATGGGGTTATGAGGTTGGAGAGGTAGGGGGGAGCAAGACCATGGAGGGCCTTGAAGGTAACAACAAGAGTTTTATTACTCAATTCTCTAAGGAATGGGGAGCTAGTGAAGTGGGGCAAGAAAAAGCGGTACAGTTTTAATTAGTTAGACTCCAGCAATACCCAAAAACGCACTCTGGGATCCCCGAGCCTTGGCTATCGCCAACCTATGCTTAATATTCTCCAGGTAAGAAGAATGAGTCCCTCTAATGAGAGTGTGCTTTCCATTCCAAACATGGGAGTTTCCATGTAGGTGGACTATATGGAATTCTCAGTTTGGTTTCAATACTGGTAATCATGGTGATGGGTTTCCATATGTGTCAGACTCCCGGCTGACCGAACAAAATAAGTTATATAGCATTGGCTCAATAATCTGCTGAGCAGAATATCATTATGGTACTAACAAAGGTTGGAAGCTGTCAGTAGGAAATCAAATGTCATAGATTTATCTTCTTGGACTTTGCCATTTTAGAGCTATAATATCAGAGGTAGGAGTGAGGGCTTGCAATATGCACATCCAATTTATTAGTATTACTAAATAAGAAATGGACCACTAAATAACCCAATTTTTCTAATTATTTCAATGGATTTTGAGGATTAAATGTAGCCTAGAAATTGATTAGTCATTAGACACTAATTGTTGCATGTGATTTAAAAAAAATGCTACACCCAACTAATTGTTCAGGAGACTGGGGTCTATTTCCCGGTCGCAGGAATGCAAAGTGTTATTTGTGAAAGTGCACTGAAGGTGGTTCATGAACAGGAGAAAATGACGGTGACAGTAAAATCTGTTCAGTGAGAGCTGCTATTGCTCTTCACACCTGACTGCAACCACCTCCCTTCACCACGGGGAACTAGAAGACTCTAAGGTAGTGGAAAGGAATTGCAAGTGTGTGTTCTCTGGGATCTCTGGTGGTCCTCATTCTTTTGTAAGATTTAACATACTACATACTGTTTTGTTATTTTGTTCTTTTAAAAAATAAATGAAAGTATCTTGTAGGAAAACAGACCAATGCGATAGATCTAGCTTCTTAAACTTTACCATTCGACAACAATAATATCAGAGGGGGTGGGGGGACAGTGGTGAGTGGGTGAATGGGATATAATATGCCTGTTAATATGTATGCTGAAATTTATGTTGGTATCGACATACACAATCAGTTTAATGTGTTCCTATATGGAGAAGGGCCCCATATATCAGATGTCGATATAAGAGTGTTTCAGATAAATGGGCAGGTTATACAGTAACTTCCTGAGAGCACAGTAAGCGTATTAGCTGTATCCCTGGCAACTTAATGAGAATCATGGGGGGAACATGAGACATAACGTCAGCAGGTTTAAATATACTATTAATTTTGACTTTATTCATGCCAAGTCTGTTGGATCATCTGCTCCCCGGTTCAAATCAAGCTTCTGGCACCTCTCTTATTGTCCTCAAAAGGCATGCATCCAAACTTGTCTGAGTCTCAGGCATAAACTTCAGGCTCTGCTCTGTAATCACAGAACTCATATCTGTTTAGTTAGATATTAAAGATCCCGTGGCACTGTTCAAAAAGAGAAGGGAGTTTCTCCCAGTGTACTGGCCAACATCTCCCCAGGTAAAATGAGTAATTTACTTCATGGCTGTTTGAGCAACATTGCTGTGTGCAAATTGGCTGCCCTGTTTGCCCACAAAACAGTCACTCTACAGTAAGCATTATTCATGAATAATGAATAAATGAATAAACAAATTAACAACAACAACAGAATTACATTTATAGAGCGCCTTTCACGTCGAGAGGATGTCCCAAATGAAATATTTGGGGGAGACAAAGTGAGAGATTTTCAAAAGTTCAATTTCTAAAAAAAATGTGTAGAGAACTTTATGGGGGGCTTATAATGTGAAGTTTGTGTTTTTTGTTTCTATGTTTAAGTATTTTAAAGTATTAAGTATAATAGTTTGGGGCAAATTTAGAAGCAGCCCAGCTCTCTGGCAGTTCTGAGCAGGAGTTCTCTCAACGTGTGTGTGTCGTGTGTTCCAGCACTCTGTCTGGCTCAGATGTGCAAGAGTTTTGGGCATTCTTTCAAATCACTTTTAACTCACTCCATTCTGGGATTGCATACATATTCTCAACAGACTTCAGCTGCCACACAGAAATATTTATTCAGTGGTTGAAATCACCTGCTGAGGTGCTCTTTTTGTTTTATATCTATAGTCAAAACATGTGAAAAACACACCTAGCCCAGAGGAAAGCCTACCTAACTCCTAGTTACTGGTTAGAGCACTCGTCTCACAAGCGAGAGGACCTGGGTTCAAATCCTGGGTGAGACAAAACATTGGGCAAGTTTCCTTACTCCACACATGCTTCTGTTTACCTAGCAGTAAGTAGTAAGTCTGTTGTTAAGTCAATTGGCGATATATCGATATATCGCTAAAACCCGATATAATTTTCATACCGATATGCCGATATAGGCATTTCAAAAATATCGATATATCGAAAGATCAATATATCAAGGGGAAAAATCGGAATGCGCGCTCACTGAACTACAAGACGCAGAATGCTCATCTCTATACACAATGCACAGACCGAGGTGCAAAGCCGCCATATTGTATTCATAGTCCTCAAATACAATATACAGATATGCAAGGGGTGAGGGGGGGGGAGGGAGAGAGATGGCTGGGGGTGGGTGGGGGGGGGAGAGAGATGGCTGGGGGGGGGAGGGGGAAAGAGACGGCTGGGGGTGTGGGGGGGGAGAGAGAAGGCGGGGGGGGAAGGAGAGAGAGATGGCTGGGGGGGAGAGGGACAGCGGGGGGGGAGGGTAGAGACGACAGGGGGGGTGGGGGAGAGAGACGGCTGGGGTGGGTGGGGGGGGAGAGAGACGGCTGGGGGGGGTAAGAGACGGCTTGGGGGGTGGGGGGGGGAGAGAGATGGCTGGGGGGTGGAGGGGGAAACAGACGGGTGGGGGGTGAGAGAGACAGCGGGAGCGGGGAGGGAGGGAGAGAGAGACGGCTGGGGTGATGTGGGGGGAGAGAGACGGCGGGGTGGTGGGGGGAGGGAGAGAGAGACGGCTGTGGGGGGAGAGGGACGGCGGGTGGGTGGGGAGAGAGATATACAGATAGATAGAGATGGGGAGGATGTGAGAGAGACACAGACAGAAAAACACAGAGATGGAGAGAGTGAGAGACACAGAGAGAGAAAGATATTTAACTCCTGAGGAGATAGGCCCCGAATGCGCCCGCACTCCGAATGCGCGCGCACCCGGAACGCGCACGCACTCCGAATGCACGCGCACTCCGAATGCGCGCACATACGCAGTACGAAAAACACGAAAATATCGATATTTCGGTATATCTCGATATGAGCCCATCGATATATCTAAATCGGAAAATTTCCATATCGACGGACCCTATCAACATGTTTCTGAAAAGTGGGGGATGATCATCTAACATGAAGACCAATGATGAGCTAATCAATATCATGCAATACACATTGGCATGTCTAAACTTACCACCTGAGCTCTGGAAACCCACCTAGTCTGAGCCTGTAAGTACAGTTTTGTCTTGAAATTAAAGATCACACAGAATCGTGGATAATTATTATTATTAATAATATTTCTTGTATTTGATATAGAGCCTTATAACGTCATCGAGATGTCTCAAATGCTTAACTGGATATGTTGTAAAGTGAATTGACTGTAATGTGTGGGCGAAAACGTGGCAGACAATTTCACACAGCATATCCCACAAACAGTCATGGATTGAAGGACCAAATTTAAAAAAAATTTAGAGGAACTCTGTGATCTGCCCATCGACTAACAGCTGGGTTCCTATTTACTGCTAGATAAACAGATGTGTGGATTAGGGAAACCTGCCTTAGGTTACGCCCTCCCCAGGAATTGAACCCAGGCCCTCTCGCTTGCGAAAAGAGCACGCGAAACCACTGAGCTATAGGACTCCAATAGTTAAAGTCAAACTTAATTTGGAAGCTGCTTTTCCAGTTCTTCAAAATAAACAGTTTCCAAATTAAAAGTAATTGTGAATAATTCTGTGCAATCTTAAATGTTCTGAAGATCTTAAAATTAACTGTTTGAACTTTCTTAATGTGTGGCTATGGTTATTTGGGTGATGAAGTACAAAATGGGCAGCCTGAAGCAGACAAGGAAACAAAGCCCTGTGATTTAGTGGGATACAAAGAGCATCAAGCGAAAAATCTTGCGTTATAATATGTCATTCATTCAAAATAAATATATATCTTATGTAATAACATAAATAAACTTAACATGATGTTCAGTTTAACATCACGGCCAATCTGGGCATGCTTTCAGAAGCCACAGGAGCTGTCTACATCTCATTTATCTTAAGTATCACATCATGGAAACCCAGAGACTTTGTCAACTTCCTGCACAGTAACTCCCAACAGTACATAACACAGAGCAGTAGTTTATACAAACCGACTCACACATATCATGTAGTCAAAAATATTTCACCTTCTGATCAACATATCGGCAAATGTCATGAATATGTAGAATATATAAAACTTATAGAATTATTAATAAATATTTATATGGTTGTAATTTTTAAGCACTAAATCATTAGCAACGAATAGAGAAAGGCTGTCACTTTTGACAGTTTACATTCTTGGCCATCTTCAGATTATAGTTCATAGTTGAGCTGGATGTATGTGCAGACCTTTGGCAAGAATGTAGTATAAAGGATCCCATATCCTCTCCCATGCCTCCCGGAATTTGCCTGCAGCTTCCCTTTATCTTCCAACTGAAGCCTGCCCATTTATATTGCCACTGTTGAAAGTTGCGCTGTTCACTGGGGAGAGTGTTTACTACTTGATGACACAGGAGGAGATGGAGGAAAGGAGATAGCTATAATCACTGGGGATCTGCCGTACTGGTTGGGAGATAGAGGCTCAGTAACAGAGGTTCCCGAAAGACAGAATCCTTAATGTTCCACAGGTTGAGCCAGCAGAGAATGGTGCGATGACTGGTACCATTCTCACCATGAAGAGAATGGTGTGATGACTGGTAGCAGTAGAACCATAGAATTATACAACAACTTGCACTTATATAGTGCCCTCTACGCCGAGTAATGTCTCAGAGCACTTAGCACAGAATAGCACAGGAGGAGACCATTTGGCCCTTTGTGTCTGTGCTGGCTCTTTGAAAAGAGCTGTCAAAACCAATCCCCATTGCTGCGCGCCCTCTCCATAGCCCTATAAACTTGTCCTCCCCAAATAATTATCTACCTCTCTCTTAAAAGTTGCTATCGAATTGGCTTTCAACAACCTTTCAGGCAATACATTCCAGTGTAAAAATTCTCCTAACCTCTCCTTTGTTTCTTTTAAAAACTATTTTAAATCAGTGTCCTCGGGTTACTGATCCACCCGCCTGTGGAAATAGTTTTGCTTTGTTCACCCTATCAAATCCTCTGATAATTTTTAAAACAACTTCTATTAAGTCTCCTCCTAAACTTCTCTGCTCCAAGCAGAATAATCCTAGCTTCTCTAGCCCCTCCTCATAACTGAAGTCTCTCATTCCTGGTACCATCCTAGTAAATCTCCTTTGCCTTAACATCCTTCCTAAAGTGTGGTGCCTGGAACTGAACACAGTACAGTACTCTAGCTGAGTGTTTCATAAAGGTTATCATCATAATGTGATGTAACTGCTAGCAGCCAATTGACATCTTTTCTGCTCTCTGATCCCAAACTATCTGGTGGGATATTTCAGTATCCCACTCTGATCCCAAACAATCTGTCCTCAGGAAAAGGCTTCAGTTTCATCCCCTTACATCCCCACAGCAATCAGTTTCAAACCCGGCATTACTCTGAGCTCTTTGGGCTTTTGTTTGACATCCTTTTTTTTTCTTGCAGAAAAAAACACCAGATATAGAAATAGGCTTTGAATGGTTTGCGCTTCAGGTATTTTGAAGAGCTGGTTTGTGTCAGAGTCTTTCCTGGAAATAGAGTTCATTGTGTTATCTCAATACGGCATAGTTTAAAACTGCTTCTTTCAGAAGTTACAAAGAGACCCCTCCCACTACCCCACTCCCACAGGAACAGATTCACATGCACGCAGTATCCTGCAAGTATGAACCGGCAGTCTGGAAAATTGTATTTTGTTGTTGAGGAAAGTCCATTATCAGTAGAAGAATATACTAGTAGTTTAAGCTTTCCAGCAATCACTGGAGACAGTATTTCAGTGATGTTAGATATCGCTCAGTATAAATATCTCAGCGTGTTTTCCTTGCTAGTGTTTCCAGCCTCAGTGGTGCCTGCATTATGGACCTTGGCCCTTCATCTCATTTCTGAACAAGACATTTTACTGTTGGAATCTCTATTTGAGGCACCTACATACTCAAGGTTGTAATTGAGGCAGTATTTCATGGTCTTTCTAGACCGTGAGAGGCTATTTTCTTCTGGCTTTATAGCTGGCATTTGTATCAAACAACACTGACACTGAAATCATTGAAGTGACACAGGACAAAGGAATGTACTTCACTGCCTTACAGTTGCCACTGAACTCTTAGAGCAGGTTGTGACTTGCTACTTTGTAAGCAACAGTGTACAAACCCATAAGGCTGGTAAAGGTGTTCTTGTTCGTGTTTGAGTCATGAACCAAACCTTACCAAACAGAATATGTTCAAACACAGCTCTTGATAACAAATCATAGCAAATGTTACAAAGTACAGGACAGAATGCCAGCTACTCTCTACACTGCAGTTAACATTTTCATGCTCTGATTGTTCATAACCTATAAATTCTCTTGCTGCCAGCCACCAAATCACCCACTAGAGCGTATTTAGAAATTAATCCAGCGTGTTTAAGTCATACATTACAGCCGTGGAGTGAAAAAGCCATTGAGTGGAGAATGAATGATTTTGATTGTTTACTTCATTGACATTTCCAGCTGTTCAAATGGGCGTGGGTGAAAGCTGAACATTTCTGCAAAGGATGAGAAATTCCTGCACCACATTTAATTTGTGCGAATTTGTAAATGTTGGCCATAGATTGAGATTGCAGAAAAATGCACAATTGGCGCTGTAGGTATTTGGCAGCTGCAGTGATCGAGAATGGAATTGAATCTGACTTGGTGATGATCGCCACTCCCTAGTCTAGGAATGCTGACTCCGACTCCGATATCAGGTAACTCAGAACAGGGTAAGGATCAAAGCTGAAAGCTTCCCACACTGTATGGCTCAGTTCCACACTAATTTATACACTGGTTTATTGGAGGGGCTATTTGATGAATTGGATGAAAGACTCAATGCTTTAGCTTCCAAGTTGTGTATAAGAATCATTCAGTCAATAGTCCAGAGACCCTGGAGTTTCTCTACATATTCTAGAGTATGTACACTGATCATGGTCATTCTACATACAGTACTGTAAAGTCTCTCTGTACATTCTGGAGGCTCTCTCTATACCCTAGAGACACTCTAGATACATAAGAGTCTTTTTACATACCTTGGAGTCTCCCTACATAACCCTGAATTCTCTACATATTCTGGTGTCTCCATATATCCTAATGTCTCTTTACATATCCAGAGTTTCTTTGTATAGTTAGAATCTCTCATACCCCGTAATCCTTCTACATTTTAGATGCTGGAACATCTTGTTTCTCTTCACTTATAATCCTCTCTAATGCCTTAATGTCATTTTGATGAAGGATGACAGGAAATATTCCAAGTATGATTGATGATCACACCTAAACATTTACTCCCTCTTTATTTCACCCTTTTTATTTCATTGCATTCATTGAAGACCTGTAGCACAGTGGTTAGAGCACCCGCCTTACAAGCGTGAGACCTGCGTGAGAGATGTGAAAAGCTCTGTATCAAATGCAAGGATCATTCTCATTCATTCTCATTCGCTACCTAATGGAACATACTTGGTCTAATTTGGTTAATTGGGCTGAGCAGGCACTTTGAGACGAATAGAAGATGTGAAAAACGCTATGTCAAATGAAAGGATTATTATTATTATCATTCTGGTCTGGCACTGTAGTACAAAAAGGATATTGGAGAAATCGAGAAGTTACAGAGAAGGGCAACCAAAATGATTGATGGAATGGAGGGACTGGACTAAGAGGAGCGAATAAGTAAATTGGGCATGTTTGCTCTGGAAAAGCGAATAGAGATGACGATTGTTGATTTATACAATTCTAAAGTGGCAAAACAATAGAGATCATGGCAGACTGTTTCAACTTGTTCAGAATAGTAAAAACCAGAGGATACAGTCTGCGATTGAAGCATGGTAAATTCAGAACAAATCTACGCAAACACTATTTCAGTGAGTGAATAATGAACCTGAGGAACAGGCTCACTGGGGAGATGATTGAAGTAGGAAATGTTGATTCTTTCAATCACAGATTAGGAAAAACCATTGTGGGACATAGTACTGTACATAGGTAGTTTAGGACATATGTGCATACAACCGCCAGGAAGGCGAAAGGTGAACTAGATGGACCTTGGTCTTTTCTCGCCTAGCATTTCTTATGTTCTGATGTGTCCACCTAATAGTTCTTACGTACTATATACTAATCTGTATTGAAGAATGGATCTTCTAAGGTTAGTGACATTGTTGCTAATCTTTTCAAAAGACTTTTACAATGCAAATGTGAAGTCAGATCTATTCAAAAAGATGTCAATGAAATCAACAAAAGTATGTAGCTACTGGTGACAGGATTCATTGGCATTTTTGTATAAATGAGTAAGTAATTATTGAAATTTCCACTGACAGAATTGGAGACTAGAATTGACATGAAAACACTATGTCAACTTGTTCTTAAGTACACATGCTGCATGTACATACTAGATGTAAGCATATTCCAAATTAGTCGCTAATTCAAAGTTTTTCAACAATTCCCATAATGTTGGTGATGTGAGATTATCACTGAAAAAGTTAAAGGGGAGTTTAGGGGTGATGTTGGAATGACCATTCACAACATTTAATTGGGAATTCAGTATCTGAAGAGGAATATGATATTTGAGAAAGTGGGTGGAGAGCAGGGAATTAGGATTAATGTACATTGGAAAGACAGATATCCGCACACATTGAGGCTAGTTGAATTGTGGATATGGAAACAATGCAACTTTCTCTAAAACATGATTTCCATGATTCCAATCTCTGATTCGATTTACTGCTCTTTAGAGGGTTCAACTGTGAACTGCTAATATAAGTAAATAGACCAGCAATAACAATCTTGTTGATTAAACCATTTCAATTGACACATTTACTTTCCTTAATAACTTGCTGTAAAGAGTCCTGTTTAAGCTATATACCCATGTATTATTTTGACTCAAATGTGCAAATTCTGATTCCGTTCAATCCCCTAGCATGGCAATGTAGAAAAATATAATTGGAAGACATTGGAAAAAACATTTCAAAAATGTCCGTTAAAAAAAACAGCCTCATCCTAGCTTGTTATTAGCCCTAAGCTTCCAAACAAAGGGATTTACAGTGACTGGACAGGAAAAAAGGCTGACATTTCTACCACTACCAGCCTATTATTAAAGTGAATAGAATAAGCTGCAGGATGTGTAGGATGACTTTGCCCGCACCTCTTTGACCTGTCACTCACTATCTGGTACACTGTCAGGAACAGAAAATGTTGTAAAACAAAGGATAAAAAAATGATTTGATACATGAATGCTTGTGTGAACAAAGGCTTATGATGTGTTTAGGATCAATAGGGTGCCCCGACTGTTAGTAATGCTTACAAGACTTTGCTTTCTCAGCTTTTTCCCTGGAGCTCTTCCCTAAATCAATGAATGATTTTGTTTTTCAAGTATTTAGACAGTTGGAGAGGAAGTTAATTTACCAGTTTCTTTACACTCATTTGGTTGCAAACTTTTATGTGCAGTACATGACTGGCACATTTAGAAAACCGTTGGTGATATTTCGAATTTGAAATACGAAGCCCTGAAATGGCTTGTTTCATGTATACATTGAGAACTGACATCCTTGTCAAAGGTACATTCAGTACTGGTACATTCAGAAGATTGAGCGATATCAAACTGAAAGAATCCCAGCTCATATCTTGAGTCAATGCATCCATCAGTAGTCCGACGAAGAGTCAAAAACGGAATCCAGAATTTGTGATCTGAGGCCATCTCATTAACAGAATTGTAATGAGTCTTCATGAGTCAATTTAATAACAGATCGATTCACTTAAATTTCTCTTGAGTGTTATAAAGAGCCAAAACATATTGTGTATATATAATACTGTACATATAAAATAATATAAAGGGAAGAATGCAACTCAGCATTTATTACACAAGTTAGGTTCCAAATACAGTACTTCCTATTGAATTGATTTAACACGTTAAAACATGAACTCATTGAATCTGCACTCATTGAAAATAATTGAGTAGGAGGAGATACATTGGCATATTGTTCATTGGTCATTCAGTGGGCAACTTGGGTAGAAAATTGAGATTCTCTGTTGTTTTCATTTGGATATTTTTGAATGCGCTGATCTTAGGATGAGGTACATTGTAAGAGTCTGTAGCATTTTTATGGTCATTCTTCATTTGTGAATTTAGAAGAGGGGTCTAACATGCAGGTAAAATGTAGTTTTTACAATGTGTCTATTAACATGGTTAACCTGGAGAAAGATTCATTTTCTCTCCACAGTTTAATTGCTGGTTATTTAGTCTTTAATAAACAAAAAGATCAGGTTAAATGATCCCATTTAACTTGCAATCGAATGCTAACCCTGTGCAATACACACACTACACTTCACTGCTAACAATTAGAAACCAAATGTATTGATAAAGCAGAAGTTGTAGGCACATCACAGTAGAAAGTAAAAATAAAATAATAATATTCCTGGCTTTTGATATAACACCTTATCACATCATCAAACAACAAAGCCCACATCACAGGATTTTACTATAAAATGCAATGACTGTATTTTATACACACATGCAGCAGCCAATTTCTGCACAGAAATATCCTACACCCTGCCAAGAAGTGAATGGCACATTTTATCTGGAGAATTTGTATACAGTAGCGCCATGTGATCTTAATGTACACCTGAATAGGCCTTGGTTTAAGGTCTGATTCAAAGGATGGCATTTCTGACAAAGCAACGCTCACCCAACACTGCATTGGAGTATCACAGTGACCTAAAGTCCCAACACAGGGCTCAAATCCCATCTTGTCTAAGATGGCAAGCTGGATTTTGCACCCAGATCCGGTCACTTTATTTTATAGACTGGCTAGTTAACAGAGGGACCTGCTGGGTGATTTCTGCCTCCAGTAGTTAGCACACTACGTCTGGTAAGTCCCCAGCAAACTGTACCTCTTTGATCATTCTTTTGGTCATTTTTCCCCTCTCCCACCTCAGCAATAGGTGCCCAGCCAGCAGTATCGAGCACTTTGAAATGTCTCCTTATGTGAAAGGCACCATATAAATGAAAATTGTATTATATTGCAACAAACAAGACTTACAAGATGAAACAACAACAAAATTGCACTTATATAGTGCCTTTCACGTCGGGAGGACGTCTCAAAGCGCTGAACAATTAGGTTGGGAGCCGAGCGGTGAGGGGAAGGGTCGGGGAAGGGGAAGGAGACTGGGAGAGGGGGAAGAGTTAGTGGTGGTGCTCATCCAGAAAGTGTCACCTCCTCCCTATCTAGTTTAACTTCTCTGCTATCTTCAATATCTCATTTACCTATATTTTAGCCATAACCAAGCTTAATCCTTTGCATGCAGTGGCAATTGCAGTCTTTCATGATCCACTTATTTGCTGGAAGAGGCTCTCTTGTTTCGCATTTTTGTGAATGAGATTATTTCCTAAAGGGCCTGTTTTTATATATTTTGGATGCTCAATGTAGCTGTTTTATTCTGCAACGTTAATCAGATCCAGCCAGCGCTCAATGATCAACCAACATCAAATCTGGCATGTGATCGATCAGTCCTCACTCAAATATCCCACCTGAGGTGATTTCCTATTGGCTTCAATTATGTCACTCTTTTACCCACTGCTGCATTGATTTCTATTGGAAACATGTCGCAATTTTATTACACAACTAATCTCATGTCACACTCCTAACCTCTGGAATGCCCTCCCTCCAGTACTCTGTCTTGCCACCTCGCCACCCTCCACTCCGCTTCTATCTGACTAAATCACATAAAAAACCAAGTGCCTCTCCACAACTATGGTCATTTTCCCCTTCTCCCTCCCCGCTTCTTCCTTGCTTGGCATCCAGTTTTTGTAAAGCACTCTGAGATATTATCCTCAATAAAGGGTGTGATATCAATACAACTTGTGGTTGACATTAGGGTTCCTTTGTCCTTCCTAAGCAACAGACTATTGATGTCTATGGTCCAATGTCTAGGATTATCCTGTTATAAGAGCAAACATTCAGAGTTTCTATGTTTAGCAGCATATTTTGTCTGTGGCATTTTCACCATATCTGAAAATGTTTCAATAGTTCAACAATTTTGTCTTTTTGATAGTAGTGGAGGGTCCAGGCATCCGCAATACTGCATTAGGAGGTTGATTCTGGATGTTGTTAGGGGAACAGAAAGATTTGTGGAACTAATACTACAATGACAAGTCTAAGATGTCCCGCTGGCTAATTCATGTTCCCGGATTCTTACTTCATCCTCAGTATGCTGGGTTCATTTTTAATAATCGGCATAGGAGCTGGGTTTCCATGGTAACCGTGAGTGTAGGATGGGAAGGAAAAGCTATGTTAGAATGTCTTGGAGCAACTAACAAGAAAGGACCAGATCTTTCAGGCTCAACAGAGGACAGTAGTTTCAAACATAACCAACCATGTTAACCCCAAGGGTGGCCAGAGGCACAGTATCCAGTGTTAATATTACTGAGTTTTACTTATTTGAAAACAATCAGTTAAATGAAAACACGATAAACAAAAAGTAAATGCTGTAATCACATAATAAGCCACCCATTCAGTTTGATAATAATAATAATCCTTGGGTTTGATAGAGCGCTTTTCATGTCTTCTAGACGTCTCAAAGCACTTCACAGAATATACTGTAAAGTGAATTGACTGCATATTTGTGGGTGAAATGGGGCAGCCAATTGTGCACAGCAGAGTCCCACACACAATCGTGAAATTAGTGACCAAATTATTATTGTTTATTTTTCAGGGATTATTATTAGACTTAAGGAAACCCGCCCAAGGTTGTTGAAATACCTCAAAGTGATTCAGAGCAATTACTGTGAACTGTAGTGACAGTTTATTTGCCAGTAAATCAATTTGCACACAACAATTTCCCACAAAGATCCATAAAGTGAATGACCAATTTTATTTGGAGGATTGTGGGCCAGGACACTGGGAGAAACTCTTCACTTTCTCTTTAAGAGTTCTAAGAACCTACGCTGAGTGAAGGGTGCCAAATAAATGCAAGTTGTTTTGAATCATGCCATCCTTAATCTAGATGTAGAGAAATTCCTCCTGAGCCTAGATCTCTATTTTCTTAGCCTTTCAGAGTGTCTAGAATTTGGCAAACTATCTCATCCATGTTAGGGTCTCCCAAAGCACATCATGTGGGCAAGCACTACACTGCTCTGCCGGTAAAGGAAGCATTCCATGTCTAAATACCAAACAGAGCGAGGATACAGAGGCATGAAGAGGAAGAGGTGCAAAAGGGAAGAATATTACTTTATCAGCAGAACATGATTAGAGGTTCTCGACATCTCAGGGTATTTATACAGAGTAGTATGCAGGAGCTCTGTTGTTAGGACCTAGGTGCACGTAGCATCTATAGGAATCCTCAAATATGTGCCCACTCAGTGGAAAATCAGATCAATGTACAGATTTCGTGAATAACACCAGAGTGCAGCTCTATGTTCAGGTATAAGTTAAAGTAACTAACAATCTGCAGTTCATTTGTAACCATGCTTCCATGACCTTGTAGCTGAAATACAATGTGAACAGTTATTAGATCTTGCTGACGTGGTATCTGGAATCCATTCAGTTCTAGCTGTTAGTGTGACGGAGATTAAAGGTGGTTTGCTGTTTTGGTGCATGAAGGATTATCAGAGATTTGGGTTTTATCCAGACTGTTGTTAGCCACTTCAAGGACTAAACTGCCTACTTTACAGAAGCTGCACTATTTACCTTGTAATGTTTTAGAGTTAGGGCAAGAGTAATGGCAGTGGTGTTCTTGAAATGCAAATTGGACATACCTACAACAACAAGAATATAACATTATATCTGTATCGTGCCTTTCACGTCGGGAGGACATGCCAAGGCTCTTCAAGTTGAAACAAGCATCATTCTGCCTTTCTACCCTGTGAGAAGCAGAAGATGACAGAGATGACAGAAACTCCTACTGTCCTTGAAAAAAGGCAAATAACAGTAGTATTGTCCAATTTATCAGCAATGACTCACTGTCTCAATGAGGCACTGGTGTGTCTGTTTTATCCTCTACAAAGTCACAGTGAGTGACACGCATTAGGAACTGAGCTCAGATTGAAATGGAATTCATAGACATGATGAACACAGAGGATGGAGTGCACAGACATGTTTGGTGCACACGAGTGAGTACACAAACATGACTGGTGTACATAGATTTGAGTATATTGACATAAGGTATATGCACAAATTTAAAAATTTCACTTTGAAATTCTCTGTTTATCTCTTTGTTTATCAGAGAGATAAACTTAGCACAATATACCTCAGAATCTATAGAACTGTCATTTTTTCCTGACAACTTAAACAAAGCATGTATCACATACCAGCAGCATCTCCGGTTACCTTCACTGGGGCATTTAAAAACATTGGCCAAAGTCTCGTTGGTTATATCAAATGCTTGCATTTCAAGCAGATTAAGTTTTTAAACTTTAAGTGTGACAATTTACCTCTTGGTCTGTTGTTGGTGATTTCCTTGTCAGACATTGTGTGACAGGACAACCTTTGTGACTTGCTCTGCAGTGAAAATACCCTTGGTGAGGTTGGCTCAGGTTCCCCTTGCCACTGTTGGAGCTTCTTTTGATTGCCAAAGCAAGTGCCATATGAAGATTTCTGTATAATTATCTACCTGATAGTCAGATTACAAAATTAACCATGATCATTTTGCAAACTTTGAGGCTTGCGTGCACCTTCAGATCTACCCTGACAACAAACCAGTTTCTATGCACTAAACATGATCTCAACAGTAATTACAAGATGCCAGATGGACTTTATCATGTTAAGGCTGACTTTGGTCTACAGATTATGTAAGGGTGTTGGCTACTATGATTTCATACCTAACATACCCATTATGCCCAAGGAGTCATCCATTCATCTTCTCATTCTTTTTGAATAGTCTTGGTAACTCGGATTACTAAAAATGCATGAATCGTGAACCAAGTCAATCGTGTGCATGATTTAACTCTCGGTGTTAAAGTTAGCTTGCACCTTTATAGATCAGAGACACTTAATTTGGTTTGCTCACTTATTGTATTGAGATGGAGTAAAATATTTTCAACACAAATATACAGTCAATTCACTTTGTGAAGTGCTTTGAGACATCTAGAAGACGTGAAAAGCACTGTATCAAATGTAAGAATTATTTATTAGTATTTAAAGTGGGGTTTGAATTAACGATTACACATCACTAACCTGCAACATTATAGTCAAGATTTCTGAACTACCAAGGGGCCATTGTAATTATGCAGGTTATCCAAGTGGGATAGATAGCTGAAGAACAGGGTGTGAGTATCTTCTGTAGAGCTGGGGATTTTGATGGGTTCCCATTTCAATGACATAGCATGACTTTTTAAATTGCTGCTAGATACTAATAAAGTCTTGATCAGTTTGTATAGTATGTGAAGTGACTGATGTCACAATCTAACAATAATAATAATCCTTACCTTTGACATAATACCTTATCAAGTGGCAGAAATATTTCAAAGCCCTTCACAGGCTGCAGCCACTATATATTGCAGGCAAACAATGCCATCAGGGTTAATGGAGATGGACAGAGAGGAGGAATCCATAGAGATAGTGTGGTCAGAGAAATGGGAGTGGGGGGGCAATCAAAGGTAGTCAATCAATGAACTTGGCAATACAATACATGTCTGCATGTGATCCTACTGATTAAGGATTGATTATTTTTAAGATGGGCTGCTTCATGTTGAAGACGAAATAGCTGTCAAAATCAGCTTGGCTCCTAGCAAATCAAGCAATGCTTGTGAGCTGCATCTTTTCTGGATATGTATTCCAGTTCTTAATTAAAGCTGACTTTACGCAACAGATTTGATGGAGTAATAATTGTTTTATTCCTTGTAGACTTAATTAAAGGGGCTCGCCTCAGATTTTGCCATGTTGCAGATGGAATATCCATAACAGATGGCCCTTATGGAGCACTGTGAAATGGAGCAGCTGTCAAATAGAAATCTATATGTAGTCCATGGGAGTCCATGGCACCCTACAGGCACCATAGATTATAGGATAATAGGACTTTTGGCAACTTCCTTCAAATGCACGCTGCTATTTCACAAGCAGGGAGATTGATTTGATGTACACTTTACAATGGACTCCAGCAGTGTGGTTATAGTAACAGCTTCAAAGATCACACACTAGGCACAAATTGATTAAATGGTAAAATTTACATCTATAGTCCTTCTACCAAGGTACATGGTGAGCAAGAGGAAGAGATATTGTGATTTTGAACCAGTGTTTTTTTTTCCTCATTATTTATCGGAATTCTTCTCTCACAATTTTTCAGTGAGTTATCTCAGTTTTCTCTTTCTGGCGTAGAATTTAAGGGACATTTCTACAATCTCTGCACATTCAGTCTCTGGTCTAACCTATGTAACCACTGCGGTGTAAATGAATGGTTTAAAAAGGCAAATAAAACAAAGCTGATATTGTATGAAGCAATTTCTAAACTGCTAAAAGAATTTATCATGTTCAGTAGCTTTGATTGCAGCATTCTGAAACATCATTGGCCCCAAAGGTCCAAAGAAATGAACTCATTGCAGTAATCCTGCCTGTCTGATCAGCAAAGTCAGTTTCCCCCGCTTAACATGTCATAGGAATGGGATATGTTTAAGAATTTCAAATGGCTATTGGAACTAGGACCACAACAGCATTTAAAAAAGTCAATTGGATAAGTATTTGAAGCGAAAAATAAATAAAAGGGTAAAGAACAGAGTAAGGAATTGAACTTAGGGTACCGAGCACCCACAGAGGAATGTGGCTCGGAGGCTGAATGTCCTATTGCTGCACTGTAATTTCTATGATTCTGTGAATCATCATCACTGCCAAACTTCATTTTCACAGAATGACTTTTACGTTATGTAAAGTAGAGCACCGTGATTTGCACAGAAGACTCCCTTGAGCAGCAGCCCCTCTCACCACAAAGGCTGCTTGCTGAACAAGACTGCCCTCATTGATAGTTGTTGAGCTTTACAAGTTGGATGCAAGGAGCCAAAGTGCATTTTTCCACTTCAAAGCCAATATAACCCACAGTTTGCTGTAAATCACAAGTTAAATAAGATTAAATACTTCTGGTACACACAGGCTCTTTTAGCCACATTAATCAGCATGAGGGAAAGGATGTTATTCAGCAGCAGAACGTCTTGCGATCAAAAGAAAAGAAGAATAAAAAAAATCTAGGTGAATGAGCTTTCATCTTTTCACTAGCAAACTACCATCTATTCGGCATTTGATTCATAGTAATGATGTCTCAGCAGAGATATGCTCCTTATTAATGTCAGTAATTACACATTGGCTTAGAATTGGTCTCTGAAATTGCTACTTTATTACATTTATATAGCACTTGTCAGTGGGGTAGTGTCTCAGAGTGCTGAATGAGAGGTGATCATAGGCATCATTGAAGAGGAAAGTCTTGAGGTGCCAACATCCAGTTCCTGAACATGCAGGATTCTTGAAAAACATTGGCAAACTGAACAGATAGCATACAACAAATGATATTTGGCTAGAGCTTTTCACGTTGGGAGGATGTATTGAGATGGTGGATGGTCAGAGATTTGGTGACATGGAGCAGCCTGCTGAGTGGAGGGAGAGAACAGGTCTATATAGAGTTAGCAGGTCACAGAGGCAGGGACGAGCAAGCCCATGGAGGGCTTTGAAGGCGAGGATGAGGATTTTGAATTCTATCCTCTGGGGCATGGGGAGCTAGCGAAGCTGGGCGAAGGCAGGGTGATGAGGTCCCATAACCTGGAGCGGAAGAGGGCAATCTGAGGCTTGTGGAGGGAAGAGTTGGGAAGGCTGACGCGGGAGTTAGAGTTGTTGTTCTTGGATGTAATGAAGATGTGGAGGATGACATTTCTAAGAGGCAATCGGTATGCAGCCATTCAACAATGGATCTAGGATAATTGCATAACAGTGGATAATTAATTTAGGCGGCATGTGGAATGTAGCTGACATGTATATTCTTATATTATTTAATTGGTATATTAAAACAACAAAGACTTGCACTCATTTAGCCCTCTACATGCAGGACAGTGTCTTAGAGTGCCTAAAGGAAATGGTTGGAATTTATAAACGCTATTCTTTTGCCATAGTGACCCAAGTGTGGAGTCCTGTAGCTCAGTGGTTAGAGCACTCACCTTACAAGCTTTAGATTTGCATTAGATTATAGGTAGCTCAGGGCGAAACCTGGCTGCCTAATAATAATCCCTCCAAAAAATCACAAAAATAAAATTGGTAATTTCAATCCACGACTGTTTTTGGGACACTGCTGTGCACAATTGGCTGCCGCGTTTCGCCCACAAATATACAGTCAATTCACTTTACAGTATATTCTGTGAAGCGCTTTGAGATGTCAATAAGACATGAAAAGCGCTATATCAAATGCAAGGATTAAGTGTTTCGGAAAAATTATGGATCACGTGCATGTTTAATCATACAGCATTAGGTTGTGGTCAAGAACTTGATTGAGCGAATTCATTTTCAGAATTGATTGAAATGTTTAAGTGTGAGATACAACATTATACAATTACATATGTATAGTGCCTTTCATGTCAGGAGGACGTCCCAAGGCACTGGACAGATACTGCTTCAGACCTGAGCTGAGGCCAGGGGGATGGGGGGGGGAAGGAGTTGCTGATGGGTCCATCAAAGAGCAGAGTCTTGAGGTGAGACTTGAAGGAGGTCAAGGAGGGGGCGAGGCAGAGGGACTTTGGGATGGAGTTCCAGAGGTTGAGGGCAGAGTGACTGAAGGCTCGCCCACCAATGTTGGGCACGAGGGGTCGGGGGACCTGGAGCAGACCAGAGCCTGCTGAACGGAGGAGGCGGGCAGGTTGGTAAGGGGATAGGAGGTCACGGATGTAGGGTGAGGCGAGGTTGTGGAGGGCTTTAAATGTGAGGACCAGGAACTTGAATTGGATCCTCTGGATGATGGGGAGCCAATGCAGTTGGGCAAGGATGGGGGAGATGGGGTCACAGAGTTTAGAACGGTAGAGGACACGAGCCGCAGAGTTTTGAGATAGGCAGAGATAGACAGAAATGTGGGTAGGAAATGCATTGAAAGATATGGAGAATTAAGGGAAGGTAGGGCAATTGGATTAAAGGAAATGTCATCATCTAACACAATGGCAAACAAGTTCAGTGAACCTCATTTTAACATCTCATGCAAAAGATGATGCATTTAGTGTACAGCAGCATGCCTTAGCATTGTGCTGGAGTGCCAGCTTATCTGTGAAGCTTGTACCTACAACCTCCTGTGTCACCAACTGCTTCCAACTGAGCTGCTGATTTCTGGATGAGCTGGAGCTGATGGAGGGGTAGCTGTGGAGCTCGCCGACAACACTGTTTCAGAAATCAAGTCTAAAAGTGACGAGGTGTGAATCAGGATTTTGGCTGTATTGTAGCCATGACATATAACATGATAATTACCACCTTTTATGTGTTGCCTCTTTACAAGCTGCTATGCCAATGTTATAGCTTTCTTTTAAAAAAAAGCCACAAGCTTCAACTAATATTCTGACTTATGAATATTAGATTTTGCACAAGTGACTTTTCCGCAAATTATATTCTTTCTCGCTTTCGGGAGTGACAGTTGCATTTGGAGTAGTTTCACTTCCACAGTATCTTTTTCTTCTTTTCCATTCAGCCTGAAAAAAGCAGGTCACTATAAATGTGTCATGTGCTAAAAAAGGCAATGCTACAAGATCCTTTATTATCATCACTCACTTCAGCACAGGGATCCGAACAATGAGACTAATCATAGGGTTCTTTTCTGTATTAGACGCTGTTTTAAAAAAAATCTCAACTCTCCCCTCTCTGCTGCAATGATTCAGTTTGCAGTCTTAACTGTTCACAAAGAGGCTACAATATTAACAGTGCAAATAGTACATTCTTCGCCCACAAAATATACAGTCAATTCACTTTACAGTATATTCTGTGAATTGCGTTGAGACAGCTAGAAGATGTGAGAAACCCTATATCAAATGCAAGGATTATTATTATACATTGTCATTAGAGTATACACACAGCTTCTATTTTAAGATGCATTCTCTCTTAAGAATGGCTTTCTTGCTTTCTTGAAGAATCTATCTTCTGATAGATTCTTTGTTGAAATCACAGCCCATATCCTTTCCCACACTTGACTGTGCAAGCCCTTTGACATTACCTTGTCCCTGGTTGATTGACTTCAAGATCCTCCTTCTGACCTTCAAATCCCTCCAAGTCACTCTTACAATCTCCTCCCCTGCACTCTCCAGCCCACTGCCCCTGCTCTGCTAATTTGGGTCTGCTGCAAGTTCCCACTCCCTCAGCCACAGCATATGTGCTTTTAACCTCTCTGCTGCCACTCTCCCAGTCTCTGGAACTACCACAAATTCTTGTCTTACATCCTCCTTCCCGTCTTTAAAACCCTTTCACTCTAACATCCTTTAGATGAAACGTTAAACCCAGGTGCAGATCTCATCCGATGGATGGTAAAGATCCCATGGGAATATCCAAAGAGAAGGGAGTTTCTTCTGGTGTCCTGGCACAGATACAATTGGTCAAAAGACAAATTTAGCATGAAAGAGTATGCTTTAGTGAATAGAGATAAGCACTCTGAGATTCTACCTTGCATGAGGGGAGCTACGTAAATGCAAGTTGTTGTTGTCACTCAATTCATGGCTGTTTGTGGAACATTGCTATGTGTAAATTGGCTCCTGCTTAAGCCTGACATTTGCTGGGTTTTGAAGGTCACTGAGAAACAATAATCATTGCATTTGATATAGCGCTTTAACAACAATAACAACAAACAATGTAATGATTAGGATTATTAATACAGTATTATTATTTTAACAAGCACAAATCTGTTCAACATGCTCAGAATTGGAGGCAGTATTCAGGTCTGAAGAGAGAGCCAGAGACATTGCACCAAATATGCTTCAGTGAATAAACATAGAGGAAATAGGAGCCAGAAAGAAGAGCATGAAAGGAAACAAACTTTAGCCAGAGAGCACGTGTGAACACATGTAATACCGCCTGTAAGGAGGACTGTTCAGAATTGGCACTTAGAGAAAAATTATCTTTACTTCCAATTATGCAATAAAGTGCCTAAAACATCCAGATGCCTCAAAGAGTTTCACAGATAATTGCTGTCAAGTGTGGTGCAATATGTATTGCTAGGCTACTATGCCACCAACTAACCATGACAACCATGAAGTGAATATCTTAATCTATTTGGAGAATAGGAAGAAACCCACTTTTTGAATAGTGTCCTGAGATCTTTAACATGTATCTGAAGAGGCAGATGACTGGGCCGGATCGTAGCTGGGTTGACTCTCGACATGAAAGGCACTAAATCAAATGTAATGATTACTGTCTGATACTAATACCGTACTAGTGGTTTAGCTGTGAGTTGTGTGCTTGCTGCTGCACAGCATGCAGATATAACGTGAGTGGCATTTCTAATGCAATCAAATTCTTTTGAATTTTCCAACAACAACTTGTGTATATGTAGCACCTGGGGTAATGCCTCACAGCATTTCAAACCCAAATTATGGTGCAGAACTAGGGTCCGTCGATATGGAAATTTTCCGATTTCGATATATCGATGGGCTCATATCGATATATACCGATATATCGATATTTTCGGGGTTGTTATACTGCGCATGCGCGCATTCGGGAGCGCGCGCGCATTCGGGGCACTGAACTAAAAGACCTAGAATGCTCATCTCCCCACAAGGTGTCTCCACCAATTGTCCGAGGTACATTTTGGTTGGTCCTCGACGCGACGAGAGAATGTGTGACAGGGGAGAGAGAGGGACAGGGGAGAGAGAGACAGAGAGAAGGGAGAGAGGGACAGAGAGAGAGAGGGACAGGGGAGAGAGGGACAGGGGAGAGAGAGGGACAGGGGAGAGAGGGACAGGGGAGAGAGAGGGACAGGGGAGAGAGAGAGGGAGTGGGAGGGAGGATGTGGATCTGGCTCAGGTGTTGGCCTATCTCCTCAGGAGGTAAATATCTCTCTCTCTGTGTGTCTCTCACACTCACTCTCTCCATCTCTCTCTCTGTCTGTGTCTCTCTGTCTGTGTCTCTGTGTCTCTCTCCTCTCTCACATCCCCCCATCTCTCTCTCTCTCTCTTTATCTGTCTGTCTGTCTGTCTTACTGTATATTACCACATTCCCC
Organism: Hydrolagus colliei; assembly: GCA_035084275.1. Taxonomy (NCBI): domain Eukaryota; kingdom Metazoa; phylum Chordata; class Chondrichthyes; order Chimaeriformes; family Chimaeridae; genus Hydrolagus; species Hydrolagus colliei. The sequence continues at coordinate 121,252,119 of CM068742.1, read as the reverse complement.
CCATCTCTCCCTCCCTCTCTTCCCCCCCCCGTCCCTCCCTCTCTTCCCCCCCCCCCGTCCCTCCCTCTCTTCCCCCCCCCCCATCTCTCCCTCCCTCTCCCCCCCCGTCTCTCCCGCCCCCCCGTCTCTCCCTCCCTCTCCCCCACCCCGTCTCTCTCACCCTCTTCCCATACACCTTGTATACCTGTATATTGTATTCGAGGACTATGCAATATGGTGGCTTGCACCTCGGTCTGTGCATTGTGTATAGAGATGAGCAATCTGGGTCTTGTAGTTCAGTGCGCGCGCATTCGGATGTGTGTGCGCATTCCGTGCTCTAGGCCCAGGAGGTTGCAATGCCGGCGACAAGATAAGCTGGAAAAGATCGCATTATACCGATAATACCGATATATCGCCGGAAATGATATACTGGTATTTACGATATACCGATTATTTTTATATATCGAATTTTTCGATAGATAAATATATTTTAAATTCTGATATCGGCATATCGATATGAAAATTATATCGATATAACCGATATATCGATATATCGCCAGACCCTTTGCAGAACCATAGTACCCTGTATCCTACGAGCATGTGAAGTGACGGGTTCTGTGATGGAGCAAAAGATGCCTTTTATCTGTGAAGACAGCAGTTTCCTTGAAACCTACTTAAAATGTACATCACATAACAAATCTTCATTCTCATTGCAAACCTATGTTGAGCCTCTTAAAAAGTGATGTGCATACTCAACTCTAATAAGTACATTAAAAGTCATGTGCTTTGATCAGAGGGAAAGGCTTATAAACAAGATAAACATGTACGAAAACAAAATTGAGCATTTCTATGGATTAAATTCAGTTCACGTCTGCTACTAACCATTAAAGATAGATGGATCTAACTTGACAGTAAACAATCCACTGATGGAGGCTCTTAGATTTTTCTTATATTAGAATTCAAGAATGTCTCAAATCAAATGTTCTCTTTGACAGCTCCTGTTATTGTCATCCCACCCAAGCCAATCCAGAACGTGACTGGTTCCCAAGTCTACTTGGTCTGTGAAGTCAAAGCAGTTCCGACTCCTATTATCACTTGGAGGAAGGTAAGACGTACATTCAGTTTACACTTCAGCAATGTGTGGTATGTTTCATCACTGTTGCCAGTGAATAACTTAACAGGCAAAGCTGCATCTTAAATTATAATCATGTTTTCACAAGTTTTATCCTTGATTAAAAAAAACAGAACTTGTTGGCGATGCTGCATCTCTGACCTCTACTTTGTGATTTCCAAGATATGGTTTTCCTGTTGCTTGTTCACTTAGGACCTTCCTGCCCAACTGGGGTTAAAAAGAGCAGGGTTAAAAAGAGCTGAATGGAAAGAATGGCATCCCCACACCCATTCTCTCCATAACACCATGTCTAGGTGTAAACAGTAAACTAAAACCTGGTCACAGATTTTAACTAAGAGGCTTCTCAATATTTTGATGGTAAACTGCAATCAAATCCCGAGAAACGCATGTTGAATGTGTGACCAACTTGTGTGCGTTTGTGGGACGAGGGGTGGGGTGTACTTCTTGCACACCAAAGTCATTCATATTCAATGCTAACAGAATTTATAATAATAGAACAATAATCTTTGCACTTGATATAGTGCCCTCTTCTCATATCATTGAGACAACAACAACAACAATTTACATTTATAGAGCGCCTTTAACGTCGGGAGGACGTCCCAAGGTGCTGAACAGGAGGCGTGTGACCCGAGCTGGGAGGGGAGTGTATGGGAAGGGGTGAAACACGAAGGGGAGGTAAAAGAGTTCGGGGTGGAACAAAAGGCACGATCGAAGAGGAAAGTCTTCAAACCGGCCTTGAAAGAGGAAAGGGAAGAGACGAAGCGGAGGGATTGAGGGATGGCATTCCATAAGGTGGGAGCGGAGAAACTGAAGGCCCGGCCTCCGATGGTGGGGCGGTTCGGGCGGGGGGCTTGGAGCAGGCCAAGTCCTGTTGAACGGAGGGTCCGGGTGGGCGTGTAGGGGGAGAGTAGATCGGTTAAGTAGGGTGGGGCAAGGCCGTGTAAGGCCTTGTAGGTGAGGACGAGGATCTTAAACTCGATCCTCTGGAGGATGGGGAGCCAGTGGAGACGGGCGAGGGTGGGGGTTATGTGGTCGCGGAGGCGGGTGCGGGATAGTACACGGGCTGCAGAGTTTTGGATGACCTGCAGCCTATGAATGGAGGAACTGGGGAGGCCGACTAGGAGAGAATTTCCGTAGTCCAGCCGTGAGGTGATGTATGCGTGCACAAGTGATATACTGTAAAGTGAATTCATTGTATATTTGTGGGTAAAGTGCTGCAACCAATTTGCACAGCAATGACCTACAAACAGCTGTGAAGTGAGTGACCCATTTTATTTAATAATCATCCTTGGATTTAATATTGCACATTTCACATCTTCTAGGCATCTCAAAGCACTTCACAGAATATACTGTGAAGTGAATTGACTGTATATTTGTAGGCAAATCGCAACAGCCAATTGCGCACAGCAGTGTCCCACAAACATTCATGGATTGAAATGACCAATTTATTATTGTTTTTCTTTGGAGGGATTATTATTAGGCATGTGAGGTAAGGGAACTTGCCCAAGGGTTCGTCTTGCCTGGAATCGAACCCAGGTCTCTCACTTGCAAGGCGAATGCACTAACCACTGAGCTACAGGACTGCTCCAATTTGGGAAACTGTTGGTCAGGAAATTGTCAAGAAATTGCTAAGTATAAACTGCAGGTTAAACGGTGATATAGTATCTTGTTTCATTACGAATCTCTAGTTCTTTACAGTCCAGCTGCGAGGCTTTTATTTCATCCAGAGATCAGCCAACAAAGCCAGTCTATAATATTCCTGCCCAAACAACCCCCACTCCTCCCCACCCATTACTCCCAGATGCCTCTCAAGGTGAGTTTCACAAAGTAATGTTACAGGCACCATCCCTCTTGAAATAAGCAACAACAACAAAATTACATTTATAGAGAGCCTTTCACGTCGGGAGGAGAGAGCCTTTATAGAGACTTTTCACGTGGACGTCCCAAGGTGCTGAACAGTTAGGTTGGGATCTGAGCAGGGGGTGGGGGGTGCGGGGTAGGGGGAAGGAGAGTAGGAGAGGGGGGAGAGTTAGGAGGGGAGCAGAAAGCACGGTCAAAGAGGAAGGTCTTGAGACCTGCCTTGAAGGAGGAAAGGGAGGAAGCGAGGTGAAGGGATTGCGGGATAGAGTTCCAGAGTGTGCGGGCAGAGATTCTGAAAACCCGGCCGCCGATGGTTGGGCGGTTCGGTCGGGGGACTCGGAGTAGGCCTGAGTCTGCTGAACGAAGGGTACGGGCAGGCTGATAGGGAGTCAGCAGGTCAGAGAGATAGGCGGGGGCAAGGCTGTGAATGGGCAAGGCTGTAAGGACGAGGATCTTGAATTCGACCCTCTGGGAGATGGCGAGCTAGTGGAGACAGGCGAGGGTGGGAGTGATGTGCTTGCAGAGCCTAGTGCGGGAGAATACACAAGCTGCAGAGTTCTGAATAATCGGCAGCTTGTGAAGGGAGGAGCTGGAAAGGCCGACGAGTAGAGAGTTCCCGTAGTCAAGCCTTGATATGATGAATGCGTGGATGAGTGTTTTGGCAGCATGGGGGGTGAGGTAGTGACGGAGTCTGGCAATGTTGCGGAGGTGGTGAAAGGCTGTACCGGTCATGGTGTGAATTTAGGGGAGGAAGGACAGTGCGGGGTTGAACAAGACGCCGAGATTCCTGAATGGCTTTGAGAGGTGGAGAGTGCAACCTTGAATGCTGATGTTGCCAGCGCCTGAGGTGCGGAGGTGCTGACGTGAGCCAATCAGGAGGGCCTCAGTCTTATTGACGTTTAGTTGGAGGAAGCTGTCCCTCGTCTTGGACTTAATGTCGGACAGACACGCAGTCAGAACGCCAGTAGTCCTGGAGTCGAGCAAGTGAAGTGAGGTGACAAACTGATATTATTGTTGCTTGAATTCAAGCTGATTTTTTATACATTGCTGTGTCCCCAAAATGTTGTGTTTCTCTAGAACTCAGTGACCTTCTGAGATCAGAAAACTGTCACTTGGAAAGAATTTTAATATTTAATAGCCCACAAAGCTGTTCCGATCCTGTTCTCAACATGGCCATTATTTCTCTTACCCCTGGTTGAAGGCGACCATAAATCACATGGCCCTGAGTGACGTTCTGAGATTAGTAGGCTGCCTATATGATAGATAACTACAATAACAATCTTGCTGCTACACCTTTAGAATGGGAATTCCCGCTATGGAAACATGGCAAAAAGATTCCAGTTTTTAGTGAACGACAACTTGCACTTGTAAAGCGCCTTGGGACGTCCACCCGAGATGGAAGGCACTATACAAATGTAATTTTGTATTTGTATTGTCTTAAAAAGTACCTTATACTCTATATAGGAGCAACTTAATACACTTTACAGTAATAAGACACAATATCAAATGCAAGGATTATTATTAGTATTATCAGAGTTACAATGGTATCTGTGCTGGTGGGAAATGTCCAATGGAAGGTGATGTCCAAAGGTGCAGTCAAAGGGATAGCTTTTTAGGTATGGTATGAGTTGAAGGGAAGTATGAGGTCAAGGTATTCAAAGGGTCAAAAAGGTGAAAGCTTGCTTGCCCATTGATAGTAGTGTAGAGGAAACAGAGGACAAGAAGCAGGGCCACAGGGGATCAAAGAGATAGGGCAATAATAATAATAATAATAATAATCCTTGCAATTGATAGTTCACTTTATGATGTTGTTGAGAAGTCTAAAAGCCTACACAGCCTACAAATTGGATTGACTGCATTTATGAGTTGGCCTGTGAAATCAAAGCAGTTCCAACTCCTTCAATTAAACCTCATTAAATTGAGATCCCATCTACCTGTTCAAGTGGATGTTAAAGATCCCATGGCGCTGTTTAGAGGCAGATGGGAGTTTCTCATGGTGTCCCAGTCAATAATGCTCCAAATAAAAATGATTGGGTTACTCACTCCGTAGCTGTTTGTGGGACGCTTCTGCTTGCAACTGACAGCCATGTTTTTCTCCCAAAAAACACAGTGACTGCAAATTACAGCATATTCCATGAAATGCTTTGAGACATCCCAACAACATGATAAGGCTCTATGAAATGCAAGGATTATTCATAATACAGTATAATGTATTTGTGGATAAAATGTGGCAGCCGAGTTGCGCACAGCAATGTCCCACAAACAGCCATGATGTGCGTGGCCCATTTATCACACTGAAAAATCACTTTTTTTTGACAAAGCACTTACATTACCATAGATTCTACAGTGCTTCTGGTCACATGGTAACCAAACCCTCTGTTGATACCTTCATAAAGCAGCTTCTCTGAGGCACTTTTGGAACCGACTGGCTTTCTGAGGAAAAGCACCAGAAATCATGATAGTATTTCTAAACCTCAGATTTTGGTATAGTGCCTTTTATGTCAGAAGGACATCCCAAAGAGCTTCGCGTGATATGCTGTACTATGAAGTGGAATGTCTGCGTGTTTTGCGGTTGAATGACAGCAGCAAAGGAATTCTCCTTGGCTGATCCCTCATCCGCCTGAATAACATGACACATAGTTCGTGCTGAAGCTGTAACTGGGGCCATTATCGTTCTCCTGGATGTTATCCTAGGAGTAACCTCCTGGAACAAATGTCGCTCATGTGTTAGAGAACCTGACAGAGCTTGTTATATTATTATGGCAGAAGTACACAGCCCTGTTTTCATGCAGATGAAACACTAGGATCCACTCCGACTCAGTTATATATTAATTAGGACTGTTAAATAACAGCAGAATCAGCTAGTTTTTATGACTATTATCCCATGTGGTCTAAATATAAATGTTGCAATGGATATTACATTGTTAAAATAACGTTAACATCTTCCTAATCTCGTTCTTTCTTTATGTCCGGTGAGTTCTAAGAAACTCAGCACTTAGTCACCAGACACATAGCTATAATCAAAAGAAGATCAAAGAACAACAACAACAACAACTTCGATTTATACAGCGCCCTCCATGCTGTACGGCGTCTAAGAGCGCTTCACAATAGCGGATCCCGGGACCGAGCCAGGGGTAGAAAGGTGACCAAAGGCGCAGTCAAAGAGAAAGGTCTTCAGCTGGGACCTGAAACTGAGAAAAGAGGGGGCAAGACAAAGGTAGTGAGGAAAGGAATTCCAGAGCCTTGGGGCATAGTGGCCAAAGGCACGGCCCCCGAGGGTGGAGCAGAGGATTCGGGGGACATGGAGGAGGCCAGACCCAGTGGAGCGAAGGCAATGGGAGCTGGTTTGAGGAGAGAGGTAGGGGGGTGCAGAGGAGTGGAGGGATTTGAAAACAAGGGTGAGGATCTTGAAATTGATCCTCTTGGGGATAGGGAGCCAGTGACGTTTTGCAAGAACTGGGGTAATGGGGGAGTGAAGTTTGGTGCGGGTGAGTATGCGGGCGGCAGAGCTTTGGATGAGTTGGATTTTATGGATTGTGGTGGAGGGGAGACCGGCGAGGAGGGCTTTTGAATAGTCCAGCGTGAGGTAACGAAGGTGTGGACCAGAGTTTCAGCGGCTTTTGGGGTGAGGTATTGCTGGAGACGGGCGATCAGTCGCAGGTGGAAGAAGGCGAACCTGACGCCAAGTTTGTACACAGGTTCGGAGAGTTTCAGGGGGAGACCGATACAGTTTGATACAGTTTGAGACATAGATCTACTAACATAGATCTACAGTAGAAGCCCATTTATCCGGCACGCTCGGGGAGGTCGACTAATTGATTGTGCCAGATAATCGGCAAATTGCCGAAAACCCAACACAAAAAATGTACTTATTTTAAAACATACTATATTAATAATATACTAAATAGTAACAGAATATTGTATGGTTACTTACCAATAAAGATTTCAGCACACTCTGTAAATTTTTTTGGTAAAAAATGCTTTTTTACTAATCGGTAAAAACCTCCAAGTTCGTAAGTTTAATAAGTGCGCATGTGCATACATCGCTTGCATGTGCAAATTGAGCATACTTGCGATTGCTGGAATGGGGAATTGCCCCGGGAGGGGGTCGAGCAATCCGGTTAATCGGGTGGCAGGGCTTTTACTGTTCTACCATTGGCACTACCCAATATCCAGTGGATGGTTCCAGCCACAAGCACTCCCATCCTTTCATTAACACAGAGCCTAGTTGCAGTGTCATATCTTTCACACAATTACACCTTCTGATTTTTTCAAATGATTTGCAACTTTCCTGTTTCTAAGGTCTCAGCGTTGGCTAATTTCAATAGAATTCTTTGGAATAGATTATTGGCACATACTTAAAACCAGATAGTCCTCTACCCATCCATTTTTCTATGCTGCCTCATTATTGCTCCTCACAGCTTTACAATGGGCACAGGAGTGTTGTGGAAATAAGAGTATAAAAGGTTGAAGTAAGTTATGGACTAAGAAATGTATTTCAGTCAATCATGTCTAACTAGTTAAGCAGCAAGTACAGCAGCGCCATTCAACTCAACATGTGTTTCTACCCCATTCCTGTGGCACAGACTGACTCAACAACAACAACAACAACAATTTACATTTATATAGCGCCTTTCACGTCGGGAGGACGTCCCAAGGCGCGAAACAAGAGGCGTGTGACCCGAGCTGGGAGGGGAGTGTTGGGAAGGGGTGAAACACGAAGGGGAGGTAAAAGAGTTTGGGGTGGAACAAAAGGCACGATCGAAGAGGAAAGTCTTCAAATCGGCCTTGAAAGAGGAAAGGGAAGAGGCGAAACGGAGGGATTGAGGGATGGCATTCCATAAGGTGGGAGCGGAGAAACTGAAGGCCCGGCCTCCGATGGTGGGGCGGTTCGGGCGGGGGGGCTATATAAATGTAAATTGTTGTTGTTGTTGTTGTTGAGTCAGTCTGTGCCACAAGAATGGGGTAGAAACACATGTTGAGTTGAATGGCGCTGCTGTACTTGCTGCTTAGCTAGTTAGACATGATTGACTCAGACGTCTGTACCCATGCAATCAAACTGATCATTCCCACCGGATCATTGTTTGGAGTGGAGGCACTACTCCTGGTAAATTGCTTTTCACAGCCCTTAACCCCTGCCTTCTGGCCCTGCAGCCTTGGCATGTCTGAACAGCTGTGTTTTTATCTTATTTCAAAATATAATATTAAAAATATGATAATAGATCAGTGTGCAGGGATCACATAGAGGGGCTTAGGAAGAGTGACAGCAACTAGGACACTGGACTCATTTAAGACATAAACTTAGTGTACTGAAGATGTTAAGGTAGTTATAAGATATTAAACCTAGGTCCTGTCTATCTGTTCAGATATATCCCATGGAGTTCTGTAGCCTAGTGGTTAGAGCACTCACCTTTACAAACAAGAGACTTGGGTTCAATTCCCGGCAGGGTAAAACCTTGGGCAAGATTGAGTAAGTTTCCTTACTCAGCACACCTGACAATAAAGAAAAAATAACAATCATAAGTCGGTCACTTCAATCCACAACTGTTTGTGGGGTACTGCTGTTCACCATATTTCGTCCACAAATATACAGTCAATTAACTTTACAATATATTCTGTGAAGCACTTTGAGAAGTTTAGAAGATGTGAACAGCTGTATATCAAATGCAAGGATTATTATTTATATTATATCCTATGAAACTGCTTGAAAAGAGAAGGGAGTTTCTCCTAATGGTTTAACCAGAAATCCCCCAATATAAAACATTGTCATTGATTTCACAGTGGTTTGTGGTTCATTGCTGTGTGCATTTTAACTGCTGTTTGAAGACTTTCCTCTTCGATCGTGCCTTCTGTTCCACCCCGAACTCTTTTACCTCCCCTTCGTGTTTCACCCCTTCCCAAACACTCCCCTCCCAGCTCGGGTCACACGCCTCCTGTGCAGCGCCTTGTGACGTCCTCCCGACGTGAAAGGCACTCTATAAATGTAATTTGTTGTTGTTGTTGTTGTTATTTGCCTATAAAATACAGTAGTTACACTCTATCTATGATCAAATAGGCCAAAAGGGTATTTTGTTAAATGTAAACCTCTCTTATGATGTTGTATTTCATTATTGATTCTATTGTGGACAGGTCACAGAGTCTCCCAAGGGGGTGAAGCTGCTGGAAGAACTGCCCGGAGACCGAGTAAATGTTGCTGTTCAAGTCCGTGGTGGCCCTTCTAAGCACGAAAGCACAGGATGGGTCTTGGTAAGAAACCAGTTTCTATATTAGTTGGCTCATTAACAAGATAGAGATAACCAGGTCAGATGTTTCCCTTCGTGTTTGGGAGGATCCCTTCACTTTCTCGCACCAGACAATTAAGCTGAACATCCTCTTTCTGTGTTGCAAACCTTCCATGGTTCCCAATTCTTATTTGACATCCAATCTAGTCATTCACTTTACTGTAGTTTCCAAAATGATGTGCAGTGATATTGTCAATGCACCATTATATTGGGGGAAATACCTTTAGCCGTTTGACATTGTTATTGACACAATATGTGTAATGCCAACTATAATTTGAGCCCACCATAGTTACATAGAACCATAGTACATACCATAGTTACATACAGCACAGAAACAGGCCATTCACACAGTTAGTCCATGACATGTTTATATTCCAAGTGATCCCTAACCCTCCATCCCTTTCTCCCCATATACACATCATCTTTTCTTTTAAATACATTGATGATCCAATTTTAATTAAATGACTGGTGCAATTTTGTTACTCATAGAAACCTGTGCATCTTTACTATAATATTCCTGTGCAGTACTGTAAATCAGTTGCTTTTGATGATTCTTCTTGAAACAGATTAACCCACTGACAAAGGAAGATGAAGGTGTTTATCAGTGTCATGCTAGCAACATCCTGGGAGAGGCTCAGACTGAAGAAACTATCAAAGTAATAGAGAAAAAAAATCAGGACTAAAGGTATGACGAACATCACAGGAGTGACAGCTCCTTGAGTGACCACAGAAATAAGGAAGAAATGGCAACAGAAAGACTCATCGTTGGTAGTGTATGGGTAGAGGAGGGGTAGAAGGTAGTGCGGGGGAAAGGAAAGGGAAGAGAGAGGGTGAGAAAGGAAGGAAGATTAGGGATGGAGAATGGGGGAAGGGGAGGGAGAACATCCACCCTCTTCTTTCATCCATCTCTGTGCGACTGTACTCTTCTGACCCACCACCATGTTATCTTTCTAATGTCTCTTCCATCTACCTGTTCGGGTAGATTTTAAAGATTCCATGGGACTATACTAAAAGTTTTTTTCCAGTGTGCTGGCCAACAACAACAATAAAATTGCATTAGTATAGCGCCTTTCACATCGGGAACAACAATCCCCATGGTAAATAAATCATTCACTTCATAGCTGGTTGTGGGACATTGCTGTGTGCAGATTGAATGTTGTGTTTTGCCTACAAATCGACCGTACAGAAAGCTCTTGAAGTGCTTTGACAGTTCTCGATACGATGAGAAGCTACAACAAATGCAAAAATTCAAAATAAAACAAAGTTGTTTCACCATTGATTTGTTATCTGCAAAAATTCACATGCTATCAAGCCTACATACTGCTGTACTTGAGGCAGCATGAAAAAGAAAATAAACAACGGCAAAAGCATTATTGTGTTTGACTAATCGTCTTATTGTAGGAGTGAACATTAATCAGTGTGGGAATTGGCTGCTTTTAATGAGTGTGAGAAGTGGAGGGCTACATTCTATTCCTACAATGAAACCATTCAATGACCTAATAAGTTTGTGGGCACCTCAGATCTCCTGTGGAATTGCGAAACACTGACAGATTAGCAAAATAGCGAACAGGCGTTATCAGCATGTCAACCACAACAGATTGTCTTTTGTAAACTAAATCTAACACCACATGTTAACTGTTTACAACCCAACTTGTATTTACATGTATACGGCAGCTCAAAGTGCCTTACAAAATAAATACAAGTGAATGCAAATATTCAGGCTATTGCAACAGCTAATCTCCACCAGTTACCTTTGAAAAATTATAATAATAATGATGATAATTGCCTGCAAAACACACAATCACTACACTTTACTGCAAATCCTCTAAAATGCTTTGTGATGTCCTCCTGATGTGAAAAGAGCCATATCAAATACAAAGATTATTATTATCATTGCATTTGAATAGCACCTTATCATGTTGCCGTATCATCTCACTCTGCACTCACAAGAGTTTCATGTTTGTGACACCAACCCACATTAGGATCTGTTCTCTTCCCTGTTGTTCTGAGTTGTAAGTACAGGCAAGCTACTTCCATAAAGGATTGTACAGTATATTAATTGATATATTAATTGATATAGTAATGAAGATCGCTAAGGACATGTCAGACAGGTTGTTAAAGGATGAGGTGCAGAAATTGCTGAAAGATAATAATAATAATTATAATTGTTACATTTGATATAGCTCCTTATCCCATCATTGAGACAACTCAAAGCGTGTCACCGGATATACTGTCAAGTGGATTGACTGCAACAATCAAAGGCAGTTATCTCACACTGCAAATTATATCCCATTTAACAGTAGATATAGGATAAAAGCTATGCAAAAATACACAATCACTACATATTATAGTGAATCCTGTGAAATGCTTGAGATATCCTCTCAATATGAAAGGTGGTGTATCAAATGTGAGTCTTAATATTATAGCTATGCACCAAACAGTTCCTTCATGGTGGGTTAAGGACGGCTTGAAGGTACTGAGATGGGTGGTAGGGGGAGGGAAGGATAAAGAAGAATTATTTTTCTCCTCGGTTAATAAGAAACAAGGAGTGTCCTAAGAGACATTATCAGACTATTCTTTTGTTGTATTTGGGAGGTAAATATGTGTCTACAGTGCAACATTAATGTTAAAATGACCTTTCCAAGAAACTACCAACGGTTGGATCTGGATTATGTTTCTCAAACGCAGACTGTTTTTATTTCAGGTAACAAGAAAACCGACTCCAAAGAGAAGGACAATTAAGACACTGGCTAACATTAGATGCTGCAGCCAGTGACCCCACAGCAACGCATCCCTCTGCTACTTCTATTAGGGTTAGGTAAAGGTGCACAATAACTAACTGAAACAGAAATAATGTATTTTGTACCATTTCTCTTCTACTTTTGTAAAGTTTTTATGACAACATGGGGTAGGCAAGTTATAAAATGATTATAGTGTGTGGGTTCGCCAAAGGATTTGAGAATTGTTATGTCTTAGATTTGACTTTTTGTGAATGGAGTACATTTCTCAAAAATGTTAGGAGTCTCGGCATAGGTATGTGAGACTTGAGGACTCCATGTGTGATTTTGTAACACTGTAGTAAAAATTACTAATAAAGCAACCGTGCATTTCATGCTAGATTAACAGAATTCTAATCTTTCACCGTAGTCTTTGAGCAACACGACTTCTATGTTGTCAATCACATAATAGACTAGTCTTCTTTAGTATTGAAATAGTTCATCGATGCATTCTTTCAAAACTTTTATATTTCGATGGATTTGTTCTGTTTTATTCAACTAACCAAACAGCTACTTATTTTCTTCTGAAGTCGTCTCCCAAGTCGTCTCCAGACTTTCTGCATGGATATTTGGTAACTTTATTGTTGGCCCCGTGGCATAAATAAGACAGTTAGAAGGAGGTTTTTACATAAGTGGGACTCCAGTTATGTGGATCATGATTACTTTATGTATATCAATCTAAAGATCAGTGCTTTGTAGTCTTATATGATGTGTTTTAATAAAATTCTTTATGCCTCTCTTGAGAAACATGTTCTTTTATATGTGCTGTATCAAATGCAGGGGTCTACAGTTCATTTACCTTGTAACGCTACACTGATAACTATGACAACAAAGTCTATGAAAAAGGCTTTGTTGGCTGTGGAAGTGATTAGAAGATTTTGCTCATAGAAAGTCTAGGTTGCAAGTCTGGGACCCGCATTGTCAGTGGTTTTTTGCAATCTATTTGCAATGATCAAAAAAGTGGTTTGACTTGAACAGTGGTGAACTTAGCCAACTAAACCAGCCACTTATACAACTCTTCAAGGGTGGTTCAATAGAATGAATTGTTTTTCCTCATTCCACACTTAACATAACAACATAAGAAATGCCAGCCGAAAAAAGGCCAAGGTCCATCTAGTTTGCCTTCCACTTTCCTGGCGGTCGCCTACACCTATGTCCCAAACTATCTATGTACTATATCCAATAATGTTATTTCCTAAAAGAAAAGTATAATCTGTGTTAAAAGAATCAACATTTCCTGCTCTAAGCATCTCCGTAGGGAACCTGCTCCACAGGTTCACTATTCATTCACTGATATAGAAGCATAGATTAATTCTGAAATTACCCCTGTTCAATCACAGGCTGTGTCCTTTGGTTTACTATTCTGGACAAGTTCAAATAGACTGTCATGATCTACATTATCTTGCCCCTTTAGAATCTTAAAGACAGCTATCATGTCTCCTCTCAATCTTCTCTTTTCCAGTCGACATGCCCAATTTAATTAGTCACACCTCTTAGTCCAGTCCCTCCGTTCCCTCAATCATTTTGGTTGCCCTCCTCTGTATCTTCTCAATTACTCCAATATCCTGTTTGTACTGTGGCAATCAGAAAACTGTATACAGTACTCTAAGTGTTGTCTCACCAATGATTTATATAGTGGCAAGATTACCCTATTATTTCGGCTTGCTATTGATCTTTTGATACATCCCAACATCTGGTTTGCTTTGCTCACTGCCACAAAACATTGTTGGGAGAGTTTCAATTTATTGTTAATCAGAAACCCTAGATCCTTTTCATTTTCCATACATGTTACTTTCCTTCCATTCAAATAATAATTCCTTTCAGGATATTTTGTCCCCATATTAATTGTGGAGTCCTGTAGCCTAGTAGTTAGAGCACTCACATTACATATGAGAGACCTGGGTTCAATTCCAGGCAGGGTGAAATCTTGGGAAGTTTCCTTATTCCACACGCCTGATAATAATCCCTCAAGAAAAAAAACCAATAGTAAATTGGTCATTTCAATCAACAACTGTTTGTGGGACACTGCTATGTGCAATTAGCTGCCATGTTTTGCTCACATACATACAACCAATTCACGACAGTATATTCTGTGAAGCGCTTTGAGACGTCTGGAAGATGTGAAAAATGCTATATCAAATGCAAGGATTATTATTGATATTATTAAATTTCATCTGCCATTGATTTGCCCAATTCCCGAGTACAGTATGTCTAAATTCTACTTTCACCTATCTTGTTCAGCTTCGCAATCTACCATTTTCATTAGCTTGGTGCCACCTCAAACTTAGTCACTGTGCTTGCAACTCCTAGTTCCAGATCATTTATGAAAATATTAAACAAAACAAGTCCCAAAACAGAACCTTGTTGAGTTTTACGGGTAACATTTTCCAGATCTGATGACATTCTATGTACCATCACCCTCTTGAGTTCTTCCGGTCAACCAATTACATATCCTCTGTAATTTACCTCCACTGATTCCTGCTTTCAGTAATAATAATATAATAATCCTTGCATTTGATATAGCACTTTTCACATCATATCAATGTCTCAAAGCGCTTCACAGAATATACTGCAAAGTGAATTGACTACATATTTGTGGGCGAAACGCGGCAGCCAATTGCGCACCGCATTGTCCCATAAACAGCCGTGGATTGAAATGACCAATTTTTATTATTGTTTTTTCTTGGAGGGATTATTATTAAGTGTGTGGAGTAAGGAAACTTGCCCAAGGTTTCACCCTGATCTGCCTAGATTCGAACACAGGTCTCACGCTTGTAAGGCGAGTGTTCTAATCACTGAGCTAGAGCTACAGGAACATTTAACAATGTTAAAGCTTTATGGGCTGAGGAGAATGCAAAACATGGGACCTGATACTTAAACTTATTTCGTGAACAAAAAATCTAATAAGCACAAGCACACCTCATTTATGTTAAGAGGGATTTGTTTAAAATGTACCAGACTCTCAAGAGGAACACTAACAAAGGCATTACTGAAATCCAGATATACAACAACCGCAGCCTTATCAAGCTCCCTTATCACATCATCAAATAAAATCCGTAAATTAGATTGGCAAAACCTAACCGTAATGAACCCATATTAGCTATCCTTTATGATTTTATTTATGCCCAGATGCTTCATGATTTTATCCTTAATAAGACTCTTGGGGATGTGATCCGCAGACATGGGGCACACTTCCACATGTACACGGATGACACCCAACTCTGTCTCTCCACTTCACTTTGTGACCCCCAGTCCCCCGATGTTCTGTCAGCCTGCCTTTGGAACATCAGGGGCTGGATGAGCACAAATTTCTTGCAGCTGAATGTTGACAAGATGGAGGCCATACTCCTTGGCTCTCGTCAATGTCTCCATTCGCATGGCTCTCACCTCCTCCAACTTCCCGGCCTTCCCCTAAAACTCACTGAATCTGTGCGCAACCTTGGCATCAGGTTCGACCCCCAACTGTCCTTCCTCTCCCACATCCGGTCCATCACCAGCACTGCCTTCTACCACCTCCGACGGATCGCCCGTCTCCGGCAATACCTCACCTTAAAAGCCACCGAAACCTTGGTCCACGCCTTTGTCACCTCTCGGCTGGACTATTGCAACGCCCTCCTCACCAGTCTCCCTCCACCACAATCCACAAAATCCAGCTTATCCAAAACTCTGCCGCCCGCATACTCACCCGCTCTTAGCTTTGCTCCCCCATTACCCCAGTCCTTGCCAGACTTCACTGGCTCCCTATCCCAGAGAGGATCGACTTCAAGATCCTCACCCTTGTTTTCAAATCCCTCCAGTCCTCTGCACCCCCCTATCTCTCTGATCTCCTCTCCCCACAACCCAGCACCCACTGCCTTCGCTCCTCTGGGTCTGGCCTCCTCCATGTTCCCCGAGTCCTCCGCTCCACCCTCGGCGGCCGTGCCTTTAGCCACTACACCCCGAGGCTCTGGAACTCCCTTCCTCACTCGCTTCGCCTTGCCCCCTCTCTTCCCAGTTTCAGGTCACAGTTGAAGACCTTTCTCTTCGACCAAGCTTTTGGTCACCTTCCTGCCCCTGCCCCTGGCTTGGTCCCGGGATCCGCTACTGTGAAGCCCTCTGAGACGCCGTCTGGCGTGGAGGGCGCTATATAAATCCAAGTTGTTGTTGTTGTTGACTCTCCATAATTTTACCCACAATGGACGTCAACTTATTGGTATGTAGTTTCCGGGTCACTTTTGTTAACTTTCTTAAAAATTGGAATAACATCTGCCTTTCTCCAGTGCCCCAGCACCTCTCCAGTATTCAGTATTTTTTTCTTTTTATTCCTGTTTTTTATGTTCATCCCCATCCTAAGTGTACAAGGCTTGAGATTTAGCCCT
This sequence comes from Hydrolagus colliei, assembly GCA_035084275.1. Lineage (NCBI taxonomy): Eukaryota > Metazoa > Chordata > Chondrichthyes > Chimaeriformes > Chimaeridae > Hydrolagus > Hydrolagus colliei. Next base: position 121,235,732 of record CM068742.1, on the reverse strand, counting down.
GAAGACTATCTAATTTTCTTTGTCACCTCAGTCCATGAAACACAGGAGCAGTTTCTCATCCACTGAACAAGAAGGAAGTTGTGGAAAATTGGCTTCTAAATTAATCATATAATTTTTCATAAATGTGTCAGATCTTAAATTTTTAGGTCAAATAACCTGATGAGGTATGGCTAGGTGAACTTTCATTTCCCCTGTCTCCCTCTCCAAGGGAGGTTACTGCATAATGTATAAGAAGGTAATTCACAGAAAGCTGAAGGCCACTTTGCCCTGTGTCTAATTCATCTTGCATTGAATCTGACAGTGCTCCATGCAGATACTGATGTGAAAATCAGCCATCATCCACAGCCACACCACTCACTGTCAGTAGGACCAAAGCAAATTCAGGCTTCAGTTACAAAATGGGCTTGCACCTTTTAAGAATGAGGTTGTGCCTGTCCAAAGTAATTAAAGTGAGGACATAAGAGAGAGGAGAATTTCACCTATCCAACTGGGCTGCTTTAGAAGCCAGCTTTCAAAGTCAAATGAAAAGCATCCCAAACCAAGCAGTTCAATGAGAGGACTTTAAGAAATTAAGCTTAAAAATTAAATCTTGGCCTTTTTGGCTAACACCAAATGTAGTTTTTCGTCTTATCAGTTACTCCTTGCGCAAGCACCTGTCAGAAAACTTCTCCTGCTGAGGTTTATTTGTGAGGGGCTAACACAATAAGTCTCACCCATAAATGGATTACTTACTCATAAGTAAAATGAAGGATTAAGATCCTGGCAACACCTAAGCCTTCAGGCCTCTGTTAGCTGGGATCAGTATCACAGTGCCTTTGATCTGATGAGTTTTGTTGAACTGCTCTCACACAGAGAAGTGGAGATACTAGAACTTAAAGCGCTCTGAGACGCCATCCGGCGCGGAGGGCACTATATAAATCGAAGTTGTTGTTGTTGTTGTAGAACTCAAAGATCACTTGAGAACATGATCAATAGGCACAGGCTTGGCCAGAGAGGGGAAGCCATCACCTGACTTGCTCAGGACGTAGTAACATAGTGAAGACATCTGGGGTTCGATTCCCGGCAGGGCGAAACCTTGGGCAAGTTTCCTTACTCCACACGCCTGATAATAATCCCTTAAGAAATCAGTAAGAAGTTGGTCACTACAATCCACGACTGTTTGTGGAACACTGCTGTGTGCAATTGGCTGCCCCGTTACACAATCAATTCACTTTAAGGTATAGTCTTGAAGCCCTTTGCAATGTCTAAAATACGTGAAAAGCGCGATATCAAATGCAAGGATCATTTTATTCCCTAATGGAAGGTATCTGGTCTAATTTGGTTAATTGGGGTGAGCAGACCTAATCTTGCTTATCACTAAAAAAAAGAGGAGTTTTGAGGAATAATAGGGGTGGAAACAATGATCTATTGTCAACGGTCTGTAAATTGGGGAAAATTCTGAAAAAAGGTTGTAATTAGTTAGTATGCAACACTGATTGGACACAGATCTCATTCTGATGCTGCAAAGTGGAAGGTAAAAGGGAGATTGGCATCTGAATGGAGTTTAAAAGAGATACATTCATTTATCATGAAAAGCTGGCTTCACCAGCAACTGGTCTGCTGCTCCAAATCCTGCTGATGAGCCATCCTGGTGAATCTGCGTTACAATATTGTGGACCGGGCTCAGAATCTAACTACTGAGAAATCTCACAGGATCTGTTTCCTTCCAATATTCTATCACCAGCTGAGAGCCAGTTCAGATCCAAGGAGGCGTCACTTACCTCTTTGATCAAGGAAGATAGATACAGATTCCAAGAAGCATAGTTTAGTTAAAGTCCAGCTAGCCAGACGAATGGGGGAAGGGACCACCAGTTCGGCAAGCGAGAATTTCCGTTTAAGCCTAATTACAATAGGGCCTGACATTTACCAGCATTTTTTCCACAGTCAGTAAATGTCAGTATAGGGAGGCATTGGAATTGTTCGAATCCTATGAGCAGAGGATAGCAAACTCAAACAATCTGAGTCAATGTCGATATCTCTGGCTACTGCGAAGGCCAGCAAGAACAGTGAGGCTGCTCAGAGTTGATGCAGGAGAGTTTACAACAACAACAACTTGCATTTATATAGTGCTCTTCACACACAGCAATATCTTGGAGCACTTAACATAGGCTGCAGTAAGTTTGGTCGGCAGAATAAATTTTTAATATTTGGAGGTTTTGTGCCTGGTCTGGCTAGGTTGGAATTTTCGACACATGTAGTTTGGTTACTGGCATACCATATTAATCCTGGAGACTGAAACTAAAAAGACAGATTGGAAGGTGTAAGTTTTCTAAGAATGTGGAACAGTATTAAAGTGATTTGTGGTGCACTGCATAATGATTTAATGTATAACTCACAGGAATAGCTTGGCAAAGAACAGAACAGGGAGACAGATAAGATTGGTTGTTCACTTCTTGGCAGTTTGATAGACTTTGCTCTAGGCAAATAAAATAATAATAATCCTTAAATTGGATAAAGCACCCTTCATGTTGGGAGGTAATTCACAGGATTTACTGTAAAGTTCAGGGACTGTGTATTTTGTAGGCCAAAGCTGCTTTCACCTACAAATACACAATCACTACACTTTCCAGTAATTCCTATGAAGTGGTTTAAAACATTCCGCCGCCCGCATTCTCACCTGAACCAAACTTCACTCCCCGATTACCCCAGTCCTTGCCAGACTTCACTGCTCCCTGACTCAGAGTGGATCGGTTTCAAGATCCTCACTCTTGTGTTCAAATCCCTCCACTCCTCTGCACCCCCTTCTTCTCTAACCTCCTTTTTCCTCACAACAGTACCCACTGCCTTTGCTCTACCAGGTCTGATCTCCTCCTTGTCCTCCAAATCCTCCGTTCCACCGTCAGAGGCCGTGCCTTCAGCCAATACGCCACAAAGCTCTGGAACTCACTCCCTTACTCCCTACGCCTCGCCCCCTCCTTTCCCACTTTCAGGTTGCGCCTGAAGACTTTTGTGTACGACCGTGCTTTTAGTCACCTTTTTCCCTTGCCCCTGGCTCTGCCCCGGGCTCCACATTGTGAAGTGCTCTGAGACGCCGTCTGGCGTGAATAAATCCAAGTTGCTATATAAATCCAAGTTGTTGTTGTTGTGGTATTGTATGCTAAGATATATTACATGCACCAATTATGATTGTGAAATAGACCGTAGAAGCAAATAAGGAAACAATTAAAGTGAAATGTGATACACTCCTTTTACAGTGTAATTTGTAAAATGTGCAGCTGGATTAAGAAACCTAAAATTCACTGGATCAGAATGCCGCGGAACTAGAAAACATTTTAACTTGACCTACCTTGTTTAATTTGATGCTGATTATAAAATATTTACAGTGAATTATCAACACATGACAGATGTGCTTGAATCCAAGTAAGATGCATGTGGAAACTAAACGTTCATAGTTTGGATCTGTTGTACGCGACAAGCAAATCAAGCTGTACTGGACAACCGCAGACAACCGAAATATATAAGTAGAAACTAGACACTGACTTGTTATTGTAGCAGAGATATCCAGATAAATTGTATATACATTATGAATGCCCTACTTGTTGGTCTCTCCATCTCCTCCCCCCACAGGCTGCAGATCATCCAGAACTCTGCAGCCCGTGTCCTATCCCGCACCAGGCTTCATGACTCTATCACCCCCATCCTTGCCCGACTTCACTGGCATCCCATCACACTGAGGAAACGGTTCAAGGTCTTGATCCTCACCTTCAAAGCATTCCATGGCCTTGCTCTTCCTTTCCTCTGTGAAACAGTTGGAAATGGTCTTGGCCGGATGTAGCCCGTGGTTCAAACTCCAGACAGTGTTCTTACTGCTATACTGAGATCAGGTGGCTCTGTAAAGATTGTCATTTAATCCTATAATCTTCCGATTTGTACATCTTAAACATGATAACTAAAAAAATCAGTTATGCCCTGACACTACTGTATTTCACCACTTACATTTTGATATATCAATGGTACAGCACAGTCCGTTCAAATTAGTGAATAGTGTCCATTCCACAGTCCCTTCATCTTGCCCCCTTCTCTTGCCTCTTTCACGGCCTATCTCAAGATCTTCCTCTTCGATGGCGCCTTTGGTCACTCTCCTACCCCTACCCTACCTGCCCTCTACCCTACCAATCTCACAGCTCGGGCACACATCATTGACTGTCCAGTGCTTTTGGATGTTCTCCCAACCTGAAGGGCGCTTTACAAATACAATATACTGTAATTTGTTGTTGTCATTTGTTCCTATTAGTGAATATATGTTTATTCAACCCTAGATGGCAGTATCTGGAAGCAGTCATTTATTGTTGCTTTCTCTTCTGATCTTCACTGTGTTATGTTTAGGTCCTTTTGCCTCCAATTTCCTTTTCTCCCAAGGCATTTCACTCCTTTTTCTTCCATGGGGAACAGTTCCACAACTCTGAGAGTCCGGTAGAGTAGTGTTTAGAGCACTTGCCTCGCAAGTGAAAGGACCCAGTTTTGATCACCGGGCTGGGGTTGAAACCTTAGGCAAGTTTGAAACCTTAGGCAAGGACCTTAATAATAATCCTTGCATTTGATATAACCCTTTTTACGTCTTCTATATAACTCAAAGCAATTTACTGAATATACTGTAAGGTGAATTAACTCTATATTTGTGGGCGAAATGCGGCAGCCAATTGCACACAGCAGTATTCCCCAAACAAATCATGGATTGAAATTACCAATTTATTATATTTTTTCAAGGGATTTTTATCAGGTGTGTAGTGTAAGGAAACTTGCCCAAGGTTTTGCCCTGACCTAGAATTGAATGCAGATCTCTCGCTTGTGAGGCAGGTGTTCTAACCACTGAGCTACAGGACTCCACTTCATCTCCTCTCTTTATCTAGCAGTAAGTAGGAATCCAATTGTTTATCAATTGGTGGATCGCTTTTACGGGAGTAATAAGCCCTTACAAAAAATTTGGCCATTCAATCCACGACTGTTTGTAGGACACTGCTGTGTGCAATTGGCTGCCAAGTTTCACCACAAAATTATGTGGGGTGTTCATAGAGATGATAGGGAGAAATTATTGCCACTGATCAGTGAGTCAGTAACCAGACAATAATTTAAAATAATTAGGGGGCAAAGGCATAGGTTGGGAAGATTTTTTTCACAAAGTGTTTGGATATGGAATGTCCAGCTATGTGTGATGGTTGAGGCACACTTGATAAGAACATAAGAAATAGGAGCAGGAAGAGGCCATTTGGCCCCTCAAGCCTGCCCCGCCATTTAATAAGATCATGGCTGATCTTCTATCCTAATTCCATTTACCCACCTTCTCCCCATATCGCTTAATTCCTTTATCTTTTAAAAAATTTATATCGGCTTTCAAAAGTAAACAAGGCAGACATTTAAATATGAATAATTTGCTGGGATCTGGGCTAAAGCCAGGTAACTGCAAATTGATTGGATTGCTGTATCATAGAGCCAGTAGAGACACAATGGGCTAAATGGATTTCTTCCATACTATAAATTTCTATGATTAGCTTGTACTGCTCCCAATATTTAGTAATTTCATCCTGCTTTATAAACTAGTTATAAGCTCCTGAAGCAAGACCAACTTATTTTTTTTGTCTTATCTTGGATAATGTCATATTTGCCACCCTCCAAACCTCTGGGCTAAATTTCCCAAATTTCATCAATATTTTAGAAAATTATTGACCGAGACTGTGTTATTTCTTCCCTAGCTTCCTGTGAAAGGTGCTATACAAACATCATTTGTTGTTCATTTTTATGTAACTCTGAGCTATTCCTCAGCCATGGATCTATGTCACACAATGTTAAGCCACCAAGATGTGACAGAATAACTGCTGGTATATATCTATGCATATGTATAGATATGTCCAGACATCAGTGTCGGATTTGGATGTCAGTGGTGAATTAAAAATGGGCATTTAATGAATTGCTCATTATGTCTATGATTCTATTGATAAATTCGCACAAATGCATGCTGCTTACTTAATTTATCGCTGTGTTTTAATAAAAAGCTTTGCATGTGTGTGTGTGCAGAGAGCAAGTATCACAGATTTATATTAATACCTATTGATTTAAAATACATTGTAGGTGTTACTCATTCTTATCTCACAATTATATGTGCTTTTCACTGTTCTAGGCAAGAAGAGTTCTATTAGGGATGTTAACAGTTAGATTAGTGTAATTTTAAAATTGTTGAACTTTTGATCTGGAATTCTTTATCATTTGGAAATGTTGTTCTATTTTATCAAGTTGGGTGAAGAAGATGCCAGTGTATGCTAGAGACGGGAAAACAATCCTCAGCAGCTCCAAAAAGGACCCCACTTCTCCTTCTGTGCTTTTTATCTTGTTTCGAAAAAGAGGTAAACGAGTATTTCGAATCATACAAATTTAAAGTGCGGAAGGAAACCATTTAGCCGATCACATATTCCCTGCTGCTTGCTCACCAGTAGAACTATATATTTTAATCCCATGCCCCAGCTCTTCTCAAATCCTCAAATAGTTTCTCAAATCCTTCAGTATCTGGAGTTGAGCAGCATAGTGGTTAAATAATAATAATAATCCTTGCATTTGATATCGCACTTTTCAATTCTTCTGGCCATCTCAAAGCGCTTCTACGAATATACTGTAAAGTGAATTGACTGTGGATGAAACATGGCAGCCAATTGCGCAGGGCAGTGTCCCACAAACAGTCGTGGATTGAAATTACCAATTTATTATTGCTTTTTTGAGGGATTATTATCACGTTATATTAACATGAAGATACATTGGGACTGAGATTGGGATGAGGAAGCTGATTAAATTATGAATACAAAACCTATTAATTCATTTTCCACTGACAATAGCTACGTGATACAATCCAATATATATCAGCTGCTGACGAGATTTTGTGTGAAATCAGGCTGGGAAGAAGAATCAAAGTACAGATCCCACAACACTATTAGAAAAGACAAGTGAGTTTCACCTCACAGAAAAAAACTTATCATTTACCTTATGGATACTTGTGGGAAAATTAAGAAGTCACTACACTTAAGAATGTACACTTAACTCTGAAGTGTCTATTGACCCTTAAACGTGCCATAAATATGCAAATCTCTCTGCAGTGATAGTCCAGGTGCTTTGTATGTAATTTTCAATTAAATTACACATCTCTTACATATCATCCCTTGGAAGACTGTATCTGTGAATACAGTACATTGCTCCATGGTTAATTGAAAGAAGCTAAATGAACTGCTATAGTTGGTGTCAAAGGTTAATACGTACTTCATTGATTGACATTGTGATAGCTCCTTGCATGTCTGGCAACACTGATGCTACGCCTAAAATTCACTTCCAAATAAGAACCATGGCCTGGCTGCTAGTGGTGAATAGTTAGCTGCTCAAGAACCAGATCTCTGTCTTGCAAACATTGCATATAATAATAATAATCCTTGCATTTGATATATATATAACGTCTTACCACGTTAGTGAGATGTCTCAAAGCTCTTCATGGAATATACTGTAAAACGGATTAACTGTGCTTCGCGAGCGAAACCTAGCGCACAGCAATGTCTCACAAATAGCTGTGGATTGAGTGGCCAATATTTTAATGATCAGCAGCATGAATAGATTCATAGATTCATAGATTCATAGAATTTTACGGCACAAAAGGAGGCCATTCGGCCCATCTAGTCTGTGCCGGCTCTTTGAAAAGAGCGATTCAATCCCACTGCCCTGCCCGCTCCCCATAGCCTAATAGACCTGTTCTCCCTAAATAAAGATCTAATTCCCTTTTAAAAGTTGTTATCGAATCAGCCTCCACCACCTTTTCAGGCAATGCATTCCAGATTCGAACAACTCGCTGAGTGAAAAAATTTCTCCTCAGCTCCCCTCTACTTCGCCTTGAAACTATTTTAAATCTGTGACCACGAGTCACAGATTCACCCACGAGTGGAAATAGTTTTTCTCTATTTGCCCTGTCGAAACCCCTCATGATCTTATAAACCTCTATTAGGTCTCCCCTCAATCTTCTCTGCTCCAGAGAGAATAACCCTAGCCTATCTAGCCTCTCCTCATAGCTGAAGTCCCTCAATCCTGGCACCATCCTAGTAAATCTTCGCTGCACCCTTTCCAATGCCTTCACATCCTTTCTGTAGTGTGGTGACCAGAATTGAACACAGTATTCCAGCTGAGGCCTCACCAAAGTCCTATAGAGGTTAGTCAGCACTTCCTGACTTTTGTACTCTATACCCCTATTTATAAAGCCTAGTATCCCATATGCCTTCTTAACAGCCTTGTCTACCTGTCCTGCCACCTTCAACGAGTCACTAACACAAATCCCCAGGTCTCTCTGTTCCTTCACACCATTTAAAATTGTACTATCTAGCCTATATTGCCTCCCTTCATTTCTTCTCCCAAAATGCATCACCTCACACTTCTCTGCATTAAACTTCATCTGCCATGTGTCTGCCCACTTTACCAATTTGTCTATATCCTCTTGCAGATGGCTACTATCCTCCTCACTATTTACTATTCTCCCTAACTTAGTGTCATCTGCAAACTTGGAAACTGTACTCCGTACACCCAAGTCCAGATCATTTATGTAGATTACAAACAGCAATGGTCCCAAAACTGATCCCTGTGGCACACCACTGCTCACTTCCCTCCAATCTGAAAAACAGCCGCTCACTACAACTCTCTGCTTTCTGTCTCGCAGCCAGTTGTGGATCCACGCTGCCACTGTCCCTTTTACGCCATGGGCCTTTAATTTCCTAATAAGTCTCTCATGTGGCACTTTGTCAAATGCCTTTTGAAAGTCCATGTAAACTACATCAACTGTGCTACCATTATCCACCCATTTCGTTACCTCATCAAAAAATTCTATCAGATTTGTAAGGCAAGATTTGCCTTTAACAAATTCATGTTGACTGTCCTTTATTAGCCTATATCTTTCTAAGTGAAGATCTACCTTGACCCTGATTATGGACTCTAGAAGTTTGCCCACTACCGACGTTAGACTGACTGGTCTGTAGTTACCAGGCTTGTCCTTCTGCCCCTTTTTATACAAGGGAGTAACATTAGCTATCCTCCAGTCCTCTGGCACGACCCCTGTGTCCAAGGAAGATTGAAAGATCGTGGCCAGAGTCCCTGCTATTTGCTCCCGTGCCTCACTTAGTAACCTAGGGTGCATCCCATCCGGACCAGGTGACTTATCCACCTTGAGCAACGTCAACCTTTTTAGAACTTCCTCTCTGGTTATAGTTATTCTATCCATTTCTCCTACCCTCTCCTCTAATACCATGGCATTGGCTGTATCATTTTCTTTTGTGAAGACAGAGGCGAAGTACTCATTCAGTACATCATCCATGCCCTCTGCCTCCACAATGAGATTTCCTCCTAGGTCCCTAATTGGCCCCACCCTATCCTTGACCAACCTTTTACTCTTAATATGTTGGTAAAAAACCTTAGGGTTCCCCTTAATCTTACTCGCTAATTGTTTTTCATGCAGTCTCTTTGCCCCTCTAACTTCCTTTTTTAGTTCTATCCTACACTTCCTATATTCTGCTTGGTTCCCTTCTGAATTTTGAGCCTGACCCTTATCATAAGCCTCTTTTTTTTGTTTTATTTTGGCCCCGATTTCCTTAGTCATCCAGGGAGGTTTGGATGCCTTACATTTCACCTTTGTGGGGATGCTTTTGACCTGTGCCTGAACTATCTCCTCTTTGAACGCTGCCCACTGCTCGTTAGTTGTCTTACCTGCCAATTTTTCTTTCCAATCCACCTTGGCTAGGTCCCACCTCAACTCATTGAAATTAGCCCTTTTCCAGTTGAGTGTCCTCACCTGTGATCGTTCCTTATCCCTTTCCATAATTATTCTGAATCTAACGATATTGTGGTCACTATTCCCTAGATGCTCACCTACAGAAACCTGTTGAACTTGCCCTACCTCATTTCCCAAAACTAGATCCAGCAATGCTTCTTTCCTCGTTGGACTGGAAACATACTGATCAAGAAAGTTGTCCTGCACACACTTCAGGAATTCTTCTCCCTCCTTGCCCTTTACTCTACTATTCTGCCAGTCTATGTTGGGATAGTTGAAGTCACCCATTATCACTACTCTATTAGCTCTGCATTTCTCCGTGATACGCTTGCAGATCTGCTTGTCTATCTCCTCCCCACTATTTGGTGGTCTATAGTATACCCCTAACAGTGTAACTGCACCTTTTTTATTCCTCATTTCTAACCAGATAGATTCGGTTTTTAGTCCTTCTTCCACCTCGTTCCTTTCTAAGGCAGTCACTGAGTCCTTAACTAAAATTGCCACCCCGCCCCCTTTTCTCCCTTCTCTATCCTTCCTGAATAAATTATAACCAGGAATGTTCAACTCCCATTCCTGCCCATGCTGGAGCCAAGTCTCTGTTACTGCTATAACATCATATCGCCTCGCAGCAACCTGAGCCTGCAGCTCACCAATTTTATTTCTCAAACTTCGTGCATTTACATACATGCACTCTGTTCCTGGAATAGTGTCAAATAATGCTTAATTAACACACATATTTTCCATTGGAAAAATAGATTTGCAGTGATTAGAATAGTACTAAATTTATTGCATGTGTACGGGAAATAACCACAGTAATCATAAAGTTATTATCTCCAACATTGCGTGAACCTGGAACAGGCCAACAATATAGCACAAATGAATAAACTAATAAAAACTCCCCCATTTCTTCACACTTTACTCTTATGCCTGTGATTCTCTGTGAAGTCTTAAAAATCCCTCATTTCAGTCTTTCAATAAATCTTCATATTAGTTTACAATCGCACATTAGTCATATCTTCACTTCTCCCTCCTCCGGTTCTTTCAGCGAGATAGCCTGCAGTGAGAACTAACTGGTTTCAGAGCACAGATGAGACTGGGATAATTACTTTTTGCCCTACAAATACAGTCATCTCATTCAACTGTGCATTCTCTGCTGTTCTCTCCTTGGGGGAGTAGACATTTGAGCTGAACTGGCTCCAAGATGAAATGCTAAGCAATGGAATGTCAGAATTGAGTCGGTCTCTAAGCTGATCTCCATAGTCCAAGCCAAAATCCAAATGGGTAGATTGGTAGATGCTAAACTATGCTTCAATGGCAAGCTTCGCAGTTTTAGCAAGTTAGACTCCAACAGTGCCCTAACACACCCTCTGTCCTTGGCTCTTGCCAAACTGTGACTAATTCTCTGTGGAACAAGGTAAATAGATGGTGTCCCTCTAGGGAAGGAGTGCACATTCCATTCAAGGCACATTTCCATGTGTAGATAGCATACATATGTGGGACTCTGGTTTGGATACTTTTAAGCATGATGATGAATTTCTGCACTAAAATGAATCTGCAGAGGATGCCTTTAAAAGGCAGATATACTGTCTTCAGCCATTGACATGGAACACTGCGCTGACAATAAATGCTGGTTAACATCCTGAAATACAAATGTATTTCTTTTACATCAGATTTCTCTAAAGCTTTAAGTCAAATTCTGAGCTCCAAAAGGGTTTCAGCATTTATTCCAATGCTGTTTTAAAACAGCACTCACAGAACACAGATACCAGGGGCTTCTGTTATTTAATAAGATACAAGTGGTTCAGATATCAATATGGAAATGAATATGGAATTAGTGAAATTAGCAAACTCTTAAGTTAATAGCAGAGGTTCATGTTCAAAATGCTGCTTTCATGGAAAAACATTTGAGAAAAGCTAAGATGGCACATGCAACCTTGTTGTGTTAGTGGTGCAAGGTCACATTTAGACACAATTGTTGTGATTGCATTGGATAATAATAATAAAACTAATAATAATCCTTGCATTTGATATAGCGTTTTTCACATCTTCTAGACATCTCAAAGCACTTCTCAGAATATACTGTAAAGTGAATTGACTGTATATTTGTGGGCTAAACACGGCAGCCAATTGCACACAGTAGTGTCCCACAAACAGTCATGATTGAAATAGCCAATTTTATTATTGTTTTCGTTTTTGAGGGATTATTATTAGGCATGTGGAGTTAAGGAAACTTGCCCAAGAGTTTGCCTTCACCTGCCTGGATTCGAACTCAGGTCTCACTCTTGTAAGCAGATTGTGACTGCATGAAAGGAATGGCTCACAAGCACTTCCCAGACTGAAGTCTATGGTGTCTTAGTATTTGTTTCCCTGCATTCTATACATGCAGCGATCTAATAAGAACTCAGTGAATTACCCATATTCTTCTAGCTAGGTGAAAATTTCCTCTAGCCCTTAAATGATCTTTCCCACGTTCTCAGAGTTGTTGCGGCAAGAGGAATTTCACTGCTCGATATGAAATTCTATTGCTCGGTTAATCCACTGATTTGAAAATCCCAATCTAAGTGGCTACCCTCAAGGTCAGCAACTTTACCAACCAAGGGCATGTTTTGAGACGTCTAGAAGATGTGAAAAGCGCTATATCAAATGTCAGGATTCTTCTTCTTTTTATTATTATTAAGTGCCTCCTAGATATTCAGTGATGCTTATCTGCGTCCAAGTGCATTAAAGGGGCAGAATGCATATAGCTCAAGTGACATACTCCTTTTGACTGGACCATGGGATTGTAAATGCAATTATAAGAAAATATGTTGCATTTTTTCCAGAATTTGATGGCATAGCAATATTCTGGGTATCTCAAAATCTCTTCAGGAAAGGGAGATGTATGAGACATAGCCTGCAAAGGCAGAGGGCAGAAGATTCACATTTTATAGCACACAATATGTTAAAGTGTTCAATTAAATGTCCAAAACATTTTTTAAAACTGTAACTCTTTGGGATTACAGCTGGTTATGCAGAGCAGTTCTGTGCAATAACACTGTTTTATTACTTTGCAAGGAAACCTTCAAGCACTCCGGAGAGCTAGAATTGACACTGTAATGTATATAATGCCATTAACCCAAAATTGTAACATTCAATATATAGAGTGGATAGATGGATGAACATTCATATGAACATTAATATGATAAATGCATTGGTTAGGTTGGAACACTGTACTGTGTTCAGTCCTGGGTGCCCTATTACAGAATGGATATTCAGCATCATGGGCAGAGTACGGAATAAGTTCATGTGGATGACACCAGGGATAAATGAGGCCAGGCTCACTGTTTCCACTGAAACGTTTCACTTGAGAATGTTAAGAAGTGATGGAACAGTCTTCAAAATTCAAGTTCAATATTATTCCCCAGTGCTTGGAAGCCTAGTAATTGGAGACAGAACCTCAGGCCTGTCACCGGAAGAGATAAGGAAGAGGTTGGAAGGAACCTTTTCACTCAGAGGGTGATCAGCACATGGAATGCTTTGGCGTAAGTCAAATGGGCCTTCATAATATTCATTACAGCACAAAGCTAAGGCCTGACAAAATCCTTCGGAAAAAAACTTGTATCACTAGGCCTGTAATTGACCGTCTCAGCTTGTGATACAGTTTCAAACTCATTAAAATGGGATTTGGGGTGGTGGCTCATAACCTTCAAACCTTTCATATCCCAGTTTCATATCTCTGCCACTTGCCACTTCATCTATCACTGGATCAAAGAAAGTGTATAATTCTTCAATTAATCAGTGCTCATCAAGCTCCTTTTCTCTCATTTTGGCTTGCTGTGTTGAGGCAAAGCAAATATTCACTCAAGGCTTTCATACAACTTGCATCCAAAAATACCATTTCATTATTTTATCATTTCTTGGCTCCTTCAAAAAGGTATCCTACAGCAGGACATAGAATTATTATTAATAATAATAATCCTTGCATTTGAGCACGCCTTACCATGTCGTTGACACATCCCAAAACACTTGACAAACTAATTTGTGTGACAAATTGGAGACTTCAATGGGGGAGCGAGCAGCAATACTGTACAAGCACCTGCCTTCAATCTGCACTATTGCAATATTTTTGCTCTCTCCACTACAATTCGCTGCATCAAGTGAAGCTTTGGAATTATTTCATTACCTGCACATGAAAGAATCTGATACATGAGACCTGTCGTACAAAATACTGACACTATTGCAGTAATTTATATCCTATGGGGATAAACCAATTGGAGTGATTGAACATATTTTGTTCAAAAGATTTACCATTTTATTTTTATGTTAAAATTTGTTTTGTTTGGGGGAGGGGGTGGGGCAGGATATGTGTGTAGTTTCATCTTTGTTTATATATTGCACTTTTTTTCATTAATATATTTCTATTTGCACACTTGTTCAGAAAGATGCAGGTGACATAATAATGAATTTGTAGATACCAGCATATGCTTTCCATTTGGAATAGAGATCACTAATACTCAAAACACCAGTATATTAAAGGCTCCAAAACTCATTAAAACAAAGCCACAAAATCTGGTTTCTTATTACCTGACTGAATTTATTTTGGTACTTATGGCTTATCACATTTTGGCATCTCTCATCACTTGTCAATGTTCTCATTTGTAGATGTTTGAACAAGACATTGGTGCTTGTAGCACTGACTTTCAGCTCTTCTTAGCTGTCTACACTGGCAATGGTTTTCAGTTGCATAGAAGTTTCTTAATCCTACCTTGTAGCATTCTTTCGAAATTTAAATTTATTGGATGAATTTTCACCAAGAAAGAATCTTCCAGAAAGAATTTGTGGAGTCCTGTAGCTCAGTGGTCAGAGCACTCATTTTGCAAGCGATAGACCTAAGATTGATTCACGGCAGGGCAAAACATTGGGCATATTTCCTTACTCCACATGCCTGATAATAATCCCTCATGAAAAAAAACAATAATAATTTGGTCATTCAATCCACGACTGTTTGTGGGACACTACTATGTGCAATTGGCTGCTGCGTTTCTCCCACAAATATATAGTCAATTAACTTTCCAGTATATTCTTTGAAGTGCTTTGAGATGTCTAGAAGATGTGAAAAGCACTTTGACATGCAATGATTATTATTATTATTATTATTAAACATAATACAACAACAAAATTACATTTGTATACTACTTTACAACATTTTACTGTATGAAAATTAAATTTGCTTTGGTTACTTTTTCTCTTTGGGAGATACATTTGCCAAAAAACTCCATTGTGAAGTGAATGTGTATACAGTATACTGTATATGATATATATTGGTATGCCTTAATTGTATATGTCTGTGTATTCAAAGTATATGTCTGTGTGTGCAGGATGTATATGTCTGTGTGTAGAGGATGTGTCTCCGTAGGAGCCAATTCAGTGTGTTTTCATGCTGTACTGTATTATAAATCATGTGGCAGTAACCAAATTAATTCATTTTAAGGTAACTTGGATATTTGAATTCATACAATAGCCTGTTCTCAGTTAGCAGACAAGTTAATCATTGCACTGCTCACGTGATCAGAAAGATATGTCTAATTAAGTGGCCCTTAACTGTCAAATGTGAGCAGCAATCAGCTGTAAAATGAAGCAATCTGACTGTAAGACTAGAAAAGTCCTATACAAAGCCTTTTCAGTTGTGCTCTGTGTTTTGAAGTTACATCAGCTTGGATCAAAAGAACAGTTTATTCATTCATCCTCGACAGAACTGGACTTGTTAGCCCACAATTGCTTCTGCTCTAAAGTTAAAAAACATTTTTTTTAAATTTCATTTCCTGTTCATTGATTGTTTCTCTGCAATAAACATCGACTCTCAAACGACAATATTCTGTGTTGCTAAGGGCTTCTATAAGGTATTCTACTTCTAAAAGAAAAAACGTTCTAAAAGAGACAGGTGGAGTCCTGTAGCTCAGTGGTTAGAGCAGTTGCTTTACAAGTGAGAGACATGGGTTCAATTCCAAGTAGGGTGAAACCTTGGGCCAGTTTCCTTACTCTGCATGTCTATCAAAAAAAATTTTTAATTGGTCATTTCAATCCATGACTCTCTGTGCAATTAGTTGCTGCGTTTCACCCACAAATATACAGTCAACTCACTTTACAGTATATTCCATGACATCTTTGAGACATCTAAAAGACGTGAAAAGTGCTACATCAAATGCAAGGATTATTAAGTTCTCATCCACACTGCAGTACGCCTTCGCAAGAGTACGGGAAGCAGACCTGACATGTTAATCAAGCCTGGCAAACATTCTAGAACTATGTGCAAGAAAGTTCAGGCGACATAATTATTTAACAACAACGACTTGCGTTTGGCGCTCTCCACGCTGGACGGCATCTCAGAGTGCTTCACAATGGCAGAGCCCAAGGCCGAGCCAGGGGTTAAGGGAAGGTGACCATCAACACAGCCAAAGAAAAAGGTCTTCAGGTGCGACCTGAAGATGAGAAAGGAGGGGGTGAGGCAAAGGGACGGAGGGCGAGAGTTCCATTTTGGGACATAGTACCTGAAAGCATAGCCGACAATGGTGGAATGGAGGATTCGGGGGACAAGGAGGAGGCCAGACCCATTAGAGTGGAGACAACGGGTACTGCTGTGAGGAGAGAGGAGGTTATCAGCACCTTGGAATGTCCTCCCGACATTGCTGTCTCAGCCCCAATCTCAGATGAACCCTCATTACTTCAATGTCATATTTTCCATTTCCTGTAACAGCCCTCTGGATGAAACTGCAAGTCAAGAACAATTTTGTATTTTGAGTTCACATTCATTCATAACTGAATTATGATTGTCCAAGTTTGTTTTACATAGGATCTTTGTAGCCAATAAATGGTAATTAACTTTTATATCATTAAAGCTCAATGTATTATCCTAGAACACTATCCAGCGGTTTCATCTCTTCTATCCATTCTTTGACCGTACTGAAATCTAGCTACATGGAACTTGCTGTTGACGAGTAGATTGATAAACAGTTGTTCTCAAGTTCTTACAGATCAAACTTTATGCCGGACGCTACCCAGATTGTAGTTGTGTCCCTCTGTACACCGGTAGAATAAGACTACATTTGTAGTTACACTATGTTTATATAGTAAACACGATTCTGCTTCTCAGCTGCTTTGCCCATATCTAAGATGGCTTGCAATGTTCATATGTTTGTTCTTGTTTTGAATTTTAGCAAGCCTGGCTGGTAGAAATTGTCGTGCTTTATCAGTTGCAATGAGTTAAGGAACACTATGTTGAGTAAATATGCATTTCAGGTACTCAATATCAGATGTACGTGACTGCCAATTTCCACACATCTCAGAAAGGTGTCACCCATATTATAGTACTGTATTCCCATGTGCATTCTTGTCAGATCTCCACCCCATCTCTTAATCCAATCTGCTCTATACAACCAGTCCATACTTGACCTTAACGTGAGAGCTTTTGACTTCCTAACTAAAGTCAGAAAGCACAGGAATGCCTGCTCCAGTATCGATGTGATCTCAACTGAGCAGTTGTGGGAAAACAGATTCACTGTTCATGTTCTGCTTTATTCCTCGGTATTAACAATTCAAAGGTAAGTGTGATTTTCTTCAGATATTTCCTTCTTATTTGGGTAATGTCTCTTCTTTGAACACTTATGATATAAAGCCTCACCAGTTGAGGATTGGTGTCTTGATTAGGGAGATGAATTACTGCACCACAAACATGTTTTGAGGCCATTTTGTTAAGAATCTCTTGGCTTAGGGCAGTGCTTCACTGCTCGCACATTTTGGTTTTCTTTCTCTTTGAATGGTATTCACAGGATAGGCTGATCAGGGGAGCATTGCAATGCTGCAGTTATTATATCAAGGTCCCATCAGTCAGCCAGTTCAGGTGAGCAACTATTCCATGACACCATTTGAAAAGAGAAGAGCGTGTACTGGCCAACAATCCTTCATATAAATTAATCATTCACATCATGGAGGTTTGTGAGATTTTCTGTGTGCCAATTGGCCTTTGTGTTTGCCTACAGATACAGTCATTGTACTTGACAGCAATACCTAGTAGAGAAATGGGGAGTGGATGAGGATTGAGGAGAGTAGGTTTTAAGGAGAAGCTAGATAGGTACATGAGGGAGAAAGGAATAGAAGGTTATGGTTGTAGGCTTAATTGAGGAGGGGCAGGAGAAGGTTCTTATGGAGTCCTGTAGCTCAGTGGTTAGAGTTGAGGAGTACAAAATCCTTCGGGTGTAAAAGATACACTTGGGTATGCAAGAGTTCAGTTTCCCAACAGCTGAATAAGATTGATGATGGAGAAGAAGATGAAGAACCAACAATAAATAATCAATAAATTAGAGCAGAATGTGAACAGTGAATCTGTTCTTCCACAACCACTCAGTTGAGATCACATTGATATTGGAGCAGGCATTCCTGTGCTTTCTGACACAGTTAGGGAGTCAAAAGGCAACAAAGCTCTCACGTTAAGGTCAAGTATGGACTGGGCATACAGAGCAGATTGGATTAAAAGATGGGGTGGAGGATCTGATAAGACTGCAGATGGGAATACTGTAATGTGGGTGTCACCTTTCTGAGATGTGTAGAAATTGTCACCGTGGACCGAACATATCGACTGACTTTCCTTACTCCATAGATGTTGCCTGACCTGTTGAGTGTTCCCAGTGAGTTCTGTTTTTGTTTCAGATTTCCAGCACCTGCAGTGTTTTGTTTTTTGAATAAATTTGTTTGAAACAATATTTACTAATGTTACAGTGACCAGTTCGCCAACACAGTGCATTAGAGCAAAAAACAACTTGCCTTTATGTAGGACTCTTCACATGGCATGGCGACTTGGAGCGCTTAAGGGTGGTGGACCTCGATGTTATGCCCCGAGGGAGGGAGAAGGTGACTATAGGCACAGTGGAAGAGGAATGTCTTGAAGTGCGACATGAAAATGGGGAGATGGGAGGCAAAGGGATTGAGGGAAAGACTTCCACTTCAGCATAGTAGCTGAACTCATGACCACGGATGGTGGGGTGGAGTTTCCGGGGGGATCAGAAGAAGAAGATTGGAGCCAGTTAGACAGAGGCAGCTGGTAGTAGTTTAGGGAGAACAGGTTGGAGAAATCGGCGGGGTACCAGGGCGTGCAGCAATTTAAATATAAGAGTGAGGATCTTCAGCGCTTTGGGACATCCTCCCAACGTGAAAGGTACTATACAAGTGCAATTTTGTTGTTGTTGAAATCGGTCTGCTCCATAACAGGGAGCCAGCAATTTGACAAGGTTAATGGAGGTATGGAGTTTAGAGCAGCAATACATTGAAATTGAATGATAGAAAGACAATTACGCTTGTAATTCTTTTTACATCATGCAATTTTCCAGTTTACGGGACAAGGATATCAGAAGAACAATTGCTAGAGGGCAAACATAACCAAAAAATCCCATTCTCCAGCATCTACCATCTCCTCAGTGCACCTCCTCAAGCACCCTCAATCATCGCATCCATAGATTCATAGATTCATAGAATTTTACGGCACAAAAGGAGGCCATTCGGCCCATCTAGTCTGTGCCGGCTCTTTGAAAAGATTGATTCAATCCCACTGCCCTGCCCGCTCCCCATAGCCTAATAGACCTGTTCTCCCTAAATAAAGATCTAATTCCCTTTTAAAAGTTGTTATCGAATCAGCCTCCACCACCTTTTCAGGTAATGCATTCCAGATTCGAACAACTCGCTGAGTGAAAAAATTTCTCCTCAGCTCTCCTCTACTTCGCCTTGAAACTATTTTAAATCTGTGACCACGAGTCACAGATTCGCCCACGAGTGGAAATAGTTTTTCTCTATTTGCCCTGTCGAAACCCCTCATGATCTTATAAACCTCTATTAGGTCTCCCCTCAATCTTCTCTGCTCCAGAGAGAATAACCCTAGCCTATCTAGCCTCTCCTCATAGCTGAAGTCCCTCAATCCTGGTACCATCCTAGTAAATCTTCTTTGTACCCTTTCCAATGTCTTCACATCCTTTCTGTAGTGTGGTGACCAGAATTGAACACAGTATTCCAGCTGAGGCCTCACCAAAGTCCTATAGAGGTTAGTCAGCACTTCCTGACTTTTGTACTCTATACCCCTATTTATAAAGCCTAGTATCCCATATGCCTTCTTAACAGCCTTGTCTACCTGTCCTGCCACCTTCAACGAGTCACTAACACAAATCCCCAGGTCTCTCTGTTCCTTTACACCATTTAAAATTGTACTATCTAGCCTATATTGCCTCCCTTCATTTCTTCTCCCAAAATGCATCACCTCACACTTCTCTGCATTAAACTTCATCTGCCATGTGTCTGCCCACTTTACCAATTTGTCTATATCCTCTTGCAGATGGCTACTATCCTCCTCACTGTTTACTATTCTCCCTAACTTAGTGTCATCTGCAAACTTGGAAACTGTACTCCGTACACCCAAGTCCAGATCATTGATGTAGATTACAAACAGCAATGGTCCCAAAACTGATCCCTGTGGCACACCACTGCTCACTTCCCTCCAATCTGAAAAACAGCCGCTCACTACAACTCTCTGCTTTCTGTCTCGCAGCCAGTTGTGGATCCACACTGCCACTGTCCCTTTTACGCCATGGGCCTTTAATTTCCTAATAAGTCTCTCATGTGGCACTTTGTCAAATGCCTTTTGAAAGTCCATGTAAACTACATCAACTGCGCTACCATTATCCACCCATTCCGTTACCTCATCAAAAAATTCTATCAGATTTGTAAGGCAAGATTTGCCTTTAACAAATTCATGTTGACTGTCCTTTAGTAGCCTATATCTTTCTAAGTGAAGATCTACCTTGTCCCTGATTATGGACTCTAGAAGTTTGCCCACTACCGACGTTAGACTGACTGGTCTGCAGTTACCAGGCTTGTCCTTCTGCCCCTTTTTATACAAGGGAGTAACATTAGCTATCCTCCAGTCCTCTGGCACGACCCCTGTGTCCAAGGAAGATTGAAAGATCATGGCCAGAGTCCCTGCTATTTGCTCCCGTGCCTCCCTTAGTAACCTAGGGTGCATCCCATCTGGACCAGGTGACTTATCCACCTTGAGCGACGTCAACCTTTTTAGAACTTCCTCTCTGGTTATAATTATTCTATCCATTTCTCCTACCCTCTCCTCCAATACTATGGCATTGGCTGTATCCTTTTCTTTTGTGAAGACAGAGGCGAAGTACTCATTCAGTACATCAGCCATGCCCTCTGCCTCCACAATGAGATTTCCTCCTAGGTCCCTAATTGGCCCCACCCTATCCTTGACCAACCTTTTACTCTTAATATGTTGGTAAAAAACCTTAGGGTTCCCCTTAATCTTACTCGCTAATTGTTTCTCATGCAGTCTATTTGCCCCTCTAACTTCCTTTTTTAGTTCTATCCTACACTTCCTATATTCTGCTTGGTTCCCTTCTGAATTTTGAGCCTGACACTTATCATAAGCCTCTTTTTTTTGGTTTATTTTGGCCCCGATTTCCTTAGTCATCCAGGGAGGTTTGGATGCCTTACATTTCACCTTTGTGGGGATGCTTTTGACCTGTGCCTGAACTATCTCTTCTTTGAACACTGCCCACTGCTCGTTAGTTGTCTTACCTGCCAATTTTTCTTTCCAATCCACCTTGGCTAGGTCCCACCTCAACTCATTGAAATTAGCCCTTTTCCAGTTGAGTGTCCTCACCTGTGATCGTTCCTTATCCCTTTCCATAATTATTCTGAATCTAACGATATTGTGGTCACTATTCCCTAGATGCTTACCTACAGAAACCTGTTGAACTTGCCCTACCTCATTTCCCAAAACTAGATCCAGCAATGCTTCTTTCCTCGTTCGACTGGAAACATACTGATCAAGAAAGTTCTCCTGCACACACTTCAGGAATTCTTCTCCCTCCTTGCCCTTTACCCTACTATTCTGCCAGTCTATGTTGGGATAGTTGAAGTCACCCATTATCACTACTCTATTAGCTCTGCATTTCTCCGTGATATGCTTGCAGATCTGCTTGTCTATCTCCTCCCCACTATGTGGTGGTCTATAGTATACCCCTAACAGTGTAACTGCACCTTTTTTATTCCTCATTTCTAACCAGATAGATTCGGTTTTTAGTCCTTCTTCTACCTCGTTCCTTTCTAAGGCAGTCACTGAGTCCTTAACTAAAATTGCCACCCCGCCCCCTTTTCTCCCTTCTCTATCCCTCCTGAATATATTATAACCAGGAATGTTCAACTCCCATTCCTGCCCATGCATGAGCCAAGTCTCTGTTACTGCTACAACATCATATCGCCTCGCAGCAACCTGAGCCTGCAGCTCACCAATTTTATTTCTCAAACTTTGTGCATTTACATACATGCACTCTAAGGCACAAATTACTTCCTCTGCACTTTTCTCCTGTCTTACCCTTACTCTCCCGTCCCCTTTGTTACCCCTCCCGTATCTGAACTACTGTTTAGTTTCCCACCCTCAACCCCCGGGATTAGTTTAAAGCCCCCCCCACAAAGCTGGACAACCTCCCTGCAAGGAGATTGGTTCCAGCCCTATTCAGGTGTAAACCATCCATTTTGTACAGGTTCCACCAACCCCAGAATTGGTCCCAATGGTCTAGGAACCAGAAACCCTCCTTCCTACACCACTTCTCCAGCCATGCATTGATGTGCCTTATCCTAGCATTCTGGAACTGGCTTGCTCGAGGCACTGGAAGCAACCCAGAGATCACCACTCTCGAAGTTCCACTTTTTAGTTTTCTCCCTAGTCTCTGATACTCTCCCTGGAGCATCTCAGGCCTTTTCCTTTCAACTTCATGGGTCCCAACATGGACCACCACAAGTGGATTTTCCCTCTCCCTTAGTAGAATTTCATGCACCCGCTCAGTCAAGTCTTCAACCCTGGCACCTGGTAGGCAACACACCTTCCGAGATTCGCGTTTCCGTTCACACAAACGCCTATCTATACCTCGGACAGTTGTATCTCCTATTAAAATGGTCTTTATCAAGTTGGTTTGTCCAACCTTCTCACAGACCTCCTTATCCAAACAGGTTGAAAGTACTTCATACCTGTTGGAAATGGTTACAGTCTGGGGTTTCTCTGCACCACTCTTTTGGCTCCGCATACCCGGTCGTCTGACTGTCACCCAGTCCTGACCGTGGCTGGCAACAGTGCACTCTTGTTCCCTAGGCCTTGGTGGAGTGTCAGGCTCTAGGATAAAACTGTCTAAGAAGCTCTCCCCTTCCTTGATGCACCGCAGTGTCTCCACCTGATACTCCAGCTCAGCTATTCTAAGCTGGAGCTTCCTCACGTGCAGTCATTTGCTGCAGATGAAGTCACCTTGGCTCAGGTTGCCCTCCATCAACTCCTACATCCCGCATTCCTCACACATCACATGCCAGGCCATTATCTCCACTTACTTCCCTGGGATATATAATCTGCACCTACTTCCCCCTCTGCAACTAATTCCCACTCTCACCCAATTCCTTCTCACTCTGTCCTAGCCCGCCCCGCTCACTCTGTCCTCGCCCGCCCCCCTCACTCACTCTGTCCTCGCCCGCCCCCCTCACTCACTCACCCACGCTGTCCTCCACCACCCCACTCACTCACTCACCCACTCACCCACGCTGTCCTCCCCCGCCTCACTCACTCACCCACGCTGTCCTCCCCCGCCACACTCACTCACTCACTCACCCACGCTGTCCTCCCCCGCCACACTCACTCACTCACCCACCCACCCACGCTGTCCTCCCCCGCCCCACTCACTCACTCATTCACCCACCCACACGTCCTCCCAGTCCGTCTGTAGCGCTCTCTGCTCGATCAAGGCTCTCGCAGTTATACCCTTTTGATACCCTCTGTATCAGCAGTTTTTAACAATTAACACCTAATTGCCTACAGCTGATCCCTATATGTGACAAGACCAATCAACCAACTACCAATCATAAACAGTCTACCAATCATAAAACAAAACAAAGACAGTCTACCAATCTAAAGATTTGGTCAGCAGTTGAGGTAGTACAACCAAACCCAACACTTGAACACACTTGAATACTCACGAATAGCAGTTCCTACAGCGATTCCCACTCTCACCCAATTCCTTCTCACTCTGCCCTCGCCTCACTCCGTCCGTAGCTCACTCTGACTCTCTGCTCGATCCAATGGTAAGTGTGAAGAGGTCTCGTTTCCTTACCTCCAAAATTGACAACATCAACCTGGCAGCCTTATCCTCTGCCCCGTGTTGCCCACCAACACCCCATTCCATCTCCCCTACCCATTCTTCCCTGAACTTCTACCATGGCCCCCATTCTACATTCATTTGCCCCATCACTGCTTCCTCCCACTCATCTACCATCATCACAATGAAACCTACTACCTGCTGCCTCGACATCCTCCCCACCTAACTGCTGATCACCCAGCTTCCGTTCCTCTGTCCACTGCTGATAGACACTCTTAACCAGTCCCTCTCCTCAGGATCAGTCCCACTCTCCCTCAAAACCGTGGTCATCAACCCTCTCCTTAAAAAACCTACCTTCAATCCCTCCAAGCTCCGCCACGACCACCGTATCTCAAACCTGTCCTTCCTTGCAAAAGCTCTGGAACACATTGCCAACCAACTTTGTGTATGCATTTCCCTCCTGCTCGAAACCCTGCAGTCTGGCTTCTGCCTTGCCCACAGAACAGAGACAATATTCATGAAAATCACAAACAATGTCCTCTCTATCTGTGGCCAGGTTTCCCTCTGCCTCCTCGTCCTCCTGGACCTCTCTGCCATGTTCGATGCAGTCAATCACGCCATCCTCCTCCACCGCTTGTCCTCCATCATCCACCTCAGTGGGACCTCACTCGCTTGGTTCGAGTCCTACCTCACAAACCACCAGCACTACATCTCTGCAAATGTTTTTTCTTCTCGTTTCCACCCAGTCATCTGCAGGGTATCCTAAGGCTCCATCCTTGGCCCGCTTCTCTTCCTCATCTACATGCTCCCTCTCAGTGATGTCATCCCTAGACATAGGGTTAACTTCCACATGTGTGCGGATGACACCCAACTCAACTTTTCCAGCTCCAATTGCGATCCCTCAGTCCCCTGATGTTCTGTCAGCTTATCTGTCAGACATCAAGAGGTGGAGGAGTGCAAATTTCCTGCAGTTAAACATCAACAAGTCAGAAGTCATACTCTTTGGCTCTTGTCAACATCTTCTGTGCCATGGTTCTGACCTCCTCAACCTACCTGACCTGTCCTTAAAACTCTATGAACCCATGCGCAACTTAGGTATCAGGTTTGTTCCCCACTTATCCTATCTCCCCCAGCAGAAGGAAAAAAGGGGAGTAGTAAAATCAAAGATGTATTTAAGGAGATGCTAGATAGATACATGAGGGAGAAAGGATAGAAGGTTATGCTTAATTGAGGAGGGGCAGGAGGAGGTTCTTGTGGTTAGAGCACTTGCCTTGCAAGCGAGCGATCTGGGTTTGATTCCAGACATGGAGGCAAGTTTCCTTACTCCACATGCCTGATAAGAATCCCTCAAAAATAATTGGTCATTTCAATCCACGATTGTTTGTGGGACACTGCTATGCCCAATTGGCTGCCAGGTTTCATGCACATACATAATTAATTCACTTTACAATATATTTTGTGAAGCAATTTGAGATGTCTAGAAGATATGAAAAGCGCTATACCAAATGCAAGGATTATTATTGTAAATGCCGGCATAAAGCATTTGGACAGAATGGCCTGTTTCTGTGCTCTATATTCTAATGTATTTTAATGTAATGCTTTCAGCAAATCCACAATTTGCTGAAAGCATTACTTAGGAATCATCATGGAGTCCTGTAGCTCAGTAGTTAGAACACTCACTTTGGAAGAAAGAGACCTAGGTTAGATTCTGGGCAGAGCAAAATGTTGGATAACTTTCCTTACTCCACACTCCTCTGTTTGCCTAGCAGTAAGTAAGAACCTGGCTATTAGTTGATTGGCAGATTGCTTTTCCGTGGGTAATAATAATTACTTTTTTTTAATTTGTCACTCAATCCATGACTATTTGTGGAACACTGCGGTGGCTGCCGTGTTTGGCCCACAAAATAAGCAGTTAATTCACTTCATAGTATATTCTGTGAAGCACTTTGAGACATCATATATCAGGGAACACAGAGTTGACATTTCAGCTTGGTGCAGTATGTGTAAATATTTTTCATTAAAGTTGAATGTACAGTACTTTGAGTCATCTCTGATGATAAACGTTATAAATTGATGTATCCTACTATTTGTATATCCTACTGATTTACATAATTGCAAACTGATTTACAAACAATGCAAAGAAACAGGAATTCGCTGTATGTAGTCAATGGCTCCCTTCGCACGAATTACAAAAGCTGGCAATTTTTCAAGTCACATTTTTCTTGGATGTATATCTCGCCAGTTCCCCTAGAATAATCAGCATAGCTAGGAGCTGTATTCCTTCTTTCTTTTTAGCTAATAGTTTCCCGTACCCCCCACTTGCCTCTGAGTCAAGAGTTGGATATTCTGTCATTATTTTACCTGCCTGTCTAAACACCAAATGAACCAGTTCAAAAATGCAATTTTTGTTCCACTGTGTTTTTGTTCAAACATGATAGATTCCAGCAATAATTCCTCCTTGAAATGTTCTCTTAATGTTCAGCCAATTTGTTGTATGTTCCTGTGTGCTTGGGTGGAACCAATTTTAAATTAAAAGCAAATTTGAAAGAAAGACATCCTCGGGATGAAAAAGACTAAATGTCAAGGCATATACCAGCAGGGGACAATGAATGCAAGAAAACCACACAAAAATCCTGAAACCCCACCCACTGTTACCCAGTAAAACTATTTTGCCTTAAAGTTTAAGGTTTCAGAGAGCTGTGGAGATCTGTTCAATTTGGTCATAATTCCTTTGCTATATTTCTTTCAAAAAATATTTCCAAATTGAGATTGAATTTAAGATTATCCTCAATTTGCCTCAGTTCTACATGATCTTAAACTTTGAGACCAAATAGGGATAAAAATTTGGTTTGGTGTGATGTGCCACACATTTGATGATATGTACCGATGGGAAATATCACCAAAGGCGATGTATGCAATGTTTGGGCATCAAAGTCAAATTAAATATTGTACACCTGAACATAATAAATGCAGTATTTGAGGAAGGTGTCCCAATAAGCCCAATTCCTACTGACTGTGAAATTTGTGTCCGCCTTGCTCAGTTGGCAGCAGTCTCGCTCTAAGTCACAAGTTTCTGTGGGTTCAAGCCCTAAATTAGGATTCTGAACTCATATAGTGTAGGCCGACACTGCAGAAATGCTGTGGTGTGGTCCTGGATATGTGCTGCAATGTTGAAGATGCAATCTTTCGAAAGAGATGTTAAACCAAGTTCCCATCTACCCATTTAATTGGATAATGAAAGATCTCATGGGACAATTTGAAAAGAAAACAGAATGTTTACTGGTGTCCTTGTCATCAGAAATTGAACATTCACTTCATGGCTGTTGGTGAGACATTATTATGTGAACTTCGGCTGCTTGGCTACAAGCTTGTTTGTTTATTGCAGGACTGGATAAATATTTATCAATGTAATGTATATTCTTTCCCCGACTGGTTGGAAATGTCCCAACAATTATACTGTTGGGTTTTGTAGAGGGAATAGGAGACAGGAATCCCAGGGATTTTTTAAATCCCCGTAACCATCATCTACCAGAAACCATGGAACCCTAGTAAGACCAGAAATATCAAACAGCAAATGCCTATAAATCTACAACTCTTTCCATGCACATTAAGAGTTCCCTTTGGTTTAATTTTTTTAAACAAAATGGCTGTGGGGAAATGCCAATCTAGTCTAAAATCATGTAGCATTTTAAAGCATCCATGATTTGGTAAATTGTTGAATTTGGCTATAACATTGAAGTTGTAGTTTAAAAGAAACGTACAGACAAATGGCTTTAAAATTATGACTGTATTTAAGAAGTTGCCAGATTCTGGATGCTTTGTATTGCTATATAGATAAGAGTAAATTTAGACTCAATGGAATTTCTACCCATGCTGCTGGCATGCCCTGTGGAGTCCTGTAGCTCAGTGGTTAGACCGCACACCTTGCGAGCGAGAGACCTGGGTTCGATTCCCAGCAGGGCAAAATGTTGGGCAAGTTTTCTTATTCCATATGCCTCTGTTTACCTAGCAGTAAGTAGGAACCCAGTTGCTAATTAATGATAGTAATGATCTTTACATTTGAGATAGTGCTTTTCACATCTTCTAAACGTCTCAAAGCGCTTCACAGAATATACTGTAAAGTGAATTGACTGTGTATTTGTGGGAGAAACACGGCAGCCAATTGTGCATAGCACTGTCCCACAAACAGTTATAGATTAAAATGATCAATTTATTATTGTTTTGAGGGATTATTATATGGTATTTTAATAAGGTTTTAAGACTTACTTTTCGGAATTACGATTTGAACACACAGCTCTGTGTGTGCCCGGCCTCTCTCAGTACAGTTACTGCCATAGTTTCATCTATTCTTTAACCAAATTAAACATGGCTTTGAACCTCATTCTGTCATTATTATTATTATTACTATTATTATGTACTCAAGCAAAGCCTTTAGTGAGGCTAAATTGACCGCAATCATTGTTTCCTTCCTTCCGGATTCACTCTCGGGGTTGTGATAATCAGAGTCCATAGTAATAATCCTTACATTTGATTGACGGATGCCTTTTACTGGGGTAATAATTCCTTCAAATAAAATTTTCCCATTCAATCCACAACTGTCTGTGGGACACTGCTGTGTCTCATTAGCTGCCGTACTTCGCCCACAAAATATAGTCAATTCACTTTACAGTCTATTCTGTGAAGCGCTTTGAGATGTCTTGAAGACATGATAAAGCGTTATATCAAATGCAACTATTATTATTATTATCCCTAGCAGAATTCATTGTTGATGTTGTCCATTCATGTAGTTCTACACTTTTGTATGTTGGGAGTTGTACTTCCCATCAATTACCTCATGGTGTTGCTCCATTACCATGTCCATAAGGTCTTGAAGGGCTTCATCCAAAGTTTTTTTTCACAAAATTAGACAGTCGTCCATTTGGATAACTCTGTGTTGCAAAATGGGAACAAATCTGTAGAATTTCTTAATGGGATTCCTATATATGGGTCCTTCCTTCCAATAACTAGGAGTATGTCATGCCAATGAACTCTGTTCTAATACAATCCGATTCCAAACTGGAAGTTCAGTGCATTAGTTGCTATTTGAATGAGATTCTTTATTAAGACATACAGTGAACAAATTAGACCCCACTAAGGGTTTGTTTTTACATATATCTATATATATAGAATATATAAGGAATGCCATGCTAGGAATGCCAGCAATATGGTTAGAAATTCGACCTAGGTCTAAATTTGCTCTACCTGTATAGCAATTCAAATTATATACAGTAATTATAATTATATAATCAAATTATATTATTATATACAGAACTTGAGATGTTTCAGATGATTGAGAAGCATAAAATTAATGTAACCATGAATTGTCCAAGCAAACAGGAAGCATTTATATGTGTTTCCAGTCATCTTCATCATTACAACAAACAATAGGCAGACAAGGTACAGACAAATATGCTCTCAATATACCCATTGATCTAATAAAATCTAGGCTTTCACTCCAATGCAATGCTGGAGGAACACCTCATTGTTGGAGATACTGTGCTTTCGATGAGAGGGTAAACCAAGGGTCCATCTGCCTAGCCAGGTGGACATTAAGGATCTCATGACACTATTCAGAAAGAAGGGGATTTTTTCCTGGTGTCCTGGCCAAAAATACCCCAAATAAAATTGGATATTTAAAAGAGAGGTAGATGTTTATTTGGGGAGGATGGGTTTGTGCAGATATGGGGAGAAAGCTGGGGAGTGGGATTGAATTGCTCTTTTCAAAGAGCTGGCACAGACTTGATGGGCCAAATGGCCTCATTTTGTGTCGTAAGATTCTATGATTCTATGATTCACCTCATGGCTGTTTGTGACAAATTGTCTGCCATGTTCACCTATAAAATACACACCACTACTGACATCACAGTCTATCCCAGAAGCACTTTGAGTCATCCTCCCAATGTGAAAGGTGCTAAATAAATACAAGGATTGTTATATTTTTTCCAATAACATTGATCAATTTGAGGTAAATGTGACACATATTTTTGCCGTATAAGCTTTTTGCTCCTGAATAATGCTCTATTCAAGGTTTCGATTTGTTCCTGTTCCTTAGTGCAATAAACACTCAGTCAATACCACATTTGCTCAAGTTAATGTGATTTTCTCTGAACAATTGGTTAAATTGGTCCCGAGTTGGAATTACTTATTGCTGTGTTGAACTCTTCTTGAAAGATATGGAATAAGGATAATAACAACAACCAGAGCTTGCATTTATAAAGCATGCTTCACGCAGGATGTCGTTTAGGAGAACTTAATTATATTAAAGCACAGCTGCGGACTGTTTCCATAAAGATAAAATTATTAGAATTTGAAGGTATCTGCCTTTACATTACAAAGTTATCTTTGGGTGGATTAGATTGGCTTCATTGCCAGCAGAACTCATTCCCAGTCCTTACAACCTTTCCATGTCTCATCAAAAGAGAGGCCCATTACAGCATTAAGTTGCTTATTAAACAAGTCCAGTGTCTTGGCCTCCTCAAACCTTCTTGGTAACCAGTTCTAGCTATTAATTACCCACTAGCCCAGTAAATATTTCCTGGTGTCATTAAAGGCTTAGATTGTTAACATTAATGTGTGTAACACTGAACAAAATTTTTAGCCCATAATTAATTAATCTAGTTGTTCTTCAAAGTTCATCCTGCTGAGACGGGCAATCATCCTTGCTATTTCTCTTGGCAGCCCACTTATGTTACCCTGATCAGAACTTTGTAAAACACTACAACAACAAGTTACATTTATATAACCTGCAGCTCAGTGGTTAGAGCACTTGCCTTTGCGAGGAAGAGACCTGGGTTTGATTCCCGGCAGGTCAAAACCTTGGGCAAGTTTCCTTACTCGCCTGATACTAATTCCTAAAAAAAAATTTGGTCACTCAATCCATGATTGTTTGTGGGACACTGCTGTGCGCACAAATATACAGTCAATGAATTCACTTTACAGTGTATTCTGTGAAACTCTTTGAGACGTCTCGAAGATGTGAAAACCGATATATCAAATTCAAGGATTATTATTTTTAAATTATCATTATATTTAACGTCTTTCATGTGAGGACAATGTGTTAAAGACTTTCACACATCTAACTGGGTGCCTTTGCTCAGGTTTGGGCTAATTGAAAAATCCAAAAGCAGAAAGATAAATCTTAAACCAGGCTTTAAAGGTGGAGAAGGAGGGAACGAGTTGCAGCCTGACTGAACAGACAAAGCACTGAATGACTAAGGCATTTTTCAACTATTCACCGAATGTCAGTTATATTTTAACCCTCGAACGGTGAACTATATTGTCCTATTATATCTTGTAATAAAATTATCTGAATTTTAAAGCAATTACTCTGGTCATATCTGGCTAGCAAATCCATCCTCTTTGGGGCTTTCCAAAGACAAATTTCCAGAGGGTGGTTGGAATAAGGGATTCTTTTCCATAAGCCATTGGTGAAGTGGAATCTATAATCATATCACAAGGAAAACAGATACATGTCTAAAATTGATTTTGAAAGTGTATAGGTGAGTTGGCAGGATAGTGGGGTTAGATTAAGTGACTCAGGTTGAGAAAAATACCATCTAAGACTTGGTCAAAAGTAAATGGGCTCCTTGGGGAAATGGATTGTTTCTGGCGCTCTCATATTCTTTGATTCGTCTGCAGATTCCATTGGCCTCCTTCAGAAACCCTTACCTTCTTCAAGACCAATCTCAAAACCCTCCTCTCTGACTGAGCCTTAGCCACCATCCTATAGTCTCCGCCTTCCTTCACCCCAACCCTTCCCCACCCACCCCATGCTCAGGACCTGACACCCAACTGTTCAGCGCCTTGGGACATCCTCCCGACGTGAAAGGTGCTCTACAAGTGTAATTTTGTTGTTGTTGTACAGGTATGTATGTAAACAATGTATATTCATAAGTATTTTATATACTGCAACTGCACTTCAGCTAACCCATAAACATTAAAGGATATTTTAGAAAAATAGTTATATTTCATCATTTTGCTAAATATCCTAATGATAGCAACTATTGTTCATCATTCCTCATTCTGGGTTAATTCTGAGCTGGTACTCTATGTATATCTGTGGAGTCCTGTAGCTCAGTGGTTAAAGCACTCGCCTCGCAAGCGTGAGACCTGTGTTCAAATCCAGGCAAGTCAGGACGAAACCTTGATAATAATTCCCAAAAAAGTTTCAAAATTGGTCATTTCAATCCACGACTGTTTAATAATAATCCTTGCATTTGATATAGAGCGTTTCACATCTTATCGATGTCTCAAAGCGCTTCACAGAATGTACTATAAATGAATTGACTGTATATTTGTGGGCGAATCACGGCAGCCAATTGCGCACAGCAGTGTCCCACACACAGTCGTGGATTGAAATGACCAATTTTATTACGGTTGGTTTTTTGAATGGATTATAATTAGGCGAGTGGAGTAAGGAAACTTGCCCAAGGTTTCACCCTGATCTACCCAGATTCGAACACAGGTCTCACACTTGTAAGGCGAGTGTTCTAACCACTGAGCTACAGGACACTGCTGTGCGCAATTGGCTGCCGCGTTTTGCCCACAAATATACAGTGAATTCACTTTACAATATATTCTGTGAAGCGCTTTGGGACGTCTAGAAGACATGAAAAGCGCTATATCAAATACAAGGATTATTATATTATTATTATATAACCTGAATATGTGCGAGTCTTGGGTGGGAATGACTTTTGTCTTGGGTGGGTATTAATCTTATACTAGGAATTTTACTGAGCTCATGACCAGCGTATATTTTTTTTCCAAAAGAAAACAACTTAAAAACTTTTGTTTAATAAATAAATAAAATCTTTTCATTGAAAATATTTTTTTAAAAACTCTTTTTTCAAACAAAAAATGGCTCATCGTGTTAAGATGAGTGAAATGACCGAAGTGTGCAAATTAAAGCAAATCAGAGCCTGAAGCTTGTGAATGCAGAGTGAAACTGGTGTGAGTGAGGGAGTGAGTGCGTGTGTGTGTGGCTGGGTGAGTGAGTGTGAGTGTGTGTGTGTGGCTGGGTGAGTGAGTGTGAGTGTGTGTGTGTGGCTGGGTGAGTGAGTGTGTGTGTGTATATGGCTGGGTGAGTGAGTGTGTGTGTGTATATGGCTGGGTGAGTGAGTGTGTGTGTATATGGCTGGGTGAGTGAGTGAGTGAGTGAGTGTGTGTGGCTGGGTGAGTGAGTGTGTGTGTGTGTGTATGGCTGGGTGAGTGTGTGTGTGTGTGGCTGGGTGAGTGAGTGAGTGTGTGTGGCTGGGTGAGTGAGTGTGTGTGTGTGTGTATGGCTGGGTGAGTGTGTGTGTGTGTGGCTGGGTGAGTGTGTGTGTGTGTGGCTGGGTGAGTGAGTGAGTGTGTGTGGCTGGGTGAGTGTGTGAGTGTGTGTGGCTGGGTGAGTGTGTGTGTGTGTGGCTGGGTGAGTGAGTGAGTGTGTGTGGCTGGGTGAGTGTGTGTGTGTGTGGCTGGGTGAGTGAGTGAGTGTGTGTGGCTGGGTGAGTGTGTGTGTGTGTGGCTGGGTGAGTGAGTGAGTGAGTGGCTGGGTGAGTGAGTGAGTGAGTGGCTGGGTGAGTGAGTGTGTGGCTGGGTGAGTGTGTGAGTGTGTGGCTGGGTGAGTGTGTGAGTGTGTGGCTGGGTGAGTGTGTGAGTGTGTGGCTGGGTGAGTGAGTGTGTGTGGCTGGGTGAGTGAGTGTGTGTGGCTGGGTGAGTGAGTGAGTGTGTGGCTGGGTGAGTGAGTGTGTGGCTGGGTGAGTGTGTGAGTGTGTGGCTGGGTGAGTGTGTGAGTGTGTGGCTGGGTGAGTGAGTGTGTGTGGCTGGGTGAGTGAGTGAGTGAGTGTGTGGCTGGGTGAGTGAGTGAGTGTGTGGCTGGGTGAGTGAGTGAGTGAGTGAGTGTGTGTGGGTGTGTGGGTGGAGCCTGAGTTGCTGTGTGTGTGTGTGTGTGTGAGAGAGACTGTATAAGTTTCTCTGGGCTCCCCGCACACAGTCGCCTGTCAGTTGCTGTGTGTGAGAGAGAGAGAGAGCCCCGCACACAGTCGCCTGTCAGTTGCTGTGTGTGAGAGAGAGAGAGAGAGAGAGAGAGCCCCGCACACAGTCGCCTGTCAGTTGCTGTGTGTGAGAGAGAGAGAGAGAGAGAGAGAGCCCCGCACACAGTCGCCTGTCAGTTGCTGTGTGTGAGAGAGAGAGAGAGAGAGAGAGAGCCCCGCACACAGTCGCCTGTCAGTTGCTGTGTGTGAGAGAGAGAGAGAGAGAGCCCCGCACACAGTCGCCTGTCAGTTGCTGTGTGTGAGAGAGAGACTGTATAAGTTTCACAGTCGCCAGTCACTTGTGAGAGCGGCTGGAAGTGAACTCTCTCCCGTTAGTTTCCCATCCGTTTTGTTTTTTTGTGTGTGTGTTTCTTTTGCAAGAACCGAGTCGGGCTGTGACTCGGGGAGGGGGCGACCGACCGACCGACCGACCATGTGGCGGCTGCTGCTGCTCGCGGGGCTCTTGCCGCTCCTGATGCCGGTCTGCGCCGCGGGGCAGCAGCGGGGCTCGTCTCGGTGCCCGCCCTGCCAGCCCGGGCAGTGCCCGCCCCTGCCCCCCTGCCCGCGGGGGCAGCTGCCCGACCCCTGCGGCTGCTGCCCCGTCTGCGCCGCCGGCCCCGGGGAGCCCTGCGGGGGCCGCCTGGGCAAGTACGGGAGCTGCGCTCAGGGCTACGAGTGTCACCGGCCACTGGGCAAGAAGAAGAAGAGCCGAGGGCGGTGTCTGTGCAAGGCACCGGAGCCGGTGTGCGGCAGCGACGGCGTCTCCTACAGCGACGGCTGCCGGCTGCAAGAGGCGGCGGACAGGGCACTGGGAGAGGGGCTGGCCACCGTCATCAGGGGCGGCAAAGGAGCCTGTGAGACAGGTGAGCAACACACACACACACACAGACAGAGACACACACACACAGACAGAGACACACACAGACAGACAGAGAGAGACAGAGACAGACACAGAAACACACACACACGCAGACAGAGACACACACACACAGACAGACAGAGACACACACAGAGACACACACACACACACAGAGACACAGACAGACAGAGACACACACACACACACAGAGACACTCACAGACAGAAACACACACAGACAGAGACAGACAGAGACACAGACAGACAGACAGACACACACACACACACACAGACAGAGACACACACAGACAGACAGACAGACACACACACACACACACAGACAGAGACACACACAGACAGACAGACAGACACACACAGACAGACAGAGACAGACACAGAGACACACACACACAGAGACACACACAGACAGACACACACACACAGACAGAGACACACACACACAGACAGACAGAGACAGAGACACACACACACACACAGAGACACACACACACAGACAGAGACACACACACACACACAGAGATACACACACACACAGACAGACAGACACACACACACAGAGACACACACAGAGAGACAGACACACACACCCATAGACACTCTATCTCTGTGTGTGTGTCACACACACACACAGATAGAGACTCACACACACAGACTGACAGACACAAACACACACAGACATGCAGACACACACACACACACACACACATCGGCTCCTGTCAACTCACACAGGGAATCAGACAGACTGTCACTAAGAGGGAAGGTGCAGTGTCAACTCTGACACAGCTTTCATTCTGAGTTAGTATGTGAGGAACTAGCTCAGTCATCCCTGCTAGAGCATTGCATATTATCTGTGACACAGTGTTATATGCGAGGAGAGGACCTAACTCAATCAGTCATTCCCATAGAAAATGTAGAATGTATCATCTCTTATACAGTTTATATAGTTGGACAACTAACTCAGAGAGTTTAGAAGGTTCAGATAGAACCAAATCAGTCAACACATAGCGTGTGTAAATTATCACCTCTTATACAGTTTATATATGGTGAACTAACTTGGAGCTTAATCCCACAGAACCTATAGTGGATAGAGAGAACCAAATCTGTCAACACATGGAGTGTGTAGAGTCCGCCACCTATTATATAGTTTATATATAGGTAGAGAACCAACTCACAGTTAACTCATAGAGAGGGTGAGAGAGTCAAGTCTTCGAGAGACTCAGAGAGTCAACACATTGAAAAAATCAACTCATAGAGAGTTGACACATTGAAAGAGTGAGAGAGTCAACACTTAAGGCGACAGTGAACTAAGAGAGTTAACACATTGGGAGGTAACTATTAGAGAAAGTTAACACATTGAGAGAGTTAACTAATAGAGAGAAGGAGAGTCAACTTTCAAAGAAACTGAGAGTCAATTTATCGAGAGTTAATTCATTGAGATTCAACTGTACAGTAAGTTAGAGAGTGAAGATCAACGACATAGGGAAAGACAATTCTGAGACAGAGCAAATCAATTCATAAAGAGAGTGAGCTCATCGAGAGAAAGACAAGTTCTGGAGATAGTTAGCTCATACTCATAGCAGGTTCCTACTCACAGAGAACCAAATCAGAGAGCAAGAGAGGCATTCATGGAGAGAGTCAACTAACAGAGAGGCTCAACAGAGAATGAGGGCTAACTTAGAGTCAACTCCTACTAGAGAGAGCAATAGAGTTAATTCCCAGAGAAAACATGAGAGCGAGAGTTAACCCATGAAGATAAACAAAGTGAAATTTGCTCTACTTATGGAGAGAGATCCAATTCATTGTCAATTGTCTTCATGAGAGAGACATTTGCTTCATAAAGTCACTTCATGGAGAGAATTTCCTTTTAAAGGGCATTACCTCCATGCAAAACTCGTTTCATAGTCACCTCAACATAGAGGGAGAGAATTACCTCATAAACAGATAATTTCTACAACAACAACAAGTTACATTTGTGTAGCACCTTTCACATCAGGAGGATGTCCCAAGGTGCAGCATAGTCAAGGATTATAGAAGAAGGCGGGATCCAGCTGATAGAAAATTATCTCATAGAGAGAGACTTGCCTCATGGCAATAGTCTCATAGATACCCATCTCAACAACAACAATAAAATTACACTTGTATAGTGCCTTTCAGGTCAGGAGGACATCCCTCAAAGAGACAGCCTATGTGAACTTATACAACAACAACAACCATTACATTTAAAGATGTTAATCACATACATGCTCACTAAGAAAAGTTACATGCTCAAAGATGTTAAGCACTTGACTTCTCTCTTAGTGGGTACCAACTTATAGAGGGAGATGGAGAGTTGGTTAACAGAGACTCACCTTTTTGAGTCACATCATAGCCAGTTCACAGGGAGTAACCCCATAGAGAGAAAAAATTGCCTCCAGAGAGAACCTCCTAAATAGAGAAAATTCATACAAACTAATTTCATAGAGAGTTGGAGAGTGGAGAAAACCAAAGTGAACTTGCAGAAATTCTACCTGGTTTATTCTATTTTCTTAGCACTTTAGAGCCTCCAGAAACTGATCATTAACTTGCTTGATACAGAGTCTTTATACAAGAAGAGAGAACCTCAACTCCTTTAGTGAATTAACTCATGAAGAAAATTGTTACATCATAGAGGCTTTAACACCAGAGTGAGGGAGACTTACTTGACTAACTAATAAAATTGGTACTTTATATAGAGAGAGACTAACCATAGAAACACACTGTTAGTTGATGAAGACAAGACTGTTTCACCATGGAAAGAGATAGTTATATCATAGTGATTGTCACCTCAAAGTGTCCAAAAGAAATATCATGCATGGGTGCATTGCATGTGCATTATGGATTCTAGTTGAACTGCGGTTATCAATAATGCACATGTGCAAATTATAATACTTAGAAGAAGTGTAGTCAATATTAGTAAATACAGACTGCACTTAATGTCAGTATGGAGACAAATCCCTGGATAATGCATCCTAAATGTGCACCTAACGCTGAACTGGATTCAAGGCAAGTATCCCAAAATGAGGCTGCTGTGTTTATTTCTGTGTCAGTGCAGCAAATCAGTCAAATTAACAAAACCCATCACAGTACTCCAATGATATACATTTGTGGGTTTGTTTTCACAAGTAATGAAGATTGCTTTTGGTCTTAATAAAAAAAAAGTGGCATCTGTTGCCATCACGATGATCGATTTGTGTTCATGAGAGAGGAATTGAAACAGCTGGTGATGAGTGGCTTTTGATGCACAAAATTAAATCGCTACATTGGCTTCATTAAACAAATGTTTCAGAAGTGACTTTGCTGCTGAACAATCTTTGACATTGGAATATGACAAAACAGCAGAATCGATTAAAACAGATTATTTAACAGGAGTGAAAAACACACAACTGGTATTAAGGATTTATAAATATTTGAGCAGAAAAGCAGGGCATTCGGCCCATCATGTCAGCACTGGTATTTTTCTCCACATAAACTACTTGATGTAATCCAATCCTCTTGCTTGTCCACATTCGTTTTTCAAACTAACTCATTCTCTTCTAAAATAATTCATGGGCTGTGCCTCGACAAGTTTTCTTTTGCATCAAAACATATATACATTTACCATGAAAATACAGTTACCATTATATCTTTGATGTACTCCCAAGATTATTGATTCCAAAGTCACCTCTGTGTTGCTGGATCCATGGGAAATTTGGCATTTGGCATATCCAAAGTCTTCTAAGTATTCTGAATTTAAAAACAGAAATATCCCAAACCTGATAATTGACAGAAGAAATTATTAGTTTGGGCAAATTATGAATGCGTTATTGGAGAAGTAAGTATCTATAATCAAAGATACATAAACCAAACTATATTTGCCGGCACTTACGCAAAACCTCCAGCTTCCGTAAATGTTCACAGGAAAACAGTTCATTAATTGGATGAAGTACAAGCCTGTATTTCACTGAATGTTGACTTGGAAGAGCCTTCACAGCACCAATACTGTTGCAAGGAATTTGGAAGCTATCTCCAAATCACAATACAGTATTGCATCTCACCACTGCCAGGAGTTCAAGAAGACTTTTTCTACCCTCTCATCCTGCATGGCAAATAGGGTTCTAGCCAATATATACATGAAGTCTCCAGGCACAGAGCTGGCAATGAAAAAATGTGTGTTCAAATCATCTGCACAGTGACTGTATAGAATTATGCAGCATGTGCGACTGAGCCTGGAACAACAACAACAAAATTACATTTATAGAGCACCTTTCATGTCAGGAGGACTTACCAAGGAGCAGAACAGTCAGGTTGGGACCCGAGCAGTGGGAGAGAGAGCGTTAGGAGGGGAAGGAAAGAGTTGGGAGGGCAGCAGAAGGCACAATTGAAGCAGAGGGTCTTGAGACCAGCCTTGAAGGAGGCAAGGTAAGAAGTGAGGCGAAGGGACTGTGGAATGGAATTCCATAGTGTGGGGGCAGAGAGGCAGAAAGCCTGTCCACCGATGGTAGGGCGGGTCGGGCAGGGTACATGGAGCAGACCGGAACCTGCTGAACGGAGGGGGCGGGCAGGTTGATAGGGAATCAGCAGGTCGGAGAGCTAGGAGGGGGCAAGGACGTGAATGGCCTTGAAAGTGAGGACGAGGATCTTGAATTTGATCCTCTGAGGGATGGGGAACCAATGGAGCTGGGAGAGGGTGGGAGTGATGCGGTCGCAGAGCTTGGTGCAGTACAGATCATGTGGAAGATCAACATACTCTTTATCTTCTTCCTGTACTGCCAGATACATTACATTTATGTTTACAACTTGGACTGACATAGAGCAGAAAACAATGTTGTCAAGTGGTCCTTCAGTTACTATTTTTTTTCTGTTTGTAATTTGTAAAGATCTACACAGCAAATTGGAAACAAAGTAACTTTTGTAAATGTTAAATATTTATTAAATGTTCACTGACTACATTTTGGTGGAGGTTTTTTTTAACTTGAATTGTGGATTACTCAGCAATGGAGGATGTGACTGCGTGAATTTTATATAGTCACACACAATGACTTTGTCCACATTGTAGATCCTGTCTATTGTTCAATTGCAATGTAAATTACAAATAACTTGATATATTTTACTATTCCTTTTTGAAACTGATCCCAGATCAACTGGATGCAGTTTTAGGGGAATTAAGCTTTTTGATACAGTATTTTCAGCTTTTTCTGTCTCCAACATTTCCCATAAACACCATTTCACGTTAAGTTGCTCTTTCATGTAATAATGTGTTAACTCTTTCCTAATATTGGGATTTAAAAAAAAATCTTCATCAATAAAAAATACACAGTCACTGCACTTTACAATTAAACACTTTGAGACATTTCAATGGTATGATAAGATGCTGATCAGATATAAGAATTTTTAATTTTACTATTAAAAATAATAAAACATATCAGGAAAACAGAATAAATACTTGTAGCAGAGAAAAAAACGCCTTGGGACATAAAGTGTTTTTTTCTCCAGGGAACCCCATAAACATTGCATTAACATGTGGGCACATCTGATGGGATTTGATGTCTGAGCAAATTTCATGTAGGTTATGGGTGATGCACAATGAGGAGAGGGATGCACTTTACATTCAACTGTGCTTTTCTGACAAAAAGCACCAATTACAGTAGAAGCCTGTTTATCCGGCACGCTGAGGGGGGGGAGGGGTGGGGGCGGGGGGTCGACTGATTGACTGTGCCGGATAATCGGGCGGCAAGTTGCCAAAAACCCAACACAAAAAATGTACTTATTTTAAAACATACTATATTAATATTATACGAAATAGTAACAGAATATTGTATAGCTACTTACCGATAAAGATTCCAGCACACACGGTAAAAAAAATTGGTAAAAAATGCTTTTATACCGATCGGTAAAAACCTCCAAGTTCGTAAGCTTAATAAGTGCGCATGCGCACGCATTGCTCGCATGCGCAAATTGAGCATACTCGCGATTGCTGGAATGGGGAATTGCCCCGGGAGGGAGGGGTCGAGCAATCCGGTTAATTGGGTCACGGATAAACGGGCTTCTACTGTACATTGCAGTTTTGCTATCGAGAGCTTTTTAAATCCCATTTGGATTTTTTGCTTGATTTGCGCAATGTGGCAACTTCTTGAAGCCGGTGTTTTCGGTCATTTGTTATCACTTGCTGATCTGTACATACTTTCACTGGTAAAACTGCTGTGGATTCCCAGCATTTTACTATTTGCTTTTAACTGGACCGCTCAGCCCTCAATTATGAAATCAAGCACCACTGGGGTTTTGAAAAGCAAATCTTAATTTTATGATGAACAAGTGCAATCCTGTCATGCGCTGCATGTTTGAACAGCATTCCAATATGCTGCAGTAGTTGAAAGCAGTAATAGAAGCCACTCTACAAATAATCAAAGACAATGCTGTTTTGGAAGAGATCGCATTGTAGAGATGGGTATCGTACACATCTCCTGTGGAACTTTTGAAATAAACATCAAGAGCAGACTTTGTGAATGTCTAAACATGGGAAACAATGTTGATAGTTATAATAGTATAATAATCCTTGAACTTGATATAGTGCCTTATCACATCTTTGAGATGTCTCAAAGTGTTTTGCAGGATATAGTGTAAAGTGGTGATGTGCATTTTGTGGATCCCACAAAAAATTACAATAATTCTCAAACATTTCATATTTGACATGTTCAAATCCACTTGAACTATTTAGTTGCTTGCAAAAGTATTATTGTTACTATTTTACATTTAAAATTACTCAGCGCGGCAACTGTGACAAGAGAGCAGCTGCACTATATTAATTGACTTATTTATATCGTGAGCTGTGTGCATTCTTGACGTGATTTAAATAATTGGTACAAGCTTGAAGTTGTATGCAGGAGACTTATGTTTAAATGTGGTTCTTTGCGTGTGTACTAACTTGAATGGAGCCCCAGTGGCGCTGATCAGCACATCAATCACGGTAATCGTGTAAATTAGGAATCTTCACATAACGTCACGAATACGCCTAGAAAACGAAAGCTCTTTGTTGCCAAATATTAACACACTAATCTGAGCCGTAATCTGAAATAGTGGGATGCAAAGTTAACCTTAGATTGTTTCACACTTGCCTGAATAGATTGAAGATGCAGTATTTTTGATGGCAGTGCAATGACAACAAAATTTGTATCGGGCTTTTCCCGTTCGGAGGACATCCCAAGACGCTGGACAGACAGTATTCCACAGTATAATGCAGTGGTGCAGTGCTGTTGAAATGAATACTAAAGTGGTCTTTTCTCCATGTATTTATCTGGAATATGCAGCCCTAATTCACACCATGATTTGTAAAGGGACTGTCTTGCTTGATTAATACGGTGGCTTTTTTTTAAGATTGCTAAACTAGGAACATTCAAAATGTGTTTGATTTGGTACCACAAAAGAGATATTGTTGTGAAGGTAATGGCTCAAAGTGTACAGAGGATTGGATAAGCGACAGAACGCAGAGATTACTGGTAAAGTACAAATGCACTGAGATGTATTACCCCAAAGTACTTAACATTGTTACTTTCACATAGTGAAATTGTTGTCTGTGCATTGCATGAAAGAGAATGATTATGTGGAATCACTCAAAAAATGTCATGGTATCCCATGACATCCTTTATCACAACTTAAGATCACAGATTACAAGACAAGATGTATTGAACCATGGTGTTTATCTCAGTGTTTTGAATTTCACTTAAAGCTCTCTGTAAACTTGTGTACTTGACTCCATTCTCTATATCAATCTCTTCTTTCTTCCCAACTACAACAACAACAAAATTATATTTGTATAGTGCCTTTCATGTCAAGAGGATGTCCCAAGGTGCTGGACAGTCAGTGTTTTGGGATTGGGATTGGGGAGGGTGGAGGGAAGGGAAGGGGACTGACCAATGGCACGGTCGAAGAGTAGGATCTTGAGGTGGGACTTGAAGGAGGCTAGAAAGAGGGCGAGGCGGAGAGATTGCGGAATAGAATTCCAAAGGTTGTGGGCAGAGTGGCTGAAGGCTCGCCCTCCGATGGTGGTCAGGGGACATGGAGCAGGCCGAAGCTCGTTGACATGATGAAGGTATGAATGAGAGTTTCAGCAGCCTGAGGTAGTGGCAGAGTCTGGCAATGTTGTGGAGGTGAGGGAAGGCAGAGCGGGTCATGGCGTGGATGTGGGAGAGAGAAGACAGATGAGGATATACTATACTATGGTATAGTATAATGCAGGACTCCCATATGCTTCCACTCATCAAGGGTGCTTTATAAATACAAGTTGTTGTTTACTACTATCTACTATTGTCTATTGTATTATTGTAGTATTATCTATAATACAACTATAGGACTATAATATTGTCTACTGTGCTATAAACTGTAGATTATTATATAATTATCTACTGTATTTTTGTCTACTCTTATATAGTTGTCTGATGTAGTACTCTACAACTGTACTATTGTACTCTTCTGTGCTGCTATACTAATGTTCTTCTGTAATATATTTGAATAGAAAGAGGGCATTTATTTTTAGCTGCACACATAATATACTTCTATTTCTCATGTGGCAACCATTTTGTTCAAACTATGCAGGAAAAGAATATTGCAAAATCCTTTGGCATTGTGAAGTCAGCCTTAACATTTACAAAAAGTTTTACAAAAGTTTTTCAACAAAGCGTCAAATTCTGGATGTGAAATAATAATAATCCTTGCGCATGATATACAAAAAACGCACATAAGTTGTATCAATTGGGACCCTACATTTAATATGATATGTGCAAAGTATGAGTTATGAAAAACTTGTATAGAACATAAAATCTTGAACAGGATTTGGGCAGATGTACAACTTCGGTGATTATACGATTTATACAGATCAAACTAATACATTCACATCCTCCCGACGTGAAAGGTGTACTATAAATGTAATTTTGTTGTTATTTTGTTGTAAATGGAGTTTTACTGTGGATGGAGAGTACAATGATTCCTGCCTGTGTCTGTGTTTGGGCATGAAATTGGGATATATGAAATGGGTAGGACCAGAGGAGGAGATAAAATGAACAAAAATTGGCATGCATTCTAAAAGCAGAGACCTTAAACAGTTTACATTCCTGGTGTCCATAGCAATTCATTGCACAATGTCTTCCTCCGCATTGTTAGGAAAGAAAGCAGCTGCATGAGGTGCCTGTTGGCTGACACTGTGAAGTGGATTTTCACACTGTGATAATGTTGATAAATTCAGCTGCGAGATGGACCCACCCCTGTTTTGTTTCAAATTGAATGAGGCCCAGGTCAGATTGTACCATAGCAAACTGTGGCAGATATGTTCATTCATATCAAATGCAAGGATTATTAAGAATTATTATTATTATCACAATGTTTGAAACAATTTAAGCAGTCATTGTAATGATAATCCTTCATAATAATAATCCTTGCATTTGACATAGCGCTTTTCACATTTTATCGACGTCCCAAAGTGCTTCACAGAATATACTGTAAAATGAAATTGACTGTATATTTGTGGGCAAATTGTGGCAGCCAATTGAGAACAGTAGTGTCCCACAAACAGTCGTGCATTGAAATTACCAATTTTATTTTTGTGTTTTTTTTGGACGGATTATTATTAGGCGTGTGGAGTAAGGAAACTTGCCCAAGGTTTCACCCTGACCTGCCTGGATTCGAACCCAGGTCTC
The DNA here is from genome assembly GCA_035084275.1 of Hydrolagus colliei. Taxonomy (NCBI): domain Eukaryota; kingdom Metazoa; phylum Chordata; class Chondrichthyes; order Chimaeriformes; family Chimaeridae; genus Hydrolagus; species Hydrolagus colliei. The sequence continues at coordinate 121,191,139 of CM068742.1, read as the reverse complement.
CCCAGCTTGGTCTCCCCAGCTTGCAAGACAAGTGCTCTAACCACTAAGACACAGGAGCTCCACATACTTTAATCCAGTCAGCATGTTGGTCACATTTTCAATAGGAGCAAAATTACTTTGATATAAATGCAGATTTGACTAAACTTCATTGATTGCACATGATGCATTGTATGGTATGTTCTGCAAATATTAATAATAATAATTTAATTTGATATAGCACCTAATCACAATGTTGAAACTTCTCAAAATGCTTCACAGGATTAATTGTAGGACACAGTGACTGAATTTTGTAGGTCCTTATTATGAAGTGCTGCTGCCAATCTTTTAAACTGTCTCTGAGCAGGCTCATTGAAAAGAGCTGTCCAAATTAATCCCACTTCCCTGTGCTCTCCCCATAGCCCTGCAAACTTGTCCTCCCCAAACAATTTTTTTTTTTAAAGGATTAATTTTAACATTGGTGTTGCTTTTAAGAATTCGCTATAGAAAAACAACTTCAAAAGTTTAATTCTAAATTCAAGAATTTGACTAATTCTGGATGTATTAAAATAAAAGTAATCCTTGTATTTGATGCAGTGCCATTCACATAGGAAGGATATCTCCAAGTACTTTGAAGGATTTACTGTAAAGTGTAGTGACTGTGTGTTTTGTAGAGAAACACATCAACAAATTTGCATTTACACATAGCAATGTACTGCAAACAATCATGAAACAAATTATCAATTAGGAGAAACTCATTTTTCCTTTTGAATTGTGCCAAGGGATTTTTAACATCTAACTGATCAGACAGTGACATCCAGGATGGTGGAAGGCGAATTGGATGCACTGTAGTCTTCTTTTGCCTAGCAAATTCTTGTGTTCTTATGTTTAAGTTATAAGTGAGAGTGTTCCCAACTGAATCAGGCTGACACCTAAGTAACTAGAGTAAATCTAGATCCAGGTCACCTCCCACTGCTCCTTCTGCCATGCTTGGTGCTCCAAGATGTGTTTGTGTGTGAGGGACTCTATAAACGCATAGTTATTATTGACCATTTCAGAATTATTGACTTTCTCCACCTAAGTGTAATAATTGTGAAATATTCAAATTTTTACATGTATAAAATTGATACAAAAAATATCAAAATTTTTACATGTATAAAATTGATACAAAAAATACACTATCAAATTTTGTTTGTAAAGTGCCTTTTGTGCGGGGAGGATGTCCCAAGATGCTTAGGGATTAGCAGAGGGGTGGGTGGCGTTGGTATTGGTATCAGACAGAGTGAAGGGTGTAGATGGAAGGAGGGTGGCCAAAGGCAAGATCAAAGAGGAGGGTCTGAAGGCATGCATTGAAATTCTACTTATCAAATCCCGCTCCGCCCTCGCCTCCGCTAAATTGTCATTCTAATCCAAATAATTTTGGAGGCCAAAGACATCAACAACAAGTTCCTCCACTCACTCTCTCATGCCTCATCCATCTTCATCTTCAATGGTGAGGCAATCCTCAACTTCCTCAAATCCAAAATTGAGGGGATACACTCAACTGCCCCTGCCCTTCCGTCTACTACCCTCTCTCATCTCCCTTTCAAACCCCAGCCCCTACCCATCCTTCCCTCCACACCTTCAAAACTATCTCCCACTCCTCTCTCATCACCACTTTAATCTGTATGAAACCGACACCCTGCTCTGTCAACCTCATCCCAACCTCTCTCCTTACCTCCCAGCTCCACCTCCTTACCCCTCTACTCATAGATATCATAAAGGCACAGGTCTTTGCTGCTGCCACATGGTTAGATGCACCCGCATGTCTGAGGGTCTTGTCATTGTTTTGTATCCCGGTCCACTGGCATGGTTCCCACCTTTAAAAACATCCGTTATCACTCCCATCCTTAAAAATCCCTCCTTGGACCCATTCCTGCTCTCAAATTACTGCCCCATCTCCAACCTCCCATTCCTCTCCAAGGTCCTGGAATGAATTGTTGCTTCCTAGCTTCGCTCCTTCTTCTCCCTTCACGAACCCCTCCAATCGGGTTTCTATGCCACCCACAGCACAGAAACAGTTCTGGTCAAAGTGACAAATTATATTCTCTTCATCTGTGACCAGAACTCCCTTTGCCTCCTCATCCTCCCTGACCTATCTGCTACCTTAAATACTGTTGACCACTCTGTCCTTATCCACCACCTCTCCTCTCACCTCAACCTTCATTGTTCTGTCAGACATCAAGTCCTGGATAAGAACTAAGTTTATTCAGTTGAATGTCAACAAGAGGTGCTCCTGACTGGTTTCACACCTCAGGTGCTGATAGCCATGGATGCACACTCCAACTTACTAAGCCAGTCCGGAAACTTGGCCTCTTGTTTGACCCTCAACTATCTGTTCTATCCCACATCTGTGCCATGACCTGTTCTATCTTCCCCCACCTCGGCAACATTGCCCGGCTCCACACTGTCACTATGACTATGCAAAAGTCCTGCTTGTCGGACTCCCAACAACGTGTTCCACAGGCCGTAGATCATCCAGACCTCTGCAGCCCGTATCCTCTCCTGCACCAGGCTCTGTGACCCTATCACCCCTATGCTTGCTTGACTGGAGGATACAGTTCGAGCCTGGTCCTCACATTTTATTTCATTTTAATATTAATTTCTTTGCTGTAATCCAGTGGAGGAGTGAAATTTGAGTGAAGGAAAGTTTATCCTGGCGTCCAGGTCAACAATCTTCCAGATAAAGAACTCAGCCTAGCTCTGTTGTTACAACTGTTAACTCTAAGCGCTTTGAAGCGTCTCAGAGTAAGTGGAGAGTGTGGAGAGCGCTATACAAATCGAAGTTGTTGTTGTTGTAACTCTGGATATGAAGGTCGTGGATTCAAGCCAACAATCCTGGCTAACAATTTTCCAGATAAAATTGATCATTTATGTAATGACTGCTGTGTGCAAATTGTCTACTGCATTCACCTACAAATACTGAGTTGCTACTTCTACACTAAACTCTATGAAACACACAGTCACTACACTTTAGAGTATATCCTGTGAAACACTTTGAGACATCTCAACATTGTGATAATTATTTAAAAACTTCAAGACGCCATCCGGTGTGAAGGAACTTATATAAATGCAAGTTTGGGTTTTTGTGAAGAACTTTGAGATGTTCCATCAATGTGATAAACTGCAATTTCAAATGCAAGGATTAATATTATTAATATTATTTTATTATATATTTGCCACGCATGTATTTGTGGCTGCTAGTTGGTGCAAATGGATGTTTGCCAGCAAGAACATTCAACGGACAGTAATGCATTGTGAAGGCATCCTGAGATGATCAGGCACAATAAAGTTAAGTTTTTCATTCTTTTCTGGCTCATTCTCTGATGTCCACTCATGGTGACATCACCTTTTACATTTATTGCAATCTTCAGTGTTTCTATAAGAATTGATCTTATGTGGTGTTAAATGATACAGAATACGGTGTAAAATAGCACAGAAAGAGAGGGGAATTTGGTTAGAAAGAGAGAGGAATAATTGCAGAATGTTAAAGACAGCATTTAAGTATTCTTCGAGGAGATTTTCTGCCTTATTTGAGTGTCAAATTCCAGCAGTTTCCTCACAAATTCCACCCTGTGCCGATAATCTGCTGCTGCGTGGGAGAGATTTCCAGTGGTGAGAATGCACATTTTAACTGCAGGATATTCTGAGTAGAAGATAAGCGTTGGTCAAAAAAATTCAGGCATTTTTCAGCTGCCCTTAATGAATAAAACCATGATCATGAGGCAAAACTCTATGGGATATCATACAGACTAACAAGCAGACAGCAGTGAAACTGTACAGCTAGAGCAAAAATTAGATAGAATATAGTGTAACATCCTCTCTTCTCCCAATTAAATAGACATCTGTAGGAGTCCATTGCTCCATTCCACATTAGCATGTGGCTCAAAAAGCTTGCTTTGATCAGATATAATTCAATTTCAGTGTATTTGAAGATTTATAAGCACATATCTTTCTTTCCATAGAAGTGCATTAATAGTTAAACAAAGATTCATTGTTTAATCTGTTTCAAGCTTGTTCTTGCATGTAAAAAGTGTGGTATTCCATATTGAGTTATGTGTTAGAGTATGCCACGATGTATCTAACACAGTTTACTCTTCCCTTTGAACCCACATATATATACAGTACATATACTGTATATCCGCTCGAATGGAAATAAAAACTTCACCAAATGATCTTCATATAAATGTTCCTGTTGAGTTGCCTGAGAATGCATGAATGCCAGCAGCTGTGTATTCATTGCAGAACTGTATATGAAAGTCTATGAATAAGAAGGACTTAGCTGAAATTACTGTTTTATTTGAACTTGCTCTGGGACAATTATTTGAATCTCTGAATATTTTTAGAGTCTGCTGTCCTTTTTTGAGCGGAAAGTTGAAAGAGCACCATTGAAATAAAAAACTTAGATTTTTATAATCTTTTCAATTTAAAATACAGTAAAAGCCTGTTTATCCGGGACCCTCGGGACCTGGCCAATACCAATTAAAGTGCTTGCCGGATATTCGGCCGAACACACAGAATAAATAAATAAATTAAAATAAAGTGTTGTGCCGGATAAATTCCGGTTAATCAAATGCGGACCTTTTTTTTTGAGGTGCCAGTTATACGGAAGTTACGGTTGATCAGGTCACGGTTAAACGGGCTTTTACTATATTTGAAATTGATCAAGGCATATAAACAAACTGATTGTGTCACAGGGGCAGTTCCTACTGTGTATGTCCCTTAATAGTTCATAGTTTGGCATGAAGGAGGTTATGGTTGATATTATGAAAAGCATCATGAAATGTTACTTTCTTACACTTTAATATGCTGATTTGCTAACAAGCTGTCCCAAGGGTAGGTTCAGCGTTGGGTTCATGACTGTAAAAACCCTGAAATTATCTATTTCTTACCCTGTGATGTTATGTGTTACTATAGGGTCACATGTGGCATTTGGTAGATAGCACTCTCATGTCCATATCAGAAGTTGTGGGTTCAAGCCCCATGTCAAGACATAAACGTATCATCTTGGCTGACACCCCATTACTAGAGGTTATTATTAGAGGTGCCGTCCTTGGAATGAAATGTTAAACTGTTGTTAAACTGAGGTTCAATCTGTTTGTTCAAGTGCACATTAAAGATCCCATGGCACTACTCACAAAGGGAGTTTCTCCCGATATCCTGTCCCTCAAACAAAATTGATCATTCAATAATAATCCCTCAAAAAAACCCAATAATAATTTGGTTACTCAATCCACGACTGTTTGGGGGTCAATGCTGTGCACAATTGGCTGCCACGTTTGTCCCACAAGTAAACAGTCAATTAACTTTACAGTATATTCTGTGAAGTATTTTGAGACAACAACAACAAAATTGCATTTCTAGGGCGCCTTTCACATCGGGAGGATATCCCAAGGCGTTGAGATGTTTAGAAGCACTATATCAATCAAATGCAAGGATTATTATTATCATGAATTGTTGTGTGTAAATTGGCTGCTATGTTTTTGTCTATAATACAGTCACTGCACTTTACAGTACTTTTCATATGGGGAGGATATCTTCACAGGATTATGAAGAGCTTTGAAATGTCCTCTCTACATGAAAAATGTTATATCAAATGTAGGGTTATTATGATTATTATTATTGCGTGTTTCAGCTACCTCAACTGAAGCTAATAAAGAAATAACCTTCTTCACGATTTCTATGACATTATGGTACTCATGTGTTCTGCAAGCATCGTCTATGTTTCAACAACTAGTCCACGATTGGTTTTCTCCGTTGGTTTTTGAACTGCTCAGATATAAGTGTTATTTAATAACAAAAAGGATACATAGGTCAGGCATAATGTTATAGTGTTCTACAACTGGTCTCTCAGTCAAACAACTATTTATGTCTTACAGTATGAACCATTTATGTCTTACATTTATGAATGCAGTAAAAGATTTGAATTATATGCCCAGTCTTTCACAAGTATAGTCATGCAATTTTGGCAACAAAAGTCATTGCGTGCTTATTTGATTTACTTCTGATAAAAGTTAAAGCACTGCATTAAGAGTGACTACATTGTTCAAATCAATACAGTATTTACTTTAATTACCTCTATGATCTGCCTTTATAATTCTTTGATCAGTATCACAATAAATAAATGTTTGGTAATTGCGAAACTTGTCACTATTTTATGATTGTGCAGCACCAAACCACATTCTGCTAAATTCCTGATATCTGCTTGAAGGCCTCTTTTGCTTTCTGGCAGCATTCCAGTTATTTTATTTCTGTGACTGAACTTGTAATCGCAAGTCCTGGTCTTGAATTAATGAAAAAAAACAGCCGAAATCATAGCATGGATTACTCTGTGGAATACTCTCATATGAGTTTTTTCATTCAGTTATTAATAAGTGTTTTATTACTTTTTTTGTATAGCTTCAATATTGCTGCTCTGAGTTGGTGCTCAGTTTATAGTTTCAGAATTAATAGTACCTTTCATGTTCTTTCATAAACTTTTAAAGTTAGCAGTATTCCACTAGCCACAAGTCAAGCAACTAGGGTTAATTTAGCATTGCGTTCAATATTTCTAGGACATATAGAACACATCACTAAATGTAAACAAAAATGCTATTGATATGGTCCCTTTCACATACAGAGGACTCGTCAGAGTGAATCATAAGATTACTGTATATTTACTGCATGTTTTGTAGGTAAATGCCTTCAGGAGAAATTACATAGACTGTTTAACTGTTATAGCGTGCGAACAGGCCAGTTAGTCCAACTAGTCCATGCCAAATCAAAATGACTTCAATAGTAAAAGTACCATTTTATTAAACAAGGAAGAGATTGTTTCCCAATAACCTGGTGTTGAAAGCCAAGATCCATTAGCTGGAAGCCTAATGTAACAATACTGGCTCCATGGATTTCACCATTAAAAATGCCATCTGGAATCCAACTCCAAACACACGTGGGAACATTGAAGTGATAAATATGGAATGACCACTAAATTGACACCTTTAAAATGACTTTTAGTCAGTGGTGGGAGTATATGTTTCTTAAAGAAGTTTCCTTTCTTCAATTTTATATATGGGAAGCCTTCAATTTGGGGTAGACAATATAATTGTATACAATTACAATTTGTAATAATTCTTTTCATATCAGGACGACATCCCAAGGTGCTGTTCTATTTATTCTAGATGCATTTGGTTAAAGGCAAATTGCTTTTTGCGTGTAATGAAATCAGTTGTCAGACAGAGGTAAATTAATTAGTCGATTTACAGAAATGGCAAGATTCCCAGTTGGATGTAACTGTTATTGTTTGAGACTTTACCTTTTATAAAGGTTTCTAGATCAGTTGTTGTTGTTAGATGCTGAGTGATGGAATTTAGCATCATGTAACTATCTGAAGCAATGGTGGCTCACCCATACCTGGCTCACCCATACCTGGCTGTTAAGAAGTGGCTCACTAAACATTCGCACTAGTCTAGGTAAGTCTATTTTAAATCAATGTTTTGTTTTCAGTTTTTCTTGATTGAATATTTCATGATTTATAGCATAAATCATAAAATATTCAATCAAAAAACATGTTTTGTTGACCAAAAAGGTTGGCCACCACTGATCTAAGGAATGTTGACTTGCAATGTTATATGTTAGGATAGCACAATCCTCACTGTGTCTAAGATCTGCATCCATGGGTCCACCACTGTTGTCCTGACATTTCTGGAGGTGAATGTTGAAAGCATTTCTGTTTCAGACATGCTCAAATAGTCTGGGAGAGTGCTGTATTCCCTAAACGCTTCCAGCAACTGGGAAGCGGTGTACGCATTTGCAGCCTGGCATGTGTGACTGATTAGTTAATGAGATTAAGGAGTTTCTATCACCTAGCAATGATTCAACAGGGAAGAGTTTCCCAAGGTTGGAGACAGTCATTCAACCCGACCAGCAACTAGTGAATGAGTGGAGTCTGGGCATCAGAAGCCAACGCTCATTATCTACATCAGCAAAAATGAAGAGCGCTTTATGAGGAAAATAATACATCAACAGAATTAGCATGTTCTGGTTGGAGACCAGCTTGTTGAACATTCAGAGCAGCACAAGTCCAGCACATGGGAGGGTATTCTACAAGCATTCAGACTGGCTGGCTATAATGTAGCCACTCCTAGTGACTTGTATGTCTTGTATGTCAGCCTGGCTCACTTGGTGGTAGTGCTGCCACTGGATCAGAAGATTGTGGGTTCAATCCTAATGTTGGGACTTGGAACCAACCTGGTCCGAGCTGATACTCCAGTGCAGGTCTGCGGGTGTGCTGCATTGTCAGAGGTGCTGCCCTTTGGATGAAATGGTAAAGCAAGGCCCTGACTGCATCTTCAGATGGACGTTAAAGATCCCACATTCAAAAAGAGACGGGAGTTTTTCATGATGTTCTGACTAGCAATTGCCCAAATCAAATTGATCACTTACTTCATCGTTGTTTGGGAGACATTGCTGTTCTTACTTGGCTACTGTGTTCTCCCAGAAACCACACAGTCACTGCACGTTAATAATAATTCTTGCATTTAATATAGCACCTTATCATGTCTTCGAGACATCTCAAAGCGCTTCACAGATTATATTGTAAAGTGAAATTGACTGTATATTTTGTGGGAGAATGTGGAGTCCTGTAGCTTAATGGTTAGAGCACTCGCTCAGTAGTTAGAGCACTTGCAAGCGAGAGATCTGAGTTTGATTCTTGGCAAGGTGAAACATTGGGCAAATTGTCTTACTCAGTTTACCTAGTACTGTAGTTAAGTAGGAACTCAGTTGTTAGTTGAATAGCAGATCGCTTTTCTGGGGATAATAATTCCTTTTTAAAAGAAAATATGGTTACTCAATCCTTTATAGGACATTGCTCTACAAAATTGACTGCCACGTTTTGCTCACAAAATATACAGTTAATTCACATTGCTGTTTATATGGACTCTGTAGGTGGGAACACTCAGGCATGATGCTTTATGTCATCGGAGGCCTTGAGCCCAGAAGGTTTGGGACCCCCTTCTCCAACACATTAAAATTGGTAGTCCGATTTGGTTGCACTAGGAGAGGGAAAGCATATTCCCCTCTCCCAGAATGTTTAGCAAATTGAGATCTGGCATTATCCTGTGCATGTCTTGAATGTTAAAACTTCTGAGTGAAACTGTGTTACCAACAATAGCTTGGTTCTGAAATGGTTCAGTACTCCTTACATTGCAAATGATTTGTCAAAGCTGTGACCCAGTGGGAGTAGTCTCCTCTGTGCAAAGTTAAAAAGAAAACACTGATAACAAGCTTCTAGCTTTGTGTGGACATTGCAAGAGACAGATATTTATGTCTGAAAGCAGCAATAGCTGAAATGAAAGAATGTTTGGCTTAAGTGAAAGGTTCCCAATTCAACCTGCTGACGCAATCTGACATGCTGGTTCCTTGAATATTAAGTGGTAGCTTATTAACACCAAGACCAAAACTAACTGTATATTAGGGCTGGTGTTAAAACCTTAGAAATGATAAAACTTGAATAGGAAAATAATGTTGCTCTGCTCCATGAGGATCAGACAAGGGTTTTACTCAATAAAAAGGAAATTGTCGTGCCAAAAATAATCTAAAGAACTTGGTATTTATTTTATTGAAACACAGGTGATATATTTTCTACAAAATCTGTGACTTTCAAATTATTTTATTGACAGAGAATTACACCAAATGTAAATCAGCAATGAGATTTAGGTGCAAGTTGAGGCCAGGAAAGGAACTTATAAGGCCAATGCCACAGATATTAACACTGACCTCATTGGTTCACATTGGTTTCCAGTTCCCACAAATCAGAGCTAATCGAGAAACATGCTGCAACATTGTGTTCAAACCAAGCCATCATCAGCTTCTCAGTCTGATGCATTTGTTCGCACATATTATCAGTGTCAAATATTCCATAAACTGGAGTATGATGGAGAGAGCATTCTGTGGGTGGTTTTGTAACACTTCAATGAAGGCTTTCAACAACAACAACAATTTACATTTATAGAGCGCCTTTCACGTCGGGAGGACGTCCCAAGGCGCTGAACAGGAGGCGTGTGACCCGAGCTGGGAGGGGAGTGTTTGGGAAGGGGTGAAACACGAAGGGGAGGTAAAAGAGTTCGGGGTGGAACAAAAGGCACGATCGAAGAGGAAAGTCTTCAAACCGGCCTTGAAAGAGGAAAGGGAAGAGACAAAACGGAGGGATTGAGGGATGGCATTCCATAAGGTTTCAGGTTCTTAGATACAATTGACCATGGGAAAGAAGACTGATAAGACCTTAGAAATAAATATTTTAAAGAATGTCCTTCTCTGTTCATTGATGACAACATGTCAGAAATATGAGCACAAACATTGAAATTCACAAATAGAACTGTATGTTTTTTCTGCTAACTCTGAAACCAACCTGTTTATACAAATATTTACTGAATGAGCAACTGAAGTAGGGAAAACATAGCCTCTGCAATCCTGACTGAACTTGTCCTCCTGTAAATGCATAAATACCTCCACAAATCTTTCTGATTTTGCTGGCCTCTTGTATAGCCATCATAGTCAGTCATAGACATTATAAGATAGGAGGAGCTATTCAATCCATTGAGTCTATGCTGGTGCTTGATCGTAAACTGGAGTGAACCACTTTAACTTTCCTAAACCAGCTGTGTTTGTGTTGTGTGCTTCAACTTGTGATTACATTCCATTTAACATTTTGCTGAATTGAGGTGCAGATTGAGGCAAAAGTGCGACAAAAACTAAGGTCGACAGAGCTATAGTCGGTTTAGAATACTTCAGTGCATTAATGCGGTCTCCTCTTACAGAGATACCCCAAATTATATCACCAACACACATTGTTAATGTAAAAGTACTCTTAAAGACTGACCAGCATTGTGAAAGGCTCCTCACAATTCTTGTATTTGTTTTCAAGGAACGGTTTCCTTTGTAGAAAAGTTTCCACTCTCCATAGGGAAAGAAGAGTCTGTTCAAGTTGGGAATTTGCTGGAAGTTTTGTTTCCCAGCAAGTTTAAAAATAATCGGAATAAAAAGCAAAAACATAACCTCTGCCTGAACCCTCGGGGTATAAACATTCAAAACATCCAAACATTTGTCAGAAAATTAGATTACATCCCACGCTCTCCAGTAGTACATTCACTACTCATCAAGCCTCAGGTCAGAGTGAGTTGTTTAGATAAATGCCCCAACTCATAACCTATTAGAAAGATTAAATCAGATAGCTTATAACCACATATGTAAATCAGGTTTGAAATCAGATTAGTTTGGAGCAGCAGAAGATATTCAAGAATAAATTTTTGTTAGAGGTCAGAGACAATTTTGCGGTAAGTTTTTTTTTAGTTTTGAATGTGATGTAGCAGTGATTTAACTTTTTTTCATTATCTGATCTGTTCTTGTGATCTTTGGCTAATGGGATTTGAATTCAAAGTAGGGAGTGTTAACTGCACAAGTCTAGCATTGACTTCGAAGAAGCGTTAGCATTCCTTAACCACGATGGATAAATCATCGCTGTTTTCCGTCACAAACAATGACCCAAATGAGAATGTATGCAGCCTGTAAACACTGCTGTAAGTTATTAGCAAGAGCCAGCTTCTTTCTCTGTCCTCTCCTAAACTGAAAATGCTTTACAGAGTACAAGAAAGGCGACTTTATTACTGTAATGAATGTGCCTGAACATTTATGGCGTTTATGGCCAGGTTGGGAAATGTACTTATTTCCCAGACTACTTAAGCCAAGAAATAGTTGTGCATGTCTTGCTGTATTTGGTATGGTGGTTAGCTTTGACCTTTAAACTTTTAAATCCAATGAATACAGTGCAATACTAAATGCCCAGACATAAATTCCTTTCAAAGTCACAAGTGCACATTTACATGTTATACAGCTGATCTCAAAAGACTCAATAAACATTGTGGTCTACTGTTACATAGATGACCTTCAACAATATATATAATATTTTACAAAGCATGCCATACCTATAAGGAGCTATTGTGGAGGATTCAGTATGACTTACTTGTTCCACACCACCCTCTCCTGAAGATTGCATGTTTTACTGGGGTTATGTTTTTGCAGGCACCAATCACAATATCATGCCACATCCAAAGTAAGATTCACATGGAGAGTATAAAGAGTAAGTGTTGTGAGGCTAACAAACTAGTGAAAAAGACAATAACTGTGACACCTAAACCAGCCTCACTCAGTATCCGCTTTCATCAGCTTTAACTGCACAGCAATAGGGAGTTGGAACGACTGCTGATTTTCCCCATTTCTAGACCAATTGCCATATCACTGATATCCCAACTCAGCTATCTCAGAACAATTTGGGTAAATCAAAGGGTTCTACTCTTCCCCACCTGAACAACTGGAGGAGCTATTAATTGGAACTGTTAAATCACTTTAGACAGTTACACAATAATAATCCTTCCATTTGATATAGCGCTTTTCACGTCTTCTAGATGTCTCAAAGTGCTCCACAGAATATACTGTAAAGTGAATTGACTGCATATTTGTGGGTGGAACGCGGCAGCCAATTATGCACAGCAGTATCAACAGTCGTGGATTGAAATGACCAATTTATTATAGGTTTTTTTGGACAGATTATTATTAATCTGTGTGGAGTAAGGAAACTTGCCCAAGGTTTCGCCCTGACCTGTTTGGAATCGAAACACAGGTTTCACGTTTGTAAGGTGAGTGCTCTAACCACTGAATACAAGACTCCACAATGGCGTACCCTCACACCCCGGTGCGAATGCTGCACATTCTGACATGCAGCGTCTTAACTTACAGCGAGCAGCTGATCGGTGTAAAAATTACCGTTAGCCAAAATATCACTTCCCAGACTGTTATATATTTCCCAGGGCATTTATCTTCAGATGGTTGAAAAGTTGCATGCCTCTGGTGTGATCCTCATTGCCCAGGAAATGGCTGAAGACCAAGCTTTTGAAGTTGCTGTTTTACAGTGACCTGAAATGGAGCTGTCAACATCATTGCATAAGAACTTATTGTAGATCAAGAAAATACTGTACAATATGTTGGGTAAATGACAACAATAGTGATTATTATCGTCTACAAACTTCTCAAGACAAAGATATAGTTGATACAAGAAGTTTGTCATATTACAGTAAACACTCGTGGTTATCAAGCTCCAATCTGTTGCTGACTATTTCAACCATTCTTGCTATGTTCCACATTTGGTTATAGGTTACAAAGTGCAGTAAGTAAGATGTTTTAATTTTTGGAATGCCAAATATAATTTACTAGTGCAGTGATTTCAAATGATAGTTTAACGGGCAACATTAAATCCAATTCTGGGTATCTAGTCAATAACATAAACTGGATATCTAGTCAATAACATTTCACGTCCGCCCTACTCTATAAATGCATTTGTGTTGTTGTTGTAGAAACATTCTGGATATTCACCAGATCAGATATACTGCTTAAAGCTAATGTTCAATGTTTCTAAGCTGCATAGTTTTGTTGAAAACACTACAGTGTCTAAAGGAAAAAGTAAAGGTAAAAATAATACAACAAATAAAAAGAAAAGTGTAATGCTGGAAATTCACCGGAGGTCATTCAGCATCCGAAGGAGATAATGACACATCAAGGTATGGGTGAACAGTACTTCACCAAAGATCACAAGAAAGCCCTCTGCCTATCTGATTTCATCCTTTCAGAATATACCCACCCACCATCCTCCCATTTTAGCACCATCCATTTTTACAATTGGAGCAGTGTCCTGGCTTCATCCATCCTTCCTGGTACCCTGATCCAGCAATGACAATTTACAGTTATATAGCACCCCTCAAGCAGGGTAGTGTCCCAGAGTACGTGACAGTGGCGGAGCACAACCTGAGCCTGGGAGAGGAGGAGGTGACCATAAGCACAACCGAAGAGGAAGGTCTTTTGGGGATGACTTGCGGATGGGGAAAGAACAAGGTGGGGGGATAGAAGGTGCTCCGGAGTTTCGGGGTATAGTGGCTGAAAGTGCGGTCATGAGTTTCAGTCATGAGTTTCTCTCCGGCTAAGGGACAGCTTCTTGGTGTCTGTTCTGACATTGGCCTTTGAAACCCTTCTGAGATGTCTCTTTTCAAATATTGAAGTGTCTAGTGTTCATTGTTTATTCCTGTTAGTCCACGGATCACTGCCACCTTGAGCAGGACATCTGGGGAGCTGAACTTCATGATTAGGACCCGTAGCCCAGCATCCTATCTGACCTTTTTTTAATTGTTGCTTCACACTTCTTTGACTTAGTGAGCAATGAGTCAACTAATTCCCCAACTACTCGTATAGCTTCCCTCTTGGCAAGTTCTACCCTATCCATGGAGTATGTGCTTCCTATGCCCACTAGCTCTTCACCACAATTGAACTAATGATAAGCATTAAAGAAAACACTTGAATTTTTACAGCACCTCAAAACATCTCAAAGCATTTCTCAAATATTTTCTATAACTTGGAGTCCTGTGGCTCAGTGGATAGAGCATTTGCCTTGCAAGCAAGAAACCTGGGTTCGATTCCTGGGAGGGTGAAACATTGGACATGTTTTCTTACTCCACATGCCTCTGTTTACCCTCTGTTTCTTTTAACAACTATTTTAAATCAATGTACTTGGGTTACCGACCCACTCGCCAATTGAAATAGTTTCTCCTTATGGACCCTAATGAATCCTTCATAATTTTGAAAACTTCTATTAAGTCTCCTCTTAATCTTCTTAACATCACCTCCAACAATGGGCTCTCCCCATTACTGCTTTAGAGTTTGGACTTGGAGCTGAAGTCTCAGGGAGAGCATGAACCCACAACCTTCTGACTCAGTGCAAGTGTGTGCTAACAACCGAGTTAAGCTGGCATCTAGTTAAAAGAAGTGAACTTGGAAAAAGAGAAAACTGTGCTTTTGCAGGGGAAATGGAATTTGAGTGTTCTCACCACTACACATTGTGTTGGATAGATTCCTTAAAATAATCATGATAATTGAAGATGAATATTTCAGGAAACAACAGCAACATGTCTAACGCCTTTCAAATCTCTCTTTCCCCATGTACAAGGAATATTCCAGTCTAATACTGTGCTGTTTGATATTTGTATTTGGTCTAAATAATTTACCAAATTAAAATAATGGCTAGAAATACAGTTCAAGATTAGTAATCGATTAATTATCATAACTACTTCCTGTTGCTGGTAGGTCAGGAAACTTAGATGTCCACATGACTCCTCCTCAATCTTTGTGTAGATCACTTCTTTAATCATCAGAGGGTACTGCTTGCACAGTTTCAGTGCTCAATTTTCCTCTGGCTTGGTTTTGGATAAATACATTCAATCTACATGTCAAAGTCTCTAAAGTAGACTTGATGGTCCTCTGGACATATCCACATCCCTGTTCCCATGATCAATTTAATGACTTCTGTACACGTTTGGGGACTTGAAATAATGTGTATTCAACGTGAGGTATGACAGAAAGTGTTCCAAGGACACTAAACAGGAAGCAACGAGTCTACATTTGAAGAACAGAGTGAGAGATAAGAGCTGCTTATGTGAAAAACTATGAAGAGAATTGAACTGTACTTTGTACAACCTCATTCCTCAGAATTCTCAGAATCTGTGAAGGATTATTTTATTATTTTCTATGTTTTACTTCATTCAATTAACCCTGGAATTTATTAAGTTATCTCTAAAAAATAAAGAAATGATGATTGTAGAATCCTGGAATCAACAATGAAGGGTTGGCCCATTGGTCGATTGCACCTGAGGCATGTGGCTTTTTGAACGTGCTATACAATTAGTCTCACTCCCTCATTCTTTCCCCATAGCCTTGCAAAATATTAATTTTCAAGTATATATACAATTTGATCAATAGGTTCCAACTTGAGAGAGTTCATTTCCAAAATTAAAGGGCTAAGGGAGATATTTCTGATGGTATTGCCCATCTGGTCGGGGCTATTGTTTTTATGTACAGGAATCAGAGCACATCACAAGGGCTCACAGAGAAGCCATTTTAGGGGTAATTCAGAAGAGTTGGTTGTCTGAGAGTGTGAAGTGACAATGAAGGGCATTCGATCAGCTGAAGTCAGGGGCAGGATTGTGGCATGTCGTTAAGTGGTGAAGAACTAAAGCATTTTTTCTATTTCTCGTTCTGCAGAACCTGTGATTGTAACAGTACCTGATCAAATCTGGAATATCACCGGATCAAACGTTTACCTTAGCTGCGAAGTCATTGGAATTCCTACTCCTATACTTACCTGGAACAAGGTAAACAAAAGTATTATCATTATTTATTTTACTCAGGTTGTGAGATAAAGAAATTGTAGAATGAGAGTTTTTTAAGAAATGTATCTTTGTAAATTACTTTCTACAACAACAACAAAATTACATTTATAGAACGCCTTTCACGTTGGGAGGACGTCCCAAGGCACTGAACAGTCAGGTCGGGACCCGACCAGATTCATATTTCTACAAAAAAGTATTATCATTACATAAGTTACAATACCTTTAGTCATCTGAATGGCACATATGATCAGAAGAATAAGAGCAACATACACGTCAGAGAAAAAAATCAAGGGATTCTCTTTGCCCATTCCAGATGATATAATAATCCTTACATTTGGAATAGCCCTTTCACATCAGAAAGATATCCCAAAGCGCTTCACAGGTTAGACTGTCAAGTGAATTTATGTGTTTTATGGGAAGATGCTGCAGTGAATTTGCATACAGCAATGTCTCACAAGCAACAACGGAGTGAATGACCAATTTTATTTGAGGGGCTTTTGACCAGGACACTTGGGAGAGAAATTCCCTTTTCTTTTCAAATAATGTTGTGGGATCTTAAACATCCACTCGAACAGGCAGACAGGACCTTGGATGATAATTCAATCATGTATCAAACGAGTTGGGGCTCTCTAAACTAACGTAGCAATTAGACTTAGTGGAATATCTACAAATACAATTTAAAATTACAATGAGAATACAGAAACGTTAAAACATAAATTCGGCATATTTAGTATTGATGATTTTGTTCTTCATTATATTACTTTCAACAGTTAATGAAAACAGAGACTGGCATAGAAAAGATGGAGCTATTGCCTGGTGACCGTGACAACCTTGCCATTCAGACTCGTGGAGGGCCAGAGAAGCACGAGGTTACTGGATGGGTTCTGGTAAGAACTTAAGCTCTGTATACGCACCAACATCTTGTACTTATATTTACTGCTGCCTCCTGCGATCATCATGCCCTGACTTCTCTCTCTGTGCAGCAACCACTGGCCTGCTTCAAGTCCTTCAACAGTCACCCTCATCAGTGGGCAGGCTTTTGGCCATTCTGTCCCCTGTAAAGTCTATTTATTTGAAACACATATAAAAAAACATTTATTGGTCAAGAACATTACATCGCAAAATATCAGTATTTGAAGAATGCAACTTAAAGCCTAAATGAATGTTTAAAATAAGCTTCCAAAGTCCACAGTACAAAACTCACTTGTTGACTGATGGTCATCATATTGTCCCCTCCATTCTATCATCAGCAGCTGTGCTTTTAGCCACTAAACCCTAAACCATTGAACCCTCTGCCTCATTCCTTCCGCCTTGCCCCCTCCTTGTCAGTCTTCAAATTGCACCTGAAGACCTTGCACTTTAACCATTTCCTTTCGTCACTGCTCCTCTTTCCCTGGCTTGGAATCAACCTTTCACACTGTTAGTGCTATACAAGTGTAATTTTATTGTTGTTGTTGTTATGCGCAGTGAGATGCTGTATCAAATGCAAGGATTATTATTTATTACTATTATATTTATTACTTTCAATAGGTAAACGCAATGATACCAATTCATATAGACCAGCAAGGTATTATGTACATAGTAGGGAACGGTAATATATCGGTATATCGCTAAAACCCGATATGATTTTCATATCGATATGCCGATATAGACATTTTAAAAATATCGGTATATCGAAAAATGATATATCGAGGTAAAAAATCGGGATGCGAGCACAATCAATTACAAGACCCAGAATGCTCATCTCTATACACAATGCACAGACCGAGGTGCAAAGCCGCCATCTTGTATTCATAGTCCTCGAATACAATATACAGGTATGCAAGGGGTGGGGGGAGAGAGACGGCTGTGGGTGGGGGGGGCGGTGAGGGGGAGAGAGACGGCTGGGGAGGGGGAGAGAGACGGCTGGGGGGGAGAGGGGGAGAGAGATGGCTGGGGGGGAGAGGGGGAGAGAGATGGCTGGGGGGGAGAGGGGGAGAGAGACGGCTGGGGGGGGAGAGGGGGAGAGAGACGGCTGGGGGGGGGGAGAGGGGGAGAGAGACGGCTGGGGGGGGAGGGAGAGAGAGACGGCTGGGGGGGGGGAGAGGGACGGCTGGGGGGGGAGGGAGAGAGAGACGGCGGGGGGGGGGGGGAGGAGAGGGGGAGAGAGACAATTGGGGGGAGGGGGAGAGAGACGGCTGGGGGGGGGGAGAGAGAGACGGCGGGGGGGGGGGGGGGGGGGGGGGAGAGACGGGGTGGACGTGATAATATAGATAGATAGAGATGGGGGGGGATGTGAGAGAGGAGAGAGACATAGAGAGACACAGACAGAGAAACACAGAGGTGGAGAGAGTGAGAGACACAGAGAAAGATATTTACCTCCTGAGAAGAAAGGCCCCGAATGCGCGCGCACCCGGAATGCTCGCGCACTCTGATGCGCAGCGCGCATGCGCAGTGCGGAAAAACTGAAAATGTCGATATTTCGGTATATCTCGGTATGAGCCAACCGATATATCCATATCCGGAAAATTCCCATATCGCCTTTCCCTAGTACATAGCAGTCATGTAACCACTTACCTGGAATGGATCATTTTAAATTCAACAACTGTATTTTCCCGAGTTATGAATCTCAATCAGTTTGCAAAAGGTCACCTCTCCTTATACAGTATTTCTATTTTTATTTAGATCTCTCCTTTAACTGAAGATGATGCTGGAGAGTATGAATGTCACGCATCAAACTTAAAAGGGGAGGCTGCAGCGAGCGGAAGTATCCATGTGGTCCACTCAGCTGCCGAAATAAGAGTAAAAAGTAAACGTAAGTGAATTGATGTACTGTACATTAATACAGCTTTCATTATTTATCATCAAGTATAATCTTTTGGCCATTTTGTCAAGGCTTTATACAATTCACAGCTCTATCCCCTTTAGTTTATTACTGAGTGGTGTGGTGTCCTGTAGTTTAGTGGATAGAGCACTTCCCTCGCAAGTATGAGGACCTGGATTTGATTCCCGGGCAGGGCAAAGCATTGGGCAGGTTTCCTTACTCAACCCATCTCTGTTTACCTAGCAGTAAGCAGGAACCTGTTTTTTAGTCGATTGGCGGATCGCTTTTCCTTTTAAAAACAGATTTTGGTCATTCAATCCATGACTGATTGTTGGACACTATTGTGTACAATTGGCTGCCAACAAAATATGCAGTCAATCCACTTTACAGTATATTCTGTGAAGTGCTTTGAGACGTCTTGAAGATGTGAAAAGGCACTATATCAAATGCAAGTATTATTATCAGCTGGGTGTCAGAAACACGCAGAATCCCATCCACATGCTCATCATCATGCTCCAAACCATTCACATTAAACAGCTTCATACATGACATTGACACGTGGGAATTCCCTTATGCTGTATTGGAATGGAATGCACACTCTCTCCCTGGAGGGATGCATCCTGTTTACTTAATAGCAGAGTATTAGGCACAGGCTGCCAAAAGCCAAGACTTGGGGTCCCCAGAGGTTGCTTTGTGGACTGCTGGAGTTACAAATAAATTAATTTTGTATTCAAGTAGATTTCCATTCCAAGCAATGTTCAGAAAGGGGAGTGGGGGTGGAGATATTTATATTTCACACAGTAATGGGATGCATACTGCTCATGAACTAACTTGGCTGCTGCAGAACACAAATGTAGTGAAGAAGGCACAAGATAGATACCAAAGTAGCCAGTAGATGTATGAGAAAACAAATTTCACAATTCTTTACGGGAGAGAAAATATTGTTGAGCCTTGTAGCTTAGTATTTAGAGCACTTGCTTCACAAGTGAGAAGACCTAGGTTCGATTCCTGGGTAGGTGAACTTTGGACAATTTCTTTACTCCACATGCCTCCACTCACCTAGCAGTAAGAAGGAACCGGGTTGTTAGTTGATCGGCAGATGCCTTTTCTGGATGTAATAATCCCTATATTAAAAAATTTAATGTCACATTTCTCCCATAAAATACAATTAATTTGCTTTACAGTATATTCTGTGAAGCGCTTTGAGACGTCTTATTAAGCACAAAAGAAGTGACTTGGCCACTTTGTGTTATAAACATACTGTACTTTGTACAGATGTGCAGTCAATAGCAATTGCATCAGTTGCAAACAGCTTTGGAGGGATAAGTCCAACTGAGAGAGAATCCGATGGTATATAAGGCCAGCAATTGGAGAGCTATGATTAGGTTTAGTGCCCCTGGGCTGGGTAGGAAAGGAAATTATCTCTGTAGTCCTGCTCCTGACCTCTGCTGGAGAGTGCATATGTTATTAGGCTCATCCTCAATTGCCTCTACAGCCTGCTGACACCCATAATCTAGGCTAACACAAACAAAGGCTATTTAGACATGGTTCTGGAGGATTGCCAGCACAAATGCAAAATATTCAGTAACAGGAACACCATAGGTGAGTTGGAAAGATAATTAAGCAAATAAATCCATCAATTCAATCAACCTTTTCTCAACAGAGTTTTCTCTGATAAATTTAAGCCATTGTATAGTTTAAGTCAGGTTCACATACACAATAGGTGTCCAGAGCACAGTCTGCAGTTGTCTGGCAAGTACACCTAGATAATTAACAGCACATCCATCAAGTAGCTTTTCATTTATCAGTGGAATTGTGTTGCCTTTCACTTAACCCATTTTCTTTTATCTTGGTAATATCTTGGATCAAAATCATAGATCATTTCTAATGGAATACATTCTGCCACTGCACTAATTTGGATCCGTGCTCTTAAATATGTTCAAAAAGCTAGACAACGCTGCAACATTAGATGGTTCCAGGGATGAGGGATGTTAGTTGTGTAGAGACTAGATAAACTTGGATTGTTCTCGTTAGAGCAGAGAAAGTTAAGGGGTGATTTAATAGAGGTGTTCAAAATTATGATAAGAGTAGATAGAGAGAAACTGTTTCTACTGGCGGGTCAGTAACCTGGGCACCTAGATTTAAGATAATAGACAAAAGAACCAGAGAGGAGAAGAGTTTTTTTTAACATATTTGTTACGTCTGGAATGCACTGCCTGAAAGGGTGGTGGAAACAGATTCGATAGCAACTTTCAAAAGGAAATTAGATGGATAAATGAAAAGGAAATTATTGTAAGGATATGGGGAAAGAGCAAGTTAATGGGACTGATTTGGGTAGCCCTGGCACAGCCACAATGGATCGAATGACCTCCTTCTGTGCTGCAATATTCTCTGATTCTATAATGCCTTGGGATGTCCTCCTGACGTGAAAGGCGCTATACAAGTGTAATTTTGTTGTTGGTTTCAAAGAAAGTGATAGTTCTTATAGAAACTGATAAGTGGAAGCCATTTGGCTCTTGTTGATGTCTTCAGTCCCACAGCTCTCACCTCCTCCTCCTTCCTGACTTGCCCCTAAAACTCTCTGAACCCTTACGCAACCTAAGCATCAGGTTCGACCCCTAATTATCCTTCCTCCCCTACATCCGGTTCCTCACCAGCACCGCCTTCTTCCACCTCCACCACATTGCCCATCTCCACCAGTATCTCACCCCAAAAGCTGCCGAAACCCCCAGACCATGCCTTTGTCACCTCTCGGCTGGACTACTCCAAAGTCTCCCTCGCTGGTCTCCCCTCCACCGCCATTCACAAAATCCAGCTCATACAGAACTCCCGCATTCTCACCGAACCAAACTTCCCACCCATTTAAAAATGGCCATCATCACCCCTATCCTTAAAAAACTCTCCCTGGAACCATCCCTGCTTTCAAATTATCATCCCATTTCCAACCTCCCTTTCCAAGAGTCAGGAACAGGTCATTGTTTCCCAACTTCACTCCTTGCTCCCAACGTGAAATTTATAACACATATGTAATTTTGTTGTTGTTGTTCACTCCTTCCTCTCCCACCACTCCCTTCCCAAACGTATCTAATTGGGTTTCCGTGCCATCCATGTGGTCAAAGTGATAAATGACATTTTGTTTATCTGTGACAGGGGCTCCCACTGCCTCCTCATCATCCTTCACTTCCTTGCCTTCGATACTGTTGACCACTTTATCCTTCTCCACCGCCTCTCCTCTCACCTCAACCTTAATGGTTCTGACATTGAATGGTTCAGATCCTATCTCTCATACCTTCTCCACAAACAGCTTCTCTATCCCTCGCACCGTCTTATGCGGCATTCCTCAGGGCTCTGTCCTTGGTCCCCTCCTCTTCAATATTTATATGCTCCCTCTTGGTGATATCATCCACAGACATGTGGTCAACCTCCATATTTATGCGGATGACACACAACTCTATCTCTCTGCCATCACCCTTGACTCCAGGATCTCTGTTGTCAGTCATTAAGTCCTGAATGAGCTAACTTTCTGCAGCTGAACATTTGCGCCTCCACCTCAGGCACTGGTAGCATCACCATCCATGGATGCACACGGCATCTCACTGAGCCAGCCCGGAACCTTGGCGTCTTGTTTGTCCCTCAGCTATCCCTCCTACTCCACATCGTCCCATGACTCACTCTGCCTTCCCCACCTCCGCAACATCGCCCAGCTCTTTCACCGTCTCACACTGCGGCCACTGAGACCCTCACATATACATTAATAACATCCAGGCTAGACTAGACAAACACACTGCTTGTCGGCCTCCCCATCTCCTCAACAACAAACAAACCTTACATTTATATAGCGCCTTTCACATCGAGAGGACGTCCCAAGGCGCTGTACAGTCAGGTAGGACAAGAGCAGGGTGGGAAGGATCAGGGCAGGATGAAGAATAGTAGGAAAAGTAACTGTACATTAGTGGGCGAAACGTGGCAGCCAAATTGTGCACAGCAGTGTCCCACAATCAGTCATGGAAGTGGGACTAGGGGCAAAGGGGGGTAAAGAAGCAAAAGGGGAGGGGTCGAGGCAGGGGAAGAAAAGCAGGAAAGTCTCCTCCCTCCATATACGCTATTGTGCTATGCACATATAATTCTGTTGTTGTGTGTGGGACATTGCTGTTTGCTTGTGGCTGCTGCACACAACTACGAACATACAGCTACTGCAAAGCGAATCCTGGAGTGTGCATGTGGAGTGTGCATCCATGTACATTGATGCTGTTAGCACCTAATGAGAGAAATTGCTGATGGGAGCCAATCAGGAGGGCCTCAGTCTTGAAGAAGTTCAACTGGAGAATGTTAGCTCTGATCTAGGACCGGATGCCCAACAGATATTCCCATCAGTACAGAGGCCCTGGAGTCGAGGGTGGAAGTAGTTAGGTGTCATCCACCTACATGTATAAATTAACCCCATGCCTACGGATGACATTACCAAGCGGGAGCATGCAATATTAAAGAAGAGGACCAAGGACAGGGCACTGAGGAACAATAGCTCACAAAGGTGTGGGGGCTGGAGGAAAAGCCGTTAACATATATAAAGTGGAGACAATGGGAAAGGCAAGTGTGGTACCAGACCAGGACAGAACCATAAAGGTGGAACTGAGAGGAAAGGCAGTGGAGAAAAATAAAATGGTCAGTGTCCTCCCGCCGTGAAACAGTACTTTACCAAATGAAAGGAATGTTACATGAATAAGGAACTGTAGATCCAAATTTTGAGGGATAAAACTCTTCAGTTGTTTTGGTTGCATATTGCTTTATAGTAAAAGGGAAAAAGAACATTTCTTCTTATTCATTTGTCTTTCCTGTTTTACAGAAGAAAAAGAAGCATGAAAACATACAAGGAAACAATGTTGCTCAAACGATTAAAGCACCATTTAGCACTGTACTAACTGCTCCTCATGTGCAGTGCCTTGGGACGTCCTCCCGACGTGAAAGGCGCTCTATAAATGTAATTTGTTGTTGTTGTTGCTTGGGACGTCCTCCTGACGTGAAAGGCGCTCTACAAATGTAATTTTGTTGTTTTTGCTTGTCTACTTGCAGGGAAACCTGGAAATTAAAAACATACTATGCTTGTATTACTTTTAAAAAACTTTTGAATGCTTTTCCAAGCATGCATATTCTTAATGTTTTATATAGTTAATCCTAGATGCTGCTATTTCTTTCATTTTTTAAATCCAATAAATGCATGTGCTTGCAGCTGACCTATAAAGTCTATTATGTGAAAACTAGCTATATTATCAAGATATGAAAAATAAATTTAAAAAATCTAAAATTCGTCTTTATTAAATCTCACGAAATGTAATACGCAAAACCCCTATTTGTTTTACAGCAATCTAGTTACACAGCTGGGAAGTATTAAAAAAATTCAGATTTCAACAATGAGAACAAATGTTACAAAAATGTCAGACTAAAGATGGCAAAATGAACCACACCTTGTGTGTAATAATAATGCCTTCATTTTCCTGGATATACAGTAACTGAAGTACCCTTTCACACACTTTTCTAGCAGTTTAAGTAACTTGAGTATTTCGCCAAAGTTGACAAGTCTGAACACAGGCTTTCATTTATAGTCCATCATGAAATCATCATTCGTGGTGCAATGCTCATCGACATCAACTCTTGGAAGAGAAGCTTACAGGCATAAGGCATCCGGACTAATGAAATCTGTAGATAAGAATGAATAAGATACAATACTTCAGTTTCATGGGAAAATAACCTATCTATGTTTTCATTTATAACAAAATAAACTTATAGATACAAAAAATCTATGTCACTAGCAAATCAACTGATGAATTTTCAGCAATGCCCTCCAAAATCTGACATGTACCTCCAGAGAAATCATACCCCATCTCACGTGTGCAATTCAAAGTACACTTTTTGGTATTTATTAAGCATGCATGTTTCTAAAGGATTCAGTTCCTTGAAGCACGCAGAAATTGTAGAAAAAATGTGCTGCAAAAATTCATCAAGTGTTGCCATTTAAATTAAAATATTAATTTCTTAAATTCCTTGCAAAGCTTCTACTAGGGTCCATCGATATGGAAATTTTCAGATTAAATATATCGATGGGCTCATATCGAGATATACCGAAATATCGATATTTTCGTACTGCGCATGCGCGCGTGGCGCACGCATTCGGAGTGCGCGCGCGTTCCGGGTGCGCACGCATTCGGGGCCTATCTTCTCAGGAGGTAAATATCTTTCTATCTCTGTGTCTCTCACTCTCTCCATCTCTGTGTTTTTCTGTCTGTGTGTCTCTCTCCTCTCTCACATCCCCCCCATCTCTATCTATCTGTATATTATCACATCCACCCCGTCCCTCTCTCGCACCCCCCACCCCCGTCGTCTCTCTCCCCCACCACCCCCCCAGCCATCTCTTTCTCCATCCCCCCCTGCCGTCTCTCTCTCCCTCCCCCCACCAGCCGTCTCTCTCTCGCCCCAGCCGTCTTTCTCCCCCTAGCTGTCTCTCTCCCCCTCCCCCCAGCCGTCTCTCTCCCCCTCCCCCCAGCCGTCTCTCTCCCCCCCCCAGCTGTCTCTCTCCCCCTCCCCCCAGCCGTCTCTCTCCCCCTCTCCTCACCCCCCAGCCGTCTCTCTCCCCCTCTCCTCACCCCCCAGCCGTCTCTCTCCCCCTACCCCCAGCCGTCTCTCTCCCCCCCCTCCCCCCCCACCCAACCGTCTCTCTCCCCCTCTCCCCCCCCCAGCCGTCTCTCTCCCCTTCTCCACCCCCCCCAGCCGTCTCTCTCCCCCTCCCCCCAGCCGTCTCTCTCCCCCTCCCCCCAGCTGTCTCTCAACCCCTCACCCCCCCACTCACAGCCGTCTCTCTCACCCCCCACCCCTTGCATACCTGTATATTGTATTCGAGGACTGTGAATACAATATGGCGACTTTGCACCTCGGTCTGTGCATTGTGTATAGAGATGAGCATTCTGGGTCTTGTAGTTCAGTGTGCTCGCATCCCGATTTTTTACCTCGATATATTGATTTTTTGATATACCGATATTTTTGAGATGTCTATATCGGCGTATCGATATGAAAATTATATTGGGTTTTAGCGATATATCGATATATCGTCGGACCATAGCTTCTACAGAGATCTATGAAGAGGCGTACCTGAGTTTTGTTTCGACATCCTCTGCATTCATATGTATGTGTCCTGGTGTTAGCAATGGCCATTAACCCACAGAGATTACACACGTGCACTTGGTAAGGATCAGAAACCTCGAACAACCTCTCTCTTAGAAACTGGGCTGCACCATGAGCAATCTGACAGTCTCTTTCCATCTCACCAAAACGTAGACCACCATCACTGAAAAGAAAACCAATCGAGTTATAATAGGAGTAAATTAGGTCAATAAATCAAGTTAGTGTTGTACTCTACTGTGGGTTGTAAATCGAACCAGATATTAAAATTAGATTTTATCCACATCATAAAAACCTGGGCATTTTCTCATTGGGGAGATTCTCATTGGGTGTCAATTTTGTGGAAGAAAGCAGGAGAAAGTTGAGGGGGGGGAACGTTTGCGACAAAACAAATGTGTATCAAGCAACAGATAAAGTGGATGATTCAACAATCTGAATGCTTTCTTGAATCTAGATTATGAAGCTTTTGTCAATTTAAAGAAATTTAACAACAAATTACATTTATAAACTGCCTTTCACGTCAGGAGGACATCCCAAGGTGCTTCTCAGTCAGGAATTTGGACATGAAACATCAATGGATGAAAAAAAATCAAAGTTCCATCTTACCGAGATCTTCCCTCCATAGGCTGCCTGTTCAGGATCTGAACAGGCCCTCGAGCGCGGGAATGAATTTTGTCATCCACCATGTGCTTGAGACGTTGGTAGTATGTGGGACCAACAAAAATCTGCGATGTGAGTTTACGACCCGTAAATCCATTGTATAACACCTGAAAAGAAAGCACATCTTTAAATAGCCAAGAAGCTCTTTGTGTAAACTTCACACAATCGTGGTATTTCTTACTGCTACGCTGAGCAAGCAATGCTAAACATGCTATCTTCTCCAGATTAGGTTCTAAAGTCCTTTAAGGAAGTAGGGAAAAGAAAACATCAGGCATAGACTCCATTATGAGAAGAATCCTTGACGAGCAAAATAAACTAGGCATCTCTTAGGTTCCATAATGAATTTAGAATCTTTTGGCCATGAGCTCCCTCATCAATGAGCCGGCAAAGGAATCAGCAACTTAGTGTTTACTGTATCCAGGGGCTTTCAATCATTTGTGTTCAGAACATGTAATATCAAAAGAAAAAGGCAGCTTGCAGTAACAGATCGCATTGTTCCTCTTGGGTACTTTATAATTTAAATCTTAGCATTACCTGATAGCACTGGGAGATGCCAGCGTTATACATGTTCATAGGTAACTATATCATCAGACAGATTTATTAATTTTGCTGTGTGTTAAGAGTTTCCCTTCAGGGGGACAAGATCAAAGGAGAATTTCTGTACTTATTGGATTCAAGAAATATTCCACAAACGTGTTACAGATGTTCATCCTCATATGCTACAAATGAGTTCAAATAAAAAGGCTATCCATTAGCTCATTCATTCAATTTGCTGTGACTAAAAACACGAAGAGCAGGTTCTATGTCTTTTCTGCATTATCATGAACATAAAAAATTGAAATACACTTGCATAAAAGTACCTCATTGCCCCGCAGATGATATCCGTACTCAGATAATAAGTTAGAAATCTTTTGCACATTGACTGCGTCGTTGAATGGGGTAGCATCACCAATTTCACCCTTATTTGCCGACACCTAAGTAAACATTAAGGGAGAACAAAGTCACCCAGTTAGGTAAGTAGTTCACAAGATTAGAAGAGAGGTCATTGTTCCACAGCACCCTTCACTCTTCCCATGACACCATCAAGCTGCTTCTTTTTAAAATGTCTCCAATGTCCCGGCATCTAATATTTTCAATACCTACTACAAATAGAAATAAATATTTCCTGGACTTCCTTTCTCTATCCTGTTCAGTGCCTTGGGACGTCCACCCAACGTGCAAGGCGCTCTATAAATGTAATTTTGTTGTTGTTGGAACTGTTGTCTCAATGTCTCAGTGTATCTGAATGTAGTGTTGTGGGTTTACTTTCTCTATTCCTTAAACATTCACATTTATACATACCTTCCCTTGGAGACATTCAATCAAGTGACCGATTGTCATTCGAGAAGGAATGGCATGTGGATTGATGATGATATCTGGAGTAATACCTTCACATGTAAACGGCATATCCTGGAACAGTATGAAATCAGGGATAGGCTTTAGCAAAATTATGCAGGTCAGCATCTAGCACTGAATGCGTTGCAAATTGAGAATAATTCAATATGATTTAGAAATCTGCAGCATGGTATAACAATTCATTCACAATAAATACAGTAAACTCCTGATACTTTCTCACTCCAAGGGGAAAGTACTTAGCAACGAGATATCCGGAGTGGTGGGTCAGGCATAGATCCTCCTGGGCCACAAGGGTGAGCTGTGAGCACAAATGTATGTATACAGTATACCAACACCCCACACTGCAGCAGACAGAGTGGGCACTTGTTAGTGCGACAGAGTGGTCTAGGCCTCTTGCAGCTGTCAGTATATGTGTTAGAACACCTGCTGTTTAAGTACAGGTAAACCCTGCTTAATGTCGTAGTTTGGTTCTTGCAAAGTGCAACTTTAAGCGAAACGACGTTAAGCGAATACATTTTTCCCATAAGAATGAATGTAAAAACTGGACTTGGGTTCTTTTGGGCATTTTTTGTCAACATTATCTAAAAAAAAACACATTATACTTGCTGCCTGACTGCCTGCCCGGCTCACTCACTCACTCCCTGACTGCCTGCCCGGCTCACTCGCTCGGCTCCCTTACTCGCTCGGCTCCCTCACTCGCTCCTCGCTCGCTCGCTCCTCGCTCGCTTCGCTCCTCGCTCGCTCTCTCACTCGCTCGCTCGCTGGCGGTCTTACTCACTCGCTGCTGGTTTCACTTGTTGCCGACTGGCTCTCTCCCAGGTTCACTCCCACCCTCGTGCCCCACTGGCGAATGACGTAATAGCAAATGTCACAATGTTAAATTAATATTTATCAGCAACGTAATAACGGAAAATGTATCAGCAACATAATAATGGAATTTTTTTTTTAACCAAGGTGACGTTAAGCAGAGTCTACCTGTATATGTAGCGGCACGATGTGTTTATATGTGCTTATTTTCTGTTACTTATCACATATTTCTTTATTGAAAACTCTGCACTTCTCTGGAAATGTCCTGTAGTGTATTAAAGAACGAGACTGAACTTTCAGGTATATGTGATAACTAACCATCTTTATGTTTGCTTCGGGTTACGGCAAGTTAGCCAATACCTTTTACATTGAATGTAATTACGAGAAATTCTAAAATGCAACAGGTTAAGCATTAAGTGGAGTGACAAGTGAAGCAGAGTAAAGGGTAGTCCCTTGTTAGCATTTTGCATGCGAAGCAGCCGGGATACTCACATGATTAAGTGGCAGTGACTAGTTACGGCAGGTTCGAGTTATTGGGCTTTTAGTATATATTTAAGGAGTAATCCCAAACACATTAACCACAAACAAGTCAAAGAAGTAGCAAAATAGATTGCGTTTCAAACTAAAACAGTAAATGCTCAATGGTTTTCTGAACTGGTTACCCAGTTTTTCAAATGAAATCTCCCATTATATATTGATTCTTACCTCTTGTCTGTACTGAATACCACATGTACCCTTCTGCCCATGCCGACTGGCAAATTTATCCCCAATCTGAGGAATTCGGACAGAGCGAACCTATGCAAGAAGAAAAAAGTAATTCACTCTGTACCTATGATATACATATACCATACTCAGTCATTGGGATGCTCAAATAGTAAGCCCAAACTAACGTATAAAGTAAAAAAAACAGATGTCACTGGGAACACTCTGCAGGTCAATGTCTTGCCCTGCTGAGTGTTCTCAGCAATTTCTGTGTTTGTTTCAGATTTAGAGCCGCTGCAGTATTCTGAGCTTTGTTTAGGAGCATCAAGTAGTCGTGCTCCTTAATGATGATAAACCTTGTATTGATATGCTTTGTGATGTCACTGAGATATCTCAGTGCGCTTCACAGAATGTACTGCAAAAGTGGATTCACTGTATTTGTGGGCGAAATGCAGCAGCCAATTTTTTGTTATTTATGAAAGGATTATTTCCCGTTGAAAGCGATCCACAAATTTTCCATTTCGACGGACCCTACAACCCGGGTTGTAGGGTACGTCGATATGGAAATTTTTCCAATTAGATATATCGATGGGCTCATATCGAGATATACCGAAATATCAATATTTTCGGGTTTTTCGTACTGCGCATGCGCGCGCGCATCGGAGTGCGCGCGCATTCCGGGTGCGCGCGCATTCGGGGCCTATCTTCTCAGGAGGTAAATATCTTTCTCTCTCTGTGTCTCTCACTCTCTCCATCTCTGTGTTTTTCTGTCTGTGTGTCTCTCTCCCTCTCTCCTCTCTCACATCCCCCCCCATCTCTATCTATCTGTATATTATCACATCCACCCCGTCTCTCTCCCCCCCCCCACCCCTCTCTCGCAACCCCCACCCCCGTCGTCTCTCTCCCCCCCCTCCCCCAGCCGTCTCTTTCTCCCTCCCCCCCCAGCCGTCTCTCTCACACCCCCAGCCGTCTTTCTCCCCCCAGCTGTCTCTCTCCCCCTCCCCCCAGCCGTCTCTCTCCCCCTCTCCCCAGCCGTCTCTCTCCCCCTCCCCCCAGCCGTCTCTCTCCCCGCCCCCGCCGTCTCTCTCCCCCTCCCCCCAGCCGTCTCTCTCCCCCCCCCGCCGTCTCTCTCCCCCTCCCCCCAGCCGTCTCTCTCCCCCTCTCCTCCCCCCCCCAGCCGTCTCTCTCCCCCTCCCCCAAGCCGTCTCTCTCCCCCTCCCCCCAGCCGTCTCTCTCCCCCTCCCCCCAGCCGTCTCTCTCCCCCTCTCCTCCCCCCCCCCCAGCCGTCTCTCTCCCCCTCTCCTCCCCCCCCCAGCCGTCTCTCTCCCCCTCTCCCCCCCCCAGCCGTCTCTCTCCCCCTCTCCCCCCCCCAGCCGTCTCTCTCCCCCTCCCCCCAGCCGTCTCTCTCCCCCTCTCCTCCCCCCCCCCCCAGCCGTCTCTCTCCCCCTCTCCTCCCCCCCCCCCCAGCCGTCTCTCTCCCCCTCTCCTCCCCCCCCAGCCGTCTCTCTCCCCCTCACCCCCCCCCAGCCGTCTCTCTCCCCCTCACCCCCCCCCCAGCCGTCTCTCTCTCCCTCACCCCCCCCCCCCCAGCCGTCTCTCTCCCCCTCACCCCCCCCACCCAGGCGTCTCTCTCCACCTCACACCCCCCCAGCCATCTCTCTCCCCCTCACCCACCCCCAGCAATCTCTCTCCCCCTCTCCCCCCCCAGCCGTCTCTCTCCCCCTCACCCCCCCCGTCCAGCAGTCTCTCTCCCCCTCTCCCCCCCCCAGCCGTCTCTCTCCCCCTCACCCCCCCCCCCAGCAGTCTCTCTCCCCCTCACCCCCCCCCAGCCGTCTCGCTCCCCCTCACCCCCCCCCAGCAATCTCTCTCCCCCTCTCCCCCCTCCAGCAGTCTCTCTCCCCCTCACCCCCCCCGCCCAGCAGTCTCTCTCCCCCTCTCCCCCCCCAGCTGTCTCTCTCCCCCTCACCCCACCCCCCAGCAGTCTCCCTCCCCCTCACCCCCCCCCAGCAATCTCTCCCCCCCTCTCCCCCCCCCAGCCGTCTCTCTCCCCCTCACCCCCACCCCCCAGCATTCTCTCTCCCACTCTCCACCCCCCAGCCGTCTCTCTCCCCCTCACCCCACCCCCCAGCAGTCTCTCTCCCCCTCTCCCCCCCCCAGCCGTCTCTCTCCCCCTCACCCCACCCCCCAGCAGTCTCTCTCCCCCCCCCCCCCCCCCCCCACCCCCCAGCCGTCTCTCTCCCCCTCACCCCCCCCCAGCAATCTCTCTCCCCCTCCCACCCGTCTCTCTCCCCCTCACCCCCCCCCCCCCAGCCGTCTCTCTCCCCCTCACCCCCCGCCCCCAGCAGTCTCTCTCACCCCCCAGGCCGTGCATACATGTATATTGTATTCGAGGACTGTGAATACAATATGGCGACTTTGCACCTCGGTCTGTGCACTGTGTATAGAGATGAGCATTCTGGGTCTTGTAGTTCAGTGTGCTCGCATCCTGATTTTTTACCTCGATATATCGTTTTTTCGATGTATCGATATTTTTTAAATGTCTATTTCGGCATATCGATATGAAAATTATATCGGGTTTTAGCGATATATCGATATATCGCCGGACCCTACCGGGTTGCCTAAGGTATCGCGACGCATACCCTGGGAATCGAACCCAGATCTTCTCGCTTTCGAGCTGAATGCTTGAACTACAGGACTCCTTACCCTAATTTTGCAAAACTTGTATCCATCTTGGTTTAGTGTCACCATGACCTGATCCACAATGCCAGTCTCACTGGTTCTCAGGAACGTGCTGCAGTCTCGCTTGGTGTAGCGACGGTTTATGCTCTCCAGGTCATCATCACTTTCTGGGAGCGTCACTGTTTTTCCAATGATTACATCGTCTCCCGACACACGTACACCTGGTGCTATTAAACCGTCTTCATCAAGCTTTTCATATATAGCATGTCTCATTCCTATAAATAATTAAATGAGAAGAGATTTCAATACAAGAATATTCATCTAGATCCACATTTCATCAGCCAGACAAAAGACATGTTTGGCTAGCCTTAACTGGTTTGAACATTTTATGTTTAAAAAAGGAAAACACAGCAGGGATAGGCATTAGCAAAATTAGTACATTTTGGCAAGATTTATATTTTACAGCACATTCAAATTATCTTCTCAACACGACATTCTGCTTCTACAAATATTTTAGGTGTGAAAATTCCATTAGTTCATATACACGATTTGAGGTCTGACAATGCTAGGTGGTTCTAAGAATAGAAGAATAACAACAAGCATTTATATAGCGCCCTTCGCACTGGCAGCATTGGAGTGCTTACCAGCAGCGTGTTTACCGAGTAGAAAGGGGGGTAAAGTGACCAAAAGTACGGTCTAATTTCAGATGTGAAAAATACTTGGGGGTTTCAGTGAACATTTAAATTCTATCCTTGATTCAGCACAGCAGCTCCACCCCCAGCCAGTCGTTTTGGGTTGGTAATGACCATACTTTGGAATGGATTTGAATGAATTACAGTATTATTGAAATTCCTGACATGGTCTGTATTTAGGAGCTTCCGTGTGGCTATTAGAAACTCCACACAACTAGCCCAAAAAAGGACCCATTTTGTCCTAAATTGCCTGTATAAAATTGCAGCATTATAGAAGAATTAGAGGTGACCTTATGGAAACCTATAAGATTATTAAGGGACATGACAGAGTAGACAGTGGGAGACTGTTTCCCCTGGTTGGAGAAACTGTAACTAGGGGTCATAGTCTTAAGATTAGGTCAGCCTTTGCGTACTGAGTTGAGAAAAAAATTCTTCATTCAGAGGGTAGTGAATTTATGGAATTCCTGTATAATGCACAGAAAGCCAAAAGTGTACCATTTGGTATTTTGGAAGGAGGTTTATGATTTAAATTCACTCTAATAGCAGCAAAGACCCAACCAAAAATGACTGGAAAAACAAACGACTATAGTACAATTTTAATAATGGAAGAACTGAACCAAATCATAACATTTCTGGTGTTACAACAAACAAAACAATAATGTTGTTAAAAATGAAATAGGATAGTTGAAAAAGGTTTAAATGGGAAATCTTATTTTTAAAAGTGACTCTTCAGCATAATCAAACATTAAAGTATGTAGTGTAACTGCTTAATGTCTTGTTTTAAATGGAAAAATGAAAACTGAATTTCTTACTGACCCTGGCACGTTTCCCGCGATGGCCTCTCAAAAACTTCTTCCTGATCATATGCTTTCTTGGATTCCTGCTCTTTGTATGAACGGTAGAACACAGACCTAATACACAGACACGTCAACCAGAAAATAAAATTAGTACACAACAAAGGAGTGTTAATACACACCTTTGGATAACTTTTGAAAGCCTATTCAT
The DNA here is from genome assembly GCA_035084275.1 of Hydrolagus colliei. Taxonomy (NCBI): domain Eukaryota; kingdom Metazoa; phylum Chordata; class Chondrichthyes; order Chimaeriformes; family Chimaeridae; genus Hydrolagus; species Hydrolagus colliei. The sequence goes on along the minus strand of CM068742.1, from coordinate 121,156,964 downwards.
ACCTGAAATAACCTCTATCCACTGCGGAACGGTTCATAATGACAGAATCCTCTTGATTGTAACCAGTATATGAAGCAATTGCCACTATAGAGTTTATACCTTTAAAAAGAAACTCAGTGAGAAATCTGAGGAGTATATATCTATTTTATAGCAACTTGTATTTATATAGCGCCCTACACACAGAGATGCTGAATGTAGTAATAAACAGAATATCAAATGTCAGTGCACAAAGAAGTGCAGGAATTTTATTCTGCATTTGTAAAGGATTCATAAATTATGGAAGCCCATTGGTAACTGGACATGCCTCATTGGTTTTATATCCACTCAACAAGACTGGGTGTAAATTGTGAATGCACCCTGTTACTGGCAGGATTAAATGTTTACAATTCCAGTGCTGGTAAAGGTTGCAAATATTTTGTTTCAGACTTCTATGTGCACTGACACCTAGCATTCCACCCATTATATTTTACACCCCCAAAACATTGGGCAAGTTTCTTTACTCCACACACCTCGGTTTAACTCGCAGTAAGTAGCAACCTGGTTGTAAATCGAATGGCTGATCACCTTTCCGGGGTTTCATATTACTTATAGAACAAACTATGGATAATGGAAACAGGCCACCTGAAGCCAATGCAATGTTAAAAACAAGAAAAAGATGTACACACCAGAACTATGGAAATGTCTACACTACAGTGCACAGAGCACCCCCTGGTGATAAGTGATTATTATTTCAGTCACCTTCATAGGAAATGAACTGGGCCTCTGTAAATCTGCCATGTGTAACTTGCTTCATTTATCACTCATTCACTAACCTGCGGGCAACTCTCTGAATCGCAGGTACTCCATTGAGCGTGTGGTCACAAGAGGCTTTTGTGGGTAGTACAACACATGTGCTAGGGTATCCATACGAACGTGAAAGTTTGTAATATAAACTCCCATGGCTTGTTTACCCATAGCAGACTGATATGTGTTTCTAGGAGACTAGAACACAAGAAAACAAATAGTCAGTGTCATTAGTCTTTCACAATTTTATCTTAACAAGAATGATCTGTTAATATAAAGTCCACAAATTTTAATCTGTGCACTGTACAAGTGAAAATTCTAATTGGTACAGAAAAAGCATAATTAGCATAATTTCCTGCCTAGAAATTGAATTGAAGCTATTTTCTTCTCTCTTTATAATCTATCCAACACCAAACCTACAAGATCTGTAACAGACATGCATTCAGGACCCAGAACTAGTTACTATTATAGAAAATAACTGGTGAAGTACTACAAAATCAGAGTCCTTTGTCAGAGACTGTATTTTGCTAGAATCCAAATCTTGTCCATATGTTGGCCAATTTTCCCCCAATTGTCTCCTTCAAATATGTGAAAGTTCTGTTAACATAACATACATCCACACCAGGATCTGAATTGTCAGACCAATGGTGAAAATAATTTCAGAACATGTCTAAACACAGGCACGATGATGTAGTGGATAGACCGGCAATTTACATAATCAGGAACTTGCTGACTGTAGTGCCAGGTTGATCTGTTGTTCTCATCCAAGCTGCAAAGGAGGTTGAAATAACCCCTGCTTTGCCCGGGGTGAGAGGGATAATCAGCCTTTTTGCTCCTCATCCCTCTTCAGAAGGCTTTATTTTATAGTGTATGTTGGGACGCCCTCCTGACGTGAAAGGCACTATAGAAATATAATTTTGTTGTTGTTTTGTTGTGAGTGGTAGCCAGGGTGAAGTCAGACTCAGCCGTGACGCCCTCTACAGTTAAGTGACCGGCCAACACTTAGGTGAACATTACCCTCCATCATTTTATATAAAACAGCGTTTACTTACCTGATTGTGGTCAGGGAATGGAATAATTGATGCACAAACACCAAGAATCATAGATGGGTGAATCTCACAATGGGAATATGTAGAACAGTAAGCAACTCCCTTTTCTTGCAGGTCATCGGGTGTCATGGCTAGCATCACAGTCTCTTCTTCCAATGTATCAATGTACTCCACCACACCACTAGCTACAAGGTCCTGCCAACTAAATGGAAACAAATACAATATAACATTAACTAATCTCAGCAGGTTCAGTGTAAGGTTGACCAAAACGTGGTTATATCTACCCTATTAACCCAAAAATACATTCATTCTTATAGGGAAAAATGTATTTGTTTAACGTTGTTTTGCTTAAAGTCGCACTTTGCAAGAACCAAACTACGACGTTAAGCGTTAACAAGAATCAACATTGCAAGTACTGTAATATTTCAGCTATCCATATTTAAGAATTGTGTACTTGTATATCCTTATACAGGGTGATTTTGAGACATTACAATGTCAAATAAGTCTTAAATAATTTATGGTATATATTTTTTGGTTAATAGGGTAGATATCAACAATGTAGTGCAATATTGGACATGCTAAAACCTCAGCAGACAGACACACTGTAAACAGGTTTTCTCATCAGCATTCTGAGGTTCAGGAGGGGAAAAGTAAAACCATTTCTATTCTGTTATTTTCAATTGGTTCAAAGCAATTATCTGTCAATAGACATTTTAAACAACACTTTTGTTCCCATTTAAAAACTCAAATAACATCAGATGAAAAAGTTACAAATGTAGCCAGATCAGGAAGATGGGACAAAAACATAAAATACTGTAGATGCTGAAAATCTGAAACAAAAACAGAAATCACTGGGAACACTCAGCAGGTCAGGCAGCATCTATGGAGAAAGGAAAAGTGAGTCAACGTTTTGGGTCCACGACTCTTAACAAATGGTGGTTGACTCACTTTTCCTTTCTCCATAGATGCTGCCTGACCTGCTGAATGTTCCCAGTGATTTCTGTTTTTGCTTCAGGAAGATGCAAATTTATTTGCTCTACTGAAAGTGCTGAGACTCTACCCACGTGAAAGGCACAATATAAATAAATGCAAGTTGTTGTTTGTCAAAAGTTTAAAGATCCAATATCACAAGATCATGAATTACTCAGCAGTGAAAAGGTACCTATCATCTTACACTTTACTAACAGTGTGAGACAGTTAGTTTAGAGTCCATTTTTCTATCACAAAACAACATAGAAAATCTGTCGATAGCTTTACACACATTGACCCAATGCAAAATACCGCAGAGGCTGGAAATTTCCTCTCTCAATGGATACTGATTGACTTGCTGATGAGAAAACCTGTCTACAGTGAATCTACTGACCTTTTGCTTCTGCTGGGGTTTTTGCGTGTCTAATATTGCATTATTTGTGACCACTGTTCCCAGTGACCTTTGTATTTATATTTGTATATACAGTAAAAGTCCGTTTATCCGTGACTCGATCAACCGGATTGCTCAACCCCCTCCCGGGGCAATTCCCCATTCCAGCAATCGCGAGTATGCTTATTTTGCACATGTGAGCAATGTGTGCGCATGCGCACTTATCAAACTTACGAATTCTGGGTTTTTACTGATAAGTAAAAAATGCTGTTTTACCGATTATTTTACCGAGTGTGCTGGAATCTTTATTTGGTAAGTATCCATACAATATTCTGTTACTATTTAGTATAATATTAATATGGTAGGTTTTAAAATAAGTAAATTTTTTGCGTTGGGTTTTCAGCAACTTGCCACCTGATTATTGGACACAGTCAATTAGTTGACCCCCCACCCGGAGGGTGCCGGATAAACGGGCCTTTACTGTACCTAGAACTGATCTCAAGACTTCTGTAACTTACCTATAGTTATTATATTCTCGTTCTTTCAACTGGTCTATGTGTCTTTTCTTTAGCAACAGTTTCTGCTTTTCAACAATCAATAGGGGACGACAAATTCGGCCAGCATCCGTATAGATTCGAATTTCACGCTCTCGGATGTCTCTTACCATGGATACCTAGAGTAAAGAAAAGTTTAGAATTTATATAAACAAACTTTTCTCTCCAGCTTCCTCAGAACACCCGGAGTGACCTTAGGCCTGTATCTAACCCCTTTATAGACAATGTGATATTTTGCATCCACTACTTCATTAAGGCCACTGTTTTGCTTCCAGGCAGAGCTTGACAGAGAGACCGTACACCAAGTACATGATACACCACAAAGCTCACTTGCTTTTCAAAATACATCCAAAATATTGACCAATAAGAGCAGATGAAGTATGTGGTGCAAAGACATTTACTTAATGTTGGGCTGACATTACATTTTACTAAAGAGCTTTAATTTCCAGAATGCATTTCCTGGGGCAAGTTAATCTATCAATTGAAATCCGGTGCGAGTTCTGCAAGGGACCAGACATGGAATATCAGACTAACAAAAAAAGAAATAGTTAATCTATTTTTGCACTTCACAGTACATTTTGTGCTGGAATATTCTGGAAATATTCTTTTTTTGTTTCTTACTTTCTCTTCAAGTAAGATAATGCCTCAAGTTTCATTTGATGTATGATAGATATGTTTATCAGTTAAGAAGTCACAACTAACTGAAATATATTCAAAGGATTACTGTACCTCTGATACAATGATATCCATCTGACGCCTAAGTTTTCTCAATGTGTTCATCAGCTGGTCTGGATCTTTATGAATTCCCACCCAACAACCGTTGACAAAAATCTTTGTAGCACTGAAAAGAAAATGCAAACATCAAAGCAAGATCTTGAACAAACCAATTTGCACCACCAACGTCATTGCAGTTAAAACAGATCCTTGTAAAACATGGATCCTTGGATACTACGGCTGGATAACTGCAATATCATAACATAATGTTTGATCAGATTTGCTCTCCAATAAGGCACTCTCTAATGTTGTTACATTGTAGATGGTATACACACTTTTCATGCCTGGTTTCCAAACCAATCACCCATCTTAGCTGACAACAATCAGCAAAACACAAATTCCAAAAAGCATACTGAGGATTGTCCTCAGCTTTCAAAACAATGAGTACATGATAATTACGTGAACTTCAACAATTCCAAGTGAACTAAAAATTTTTTAATCTTTGCAGTTGATAAAGTGCCTTTGATGTCTTGACGTCTCAAGTGCCTCCCAAATTGATTGTAAAGTGCAATGACTGTATTTGCAGGTGAACCGGGCAGTCAATTTATGCACAGAAATGTCCAAACAGTATGAGGCAGCAGAAAACACAATTGAATATATTGGCAAATCAGGAGGATGATGCCAAGTGCTTTACAGGATTTTACAAAGACTATATATTTTGTAGACAAAATCTGCGGGGCTATTTTATCCCTTTTATACAACAATTCCACTCACTCAGCAATAGCAGCAGGAGAGATTTCTTCAAGATTTTCCATACTCCACTCCTCCAAGAATTCCAAGATGGGTGACGGCTGAGATCCTACAGAAATATAGGCCATCAATGCCAGATTTTTCACTAGCCCTACGGCATGACCCTGTGAAAATAATTCTTTTTAAATTAAGATTTTTATAGTTCAATTGTTCATCATCTTTTGAAGTAAGGCAAATCAGTGACCACAAAACTGCTAACAAAACATGATTTACTGTAAAGTGTAACCAATTTGCATAGAACAATATCCCACAAACAGCCATGAAGTAAATTAGCTATTTGATCTGGGACACTGTAGGTGAAGATAAAAGGAGAAACTCACTTCTCTTTTCGAACAGTGTCAATGGAATCTTTAACATGCAGATGGTGTCCTCAGTTTAATGTCTCACCCAAAAGACAGCCCTTCTAACAATGCAGCACTTGCCCAGCACTGTGCTGTACATTGTAGACTATGAACTCAAAATGGGGTTTGAACCCTGACTTAGTGGTGAAAACGCTACTAACTTTGCCAGACTGATACCTGGTTACTGATTGTTAGTGACCAAGGCTCTTCTTGTCAGTTGTCTGAGATTTTTCATTCTTCAGAGGTTCACTCCATAATAATCCTTGCATTTGATACAGCTCCTTAACCTGTTTTCGAGACGTCTCAAAGCACTACACAGAATATATTGTAAATTGTTGTAGTATTCCACTCGTATATCTATTCAATCTATCTCCTTGTAATCATTTTTGCAACAAAACAAAAATTTTCAGAATATTTCAGCACAAAATGTACTATGAAGTGAATTGATTGTATTTTTGTGGGCAAGAACCTTAGCTTTCAGTTCTGATGTGTCTCTTTAGTGCACCAAACATATAGATTAACCAAACTTGGGAGTAGAGAAATAAGGAAAGACTTTCAAGTGACCTAAAGAGTACATAACCCACTAATTCAACCAACTTCTACAGACCCTGTCACAAAATTTCTTTCCTGTATATGCCATGTCTATTTTTTTTCATGAAGATCCTTTTTACATGGTTACAAAGCAGAGTAGTGATTCAGTAAAGTACATGTTGATTTTTTTCCAACTCAAGAGACAAAATCATCACCTCCTCAAATGTGACTGGGTTCAGCTGGCTAATTGGTAGCATTTTCAACTCCAAGTGTTCGATGAGTTGTTAGATTGAGGATCCATCTATCTTTTTTCGGTGGACTTTAAAAATCCCATTGCACTATTCAAAAAGAGAGAGTATTTCTCTGGTGTCCTAGCTAACAATCCCTGGTATTTGTGGCGTTGATCTACAAAGTCACTGCACTTTAAAATCCTTTGAATAGCTTTATTGAAATGATAAGGTATTATATCAAATAAAAGGATTGTATTCATTCAATGGCCCAATTAAGAAAGGAATGCTTCCCCGAGCTATCTGTTGAAACTAATACATGAAAAGAAAGATAGGCAGGATCTGAAATAAAAGACTGCACAACCATCATCGATTGATCCACAGTGAAAACTACTGGGTAATAGAACCAAGGGCACTTCTTAGTTTGCCAAACAACTGCAGCAATCAATGAATGAACAATTTCCGAGAGCTACTTGTCTATTGCTAAACATAAGATTAAGCTAATTTGTTACATTCATAGCTCTGAGAAGATTACTAGTTTTCTTGTCAATCATGAGGCTCGTTAATGTTGTCGTGGCAATTAAAGGCTTATTAAATAACCAACCATTTAAATTTACAATAATAATGCCCATATCTGGGATCATGCTCATATCTCATTCTTAAAAGAATCACAGCTCTACATCAATTACATCTGAATGTATTGTATAGCAGAGAACTGGTCCTTACCTCTGGAGTCTCAGCAGGACAAATCATACCCCACAAGGTATTATGCAACTGTCGAGGTTTTGCTAGTTTGCCATCTCTTCCGATAGGAGAGTTAAGTCGACGAAGATGAGAAAGTGTTGAAGCAAAGGTCAATCGATTCAACACCTAAGTTGAAAACAAGAGGCTGGAAGAATCAGTGGTCATTTTTGGTTTAGATAATCTTTCTTTCAGAATCTAAAATAGCTAACTTTAGCTGGAGGAACAGAGGACCAACAGCAGCAAAATAAGGCAGAACTTCATCATTACGTTCAGGTGCAGTGAGCAACATGCAGAGAGACATTAACAGTGACCTGATGTCCTATGTCAGATTTTTAAAAACTTTTTAAAAGAGCATGAAAATCCTTTTATTCAGTGTCAGAAGCCAGGTGAACCTGTACATCTGATTACAGTAGCACAAGTCCACAAAAGAGACACACTATAAATGAGGCAACACTCGACCAGGGGGGCTGGGTTCCCTTGTAAATAGTATTCCATTGGCAGCCCAGATGGTGTAGCGGATACTATAGTCTGCAGTATGCGGATCTGAACTCCTCAACCTCCCTGGGCTCTCCCTTAAACTCATTCAACCAGTGCACACTCTAGGTGTCTGGTTCGCCCCCCCAGCTGTCCTTCCCCACTCCAGACCAGGACCTTCTTTTTCCACCTCTGCCACATTGCCCATCTCCGACCCTACTTTATCCCAAATACAGCCAAAACCCGTGTGCATATGTTTGTTACCTCCTGCTGTTAGGGTTGGTGAAGAACTGGTTAAAATTAGTATAGACTGTTAAAAACAGAGTGGGCTAGAATGATGCTATGTGATGTTTTTGTATAACTGCTGTATAAGATAAGGGAAGTTGCTGCACATAGTTTGAGTTGTCAAGGTCACCATTAGAAACCGGCTAGAACAGACTGTGATAAGAAGAGCTTGTTTGCAAAGAAAGGCAGAGTTAGGTGTAAAAGAGAATGTGAATAAGCACGAGAGTGGCATGAGATGTTCACGTGAACACCATGTGTCCAAGAAAGGATAAAAGTGTTGAGACAAAGGAATAGAGCAGAGCGGAGACGGAGGAGCAGAAGGAGAAGGACCTGATGGAAGATACTGTAACGTGACAGTAGCCAAGCCGCTCTCGAGAAGGAGAAACAACTGATGGAAGAAACTGTAACTGACAGTAGCCAAACCGCTCTCGAGAAAGGGAACCAACTGATGGAAGAGCTGTAACGTGACAGCAGACCCCCAAAGAGATCAACACCCCTACTTTTCTCCGAGACCGACTGAGAGGAGGCAAGGAAGAGAAAGGACTATTCCCTTTTAACCTGAAGAATGCGTGCCGGGTAGTATATTGTAGTCGTTGCAGTCGTTTTATATGCTTTAGTGTCAGCTCAATGAGTATACCTGAATAAAAGAACCTGTTTTAAATGAAATGAATCAGTAGTACCTGGTCAATCGGAGGCTGGCTGTAACCTAATTTTTGACTGGAGAAATTGATATTTTCAACCTGAGAATTTAATCTCTAACATAGCCTGGATTATTCAAATCAACTCCTTGGCGGTCTCCCAGCTCCACTATTCAAAAGATCCAGCTGATTCACTGCGGGCAGCAGATTAACTCTATACCCCCATCTCACCAGTTCTGATCAGGCTCCACTAGCTCCCCATCACCGAACAGATTGACTTCAAGATCCTCATATTTAAAAACCCTTCACTCTCTGGCACCTCCTCACTCCACCATTTAGCTCATCCGCTCGACTGGCACCCTCCATCCCGCATTCAGCCACTACACCCAAAAACTCTAGAACACTCTCCTCCAAACCCTCGCCTTGCCCCCTCTCTCCCCTTTGTCATGTCCCACCTCAAAACCTTCCTCTTCGACTGTACTTAGGGTCACCTCCCTATCCACCATCATTGCTCTGAGTCAGACTCCACCACTGTTGAGCGTTCTGAGACACTGCACTGCATGGAGGGCACTATATAAGTGCAAGTTGTTGTTGTAAAGCATAGTCGGGCCGAAGGTTAGTGAACAGGAGCTTGATGGTTTCAATCTTTGTCCACGCTTAGTTTGTTGTCTCTTGTATGGCGAGGCTCAATTGCCTCTGACCTGCCTGTGCCTGGGAGGATAAACCAGTCAGAATTACTGGTCTGGATCACTCTTCAGCACCCTCTCCTTCCAATATCTGTGTGGCAATTGAGAGGAAAGATGCTCGGCTATGTCGATCTCTGCAGTCAAGCTGCCTTCTGACACTCACTGTCAAGGCTCACATATGAATGACCATTTGGGCAGAGTACAGGAGTAAGGTGGGACAGGGAGCAGAAATTAATGGGAATTAATTAAAAAAGAATTGGTCACGTAATTTTTTGAAAAAGGAACTGCATCCAAGTGTTGTATTTATATGAACTTACCTGGGATACACCAGCTCTGGCTTGATGTGCCTTTTTTTGATCACCCCAGTTTCCTGTAGCTAATGAATATTTAAGGCCATCAGAAATTATCCGAGTTTTAATTGCTAATTCCAAGTTAAAGTCTTTCCCCCGATCTATGAACTTTTGGGAGTAGACCCGTACTTCCTTCAACAGGTTCTTAAACATTCTATGGAAGTAAATCAGAAATTCAAACAATTTAGAAACGCGAGTTCAAAACAAATAACAATTTGTACAAGGCTATGTGCAAATTTTGTTGTTTTTAAAATAAATATGAGAAAATGAAGGCAATTTTTTTTAAAAAAATACATTCACTGCAAAGCAACTTGCAATTTACCTGCAAGAAACCATTTGTAAGTGTAAATCTGCTCAAAGAACCAATACTGTAGTCAGCTTCCAGGAAGATGAAAATCACCAAGATACCAGTTTAATTCCAAAAGAGTTAGAGCACAACCTGCTGGAAGGGTGTGGTATGTGCAACAGGCTCCCATTCAAAGAATGAAGACAACTTTTTAAATTTATGGAATTGCTTTGTTCATTTTCAGACCTTCTAATTGCCACTTGGATAACAGTACAATGGGCACAGTGTCATGTACTAAACCATGAATATCTAATCCCAAATATTCGCAATCTCATCTCTCACATGGACATACTCACACACACATTCTGACAACTAGGGTTTACTCCAATGGGATATTCTCATGTTCTAATAAATAATGAACAATGTTTCCTTACCCTCTAAACAGAAAAGCAAGCAGTGGTCCAGCCAGATCCAATCTTTTGTTACCATAGTGATCCCTGTCATCCAGTTCTCTTCGTCCAAGAGCAGCTAATAGCAACCTGTGGACCATATACCTAAAACAAAGTAGATTTAGTTCAAATGTTTTTGGAAATATAGACCAAAAGTGATTTTTAAAATTGCATATAAAGAGCTGGCAACATTGAAAGACATACAAAAAATCAAAAGCAGTACTGTTAATATCACTGGCGCTATACAGCAGTATGTTATGCACACTGCAGACTTCCAGGAAAGCTTTTTCCACTCTCCACTCTTGAACCCAGTGACTCTCCTTTTTCTTTTGCTGGTCGGTACCTCACCAAACTTTCAGCAGAAATCCAACTTGTAAGAATGATTAACAGTGGCCGATTTTGGTATCTCTACTGAACCCTGGCTGAGTTTGATCTCTTCAACCCTGAGGGAGCTGAGACTCCAGTTGAGACCAGGGCAAGAGTGAACAGCTCCCTCAGCTGGAGAAAGAATGTGAAATATACTCACAAGGATATATTCACTGTGCCTTCAAGGGAGCTTAATACAATTGACCAAAAACAGTTACTATTCCTTTTAGACAGCCTCAAGCTTCAAGAAATATTTACCAATTGGATTCTAGAAACTGATCTCAGTGCCGAAAAAAGCACAGACTTAAGTGTTCTTTTCAAATCGTACAGATCTCAAATTTCAAGCTGTGGTGAGTTGGCTAATCTTAACTGGGAGATCAATTAAGGTTATCAGAGGATATCTCAGATTCTTTCTCCAGTCTGTGCTGAGGTATCTGATCTCAGACGCAATTGGTAAAGGAAAAACAGCTTCCGTACCTATCCAGTAATTCCTATTGGAAAGTGTACAGGTGTGGACATCAGATGAGTTGGGTTCTGCTATGATTTCTTGCATTCACTATATAGACTCAGGTATGATGTGCAATGAGTATCCACTTCCTCACCCTCTCCCGGTGCAGGAGAGGACTCAAATTGCAGAGAGATCTGAACAGTCTGCAACTTGTGGAGGAAAGAATTGAGAAGCTGAAAGCCTGGCAACTGATAGTAGGGTGGGTCGGGCGGGAGACATGGAGCAGATCGGAGCTGAGCTGAACGGAGTGGGTGAGCAGGTTGGTAGGGAGTGAACAGGTCGGAGATAGGAGGGGGCAAGGCCGTGAATGCGAGGATGTGGATCTTGAATTCTATCCTCTGGTGGATGGGGAGCCAATGGAGCCGGGCGAGGGTGGGAGTGAAGGGGTCGTGGAGCCTGGTGCGGGAGAGGACATGAGCTGCAGAGTTTTGGATGATCTGCAGCTTGTGAATGGAAGAGTTGAAAAGGCTGACGAGGAGGGAGTTTCCATAGTTCAACTGGGCTCCGGTCTGCTCCATGTCTCCCGCCCGACCCACCATACCATCGGTTGCCTTTCAGGTTCTCTGCCCCCACACTCTGGAACCCAATCCCATAAGCCCTCCATCTTGCTTCCTCCCTTGCCTTCAAGGCCGGTCTCCAGACTGTCCCTTTTCATCATGCCTTCAGCTGCCATCCCACCGATACCCCACATGCCCCCCATGCTCAGCTCCCGACCTCTGACTGTTCAGCGCCTTGATTAGTTCTCCCGACGTGAAAGGCACTCTATAAATGTAATTTTGTTTTTACAAGCGAGACCTGGGTTTGATTCCAGGCAGGATGAAACCTTGGACAAATTTCCTTACTCCACACACCTGATAATAATCCCTCAAGAAAAAATAATTCTTATTTGGTCATTTCAATCCATGACTGTTTGTGGGACACTGCTGTGTGCAATTGTATGCCGCGTTTCACCCACCTATATGCAGTCAATCCACTATACAGTATATTCTGTGAAGCGATTTGAGACATCTAGAAGATGTGAAAAGCGCTACATCAAATGCAAGTCACAATTGGAGAGAATAATATGGGTGACTTTAAACAGGGCAGTCTTGATATTGTGCACAGCACGGAAAGTGGATTGGAGGGAATCATACATATTTAATCTGTTGCCATCAACCGTAACTCTTTTATTAACTGTATTATTCAATATTTATAGTTCCTTCTATTGTGATGAAAGGATACATACAAAATATTAGCCCCTCCTTCTCTTTCAGATACTGAATGACTGACTATGAATTTCCAGTATTTCCAATTACAGTAAAAGCCTGTTTATCTGGCACCCGATCAAACGGAATGCTCGACCCCCTCCTGGGGCAATTCCCCATTCCAGCAATCGCGAGTATACTCACTTTGCGCATGCGTGCAATGCGTGCGCACTTATTAAACTTACGAACTTAGAGGTTTTTACCAATCGGTAAAAAATGCTTTTTACCTATCTTTTTACCAAGTGTGCTGAAATCTTTATTGGTAAGTAGCCATACAATATTCTGTTACTATTTAGTATATTATTAATCTAGTATGTTTTAAAATAAGCTAATTTTTTGTTTGGGGTTTTCGGCAACTTGCCGCCCGTTTATCCCGCACAGTCAATTAGTAGACCCCCCGCCGAACTTGCTGGATAATCGGGCTTTTACTGTATTTCTTTGTTAAAACATAGTCAATCCTATTGTGAATACTGCTCCATATCTGGAATGCTTTTTTTTAAGCACCTCTCTCAAAGTTCTCGACAGATTACAAGAAAATGCTTATGTGATAGGTGATTTCACTCCAGCCATCCAGCCACCCAGCCACCCAGCCAGCAAGCAAGCATTACATTTATATAGCGCCTTTTACGTTGGGAGGACATCCCAAGGCGTTGAACAGTCAGGTAGGGACCGGAGCAGGGGGTGGTTGGGGTAGGGGGGGGAGGGGTTGGGGTAGGGGTTGGGGTAGGGGGGGAGGGGTTGGGGTAGGGGAAAGGGGAAGGAGAGTAGGAAAATTGACTGTATATTTGTGGGCGAAACGCAGCAGCCAAATTGATTCACAACAGTGTCCCACAAACAGCTGTGGAAGTGGGGTTAGGAGAGAAAGGGGGGAAAGAGGGTAAGGGGAGGAGTCAGGGTAGGGGGAAGGAGAGCAGGAAAACCGATGTGTCCCACAAACAGTTGCGGAAATGGGGCCAGCGGAGAAAGGGGGAAAATTCTCTCCATTTTTTCTATTACTTAAATACTACTTTGATAATTGCTCCTCTAAACATTCCTTTCTTGTGCTCTCTTCTGAGCTGCAAATACATTGTGCTACATGCTCTTCCTCCTCCTTACATTGGTGATGCCATGATTCATCATAATGTTCCGTAAACCAACTCATTCTCTCTCTCGGCACTTTGAAAACCCAAACATGGTGCCATTGCTGCTAACTTCTCATTTTCTTGTCTAATAACCAGTCTCGTGTACCCCATGACCTTTTACCCAGTTTTACCAAAAAGATAGTAACGTAACCTACCCCAAGAAATAAGCTTTCTTCGTCTCACAAAAGTCACTGACACCAACGTGTGGCAGCACCTCCTTCTGCAGAATTTCCTTTGCATATTTAATTCTCTTCTCTTTTGTTACACCAGGTTTTGCACCTCTTGAACCAATGAAATTCAGTGCTACATTCTGTTCCTGGATAACAAATGCTTCGTCCAGTGAAGGTTTCACCTAGAATCCCAAGCAAAAACAAGATTGACTTTAGGGCAAGAGAGGAATAACAAACAGACTTTCAGAAATATACAGTGTATATTTTCACAGAACCAAATCAGCTTTAAGTTCAGGATACCCCTTTTTTTTAGAAATGTTCAGCTAGGCTGAAGAAAACAATCAATACAGACAATATTTCAAAAAGAAACAAAATACTGGGATGAATAGCTGAGGGGTTAATTTGCTAAAGAGTTAGGCAAAGCAATGTGCAAAGGCAGAGATGTAATGTTAAGGTTTCACTTGGCCTTGCACAATCAATACCTGGACTGCTGTTTGCAGTTTAGATTTTATTCAAAAAGATATAATTGCAGAGTTGACTGGGATGTCTAAAAAGGAGATAGATTCATGAAAGTAAAAGTATTGAGTGATACGGCACAGGAAGGAATATTAGATTGAGTGATCTACCGTATTCAAACGCAATGGTAGATGGGACTCATTGTGCAGAATGGCCTCTTGTTCCTATGCTGATAACAACAATTTGCATTTTTATACCGCCCTTCACACGAGATAGTGTCCCAGAGCTCTTGGGTGAATGTGCGAAGAAATCTTTTGAAAACCTGAATGAGTCCAGTTCGGTGGACCAAAGGTTTACTTGTGCCTGAAATTGTTACTACAGTGTAGACCTACTCTAACGCTTTTCATAGTGCTGTTTTATTTAAAACGTGAATGAAGTGTTGACCCCATTCACTTTACAGCACACAGAAGGTAATGTCATCTGCAATTTGATGAGTCATAAGGCAGGCATTTGTGTGGCATGGAGCCAGCTGACTGCACATATAGCCAATGATACTGGCTATCCAGCCTCATTATAAAGCAGCTTCAGATATTATGGATCCCAATACCACCTTATAATGAGGTTCCGCTGCAAGTTTCTAAGAGTGTACAACCTTTTTGAAAATCAGAATATTGCCTTGGGTGTTAAGAGAGGCCCTGGAGAGAACAGGAATTGAGTGACACAGCATGTCTTTTTAGTTCTCTCCTCAGGAATTGAATTTCAACTCAATGAAAGTGATTGTAAGGATCCTACATGTAATTAGTTTGTAGAGAAACTTGGATGTTTCTCAAACACCTACCTTGTAAAACTGGTCATAATTCATATTAACCAGCGATCTCAAGTAGCCAGCAGCATGGGGGGGACATTCAGTAATACGGTAGGATTGCTCTTATGAAATATGGGCTCAATACTCTATAAGAATACTACTACTAACAATAATAAACCTTGCATTTGATATAGCACTTTTTATATCTTCTAGACGTCTCAAAGCGCTTCACAGCACAGGGTTCATGCTAGGAGAATGTTTCAAGTACTTCATAAAGCTGACTGTGCACCAGAGAACAAGCATGGTTGCAAAGGTGGGTTTTAAGGCAGGCTTTAAAAGATGAGGAGGGAGGTACTCCGGGATGGAGTAAATCTCGAATGTCTGAAAGCTTGCCCATGATGGTGGGATAGAATGGGTGGGGGAAACTAAGAAGGCCATTGTTAGCTGAGCAGACAGAGCAATAGGGCTGTAGGAGAGGTCGCAAGGATAAAGATGGGCCTAAACTGTGGATGGGTTTTAACATGAGGATAAGGAACTTGAATTTGAATGCTTTTATCTCTAAAACTGATGAGCATAAACAAATTGACAATTCAAATAGTTTAGCTTAGGAAAAGTTAGTTTGGAGGTAGACTTCATAGGTTGCAGAATATTTCATCTCACAAGACACAGCGGTACCTTAACTAATCGAGTGTCCTGATAATAATAAGTGTAAAAGAAGGATGTGTTTGTACAATGCTAACAAAGTCCCTTCAAAAAGAAATGTTTGTTAAACTAAGAAATATTCAGTATCTTCCCTCAGATGTTTTTCAAAATTAAATATTTCCCTCAGTAGTAGAGCATTTTAACAAAACCATGATAAGCAAGGATTAAGCTGGATTCTCACAAAGAATTTTTAAGAAATGTGAATTCTGACCACATTGAAACTTACCATTTCCATCATTTCTGGGTCATCAAAATCATATATGATGTGCTCGAGAATGTCTCTGTCAGACACAAATCCCAAGGCACGGAACACAATGATGATAGGAACTTCCTGTCTGATATATGGCAAGGTGGCCACAATACGTTGACCAATTGCACTTTTCCTTACACCCTGAAAACAGAAAGTAACATAATTAAGAGCAATATTTTCAAAGCACTGAAATAAAAGTGCATGCTCAACAAAACTATTTAAAGTCCCACCTGTCCGCCTCTTGCCAGCATGCTGACCCAGATGGTACTTGTAGGGCGTGAGGAATTCTCCAGACACGATCGACACTCTCCTGTGTATGCATATTTGGAATCCTTCTTTGCAAACACATACACTGTATTTGTTGCCATCTTTTCCTGTGCAATCAAAACCTAGAAAAGTATCAAATTGTACGTTTTATTAAAATCATTTCAAATAATCAGAATAACCTTAGGTCACCATTATTAACTTCAACTTGTATAAATTTGTTATTTGTGAGGACATCAAAATTAAGGATATTTAGTGTTTCTAGAGTGAAAAACAAGATAAACTTTTTTTAAAAATTGTTTACGAGCTGCAGCACCTTGATGCTCATAGCATGAACATTAATAACCCACGTCAACATCTCAGCAACACGAGACAAGCACTAGCAATATTGGAATCACTCCAGTAAATAGTTCACTTTGACAAGCAACTTCCAGTCACCAATGCTTAAGCAACTTATGTTGTATACGCGCAGTACACAGATTAATTTACTGCTTGTGAGTCAATGGAGTGGACAACTAGTAGAATATTCTAAATCCTTTACACTGTTCCCCCATAAAAATAGACATTCTGGGTTGTGGTTGGTGGTGGTGGTGGAGTGGGGGAGAGAGACTTAAATAGATATTTTTCTGTAAAAGGAAAACAAAACTCAAGACATTTAACCCAAATGTTTGGGTTAAAAAGAATCAACACGCCAATCCACAAAAAACACAGGCTATAGGATTAATTCCTGGTCTGTGACAAGTTACCCTTCTCAACCTGAACAGCTCATGGCACGGGAGTAAGACTGAGACAATTGTAGTCCGATAGTTGGTTGACACTCAGTTTACTCATTCACACATAAAGTATTACCACTTGGTACCAACAGACACTTCCCTGTTTCCAGTGGCACAAGAAATGAGTATTTGAGTCATCTACAAAGATATCCCTCCACTGCCTCAAAACCTTCGCCATCATAGATCCCCCCCCACCCACTACCCCACTCTTGTGATGCAGTCATACCAACTCGCTTTATTCCCACAATTACATAATTTTCATACTTTGACCGCACAAAATCTCAGGGATCACTACCCACCCACCTTATGTGAGATAGCAATATACTGAAGGGCATTATAAAGGGGTTGATCATTCTGACAGTTCTCCACTTTTCTAAAGGTATTTTTATGAAATGGCTTCATGTCCATTCTGTACCTTTTCTGATCCATTGATGATGAAATAACCACCAGGGTCCAGTGGGCATTCATTCAATTCACAGAGATCACGATCGGTCAGACCACTTAGAAGACAATAGGTAGATCGAAGCATAATAGGAATTTTTCCTATAAATGTCTTCTGGTGCTGTGTTTGCATTTGTTCTTCACCCTCTTTAATCACAGTCTTGGTTATATCGACATAAAGAGGGGCTGAATACCTGTTGGGCACCAAATTAAGAAACATTTGAGATTTCAAATCTGAAATCCTTGCGATTTGATACATTTGATGTAAGAAAGATTTCTACTGATTTTTGTAACAAGCTGAAGGAGAATATCTGCCTCTATAGCACATCTATCGGAACTTACGTAAGATTCCGCAGTCGAGCTTCATTTGGCATCATTGGTGATGGTGCACCATCTCTTTCCCAATGTGTTGGCTTTGACAAGTAGATCTGTTCAAACTTCAATAAAAACCGCGGCTGGAAGATGGGGAAGCGGAGGTATTAATATCTCACGTGTACACAAGACAAACCTAATAATAAATTTATCTTTGCCAGATTTTCCTTACTGGTTCTTCCACTTCTCCAGAAGTGTGCTGAGCTTCAGCTTGGAGGTCTATTGGAGGTGCATCTTCCACAATTCTCTGCACTGACATCTGTATGAATTCATCAAACGAATCCAACTGCTGTCGTACCAGACCTTTCTCATCAAAGTACGAGCTGAAATTAAAAAAAAATCAGTAATAACAATATTTAAAAACTTGACAACTTGTCAGTAAGGGACACAGCATTGCATACTAACCCATTGGTAAGCACATTCATAAGTCTTCGGTTTTAACAACATTTATTTTACAACTAATCCCTCATTTTCAAGACATGTTCTGCTATCACAAGAACTGTATTGAATATAATGTCAGAAGCATTCCTGGACTCTGGAATTGACGTTATACTGTATTGTGTAGAAGGAAGAGGCAAAAATAGAGTGTCCTCCTAACCACCACTTGTCTCCTTCCTCTGTTACCGTACTATTCAGCAGATGAACTTGGTTTCCCCCATTTTCACATTGCTCAAACAGCTGAAACATCTCAGAATTCACCCACCATACATCTTGTAGTATTCTGCTCATAAATCATTCCTGCACCAAATATTAACAACAATAAAATTACATTTGTATAGCACCTTTCACATCAGGAGGACATCCCAAGGCGCTGGACAGTCATTGTTTCAGATCCGAGCTGGGGACAGGGAGGGGTGGAGAGAAAGAGGCGGATTTGGAGTGACAAATGGGACTGTCGAAGAGGAATTCTTGAGGCGGGACTTGAAGGGGGCCAGGAAGTGGGCGAAGCTGAGGGATCGCGGGATAGAGTTCTAGAGGTTGGGCGCAGAGTGGTTAAAGGCTCACCTGCCAATGGTGGGGCGGGTGGGTCTGGGGACATGGAGCAGGCTGGAGACTGCTGAGCAGAGTGGGCAGGCAGGTTGGTAGGGGTTTGTAGGTCATGGATGTAGGGTGGGGCAAGGCCATGGAGGGCTTTGAATGTGAGGACCAGGATCTTGAATTGAATCCTCTGAATGATGGAGTTGAGCAAGGATGAGGGAGATGGGATCATGAAGCTTGGAGCGGTAGAGGACACAGGCTGCAGAGTTCTGGATTACCTGCAACCTGTAGAGGGAGGAATTCGGAAGGCCGACAAGCAGGGTGTTTGCATAGTCGAGCCAGGATGTGATGAAGCCATGAATGAGGGCTTCAGCGGCCTTGGGAGGTAAGGTAATGGCGGAGTCGGGCAATATTGAGGAGGTGAGGGAAGGCAGAGCGAGTCATTGCTTGGACGTGGAGGAGGAAAGACAGTTGAGGATTGAACAAGACACCTAGGTTCCTGACTGGCTTGGTGAGGTCGAGTGAGAAACCATGGAAGTTAATGCTGCCAACGCCTGATGCGTGAATGCACTGGCGCGAGCCAATCAGGAGGGCCTCTGTCTTCTTGACATTGAACAGTAGAAAGTTAGCTCTCATCCAGGACTTGATGTCTGACAGGCAGTCTGTCAGGAATGTAGTAGTCCTGGAGTGGGGGTAGTGGCAGACAGATAGAGTTGGGTGTCATCATATGGAAGTTAACCCCATGTCTGCAGATGGTGTCGCGAAGGTAGAGCATGTAGATGTTAAAAAGTAGGGGGCTAAAGACAGAGCCATGTCCTACATGCCTCTAGCTCCAGTTCAATCAGCCTCACAGACATTCGCTCAGATAGTGCACAACCTCTGTGTGACCTGAGCCGAGTTCCAAACATGACTCCAATCCATGCTAAAACCTCCACAACACTGCCTACTTATACCCTTACCTCACCATTAACAATACTCAAACCCTTGCCATGGTTTTATCATCTTAAAAGTTATTTTGTTCTAATACCCTCACCAGTTCCCCAACTCTACTCCAAAAGTGTCAATTCTTCCAGAACTCTACAGACTGTTCGTTCCTACTCCAGGACAGCTCAAACCCATTATTCCCAACCTCCAAGCTCCATTTAGTCCCAGTAAGTTAGCAGATTCAAGATTCTTCTACTGATTTTCAAATCCACTGTCTCACCTTACCTATGCAATTTTCCTCAGCCCTACATTCTAGCCCAATGGTGGCCAACATTTTTGGTCAGGCAAAAAGGCAACCAAACACATGTTTCTTTATCGAATTCTTCTTCATTTATGGTCACTCTTCGGGAGCCACTTTTTTATGTCCCACAGAGGCCATTTTGGGGGCATCAAGGAGTGGGCCAGCAGACACTCGCAGCAGTCCAGGCAAGTCCACGCCAAATCAATATCTTGTTTCCAGTAGCTACTCAGGTTCGATGTCCAGGGCGCAGAGCAGGCATCAATGAAGCAAAATTCAATGAAGAAAAATATGATTGGTTGGCCGACCAAAATGGTTGTCACCACTGTTTTAGTCTAATTGTTTCAGCCTGTGCTCTCCGCACAGCCAATTCTGGTACATACTTGTTCATCTTTACTCTGTTAATACCTAACATAGCTTCAGCCTCCTCCCCTGAGCTCTACAAATTGCTTCCCAAACCACTTTGATTGCTACCACTCACTGCCTCAAAAACATCCTAAAATATATCTAATCAATTCTGGCCCTGGACAACATCTTTATATCTCTTATTTCCCTGTTTGTAGTCATCGCCTTTATTCTAACAGAAAGACTCCATTATAATACGTTATCATTCCTTGCAATCCATCAAAGATAAGATAGCTATTTCATGATTTGGAATGGCAATCATTCTAGGGCAGACCACAAGTTTCCAGCAGCACAAACATTTACAAAGCACACCATGTTGTTTTGCTGGGTGAAGCCTGCTTAGATCGTTACCTGATAACAATCCAGCATGCCTCCTGCCACAAATCTGGGGTGATTTCATCATCTTCTTCATCATATTGCATTTCTGAAACACAAGTGCAGTCATAAATTGCCAAGATATGGTAGCCAGCTTGCCTCAATTCCAAACGCTGTTAAATTAAATTATATTCTCCAGCCTTCTTAACGCAAAGAAGGTTCCTTTCAATGTGTTCATGTTGAATTCCCCAATCTTGGAAGTGCATAAAGAGATATGGAGTCTTGTAGCTCAGCAATTAGAGCACTCGCCTTACAAGCATGAAACCTGTGTTCGAATCCAGGCAGATCAGGGAGAAACTTTGGGTAACTTCCCTTACTCCACATGCCGAATAATAATCCCTCCAAAAAAAACACAATAATAAAATTGGTCATTTCAATCCACGACTGTTTGTGGGATACTACTGTGCGCAAATGGCTACTGCGTTTCGTCCACAAATATATAGTCAATTCACTTTACAGTATACGTATTCTGTGAAGTGCTTTGAGATGTCTAGAAGATATGAAAAGCGCTATATCAAATGCAAGGATTATTATTATGTCTAAAAGGACTAACACAAAAATAGCATAATCTCCATTTCTACCCAGCAACCTTGTTATAACACTGTCACCAAAGTCCAAAATCTTAGTAGGTGCATACGCACAAAAAAAACTGTACTATAAATACTTTGAAACTGGTATCTCGACTCATTATTCAATGTAGATACATAAACAGCAATTTGAAGTATTCGTACCTCAAAGCTTTCTACAGGATAAAGAAAAAGAGTGTTGGGATTTCGCTCACTATGATTAATCCAACTAAAATCATTTCCTTAGAATTTAAAAGACTAGAAATATCTGTAGGTAGTTAATTTAATACCAACTCTATAACTAACTCTTTCTTAGATGGCTGAAAACAAATTGCACTTTCCCATTATGTTTCCCAAATACTGTATATTTTTATCCCATACATATCCTCTATATAATCCTGTAGTTTAATGGTCCGAGCACTTGCCTTGCAAGTGAGAGAACCTGGTTTGATTCCCGAGCAGGGAGAAACATTGGGCAAGTTTCTTTACTCCATATGTCTCTTTTTACCTAGCAGTAGATTAGGAACCCAGTTGTTAAGTCGATTGGCAGATTGCTTTCCTGGGGGTAATAATCCTTCAAAAATAATAATTTGGTCATTCAATCCACATCTGTTTGTGGGACACTGCTGTGCAATTGACAGCCACATTTCACCCACAAAATATAGTCAATTCACTTCTCTGAACATCAGCAAGGCCGAGGCTCTCCTGATTGGCTTGCGCCAGTGCCTCTGTACCTCAGGCATTGGAAGCATCAGCATCCACAGATCCACACTCCACCTCACAAAGCCAGTCAGGAACCCAGGTGGTTTATTTAACCCTGAACTGTCCTTTCTCCTCCATATCCACGCCGCCATGACCTTCTACCACCTCCGTAATATTGCTCATCTCCGCCACTGCCTCATTCACTCAGGCCGCTGAAACCCTTACACACGCGTTTGTCACCTCAAGGCTTGACTACGCCAACTTCCTCCTTGTCCGCCTCCCCAACTCTTCCCTCCATAAGATGCAGATCATCCAAAACTGTGCAGCTCGTGCCCTCTCTCGCACTAGGCTCCACGACCCCATCACACCCACCCTAGCCCAGCTCCACTGGCTTCCCATCCCTCAAAGGACAGAATTCAAGATCCTCGTCATCACGTTCAAGGCCCTCCACAGCCTTGCCCACCCCTACCTTTCTGACCTGCTGAATCCCTATCAATCTGTCCACTCCCTCTATTCAGCAGGCTCCGGCCTACTCCATGTCTCCCGCGCGATCTGTCCTACCATCGGCGGCTGGGTTTTCAGCCTCTGCTCCCACGCTTTGGAACTCCATCCCACAATTCCTTCGCCTTGCTCACTCCCACTGTCTCCTTCAAGACAGGTCTCAAGACCCTCCTTTTCAACTGTGCCTTCAGCCGCCCTCCTACCTCTTTGCCCTAACTCATCCCAACCCTGCCCCCTCAATGCCCCATGCTCAGGTCCTGACCCCTGACTGTTCAGCGCCTTGGGACGTTCTTCTGACATGAAAGATGTACAATCCACAGATGTCATTTAGTTGTTGTTGTTCTTAGTATATTCTGTAAAGCGCTTTGAGACATCTCAAAGTCTTGTTAACACTCTACATCACATGCAAAGATTATTATTGTTACAGGTTTAATACAATCAGAACCCTTTCTCACTCAAAACCAATTTAAAGCACCTGTTCAGTGAGAAAGCTGTCAAGATTCATTTGATGAATTATTGCAAATTCATTAAAAGTAACTATTGCTTCAAATATAATCTATATATGATATATTTGATATATATATTTGATATATTTCACGTTAAAACAATTAACATAAATTCACATGTTTAAGTTTATAGAAAAGTTAGAAATCTAAAATACTGTAAAAACAAAAATACGTTGGAAATTCAAATAGGAAATAGGTCAATCAGTATTTGAAAGATAGGTTAATGTTTAAGGTAGAAATGCATTATCTATGTCGCTCTTGCCAATCATGAGTTTTACTCCTGGGATTTCCCCAATGTTGACAGCTCCCTACAGGCAATACCCAATAAACGGCATAACAAATACCATCACTGCTTTCTCTACAGGAAACTAGCTCACAAATAGAAAAAGCAATTTGTTCAGGTGAATGTAATTCATAGTTTCAAAACAATGTGTCTGGAATACAAACGCAATGAAATACTGCTGTACTTATCTAGAGAAAGAACCAGAGCTCAACTAGAGGATTGTATTCCGGTTTGACATTCAATTCTTGGGAAGATACACCACAACAACAACAAAATTACACTTGTATAGCACCTTTCACATCAGGAGGACGTCCCAAGGCGCTGGCACTACAACAACCACAAAATTACTTTTATAGAGCACCTTTCATGTCGGGAGGATGTCTTAAGGCGCTGAGTTATAAATGTAGAGCAAATATTCACTAGATAATAGAATGAAAACCCAAATTACATTTACACAGCGCCTTTCACATCGAGAGGATGCCCCAAGGTGTTAGTTAATGTATGAGGCTAGACTTGTTTATATTCATTGCAGTTGAGGGGAGCTATAAAAAAGGTGTTAAAAATATTGAAGAAAATTAACAAGTTAGATAGTGGATAACACTTTCCCTGTTCAAAAGATCCGAAACATAAACGTTTTTAAGTAAAGCTAGGATGGTTAAAAGTGACACCAGAGGGAAAAAATACTACAACTAATAATAATCCTTGCATTTGATAAGGCACTTTTCACGTCTTCTAGACGTCTCAAACTACTTCACAGAATATACTGTAAAGTGAAATGACTGCATATTTGTGGACGTGACAGCCAATTGCACAGCAGTGTTCCACAAACTGTTGAGGATTGAAATGATCGATTTATTATTGTTATTTTTTCTTGAGGGATTATTATCAGGCGTGTGGTGTAGGAAAACTTGCCCAAGATTTCACCATGCCAGGAATCAAACCCAGGTCTCCCGCTTGCAAAGCGAGTGCTCTAACCACTCAGCAACAGGACTCCACATGGTCCAATTCCAGGCTGTTAAATGCTGATGTCAATACTTACTTCTTAATTTAGAAATTTCATTGAAATTAATGGAAAATATATTCTAAATAACCTTTATATTTGCACGTAGAACACCCAACCAGGCCATTAGCTGCAAAGTCTCTCGCAAACATTTTGCATGTCGACAAAAACATGCTGAGCTCCACTATTTGGCACCAAGTACAAGATGATTTTGTAATATTGCTAAAGCTATGTAACCATTGTTTATTACATTAGAATGCCACTTATTGGGCTCTGATGTAGAAAGATAATGCTAGCTTTTTATTTTTGTACTGCAGCAAAGTGAGGTAGGTGAACCTTAGCTTTTTTGTAAAACAATAACAGGTACATCCAAGGTTTGGTGACAAACAACAACAACAAAATTACATTTAAAGAGCTCCTTTCACTTCGGGAGGACGTCCCAAGGTATAAAGATTATCCTCAGTTGCTAATTAAGTTACTAAATAACTAGCTCTTTACCATAGCATTAAAGTATTGTACTTGTTTTAAGTTTTAAAGGGCCTTTTAAAATCAACTATAGTAGATTTTATATTCTAGTCGATCAGTCTATTCCATTAAACAAAACACCCTATGGAGTGTGTTTAAGTTAGTTAGGAAAACGAGAACACAAAGAATAGCTTCTAGAAGAAAGTGTCATGTTCATAAACAGGGAAAACAAGTGCTGTGATAAGAAACCACACTGCCAGCAGCAGGCCAAACTTCACTGGTTAAGGTTAAGACACCTCCTTTCCTATTCTGTCCACAACATACACAAGTCAATCCACTTTGCAGAATACCCTGTGAAGCGCTTCGAGATGTCTCGATGATGTGGTAAGGTGCCATATCAAATGCAAGGATTATTATTATTATTTTTATGATTATTATTTAATTGTGATGACAAGTCCTCCTAGAAAGAGGAGTGCACAAAACGTTTCTGTGTGTGTGTGTACTTATTCCAGAAGGGAATGTGTATGTGTATTCAGGGAATGGGTATGTGTACTGACACACTTTATTAACAGCCTGTCACACACACACACAGCTGATTGGCTCCAGCTGCATCACTCACTCATTCTCTCTCTCAGCCTCCCAGCCTGACTGACCAGCACCGAGCACTGACCGGCTTCGGGGGGACGACGGGGACGGTTACAGAGCTGCCCGCCCAGTCTGATTGATGGTGTGCGCTATCAACGTCTTCGCGGCTTTGCTCTAGCTGTTGCACTCCCCAGCCACCCCTCCGGTTGAGCCTAAGGGTTTACGAGCTGCTCTGACTGGCGAGTGACCGGCGATTGCCGGCCCCGAGCCCCGCCGGGAGCTGTGCTCTGAGGCTGAGCGGCTGCATAGGCCGACGCCATTTTGACCACGAAACCAGTTCACAGTAAAATCTCCATCACGGCCCGTAGACAGTGCTTACCTTCCTCCGGATCATACATGTTGATGGTTTGGTGTGTGCTGACCGGGTTAAATGGTTAACAAGGTGAGTTGACAGCCTGAACCGGAGCCGATGGTGATAGATTGCGTCTGAGCTGAGGCCGCCACAGCTTAGCACTGACTAGGTTCAACCGACGGTTTGGCGAGCACAGCGCATGCGTGCAACTTGTGGGGAGGAGATGTCAACACAGGGCCAGCAGCAACAACAGCTGAGCCATTTCCCAATAAATCTCTGTGTCCATAGCAAACAGGCGGACAAGAGGCTCAGCATTGTTTTATGAAGCAGTGTGCTTCAACCATTGGTTTTTCCCTAAAAAAAATAATTTGCAAGAAATCAGGACCGTAAACGCAGAGTGCCAACTCTCCCTGCACTTTCTATCAAATTGGTAATTGCATTCCGATGTAGGGCCTTAGCACCCTCTGCCTCACCCCCTCCCTAGCCTCTTTCAAGTCCCTCCTCAAGACCCCACCCTTTAACCGTGCTATCAGTCCCCCCTGCCCCCCACCCTCTTCCATCCACCTTCTGGTTTTTCTTCAAACCCCCGCACAGTTTCCCACGGCGTCCCTCAGGGCTCTGTCCTCGGTCCCCTCCTTTTCACCCTTTACACGCTCCCTCTGGGCGACGTCATCCGCAGACATGGGGTAAATTTCCACATGAATGCGGATGACACCCAGTTGTACCTTTCTGCCTCATCCCTCAACCCCCAGACGATCGATGTTCTGACAGCATGTCTGTCCGACATCGAGTCGTGGACGAGGGACAACTTTTTGCAATTGAACGTGAATAAGACCGAGGCCCTCCTGATTGGCTCAAACCAGCGCCACCGCACATCGGGCGCTGCCAGCCTCAATATCCAAGGTTGCACTCTCCACCTCACAAAGCCAATCAGGAACCTCGGCATCATGTTCGATCAAAAACTTTCCTTCCTCCCCCACATCCGCGCCTTGACCGGCACCGCCTATTTCCATCTGCGCAACATTGCCAGGCTCCGTAATTATCTTACCCCCCGCGCTGCCGAAACACTTGTGCACGCGTACATCACCTCACGGCTGGAGTACGGAAATTCTCTCCTAGTCGGCCTCCCCAGTTCCTCCATTCATAGGCTGCAGGCCATCCAAAACTCTGCAGCCCGTATACTATCCCACACCCGCCTCCGCGACCACATAACCCCCACCCTCGCCCGTCTCCACTGGCTCCCCATCCTCCAGAGGATCGAGTTTAAGATCCTCGTCCTCACCTACAAGGCCTTACACGGCCTTGCCCCATCCTACTTAACCGATCTACTCTCCCCCTACACGCCCACCCGGACCCTCCGTTCAACAGGACTTGGCCTGCTCCAAACCCCCGCCCAAACCGCCCCACCATCAGAGGCCGGGCCTTCAGTTTCTCCGCTCCCACCTTATGGAATGCCATCCCTCAATCCCTCCGTTTCGTCTCTTCCCTTTCCTCTTTCAAGGCCGGTTTGAAGACTTTCCTCTTCGATCGTGCCTTTTGTTCCACCCCGAACTCTTTTACCTCCCCTTCGTGTTTCACCCCTTCCCAAACACTCCCCTCCCAGCTCGGGTCACACGCCTCCTGTTCAGCGCCTTGGGACGTCCTCGCGACGTGAAAGGCGCTCTTTAAATGTAAATTGTTGTTGTTGTTCTGCAATCCAGACCACATCTCGGGTCTGAAACACCGACTGTCCAATGCCTTGAGACATCCTCCTGACGTGAAAGGTGCTAACAAATGTAATTTTGTTGCTGTTGTTAGCACATCACTCACACGTCATACTCTCCCAGTGTACTGGTAAAGTGCAGTAACGGTGTGTTTTGGGGGCAAACATAATAATCTATGTATTTATTGTAGTCTTTTCACGTCATTGAAGCAGCTTATAGCAATCATACTGTATACTGTAAAATTATTTGACTGTATATTTTGTGGGCCAAACATGGCAGCCAATTGTACATAGCAGTGTCACGTGGATTGAGTGGCCCAATTTTTTAAAGGAATATTACCCTCAGAAAAGTGATCTGCCAATCAACTAACAACTGGGTTCCTACTTTACCGCATCATGTAATTTGGATGATTTTGTTGTTTAAATGTTGTTGGTGTGCACTCTGCAATGTTCCACAAACAGCCATGACCAAGATGGCAGGGCAGGGGACATGAAATGTAGGGGGAGGGAAGGTTATGGAATGCCATCCCTCAATCCCTCCGTTTTGTTTCTTCCCTTTCCTCTTTCAAAGCCAGCTTGAAGACTTTCCTCTTCGATCGTGCCTTTTGTTCCACCCCGAACTCTTTTACCTCCCCTTCATGTTTCACCCCTTCCCAAACACTCCCCTCTCAGCTCGGGTCACACGCCTCCTGTGCAACGCCTTGGGACGTCCTCCCGACGTGAAAGGCGCTCTATAAATGTAATTTGTTGTTGTTGTTGTTCATAGGGAGACATCAGGTCAGAGAGATAGGGTGGGGGCATTGAAAGTGAGGATGAGGATCTTGAATTCGATTCTCTGGGAGATGGAGAGCCAATGGAGCTGAGCAAGGGTGGGAGCGATGCGGTCACGAAACGTGGTGCGGGTGAGGACACGAACTGCAGAGTTCTGGATGATCTGCACCTTGTGAAGGGAAGAACCAGGAAGGCCGATGAGGCTCAACTTTTCATAGTTGAGCCTTGCTGAGACGAATGCGTGGGCTAGAGTTTCGACAGACTGAGAGGTGAGGCAGTGGCGGATTCTGGCGATGTTGCTAAGGTGGTGGAAGGTCATGGTGCGGATGTGGGTAAAGGAGAGTTTAGGGGCGTTCAACACACCCAGGTTCCTGACTGGCTTAGAGAGGTGGAGAGTGCAGCCTTGGATGCTGATGCTGTCAGTGCCTGAGGTGCGGAGGAGCTGACACAAGCCAATCAGGATACAGGTTTAGTTTCAGTGCATTTGAAGAGTTGCAATGTTCCAGAAGTATCTTGTCAGTAAAATGGTTGACAACAACAATTTGCATTTGTAAAGCGCCCTTCACACTGGAGCCAGCACTGCAGATTTCTGTCCTTCCTCGCTCCAGAAGTCACAGATCCTTCTCCCCCTTTTTGCCCTCACGCTGCTGCGGCCGATGACGTCAGGCGCAGCCTTTCCCCTAACAAAGATGGCGGCCGGCGGCCAGCTGACCAACCAGAGCCAGGGCCACGGATCACGTGGTGCGGCGGGCGCCATGGTGTTGTCGTGCTCCGCGTATGGCTGTAAGAACCGGTACGATAAGGACCGGGGAGTCTCCTTCCACAGGTAAAGCGGGAGCCGCGGGGTCTCTCTCCACCACCGGCGTAGTCACGGTGGCATGTGCGGAGCCTGATGGGGTTGTTGAGCCGGGGTGGGTGTGGACTGCCCGACCTCTCAGTCAGGGCCTGTCCACCGCCAGGGATGACGCTGTGTTGAGCTGAGCTGAGCTGTGGCGCCGCCTGCGGGTGACCTGGCATGAAACCCCGGTCACTGGCGGTGACAGACGGGAAGGTGCTGACCCCACTGGCTCCATCAGGGAACAGGGAGGAGAATCTCTCTCTCTCTCTCTCTCTCTGAGTGTCCCCCCCTCCCCCCCACACCCACCAACCCCCAGAAAATAATCATAACCTTTGCACTTAATACAGGCCTTATCACATCTCCGAGACAACAACAACAACTTAAACTTATAGAGCGCCTTTCACGTCGGGAGGACGTCCCAAGGCGCTGCACAAGAGGCGTGTGACCCGAGCTGGGAGGGGAGTGTTCGGGAAGGGGTGAAACACGTAGGGGAGGTCGAAGAATTCGGGGGGGAACAAAAGGCACAGTCGAAGAGGAAAGTCTTCAAACCGGCCTTGAAAGACAAGGCGGAGGGATTGGTGGATGGAATTCCACAGGATGGAAGCGGAGAAGCTGAAGGCCCGGCCTCCGATGGTGGGGCGGTTCGGGCGGGGGGCTTGGAGCAGGCCAAGTCCTGCTGAACGGAGGGTCCAGGTGGGCTTGTAGGGGGAGAGTAAATTGGTTAAATAGGGCGGGGCAAGGCCGTGTAAGGCCTTGAAGGTGAGGACGAGGATCTTGAACTCGATCCTCTGGAGGATAGGGAGCCAGTGGAGACGGGTGAGGGTGGGGGTTATGTGGTCGTGGAGGCGGGTGCGGGATAATACATGGGCTGCAGAGTTTTGGATGACCTGCAGCCTGTGAATGGAGCAGCTGGGGAGGCCGACGAGGAGAGAGTTTCCGTAGTCTAGCCGTGAGGTGATGTAGGCGTGCACGAGTGTTTCGGCAGCGCGGGGGGTGAGGTAGTTGCGGAGCCTGGCAATGTTGCGCAGGTGGAAATAAGCGGTGCCGGTCAAGGCGCGGATGTGGGGGAGGAAGAAGAGTTTACGGTCGAACGTGATGCCGAGGTTCCTGACTGGCTTTGTGAGGTGGAGAGTACAGCCTTGTATGTTGAGGCTGGCAGCGCCCGATGTGCGGAGGCGCTGGCTTGAGCCAATCAGGAGGGCCTCGGTCTTGCTCACGTTCAATTGGAGGAAGTTGTCCCTCATCCAGGACTCAATGTCGGACAGACATGCTGTCAGAACATCAATGGTCTGGGAGTTGAGGGATGAGGCAGAAAGGTACAGCTGGGTGTCGTCCGCATACATGTGGAAATTTACCCCATGTTTGTGGATGACATCGCCCAGAGAGAGCATGTAAATGGTGAAAAGGAGGGGGCCGAGGACAGAGCCCTGGGGGACGCCGTGAGAAACTGTGCGGGGGTTTGAGGAGAAACCGTTGGAAGATACAAAATGTAGGCGGTGGGTCAGGTAGGAATGGAATCAGTCAAGGACTGTGCCTTGAAGGTTGAGGTGGGAGGAAAGACGTTGGAGGAGGATGGTGTGATCAACTGTGTCGAACGCAGCAGACAGGTCAAGGAGTACGAGGAGGCAGAGGGAGCCCTGGTTGCAGGCGGTTAAGATGTCATTAGTGACCTTGACCAGGGCAGTTTCCGTGCTGTGAGCAAGGCAAAACCTGATTGGAGGGGTCCAAGGAGTGAGTGAATTGAGAGGAAAGAGCGGAGTTGGGAGGCAACCACTCTTTCAAGGACCTTAGATAAAAACAGGAGGTTGGAGATGGGTCGGTAGCTTGATGGCTGCGACGCGTCAAGGGAGGGTTTTTTCAGGATATGGGTGATGGTGGCTGTTTTAAGGGAGGTAGGGACGGGTGCCTGAGGAGAGGGAAAGGTTGATGGTGTCAGAAATGAGCGGGGCCAAAAGGTGGAGCTGGGTGCGGAGGAGTGGGGTGGGGATGGGGTCCAATGAGCACGTGGTTGGTTTCATGGAGGTGATTATTTTTGTGACTAAAGACGGGGTGGTAGGGTTGAAAGTATGAAAGGGGGGGTGGGTGGGGGTTGAAATAATGGATGGAGGTTGGGGGAGGAAACCGCAGAGCGGATTCTCTCTATTTTGGACTCGAGGAAGTCCAACATCTCCTCGCAATGTCTCTAAAGCACTTCACAGAATGTACCGTAAAGTGAATTGTCTGCGTTTTGTGGGCGGATACTCAGCAGCCAATGGTGCACAGCAGTATGCCACAAACAGTCCAGGGTGAAGTGACCCAATTTATGTTTTGTTAAAAAAAATTGCAGGGATGATTACCCCTGGAAAAAGCAATCCGCCAATCGAGTAACAACCGGGTTCCAATTTGCTGCTAGGTAAACAGCTGTGTGGAGTAAGGAAGCTTGCCCACCAATTTGCTCAGCCTGGGATTCAAATCCAGGTCTTCTCACTTGGAAGGTGTGCGCTCTAACCACTAAGCTGCACAGCTCCATCTTATTCTCATGTATGTGGAATAAAAGTATACTATACAGTAGATGAGAAATAATGTGTGCAAATTGACTTTGAAGCGCTCTGAGACGCTGTCCGGCGTGGAAGGTGCTATATGAATTGAAGTTCTTGTTGTTGTCCCCCACTTCCTTCAAATTCAGTTGCTGCACTCCCAATAAATCATGAGAAATTCTTTGAGGTGTCATAACTACATTCACCCACAAAATAATACATAGGTATTTTAAATTATATTATGTGAAGTCCTTTCAATGACTTAATAAGGTGCTATTTCAAA
The DNA here is from genome assembly GCA_035084275.1 of Hydrolagus colliei. Lineage (NCBI taxonomy): Eukaryota > Metazoa > Chordata > Chondrichthyes > Chimaeriformes > Chimaeridae > Hydrolagus > Hydrolagus colliei. Next base: position 121,125,161 of record CM068742.1, on the reverse strand, counting down.
TGCAAGATTTATTATAACAACTTTTATGTAGCACCCCTCATGTGAGTAATGTCTCTGAGCCGTGTACCAGCCGAGCCGGAAAGGGAAGAGATGACAAAGGTACAGTTGATGAGGAAAGTATTCAGGTGTGATTTGTAGTTGGACAAAGGTGGGGCAAGATGGAAGAATTGAGGCAGTGAGTTAACATTTCAGGTTGATGACCTTTCATTGGAACTGAATGTTGCTGACATCCCTACTATACTGTAATAAGCTCTACCAGACACCTGAATTTAAGTGTTCAGACTGGTTATTGGAAAATCCATACCACTGAGTTTCATATCTTGCACATTTTTTATATCTGTGTTAGTAATATAAAGTGCACAAAAGGCATATTTGCACCACAGCTATAATAATCATAATAAGAATAATGAACTACCTTTTAATGAATCAGAAACTTGCTTTCAAAGATAACTTGTCTGAAGTGCTTTTGAACCTGAATTTACAGGTTTCCCCTGAAACGACCTGAGCTCTGCAAGAAGTGGGTGGCTGCAGTGAGGAGGCGGAACTTTACACCCACCAAAAACAGTAATCTCTGCTCAGAACACTTCACAGAAGATTGTTTCAGAAAGAATTGTAACAACAAAATACTGGAGGAAAATGCTGTCCCTTCCATATTCTGCTTCACACGACCAAAACAACAAACAAAGGTAAACATTTTAAAAAGCGATTCAATCATAATGCAAAATTAGATGATCTGTTGTTAGTAACACTATCATCTTAATTGCACATATTACTCAGGAAATGTACCTGCATTTTTAGGCTTTCAGATAACATAGCAGATAATAGAACAATGCATTGTTTCTGATACGAGTGTAGAATTTTAACTGATTTAAATTTATCATTTAAATTCCCAATCCCAGATGGAGGACTACCTCCAGATATTTTCAAATCTTAGTTAATTGTATCTGAACTACAGTGAATCTCGTTAGACTGGTAGATTCAAAATTATTTATGCCTGATGCATTTGCTTACTTTAGGAGTAGTAAATGCCTTAAACCAGATGTTTTGTTTTCAGTATTATAGAGCACAATACAAAATTACATTTGTATAGTATCTTTCACGTCAGGAGGACGTACAAAGGCCCTGGACATTCGGAAATTTGGACCTGATCTGGATCGAGGAGGGTGGGGGCAGGGAGGGTAAGAGGGTGGCCGAAGGCTGGGTCGAATGGGAGGATTTTCAGACACACCTTGAAGGAGGCAAAGGAGGGCGTGAGGTGAAGGAAATGTGGGATGGAGTTCCATAGGGTGGAGCCAGAAAGGCTGAAGACCCAGCCACCGATGGTGGGGCAGGCTGGACAGGGGTGTTGAGCCGGCCAGAGCCTGCTGAGCAGTGGGAGCGGACAGGTTGAAATGGTGTCAGCAAGTCACAGACGTAGGGAGGGGCAAGGCTGTGGAGGTGAGGGTGAGGATTTTGAACTCTTATCCACTGGAGTCAAAGAAGTGTGGGGTAATGGGGGTCCGGAGCCTGGTGTGGGAGTCTGAGAAGGAGAAATACCCTTGTATTTAGTTAATGGTGCAATTGTGTCATAAATATTTTAATGTATTTATAGAAATTGGAAACGTTGACACCAAGACAACAATCCATAACAGAGGGAGAAGTTAAAGTAGAACCTGTACCAAAGCAGCCATGTGATCTGTCTCAACCAACACCACCAAGTGATCTTCTGACTATTTATGACCATAGCTACAGTGTTGGAGATGCGTGCTTGCAAAAGAGAAGGATTCAGCAGTTGGAAGAACAGAATGAAAAATTGAAAAAGAAGCTGAAATTCCTTCAACAGAAATCTCGCCGACAGGAGCAACAGCTAGAGAGAATGAAGAAGCTGTTACAGGAGCTGAATGTCCAAGAGATGCTACCACATCAACGTGTGTGTTGTTACACAACGCCTTGTATGAAATAATTGCAACAGTACAATACAAAATTACATTTCTATAGCACCTTTCACATTGGGAGGACGTCCCATTGCACTGAACAGTCAGGGATTTGAATCCAAGCTGGAGTTTGGGGATCGAGGAGGATGGAGAGCAGAGAGGGTAGGAAGCTTAAATATGAAAAATGCTTGTTTACCTCCTAAATCAGCTATATTTGAAGCAGGTAGTATTACTAAAATCTTGCCTAAATTTGAGGTTTTTTTAAGATTCACAAAATTTGGAAAGATTGAGAAATTAGGTCTGTATTACCTTGGGTTAAGGATCAATTGAGTAAGGAAACCACTTATCGGATACATTTTTGCCTGTTCAAATGGAAGCCAACATGAAACAAACCACAGGAAGTTAGGTTAAACAAACAGCTATCATTGGAATGATAAACACAACTAAATAAATAATAATTTGGTCACTCAATTCACGACTGTTTGTGGGACACTGCTGTGCTTAATTGGCTACCGAGTTTCATCCACAAAATATAGTCAATTCACTTTACAGTACAGGTAGACCCTGCTTAATATCGTTGTTTGGTTCTTGAAAAGTGCAACTTTAAGCGAAACGATGTTAAGCGAATACATTTTTCCCATAAGAATGAATGTATAAACTGGAGTTAGGTTCTTTTGGACATTTTTCGTTAAAAGTTTCTAAACAAAACCATAATACTCACTCCCTGACTGCCTGCCCGGCTCACTCACTTGCTCCCTGACTGCCTGCCTGGCTCACTCACTTGCTCCCTGACTGCCTGCCCGGCTCACTCACTTGCTACCAGCCTGGTTGGTTTCACTCACTTCCAGTCTCACTCACTGCCGGCTGGCTCGCTCTCTCGCTGCCGGCCTGGCTCACTCCCAGGTCCTAGCGCCGTTGTGCCCCCTTTCCACCCGCTGGCGAACTACATAATAGCGAACATCGCAACGTTAAATGAATATATGTTCACAATGTATCAGCAACGTAATAACGAAAAAACATTAAGCAGGGTCTACCTGTATATTCTTTAAAGCACTTTGAGACCTTAGAGTCACTGTATCAAATGCAAGGATCGTTATTATCATTTTCATGCTTTCTAGTTACTGTAAAACTTAGCTGTCCAATGTGAAATCACCTCTGCATTGTATGTGCAAAGAATTTAAAGCACTTTTTTAGACAACAGAAATATTGCTTTATCAACTAAAATTGAAAGGTAGCCTATTTTCTTGGAAATATCAGTTAAGATGCTGGGTGAAAATATATTAATGTGTAAACATTTCACAGGATTTTCTTATTTTTCCTAAATAAAGTTGGTAATTGCTACTTTTAGAATAAATATTTTATTCTAATCCAATTAAAATAACAACTTGCAATGATAGATACAATTATGTTAAGTCTCAAATGGGATGATTTTAAAGGTGACAGAAGGCATGGTTTTTGAGCTGGAATTACTAGGATGGTGCCAGGATTGAGGGACTTCAGCTATGAGGAGAGGCTAGATAGGCTAGGGTTATTCTCTCTGGAGCAGAGAAGATTGAGCAGAGACCTAATAGAGGTTTATAAAATCATGAGGGGTTTCGACAGGGCAAATAGAGAAAAACTATTTCCACTCGTGGGCGAATCTGTGACTCGTGGTCACAGATTTAAAATAGTTTCAAGGCGAAGTAGAGGGGAGCTGAGGAGAAATGTTTTCACTCAGCGAGTTGTTCGAATCTGGAATGCATTGCCTGAAAAGGTGGTGGAGGCTGATTCGATAACAACTTTTAAAAGGGAATTAGATCTTTATTTAGGGAGAACAAGTCTATTAGGCTATGGGGAGCGGGCAGGGCAGTGGGATTAAATCGCTCTTTTCAAAGAGCCGGTACAGACTAGATGGGCCGAATGGCCTCCTTTTGTGCCGTAAAATTCTATGAATCTATGAATTTTGGGGGGGATTTTGAAAGCATGGAGAGAGATAGGAAAGAGAGGTAATGCTGGAAGTGTTTACAGGGAGAGGGATGGAAGTAGAGTCTAACCAGCTAAAACTGTATAGCTTGCCATTGATATTGCTGTCTGGCAAGCTTTCCTGCTGCTTGTCCAACTAGGACCACCAGACCTGTTAAGGCTTTGGCTTGCAGGGTTAAAAGGAGTTAAATGAAATGATTCCCATCCCTGAGTGACTTTCAAGTACTGCTGGTGAGCCAGGCTGTCTGTGAAGCCAAAGAGGAATGAACAAAAACAAAAGTTGAACTGGTGTTAGTTACCTGACTATTGAGGATGATAATACTGTACAATGGAATCAGTTAGTACCATACACTCTGGTATAGTCAGGTTGGGGTTTATGATGCTCTTATGGTGGAATTTAGGTGTGGCCAGTTGGTATTTATTATACTGTATATTTTGTTGGATTTGATATAGTACTTAAAGCATTGAAAATGTCTCAAATGTTCATAAAGATTCTGTAAAGTGTAGTGACTGTATTTGTAGGGGAACGCAACAGTCAACTTGCTCACAGTCATTAAACAAATGACCAATTTTATCTGTAGGGTGGTTAGCCAGAACACTGGGAGAAACTTCAGCTGGAGTACTGTGTCCAATTGTGGGTACCACACTTTAGGATGGATGTCAAGGCCTTTGAGAGGGTGCAGAGGAGATATACCAGAATTATACCAGTGTTGAGGGTCTTCAGTTATGTGGAGAGACTAGTGAGGTGGGATTTTTCTCAGATCAGAGAAGATTAAGGGGAGATTTAATGGACACGTTCAGAAATTAGAAGGATTTTGATAGAATAAATTAAGGATAAACGGTTTCCTTGGCAGATGGGTGGTAACCAGAGGACACAGATTTAAGATAGTTGGCAACCAGAGGGGAGATGAGAACATTTTTTATCCAGGAATTGTTACTATCTGGAATACACTGCCTGAAGGGGTGATGGAAGCAGATTCAAGAGTAGTTTTCAAAAGAGAATTGGATATGTACTTGGGAAAGGAAAAAATTGCAAGGCTATGAGGGTTAGAACAGGGCAGTGAGACTAGTTGGATAGCTCTTTCAAAGAGAGGACACAGGTACAAAGGGCCAAATAGCCTCTCTTGCTAGATTCCTTGATTCTACACTCCCATTTTCAAATAGTGTCATGAGATATTTAACATCCATGTGTACAGACTGGCGAGATCTCAATTTAATATCTCATATGAAGGACATCTCTTGACAATGCAGTTCTACACAGCATTACACTGACATGCCAACCTAACCTCCCCTTATGGGGTGATGGGATCTCCTTTGAGCTGAACTGTCTCTAAGGTGACATGCTTAGCAAAGGAATGTCAGAACCAGGCCAGCCCTCTGTGGAGGCCTCGGTAGTCCGGTTTCTGAGCCAAGCAGATCTGCAATGTTCCAGAGCACTGCTGATGATGACACTGCCAGCCTGGCTGATCAGTAGGTCCAGTTACGGAAGGCAAGGAGTCATCCCACTCAGCTCTTGTTAACCCCGTAAGCAAAAGCCCTAATGGGTAGGATGGTCCTAGTTGTACAAGCGATGGGAAAGCTTGCCAGAAAACAATATCAATGGCAAGCTAAGTGGTTTTCGATGGTCAGACTCCATCATTATCCCAACGCACACTCTGAGGTTCCCAAGCCTTAGCTTTTGCCATCCTGATCCTAATATTTATGGAATTAGGAAAGCAGGACTTATGCAACCAAACCACTTATGGCGCCTCCACACCTCAGGCACTGACAGCATCACCTTCCATGGATGCACATTTCACCTCACTGAGCCAGTCTGGAAACCTCGGCATATTGTTTGACTCTCAACTATCCTTTCTCCCCCATGTTCATGCCATGACAGATTAGGCCTTCCCCCAACTCAGCAACATCGCCCGGCTTCACTGCAATTGTTCCCCCCTCATGCTGCAGAAACCCTCTTCCACGCTTTTATTACATCTAGTATCAAGTACGCCAACTCCCTGCTTTTTTGGCTCCCCATTTCACCAGATAGATAGAGTTCAACATCCTCATCCTTGCCTTCAAAGCTCTCCATGCTCTTGCTTCTCTGGACCTCTGCCACTTTGACCTGCTAACACCATATTAACCTGTCCGTTCCCTCCACCTGCTCCACATCCCTGGCCCAGCCTGCCTCACCATTGGCATTCGGGCCTTCAATTTCTCTGCTCCCACCCTTAGGAACTCCATTCCCAGTCCCTTCACCTTTCTCCCTGCCATGCCTCCTTCAAGGCCCATCTCAAGATCCTCCTGTTCGACCGTGCCTTTGGCCACCCTCCTGCCCCTATCTTCCCTGCCCTCCTGCTTGTCTGAATCCCTGACTGTCCAGCACCTTGGGACTTCCTCCTGACGAGAAAGGAACTCCAGTGATGTGAACAGTAGACAGCAGTATTCCCATTCCATCTAGATGGTGCTACAGTGCCACCATATGCATAATTGTTAGAATTACAGGTCAAATAATACTACTAATAATAATCCTTGCATTTGATATAGCACTTTTCACGACTTCTAGACGTCTCAAAGCACTTCACAGAATATACCATAAAGTGAATAGACTGTATATTTGTGGGCGAAACGCAGCAGCCAATTGCGCACAGCAGTGTCCCACAAACAGTCTTGGATTGAGTGACCAAATTTTTTTTTTAATGAGGGATTATTATTAGGCATATGAACTTGCCCAAGGTTTCGCCCTGCCTGGAATTGAACCTATTAAGTGGTGTAGTCACAAATTGGTCACTAGACATCTAACAAGCATGGATTTGAGTCTTCACTATGTGGATAGTAGGTCCCAAGCACCATTCGTGAGATACTTGACAAGCGGTACAACTCAGCATGAGAGCATTGCCACCATCCTCCTGGACATTCAGCCCTTAGTTCCACTATTTGGAAGTGTGGAGTTTCAGTAGCAGCTGCTCTATATATCATTCAAGGTAGATTCAAGATGGATTTTGAAATAATAACAATCTTTGCATTTGACATAATCTTTCACATTTCAAAGAGCTTCTTAGGATATTCTCTAAAGCAGAAGTTCCTAAAGTATTTTTTGCTGTGCCCCTTGGAGATTCATGACCAATGCACGACCCACTCTTTCTATGAAACAGTATTTCTGTGCAGAACAAAATAATTTTCTTTCTCTTTGTTGTATAAGACAGAAAGTGACATTAATATTACAATGCCACTGCTCTACTACTGAATAAACTTAGTGAGTTTCGTATCTCTCTCTCTGGCACAAGGCCTAAATTTTTGCAACTACATACTGTACAGTAGGGTCCGTCGATATGGAAATTTTCCGATTTAGATATATCGATGGGCTCATATCGAGATATACCGAAATATTGATATTTTCGGGTTTTTCATACTGTGCATGTGCGCGCGCATTCGGGGTGCGCACGCATTCGGGGCCTATCTCCTCAGGAGGTAAATATCTCTCTCTGTGTCTCTCACACTCACTCTCTCCATCTCTGTGTTTTTCTGTCTGTGTCTCTGTGTCTCTCTCCTCTCTCACATCCCCCCCATCTCTATCTATCTGTATATTATATACATCCACCCCGTCTCTCCCCCCACCGCCCCCCCCCGCCGCCATCCCTCTCTCCTCTCCCCCCCGCCGCCGTCCCTCTCTCCCATGCCCCCCCCCCCCCCCCCCGCCGTCTGTCTCCCCCCCCACCCCCCCCACCCCCCCCAGCCGTCTCTCTCCCCCTCTCCCCTCCCAACCGTCTCTCTCCCCCTCCCCCCCAGCCGTCTCTCTCCCCCTTCCCTCCAGCCGTCTCTCTCCCCCTCCCCGCCACCCCCCCCCCTCCACTCCGCCGTCTCTCTCCCCTTGTATACCTGTATATTGTATTCTAGGACTATGAATACAATATGGCGGCTTTGCACCTCGGTCTGTGCATTGTGTATCGAGATGAGCATTCTTGGTCTTGTAGTTCAGTGTGAGCGCATTCCGATTTCTTCCCTCGATATATTGATTTTTCGATATATCGATATTTCTGAAATGCCTATATCTGCGTATCGATATGAAAATTATATCCGGTTTTAGCGATATATCGATATATCGCTGGACCCTACTGTACAGTATATAAAAAGTAGCTGATAAATAATAACAATAAACATTGTTTATTAAACAAGCATGTGAGGATAGGGCTGGGAGGGTGGCTGAAGGCGAGGCCTAAGAGGAAGGTCTTTAGACAAGCTTTGAAGGAAGCAAGATAGGGAGGGGGTGAGGTGGAGGGATTGCGGGATAAAGTTCTGGATTGTGGGCACAGAGATGCTGAATGCCTGACTGCCAATGGTGGGGTGGGAGGTGTGGGGAAACTGAAGCAGGCTTGAGTCCGCCAAGTGGTGGGAACAGACAGGCTGATATGTGGTTAGGAGGTTGGAGAGCTAGGGGTGAGCAAGTCCATGGAGGTGAGGACAAGCGTTTTGTACTCGATTCTCTGAGGGAGCCAGTGAAGCTGGGCAAGAACAGGGGTGATTGGTTTGTGGTGCAGGAAAGGATACAAACTTTAGAGTTCTGAGTAATCTGCACTTGTGGAGGGAAGAGTTGGGAAGTCCAGCAAGCAGGCAGTTGGCAACTGACACTTTGAGATCAAGGTCATCACTGGCCTTATGATTGACACTAATCCTCTGCACTCCATAATCTTTCCAAAGAAGGATTTATGGCCTGCTGCTGTTGGTTCTCCAGACAGATGGACGTCAGTCTGAGCAGGTCTTTCATTCCAAAGACAGTTCCAGGGCTGACTGCACAGACAGCTAGAGGCGGCTCTCATTGATCCCATGTAACTGCCTTAGCTAGGGTTTCCTGCCAAGCACTGACACTTAACAGATTTGTTTCCTCAAGAATATCTGCAAATGCCAGATTTGAAGATGACCAAAGCAACACTAAATTGAATTTCTTTGGTCTCTAGAGTATATAATAATAATCCTTGCATTTAATATGGTGCTTTTCACATCTCTTAGATGTCTCAAAGCGCTTTACAGAATAAACTGTAATGCAAATTGACTATATTTGTGAGCGAAACACAGCAGCTAATTGAGTGTAGCAGTGTCCCACAAACATTTGTGGATTGAATTGACCAATTATTTTTTTTACTTGATGGTTTTTTATTAGGCTTAGTGTAAGGAAACATGCCCAAGGTTTCCTCCTGCCTGGAATAAAACCCAGGTATCTCGCTTGTGAGGCGAATGCTCCAAACACAGAGCTACAGGACTCCGACACTCCTTATAATGTTACCACAGTACAAGACTGTAATTTTTCTAGCTCAGGTTAAACAATAACTTTTCCTTATTTTGTTTCTGAATCCTTTGTTTTCAACAACAGGATGATTCATGTTTGGAATACCAGCTCCCATAGCCACAGATAAGTTAACACATTCAGTGCTTCTGACGTTGATCCAAGAATGATTCATAAGCTTGATCTGTTTATTCTTATGATGTGACCAAATCAAACTTTTTGAATTTCATTGAATTAAACCAGGTTTCACTGATGTGACAATAACTCAGAGCTTAAACACTACTCCGGTAAGAAAACACATTAAAAGTGTAAGATATATAGGCAACAAATAGTGTAACTAAGATTAATTGGGAATAGGGAATAAAGAGAAAATATGGAAAATCTGCAGACGGGAAAAATCATTACTCTAAATATTTTATTTGTCATATTTTTAAAATGTACATTTTGTTTCTGAAATATTATCATATCTAAGTATTCCTTGCACCTAATTTGCAATAATACACTGGGGTATTTTCAGGTATGGGATCTGAAACAGTTTGTGAACTTGCTGATCCTGGGTGCAAAACAATTTTCCTAGTTGAGATGTCAGTGCTGCAGACAGTTCATAAATAAGTCAATCCTGTCTATTCAAGGAACTCTCTGTCCCTGCCTCATAATAATAATCCTTACATTTGTTAAGCACTTTTTATGTCTTCTAGACGTCTCAAAGAGCTTCACAGAATATACTGTAAAGTGAATTGACTGTATATTTGTGGACGAAACGGGGCAGCCAATTGCACACAGCAGTGTCCCACAAAGTCGTAGATTGAAATTACCAATTTAGTATAGGTTTTTTTTGAGCGATTATTATTGGGCGTGTGTAAGGAAACTTGCCCAAGGTTTTGCTCTGCCAGGATTCAAACACAGGTCTCGCGCTTATAAGACAAGTGCTCTAACCACTGAGCTACAGGACTCCACATGATTGTTGTGCACAGGTACATCAATGTGGCTATTGTAGAAAATCAAATGTACAACTGATGGGGCTACTCAATCGGTCACAAACGTATTGCAGAACTCTTTAGTCCAATTCTTTCTGTTTTGCTCAGTTATGTAAGCTTGGTTCAGTTGTTAGCACTCCTGTCTGTGAATTTAAGCCCCTTTCAAACTTGGACCTGATCACTTATGTTGATACTCCAAGGCAATGCTGAGGAGTGCTACATCGTTGTAGGTGGCATTTTTTGGAAGAGGTTTGGTCTACCTATTCTGGTAGGCTTTAAGATCTCATGATACTATCTGAGAAGGAGAAATGAGTCAGTAAGTACAATACAGTAGCGCAGTCACACAAGCAACCACGAGGTAATTGGGGACCAACCCATTGATGGTGGAATGGTACGTTGTCTCACACCCCATTTTGATATAATAATCTTGCATTTGATATAGTGCTTTTCACATCTTCTAGACATCTCAAAGCACTTTACTGAAGTGAACCACAAACAGTCGTGCATTGAGTGACCACATTTTTTTTAGGAATTAGTATTCTGGAAAAGTGATCCCCTGATCGAGTAACAACCAGATTCCTACTTACAGTTGGGTAAACATGCCTCTGCATGTGGAGTAAGGAAACTTTCCCAATATTTCGCCCTGACAGGAATGGGAATGGGATCCAGGTCTCTCGCTTGCTAGGCTTATCCAAAACTCTGCCGCCCGCATACTCATTACCCCAGTCCTTGCCAGACTTCACTGGCTCCCTATCCCAGAGAGGATCGACTTCAAGATCCTCACCCTTGTTTTCAAATCCCTCCACTCCTCTGCACCCCCCTATCTCTCTGATCTCCTCTCTCCCCAACCCAGCACCCGCTGCCTTCGCTCCTCTGGGTCCGGCCTCCTCCATGTCCCCTGAGTCCTCCGCTCCACCCTCGGCGGCCGTGCCTTTAGCCACTACGCCCCGAGGCTCTGGAACTCCCTTCCTCACTCGCTTCGCCTCGCCCCCTCTCTTCCCAGTTTCAGGTCACAGTTGAAGACCTTTCTATTCAACCGAGCTTTTGGTCACCTTCCTGCCCCTGCCCCTGGCTCGGTCCCGGGATCTGCTACTGTGAAGCGCTCTGAGACGCCGTCTGGCGTGGAGGGCGCTATATAAATCAAAGTTGTTGTTGTTCTAACCACTGAGCTACAGGATCCAATGTTATACATGAGGATAGTGATGGTAAGCAAAATTTAGATTCTCGCCCAGTGCTTTATTATGTGACTTGAAGTGAGATTCTCCTTCAGGACACCAAAATTGGTCATTTATTGGTTATGGTTGTTTTTGTGGGCCACAGTTGTGCGCATTTCCCTACAAATACACTTACAAAGATTTACAAAGAATGTACAGCACGGAAACAGGCCACTCAACCCAACCAATCAGAGTTAGTGTTTATATTCCACAAGTCTACACCCATTCCTTATTCCCTCCCATTTGAGTTTCAGCCTGGCTCAGTGGTTGCACTCCTGCCTCTGAGTCAGAGGTTTGTGGGTTCAGATCCCATGTTGGAACTTGGAATCAATAGTGCAAAGTGAAACTCCAATGTTAATAATTATCTTTGCATTTGATGCATTGCCTCTAATGTCTCAAAGTGCTTTACAAAATATACTGTAAAATGCATATTTTGTTGGCAGCCAATTGCGCACAGCAGTGTCCCACAAACAGCCGTGAATTGAAAAATGACCAATGTTTTGTTTTTCTTGTGGGATTATTATCAGTGTGGAGACCTGTAGCTCAGTGGTTGGAGCACTCGCTTTATGTGTGAGACCTGTATTCGAATCCATGGGCAAGTTTTCTTACTTCGGACGCCTGATAATACCTCAAACAAAACAATAATTGGTCATTCCAATCCACGACAGTTTGTGGGACATTGCTGTGCGCAATTGGCTGCCCCGTTTCACCCACAAATATAGTCAATTCATTTTACTGTATATTCTGTGAAGCGCTTTGAGATGTCTAGAAGATGTTGAAAAGCGCTATATCAAAAGCAAGGATTATTATTATTATCAGGCCCCATGGCACTGCTTTAAAAAGAGAAAGGAATTTCTCCTGGTTTTCTGTCCAGCAGCCCCACATTAAATTGGTTATTCACTTCATGGCTGCTTGTAGGACTGTTCGCCCACAAAATACACAACCAATTCACTTTACAGTGTATTCTGTGAAGCACTTTGAGATATTTCAATGACATGTTAAAGTAATATAATCCTTGCATGTGATATAGCACTTTATCACATCTTTGAGATGTCTCAAAGTGCTTCACAGAATACATTACAAAATGGATTGTATATTTCTGGGTGAAATGCGGCAGCCAATTGCGCACAACAGTGTCCCATCCCACAGACAGTCGTGGATTGAAGTGACCAATGTATTATTGGGATTATTATTAGGCGTGTGGAGTTAGGAAACTTGACCAGATTTCGCCCTGACCTGCCGGGAATTGAATCCAGGTCTAACCACTGAGCTACAGGACTTTCCCGCCCTATAGGCTCTATTTTTAATAGTGAAGTCTGCTTCACTGCCCTATTCAACAACACCAAATAATTACATGTGTATAATTGACATTAGGGAGGAGGCGTTTCCTTCCTCCCCTCTCCGCCTGTCAGGGTGCCTTGCTGCCCAGGGTGGGTGGGAGGGAGGCTACAGTGAACCCATCCCCTTGTTCAGTGACCTCACTCTTATTTCGGGAAGGCGGTGAGTGGACCGCTGCGTGCGCTACCCGGGGCAGTGGGGTGTTGGCCTACGTCACTGTCACCAGGGGAACCGAGTGCATGAGTCACCTGTCCTAGTACGTCATCGGATCACGTGTGGTGTATGCGTCAGCTCGCCCCCTCCCCCCACTTCTCTTCCCAACCGTCGGCGAGGTGCCGTGTCTGCCGCCCAGTCGAGCGAAGCAGATGGTGCTTGTGGCCGCGGCCTCACCCTATGGAAGCGCCGCCCTTCTACCACGATGAGGCTGTGAGTGTGGTCAGGCCCGGCAGCGGCTCCTACCTTCGACACCCCAGGCCCCAAACTGACGAGAAGAGCGCGAGCAGCGGAGCAGCCGAGCTCCCGGAGTCCACCTTCCTCAGGCTGGCCTCTCCCGGACTGCAGCGGCTCATGACGGCACAGGCCTCGGGCCGAGTCCTGGCGAGCAGCCGGCAGCAGGAAGAGGAGCAAGAGCGGTTGCCTCAGGGACTAGTCAAAGGTGACCCTCTCCCTCCTCCTCCTCTCCGCCTCCCGTGTTGTCTGTCCCCTTGTTGCCAGGCTTCCCCCCCCCCCCCCCTCTCTCCCCCCACTGCCTCCCTGCCGGCGCCCGCACACCTGGCCTGTTTGTACATATTCACTGTCATTGTTAAAGGAAATGTTTGTTATGATGTTGAGCTTTTGAATCCAACCAGCGAAGATGAAATCCTTGCATTTGATAATGATGGCAGCAGTAATGTTCACCTCGGCATTGTGCTCGGGGTTCCCCTTCCCTCACACGCTGACATGTGAGTGAGATCTACACAGCCCTGCATACAAGCTGAGGCTCCCCCCCCCCCCCAACACCTTTCCCCAGCTCTGATTCTCACACCTAAACAATCAGGTTTGCCCTTTAATATTTTTTCGGTCTGATGTCTTTGGAAACAAGAAGTGTTTTTTTGTGTGTGTGCTGCGTCTCTTCGAGCTCACACGTGGAGGCAGAGTCTGCTGGTCTCTACCTCGTACTCACTCCTTCCCTCCTCGTTTATGAATGCAAAAATTCGCTCCTTTAGTTTAGTTTGCACACGACTTGAGTTGATTCACACCTCGGGTGCCAGCTCCTTTAAATTCCTGATCTCGCCCTTTTTGGGGGTTTGTTCGTCTCTACTTCCCTACCTGGCTCAATTAAGGTTGTCCAGCAGCACAAACTTAATTGGATTCACGTCTTAATTTGGTGTGATGTGTTCTTTTTTGTTTATTACTATTATTATAGGAATATGACTTGCAAACATTATGCATAATTTAAGAAAATTACAATCGTAGGCAAATGGCAGCCGGATAAAAGAATGTTAACAAACAAATTTGAATTGAGTGATTAATTTAACTGAAGGAATGTTTTGGCTGGTAAAAACTTTTAGAAAATTGTAATTGGGTCTTTAATATCCACCAGAATAAGCTGACTGGACCTCAGTTTACTGTCTCATCCAAAGAACAGCACTTTCTTAAATACAGTACTGTGCTTCCCTGATAATGCATTGGAGTGTCACCCCAGATTGTGAGCTTAAAGTCCCAAATTTCTTGTAGAATTCTCCCCCCAAAATGTACCTTTGACAAGCATTCCACAATACACTGAAATATTTGTTTCAAAATGACTTATTTTATATTGCCATGGAATCATAGTTGAATTGGTTTGTGAATTCCCTTTTGCAGGCAGAGGATTCATGCTGCAGCCAGGAAACAGGGAGCAAGAGGATGAACGCTCATGTTCCTATGGTAAATGATCACAGTTAATTTCACCACTATTGTACTGTATTCAGTGCAACATAAATTTTAAGTTTGTTTTAACTCTTGTAGGTAATATTTAACCCTTTTGTGTTGCTAATCAATGGGCCAAAAACTGACATGGCAGAATATCTCATCGGTATTAGTTCAAATTGACGGTGGTGAAATAATTTAATATAATTTATTTCTATGTGTAATACTGGATGCTAGAGGATTTCATGGAGTCCTGTAGCTTTGTAGTTAGAGCACTCGCCTTACAAGTGAGAGACCTGAGTTCAATTCCAGGCAGAGAGAAACCTTAGGCAAGGTTCCTTACTGATTATTCGGGAATAATATTGGTATGCAATCCAACTATAAACTTAGTTAACTTATTTTAAGATGTATACTTTTTTAAATTCTGGGATTGAAATATTGCTCAGGGGTTTGTGTTGTAGTCACTTAACTTCTCAACTAATACCATTGAATAATGTTCCAAATAGGTAGCAGTATAAGTAATTTTAAAGGGGTAGGTAACACAAGGTATGTCCACCCCGTGCATTAATTGGCATAGGTTTGCATTAACGATTGTTTATGGGTCACTGAGGTGTGTAATTGGCTGCTGCATTTCGCCCACAAAATATACAGTCAATCCACTTTACATGATATTCGGTGAAGTACTTTGAGATGTCTTAAAGACGTGATAAAGAGCTATATGAAATGCAAGGATTATTATATGTTATGAGTGATTATTTTAGAATTGCTAACATTTTCAAATGCACTGCTTCTGGGCAGACAAATTCATAATTGTCCTGCACATCTTTAAGCAGTGTCTGTTACGTGATTGACAGTGGACTTGAGGCAGATCCCTTTTCTGTAAATTGCAATGGGAACTTTATGTACATTTAGTGCATTCAATACAAGATAATGGAATAACTCCTTGTATAACTTTGTAGTATAAGTTTGAAGACTCACTTTTAGAAACTCAGTGAGTGATCAGAGAAAAGAGGAAAGTTTCACTTTTAGTATGTAAACATTGAAAAGTATCTGCAACTTGAATTTGAGTAATGAGATAAAATATATGTAAGAGCTTGGAATGAGAAAAGTGCATTATGCTGATCAGGCTCAGTATTTGCACTGAAAATGCAATCCTTTCAGGTTGTGAGGGAGTGCTACACAGAATTAATGAATGTGGCAGCCAATTTGTGCACAGCAATATATTACAAACAGTCATGAAATCAATAACGAATTTTGTCTGGGGTCTATTGACAAGGGTAAAAACTGTTCTCTTTTCAAATTCTGTTACTGGATCTTGTATCCTTCCTTTTCAACCGTGCCTTCGGTCACCTTTTTCCCTATCCCCCTGGCTTGTGCCTGGAATCTGTTATTGTGAAGTGCTCTGAGACGCCATCCAGCTTGGAGGGTGCTATAGAAATCAAAGTTGTTGAACAGACAGACGGGACTTTGCCTCATTCCAACGAAAGGTACTACATTTGAGTGTTAGCCTATACAATTCAAAGTACTGATGTGGGGCTTGAATTGAATTAATTGTCTCCTGACTCAGAGGCAAGACTGCTACCAATTGACTCTGACTGACAGCATAACTCAGGCTTTCTGGCTCCATGTCACAGAGCGGATCTACTTCAAGATCCTCAAACTCCTACAAATCACTTAATGGTGATTAAGGTGTCTCCCTGCCTCTGTCCTGCTCACATTCCATTCTATTCCACCCCACTTGCTCAGCAGAGTTGGGCCTTTTGCATGTCCCTCAACTTCTCTGATTCATCTTTGGTGGCTATGATTTTAGCCACAAGATCCACTGGAACTATTTCCTCACCTCTTTACCCATCTTCAGATCACACCTGGTCACTTCCTCTCTATGGTGCAGCACCTTGGTACGTTCTCCCGATGTCAACAACAACAAAATTACATTTATAGTTGGGGGGACGTCCCAAGGCGCTGAACAGTCAGGTCGGGAGTCGAGTAAGGGAGAGGGGCAGGGTAGGGAGGAGAAGTGGGGGAGAGTTGGGAGGGCAGCAGAAGGCACAAAGAAGAGGAGGGTCTTGCGACCGGCCTTGGGATGGTAGGGTAGATCGGGTGGGGGACATGGAGCAGGCCGGAGACCGCTGAATAGAGGAGGCGGGTAGGTTCATAGGGGGATAGCAGGTTAGATAGATAAGGGAGGGCTAGGTCGTGAATGGCCTTGAAAGGCATCATACAACTTAATTTTGTCGTCACCCCCTTCTATGTGGAGAAAGGAAAGTTGTCCAAGGTTTTACCCTTACTGGAATTGAACCCAGGTGTCTCACTTGCAATGCGAGTGATCTAACCACTGAGCTACAGAGCTCTTATAATAAAACAAAGAATTATACGAGGAGGAAAATTGTTGAGTGAATTACTGATCTTGGGAGGAATTTAGGAGATGGAAAATCCATCAAGCCAGTACCATTCTTGTCCAACAATTATCTATTGGCTTTAGAGGATATGAAGCAGATTATGTGCTATGGTTTGGTCAGTGAGAGAAGCCTCTGGTGGAAGGGCATTTAAAGAAATGGAAAATGTATTTTTTTTTAATGCAAAGATAAAATATGTTTTAGATTGTGGATCTTCTGTATTGTATTGCATTATAACTCTGGACAACCCAGTAACTTTTTTTTTCATTTTAAAGCATTGCAGGATTTGCAGAAGCAGAATCAGCTCCTAATCCTATCAGGAAACACCTGCTCACCTCATACCTCAACATCACTATATCATGGAAATCTGCATCTGACCCAGGCAAGGGGAGGAGACTTACCTGTACATACTAGCAACACCTACAACCCAAACCTGTCCAGTATGATTTCTGGAACTTTTACTTCTACCGCTACTATCCCCTATGCTGCCCGAACACTTATTCAAGACCATCCTTCAGCCAGTGCACAGGCTGGTTGCCCCAAACTCCAAGAACAACCCCAGACTGTGCCTGAAGTGGGTCCCCTGGGTGAATCTCCCCCACTCTCTCCAATAGATCTAGGCAATCAGGACCACATCAAAGCTGAGAGGAAGCGATTGAGAAATCGTATTGCTGCATCCAACTGTCGAAGGAGGAAGCTGGAGCGTATTGCAAGACTGGAGAACAAAGTAAAGAGTCTGAAATCAGAAAACTCTGAATTGACCTCAACAGCCAGTGTCTTGCGTGAGCAAGTGGTACAGCTTAAACATAAAGTGATGAACCATGTCACTAATGGGTGTCAGTTGGTGCTTACTACCTCTAGCCTCTTAAAACCAGAGGAAAATGCCAGATTTTAAATATCCTACTTTAGTACAGACTGGTAGATGGTTAGATACCATTGAGAGGTGCTGGAATGCTGGTATTGACTGGCGTTTGTGCTAGCTGCTAAAGATATTTAGAGATTGAACAGCTGGCACAATATGTAAAGCACCTTGAGTTGGTGGTCATTAATCTTGGAGGAGGGAAAATCTTCAAAGAGACTGTTTACTGTGCCATTGATGCCCATTTAGAGGTGTACATAATCTAAAATATCCTGCTTTCCATAATAGAATACTTTAAAATAAAGTTTGAATTTGTAGACAACTTGTCTTTTTGGAATCTGCTGATGTCCTTCTAAATGCATTTCTATTTTCATTTCAAAACAATGATGTAAACCAATGGGCATCTTAAAGAACAACAAAAATATATTTAAAAACTAGAAAGCACAAAATTCAAGGATTGTCTTTTTAAAACAAATAGTTCTGAAAATCTTCATGTTTGTGTAAAGGCAGTTGAAGAAGGAAACCTTTTTAAGCTTGCTTTAAATGCACTGGAAAGAAAGTTTTGAAGCGTGGGTCTTCTCAAGATTAAAATTTAGAGCAAATACAATGGAACTAATGTGAAACGTTGCACAAAGGCTTTTGGCCTATTGATGTCAAACATGACTAAGGACTGGAGCTGAAGTGAACCAGTAATGTTAAATGCATTTATTTTTAAACATAAGAACTTTGTGTTAAGTCGAAGCTTTCATTTTAGGGTGCAATATCGGGACAGCACAATGATCAGTATCCAGGAGCAGTACTATACTGCAGATGGTTATTTGGTCTATAGCCCTGTTACAATCAGGCAAATAGCTCAGCCATTTTTTTTAATCCAGTAAATGTATTGGTTGCAGTTCGGTGTTTTAAAAAGCCAATAAAGTTTTAGGTTGCCTTTGTGTTTTATATTTTAGAGCTAGTGTACTTTATCTGTACAACCTTTTCAACATGTGGGTGCAAGGCATGGCTGACTCATTCTTTATGGGGGTGGGGAAAGACACAGCAATGACGTATATGCCTTTTAAGGTGTGATGTTTGACATAATTTGTAATAACCAAATTACTTTTTCCTCCCACATGCAATTGGTACCACTGTAATGCATAACATTTTTCCCTTTAGCAAAAATGGTCTGTTGTTCGGTTGCATGATTTTGAGTCTCTTGTAATGGCTCTAATTTAAAGTTAGTTTTTGTAGTTATTTTATATATAAGTGTAATGTATCTTATGTATAAAAAGAATCTCTGGCTTTACTTGAGCTTGGGTGTTGATCGGTATTGTAGAACAGGTACAGTATTTAAATTTTTTTAAAGTATCTATCACTTGTGTTTGTAAGTAGTACCTCAAAATGATTCCCTATTGTGTGTGGTGTAGTCATGCTTTGTTCATAAGACCTAGTGAATGTGAGAAATATATTAGGGTGCATGACTCGGGGATGATATGGATACTTGCATGACTGTTGTTGGATTGTTTACTTAGAATGTGTGTTAGATGCAACGATGGCACTCACTTTGGGAGATAAAATTGAAGAAAATCTGTTCCGGGTTCAACATTCTCCCATCTATAATGGTCAGTGAAGATACAACTGCCCAAGCAGTCATGAAATATTGATTGTTATAGTAGTGGATAAGACTTAAACCATGACAAGACTGTCAGTAACTCCCTTGGCGCTGTTCAGGGTGGATTGATTCAGGATGGATCCCTATTGGGATGTCCTGAATCAACGGGGGAATGTTGTCCTGTTCAGTGCCAATCTCAGGAGGAAGTACAGTACTATGAATATAGTGACTAAAGGTTTAAGACCAAGGAAGTAAGGCATGAACACTGAACTAGAATCAGAAGAACATTGGGCACAGAAAAATTGTGAAGCAATCTTGCCAGAACAAGAATCTGAAAGTTGATCCCAAGGTGTTCTGGAAGCCAGTGGAGTTTCATGAGGATAGGTTTGCAGAGCATCAAGGAGGAGAGAATACGGGCTGCACCACCTAGATGAGTTGGAACTTGTAGGGGATGAAGCAAGGGTGAATCTTGAGATTTCTGGAGAAATCTTCTTGAGTCGAAGGCATGAATGTAATTTTCTTTTTAGCAACTGAGGGTTATATAAACATATAAATAGATATTCCAGAGATGGATTCCGGGTTAGTGACAAGGTGGGCCTGGAAATGTCGACATTGCATTTGAAGATGGCTTGAGTGAGCCTGAACCCTAAGATTGTGCACCAGCACAGTGATTGATGAACACCCAGGCAGGTTAATGACTATAACCAAGCAAATGGCTTCAGTTTTTACCAATCTCAAGAGGAGTTAGGGCCCACTTAAACAATTATGGATTCCTTTAAGTCTTCTGGAGGTTGAGTGAAAGATTTTCACAAGGAAGACATGTCTGTTCACGTTAGGTGTCATTATCCTGAATGTGGCTGTCTTCACCAGAAATGGACCTCCCATCAGGATCTTGCAAAAGGTACTCAATTTCAGCTCGTATGGATGGACTTTCTCTGCACATGGCAGTTGACTATTGTCTGGCAAATACTACCAAGAAAATATATTTCCATGTCATGAATATTGCATTTGCTCTATTCATTCCTTATTCTGAATGGCTGGTTCTTATGGTCTGACCTGACCAGGTTAATGTGTCTTTTAATTGTACTGATATTGATTCTTGCATTGACAGAACATGAACTTCCATGTTGTGAGATTTGCAAACCAAGATTTGTTAAGCTAATTATTTTGGCGTGTGTGCCCCCCACAATTTCTTCAGGGGGGAAGGGTGGGGGGTGTTCAGAAGATCGAGGCAGAAGGGGAAAATTCTGGTAACTTGAATATTGTACCTTGAGATGCCTAGAAAACGTGAAAAGTGCTAAATCAAATGCAAGGATTATTATGTATTATATTGACTCTTAAACACCATGGTTAAAAGTGTCCAGGAGTTGAGCAGTGTTTGCCAAACTTGCTTCCCCACGGGAAAAATCAATTATATCAGTTGTCTGGTGTCATCCTCTGCTTACACCAATCAAATCTTACACTAATTGCTTATACAGAAGAGCAGACTGTTGGGTGATATCAGGTAAGCCACCTGTCACTGAGGCTTATGAAAAAATGCATAAAACTATCCAATATCTCACATTTCTTCCAGAATCTTCATTCTCCAATTAAGTTATTTTGGTGGCTCACCCAAGCATCTGGAGACTGTTATATTCTACTCTCTTAATTGTCATGTTTAGATGTTGCTAGCGATGTTGCTAGCGATGTTGCTTAACATTGCCAGCAATGTTTAGAAGTTGCCTTGTGGGGTAATCTTCATTTGTTGAATATAGAACATTAGCAATCTCACTGAATGGTTGGGGATACAACAACATGCCTCTTTGGTTTTCATAAGTTGTTGATAAAATTGCATTGATCTGTCTGCACATGTTGTTAGCTTACTATTTATGCTGGAATTAATGGAATATTGGTGAATTTGTTTCTCCCAAGAATGTGTCAGCCATATTGCAACCAAATGATGTTTGGTATATTCTCTACATTGAGAAGGAAAGACCTTCGATGTTAGGCAGCCTTACTGAGGCAATAAGTATTGTGTTAATATTTGTGGGGGGAGAAAAATCCTTGCATTTGACATGACTTCTTTCATGTCGCGGGGATATCTCAAAAATGTTCTTGCAGGACTTACTATAAACTACCGGTATTTTGTTGATAGCAGCCAATTTTCATACAACAACATTGCAATTATATAGTGCCTTTTACAGCAGGAGGACTTCAAGGTACTGGACACTTGAAGGTTTGCACCAAGCTGGGAGTTGCATTTGAGGGTTGGAGGCCGAGAGGTGATGGTAGGGGTGGGGGGGCAGGGGGAAGGATCACCAATGGCACGGTCAAAGAGGAAGACATTGAGACCCTCCTTGAAGGAGGTGAGGTGAAGGATCGTGGGATGGAGTTACACCCACATCTGGCCCAGAACACCAGGAGACACTCCCTGTTGGGAAGCTATTAGTTCAAATGTTGCAAGTAGAAAGTAATTACTAAGAATGTTTTTCAGACAAAACCAAAGAATTTATGATTTGGGAGTTGCCTTATAGAGTAGTCTGATTAATACTAAAATTACCAAAAGGCCTTTGTAAATATGACTCATGTAGATTAAGATTTGTGTAATTTGACATTTTTATACTTCTGAGTGACAATATAAAACAGGGAAGAAATAATGTTTTCTTAGGTGTATAGTCTGCCACCACGTCTAATTGTGTGCTAATTTTTGTTTAATAAAGCATTTACAATCGGTCTTAAAATGCACTTATATTCATTGTTTATGATTTTCACACCTGTTTACAGTAATAAGTAGTGAAAAATCTTGTATTCCACATGACTTTGTAAAATCTACAACTACTTCAGAAATGGTGAATGTTATACAATCTGAATTCATCAGTACCTTAGTTTTGAAAATAATTTTAAGAGCAAATATAACTTATTACCAATGACAGACTTACAAGTTTGCAGTCAAATTTGCAGCATTTCTTAACACATTTTGTGTTCCTTTTTTTAAAGAATATTGTTAAAATATTCAGCTATTCATGATTTCAGAATAACGGAAATATCTAAAACCAATTGAAATAGACTGGGTGTCAATTTGAAATCCCACTTAGCATTGCCATTGAGATCTTTTAGTTGCTGTTTTACAAGATGCTGATACATGAAGTTGTTTTGTTTAGTCTGCAGTGGCACTAAGTCTTCAAGAACCATGCATATATCTTTATAGTCCACAAGTGATATCTTATTGGGACCCGCCTGCCTGACTGCCTGAGTCACTGCTTTTGTTTTAGGCTTTGCTGGAATTCCTGTTTAGCCCTTGAGTTAGCCTTGAGAATGTACTCTAAACCATAACCACATTTCATACTCTAGCAATTGAGGGTTGTAATTCAATGGGTTGATGAAATGACTCATTTAATTCAAGTCTCACTTTGTCCAGTGACCATGTTTAACAGGCAGAAATGTTGTATCTGGCCTGTGTTTTTTTGGAGGGGAAAGATAGTTATTTCTTTACATTGGCACATTCAGTTATAGTTTTGTACTTAGTGGGTGGAGACATTTTAACCTGTTGATGAATTGATAAGAATTGGTATAATTATATTGTCATCATACATGTATATCGTTCTGGCACACTAGAATGTTTACCAAATAAATCGCTTTGAAGGAGTGAAATCTCTTGTTTTCAATTGTCTCATGTAATTTCTAAATTGTATTAATAATCTTTCCAATCTTTGCATAGTTCCTACCTACAAAATTAAATATCTCTGAGGTTTTCACAGTAATTACTGTAAAGTGACTATTTGTAGATGAACGCAACAGCTAATTTGCTGACAGCACAAAGAGCGAAGCAGCAACTGTAAATTAAATGCACTTTAACCTGCAAATTCAACCTAATGGAACTATAGTAAGGCACTTTCAATGGTAAATTGTTAAAACATAAAAATAGTAAAGAGCGATGTAGTAATTTGAATAGATACTGTTCAGCAAATAAAAACACATCCATACACTTTAGAGGACATAAATTGAAAACTGGTAGTGGTTAGAGCAGAGTTTCTAGAAAATAGATTTTCAGTCAGCTTTTGGTAAATATAGTAGAAGTTAGTCACAGGTGTGGAAATTGTTTCCACTCAAATAACCAAACTAGGGAGAAACGCCCTGGGAAATGATGAGTGTTTTCCTTCCCTGAATCAATCAAGCATTTAAAAAAGAAAATGAGGCACTGATGAAAACCACCCAATTATTAACTTGATACCGCTGGGGTGAGTGCTTCTGGGGAAGCGGATATTATTGGAAAATTTACCAGTAAAAGCAAGCTAAGCACATTATCAGTCGAGAGCCAATTTTTCAGTTATATGGGCACAATGAGCCAATCATCGTCACATGTTTCTACTGACTCCCTGTCCCCTAGAGGACTGAGTTTAAGATTCTCATCGTCACTTTTGAATCCCCCCACGGTCTTTCCCCAACCTATGTCTGCAATCCTATAAATCCCTAGCAACCTGCCCTCTCCCGCTGTTTGGCAGGGACCAACCTGCTCCATGTCCTCCACCCTGTCTCTCTAACTCCCATCCTAGAGTCCCTCTGTCTTATTCCTTCCCTTGCCTCCTTCAGGGTGTGTCTCAAGACCTCTTTGACTATGCATTCGGTCACCCTCCAATATTGGAGATCTCATTCGTGACTACAGCCTGTTTCCTATTGCACTTTTAACAATTAATAATAATCATTGCATTTGATAGCATCTTACCCATCTTTGAGAAGTCTCAAAGCGCTTCTCAGAATATAATGTAGAGTGAATTGACTATTGTGTAGGTGTAATGCAACAGACAATTGCACAGTCGTGTCCCATAAACAGCCGTAGATTGAAGTAACAAATTTACTATTATTTTTTGAAGGAATTATTAGCCCTGAAAAAGTGATCTGCCGATCGACTAACAAACAAGTTCCTACTTGCTGCTAGGTAAACAGGCGTGAAGAATAAGAATGAGTAAGTCAAACTTGCCCAACATTTTGCCCAGCTGGGAATCAAAACTCAAGTCTCTGCAAGCGAGAGACCACTGAGCTACAGGACTCATTTGGAGACCATACAACATGGAGAAAAATCTTAAACCAAAAAACCCTACTGCCACCTCAGATGTCACCTCTAGAGAAGCTGTTAATTGTCAAGAGATCATTTCCCATAACTCATTTATGGCGATGTTCATAAGCTCAATGCTCCCACTCCCCAAACAAGGAAGTGCGGATGTATGTGCGTCTAAAGGAAGACAATTATAAAGCTGTGAATAGTCCGATCAAAATTATAATTATAAAACAGGGAAATGGTGGAGGGAATAATTTTCTGTCCATCCAGCTTTCCTCTAGTCTACACCCTATTTTCACACGTATCCTATTTTTAATGGTTGTTTGTGGATCTACACTAGATAAATAATCCACTGAGTTCTATTGGGTGATCATAAGACTTGGAACCAGAAGGTGTATTCCCTTCTATGTCAGTTTCTCACAATGATTTGAGGTTAGAAACAACAAAATTGCACTTATATAGTGCCTTTCACGTCGGGAGGACATCCCAAACCACTGAACATTCAGGTCGGGACCCAAGCAGAGTCTCAAAACACAGTTGAAAACTCCCTGATGGAAAATGCTGGCACTTCAAAGTTTACGGGTCCCGTTCTGTGTAAGTCTGTCATAGCTTCACAATTCTTCACCATTCTCCTTACATCCTTTGCTGGTGAACAGGAAGAGTTTACCACAGTGTTTTGAGGCATCTCAATGCTAAGGAGTTATAATAATGCAAGTTATTTAAATTCAGGTATTATTGTAGCAGTAATACTAATTCAAATTTGATTTTGACTGAGCTATTAGTTTTTTTTAACCCTCTAGTCTTTTGCTTTATCCTCTAACTCTGTTCTGCAACACAATCTTTGCCCACAAATATACAGTCAATTTGCATAACAGTATATTCTGTGAAGCACTTTGAGATGTCTAGAAGATGTGACAAGCGCTATATTAAATGCAAGGATTATTAATCTATTCAACAAAACCATACAAGTTAATATGTTTCCTCGGTCTGCTACTGAAACAGTACATTTACTGAAATACTGTAGTCTAATTTAATACTACTACTACTACTACTAATAATAATCCTTGCATTTGATATAGCGCTTTCCACATTTTTATCAACGTCCCAAAGCGCTTCACAGAATATACTGTAAAGTGAATTGACTGTATATATTTGTGGGCGAATCGCGGCAGCCATATGCGCACAGCAGTGTCCCACACACAGTCGTGGATTGAAATGAACAATTTTACTATTGTGGTTTTTTTTGGAGGGATTATTATTAGGCGTGTGGAGTAAGGAAACTTGCCCAAGGTTTCGCCCTGACCTGCGTGGATTCGAACACAGGTCTCCCCAGCTTGGTCTCCCCAGCTTGCAAGACAAGTGCTCTAATCACTGAGCCACAGGAGCTGTCACAGGAAGTCAGTATACCAGACTTCATACCAGATCATAAAGTGATAATCAAACTTGGTACCTGAAAACATTCTGTGTTGCACAAAGAACATTCTGTATGTGTTCATTAAAAGATTTACACGACTGGTTCAGTGAGTTTAATCATGAGCAGTGTATTTATATTCCCCCAGCACCATCATTCAGGCTGGGAGTTCAAAGTTACCACCTTCTGACTCAGTGGTGAGAGTGCTTCCAACTGAGCCACACAGACTAACACTACATTTCAATGTTTTGATCAGTTGCAGAAATTCTGTGGACAAACAAGGTATATTTCAATGAATAATTCTGTATATTAGCATCTTGAAGGATTAAAAATTCCATTGTGTGATATGTTATCAACTACAGTTAGTGAAATGCTGGTTTTACCCTCAATTGTTTTGTTTAATTGAGGTGATATACAATTGTTATCTATAGAACCCCTTTCAACTCAGGTGGAAGTCTCAAAGATGTTTTATGTTGCTGGCTAGGCACCTGTGACCTAGTGGGAAGTGGAGGGTGAGGAAGGGAAAGATGACCAGAAGCAGGATAAGAAGCATATGTTAAGGTGAGCTTTGGAAGTGGACATACTTCATGATATCCCTGAAGTATCAGCTGTCCAATATCTGGGTTCCCAGCAGAGCTGTTAAGAAAGCTGGGGTGTGTGGGGTGAAAGAGAGAGAGAGAGACGGATACAGAGCACCCCTCCAGCACTCTATGGACCACCTTATGTGTTATTTATTATAATTGTTTTGAATTCTATGCTTGTGTTAATTTCACCCTGATAGTATCATTACTTTTTTTTATAAAAGTGGTGTAGACAGTAAATCTTCAATATTGTTTTACATTGAATTAATTAATTACAAATTAAGATTTCAAGTTTTTTAATGAAAATGTAGAAAGACTTTGTTGACATTTGTAACATGTGTAGAATCCAAAAGCTACCTTTCCAATTTTAAAAAGTACAGATATAAAAACCTTGTAATTCTATTTCCAATTCAGTATTTATTTACGATTTATGTTTTATACATTGAATAGACATCAGTTTGAATCCACAGCTTCACATTTTTATACCAAGTGCAAATCAACAGAAGGAAAAGTATCTAAAACAGTCCAGTTTCATGATTTTTTAATATTGTAACTTTTTAATTGTTTAACTAGATCCATATTTTAGAATTTTTGTTTTGGTCAACTAGGCATCTGACACATGCAGAAACCCATGACCATGCTAATGAGTATCCAAACCAAGCTGGGGTTTCCATGCATCCCACCTACACATGGAAATCCCAGAGATTGTTGGAATGGAATGTGCGCTCTCTCCCTGGAGAGACACATCCTGCTTATCTACTTCTGGAATATTAGGTGCAGGTTGGCAAGAGTCAAGGCTTGAGGACACCAGAGTGCACGTTGGGGGTACTACTGGACTCTAACTAGCTAAAAGCACAACATATCCCCTATATCTGCCCTATATTTTCATTGCCATTGTTTACTGTCCATATAGGCTAAATTCAATTCTATAAAACGATTTCCAGTCCTCAATTACTAGACAACATTGTAATTTAACATCTCAAACTAATTCCAAAGTACTATCATCTACGAAAGCAATTTGCAATAATTACAAGCTTTGGCATTTTCTTAATTTTGTTCGTAAAAAATAAATTTTCAAGTTTGACTTGCATCAGTTTGCAAAAACAATGCTGCAATTGCTTATATAAATATTGCATTTTCATTGTAGTCATTTAATGTTCACCTTGGAGCTTAAACTTTGCATAAAACTGTAATTGATGGAGGCAAGTTACGCTTTCCCAGTAAACCATTCACTTTTGATTTAATTGCAAACATGTATTTCATTTGTTGCACACATTTCACCTTGTCAATCTCTGTGTTACCACCTCTCGATACATGATAGAGATATAGATAAGGAGTAAAAAGATTACAAAAAGATCATCCAGAAATCCTAGAATTCCAAAAAGTGCCTCAGGAAGAAAGTCCAGGGGTGAGGCTAGGTAGAATAAAGCGCCCGCCAAACAGAGAAGAATTCTTATTCGAAACATCCAAAACAGTCCTCCAATGGTAAACATTTCTGTGAAGGCGTGTCGTAACAGTGTAGGTAGATCCATTATCCTATCCATCCACTGCAGCAGAAAAAGAAGTTAAATTATCTATCATTAGTTTTTTTGTACAAGATTTGTACAAGATCAAACAATGAACAGACATGACATTCACCGAGCACAAATTATTCTTTCTAAAAAAAACTTCTCACTTGGAAAACCAGAATGTTATCTTAAGTTAGAAATAGCATTTGCAAAATAAATGTTTTGAACAAATAATATTCAAGCAACACTAGAAATACAGAGTCTGCATTTAAACAGGAAAAAAAATTGACAGTAAGAAAACAGTACAGAGAAAAGAGAGGATGCCTCATTGGTCTGAATTCAAAACTATTAAAGAGGTAATAGGTGATTATAATGGGAGCCAACACAAAAGTGGAAAGGGGCATTGCAGTAAACATTATGCAAAGAGCAATCGGGGAAGAAGTTAAGATCTAAATGGACTCAGAGACGGCTGAAAATGTCTTTACCAAGAGAGTAATTAACAACTCGAGCAAGTTAGTTAGCTGGTGGTTAAGGCAAGGACTTAGTTTAAAAAAATCTTGTAAACAGGTAGGAATTCTGGAAGGTCAGATCAAATGGATCTTTCAAAATTGGGTAAATCCTTGGTGAAGGATTATTATTTTTCTATCTGCTCTGGAAGAAGAGTAATTATGGAATCAAATGAATTAAAGACTTGTGATAATGATCAAACCCAGTATTTTGCTGAAGGGGGGCTATTTACCAACACCTAAATGTTGAATGAGTGGGATTTCCTGCAATGTGAGTTTATCACAAGTAATAATTATCATTTTCTATGTCACCTGCTAAAATGAACACGAGTTAAAAGGGGATAGACATGTGGGAAACGGAAGTAGGAAGGGTGTGGGCTCTTCTGGAGAATAAACACCGGCATACACACCTTGCATTGAATTTTTATAAGATTTGATTGAAACATGACTAGACAAAAAGTTTCATGCCTGTGAGATTATTGATATGTCTCCTAAGGGTGTGAGAGTTAAACCTGTTGTATTGTCCAGTGAGGTGGGGGATATAGTTTGTACCTACAGGAAATAGTACAAATTGCATGGGCTCAAATAAATATTTTTTGAATGTGACTGAAAAGACAGACTACTTAGAAGTAAACTGGTTATTGAGTACATATGATAAAGCCGATGAGATTGTCAAATGACCCTTTATCAACTCAGGGTGAGAATCTATTGGGAGAACATCAATGAAGCAAGTTCAGCTGCAGTGAATGGCCTTGTATTTGGAAAGATGAAGTTGCTTGCTGCTACACCACTTCTGTGCTAAAGCTTCAGGTAGTTCAGAATCACTGTACTGTACTGTCAAGGCTTCGGCTTCCTCTTCTACTCCCTCACTTTGGCATACTTCAGACAGTGCTAATTGCATAAAGGTATTGAACAGTGTCTACGATATACATGAAGTAGAAATAAATTATACAATTGTCACATGTAGACAAAAGACAAAATTATGCATTCAGAAAAACTAATGCACACATTGTATTTGTCCATCCTTTGGATGAGATGTTAAATTAAGCTCCCACCTGCCTGTTCGGGTGGATGTTAAAAGACTCCATGACACTTTTCAAAAAGACAACAAAGTTTCCCCCAAATAAAATTTGTTAACTTGTTGTGGATAAAGAAGGCCATTTGATCTGTTATATCATTTTTCTGGAACACCCATCCTACCTCCCACCAATCACAGAATCAAGCTACTTTTTAAAAAATGAGTCCAGTATCCTGGCCTCAACTACCTGTCCTCGCAACCTTTTCTAGTCATTAATTATTACTCTCTGAGTAAAGAAATCCCATGAAATATTTTGAGACAATCTCCTATGTGAAAAGTGCGTATCCAAGGATAATTATTCTAATTAATTTCTGCCAATTATTTGCTCGGAAACCCAAGGATGGGTGGAAAATACATTGAATTAAAACAAATCTAAGAATGTTATGGCTAAAATTATAATTTAAGTTATTCTAACCACAAAACAGCATCCAACATATCCAGGTGGTAAAAAGAAAATGTTCCAAAACTTAAGTGTTAATTTCTTTTTGACCTAATTATCTATTTATGTTTTCAATCATACAATTTCAATTGCTCAACTTACAGATCTAGGTTGACCAGAAAATCTTCTGTTATAATTGTTTATTTCTTGAATAATTTGCATAGACTCTGGCAGCTGCTGGTCATTCACTGGGAACAGTGGGAATAGCAATGTCACCTGGCCACAAAACAATCATAAATACAATTGAAATGATTATTACAGAATATGAAACCACTTAGAAACACCAGGACACATTGGCATAATTACATGCAATTAAATTGATACCACACAAGTAAAAAAAACAAATGTTTATGTCATCTAAATAAAGGTACAAATTGCACGAAGTTTGCAAATTGTAAAGTCACATGTCTAATCGATAGATTATTTAGTAATCTTTACAACAACATGCATCTAAATAGCGCCCTGCATGCCAGACAGCGTCTCTGAGCGCTTCAGAATTGCAGAGCCCGAGGCAGAGCCAGGGAAGGGGGAAGGTGACCAGAAGCGTGGTCAAAGAGAAAGATCTTCAGGCGCGACCTGAAGATGGGAAAGGAGGGGGCAAAACAAGGGTTGAGGGAGGGAGTTCCAAAGTTTCAGGGTGAAGTGGCTAAAACAATCAACAACCACAAAATTACAATTGTCGGGAGGACGTCCAAGGCGCTGATATACAGATATGATTTTTAAGTTGTGTTAAAATGGGTACCCTTTTATTGAATATACAAAAAGAACAAGGCTGTTATGTGGAACCGGGTTACATAGAAATGGGAGCACACTATAAAAGGATTATTTGGCCAGTTAACAGCCTTTCACAATAGCATCCACCTTCCGTGTAACCGATGTTAGACATCACCAGTCATTTTATCTCTTTAAGCATTGACAAACTGATTTAAAAATGTATACAAGTTTAAGATTTGATCTGCACAATAGCACAAAAACCTCTAATGCAGCATTGTTTCAAGTATCAGGGACTCTCCCCCAACATTGAGTTATAATTAACAAAAAAACATTAATTTGAGAACAGTAAAGACACAAAAATGTACAATAGAATATATATCAAATTATTGGTAGTTTAATGCATTCTCCACCGTGTCAGCCCTCCTCTCCAAAGAACTAATTTTTATTTTTAAAAAAGTGTCTTTGTGCTTCCAGCAAAAACCAAGTTGAGAGCATAGGTGAGAATTGTGTTACTGGGTGAAAAATCACCTAGCAATCTCCTAAATGCTCACATATTTAGCAATTCTTGCCAGTATATGGAGTTTTTCTGCTGACCTGTAGCATGATACTGGTTTCTGTGGGCTTCAAATAAAGTGAGTAGCAATTCTAAAGCATAATTTAGGTATTATTGTGTTATATTCAAAAGAATATGGTATAGATTTTACACTCTGTTACAATCACAAGTACAATGTTCACAATAAGTGAGGGTTCAACTAAAATTGGGAATTTCAAGGTAAATCGATCCAAGCACTATTTTCTGAAGATACAGTTTTCTTTTTCATCCTTTGCCTCCACTTACCCATGTCTCTCAACATATATCTGAACGGGAAAAGCAATTTCTGTCTGTCCCTCCAAGTCCTGCCAATGAGGCAGACTGGCTGGGCTGTCATTGGCAGTGCCCTAGAGAATTGTGGAACTGCATGGCTAAATGGGACGTCCTGCTGACGTGAAAGACACTCTAGAAATGTAATTTTGCTGATGTTGTTGTTAGGAACTAAACCATCAAAGAGAGACCATTGCCATTCCATTACTAAGCCATGTCACGATGGAGCCACCAGCTCAGCTCCAGGAAGAACCCACCTGCCTGTCTCTTAAGGTGGACAATCACCAATTGGTTAATTTAACATCCACAAATTTAGGTCTGAGCCCTCACTAGGCTTGCAAGGAGCACCAGAAACTCCTTGCAAGCCTTTAATGGAGAAAAAAATATGTATGCACAGAAATTATTTTTTTTGTCCCAAATGAATCTCATTATGTTCTAAGGATCAGGTAGTTTTAGGATAAGTCTCCAAGGCCTACAATGAGCCTATTTACTGATAGTTAAAGAGCT
Source organism: Hydrolagus colliei (assembly GCA_035084275.1). Lineage (NCBI taxonomy): Eukaryota > Metazoa > Chordata > Chondrichthyes > Chimaeriformes > Chimaeridae > Hydrolagus > Hydrolagus colliei. The sequence goes on along the minus strand of CM068742.1, from coordinate 121,093,123 downwards.
CCTGCATTTCCTCAATGTGACCCATTCTTCCCAGCAAAGGAGCTGCAAAAGCTTGGTCTGAAAATATACACAGAAATCTGGTATGTGGAACACAATTTCCTGGGCAGTAGGCCACACTCGCATTTTGGATGCATCAACAACAGACGTTGAAACCATTAGTGGAAATCTGTCTCTCTCATTAACTGGCAAGAGGCTGAATCTCCATCTTTCACTGGTGGATACATTCAGTGCATTTGGAATCTGGGCTCTAACCCAAGCATTCAGTTTGCTGGATTCTTTTTTGGTGACAGAGTTTTTTCCTCTGTTCAGACTTCAAAATATTGATGAATTTGATTTGCTAGGGCGCTGGAACAAATTACCCAAACATGTTCCAATCAACCATTTTCAGTATATTCTATGAAGAGATTTGAGATATCTAGAAGACGTGAAAAGTGCTACAACAGCAACAACAACACAATTACGTTTATAGAGCGTGTTTCATGTTGGGAGGATGTCCCCACAGGGACATCCTCCCAACAGGGAGGATGTCCCTGTGGGAGAACAGGGAGGGAGAGAATTAGGAGGGGAGGGAGAGAGTTGGGAGGGCGAGAGTTGGGAGGGCAGCAGAAGGCATGATCGAAGAGGAGGGTCTTGAGACCGGCCTTGAAGGAGGCAAGGGAGGAAGCAAGGCAAAGGGACTATGGGATGGAGTTCCAGATTGTGGGTACAGAGAGCCTATATCAGAAGCAAGGATTATTATTTCTATGTTCTTACTTGCTAAGATTTCCCTTATCTTCGAAACACAACCCTCCTCCACCACTGCGTCTCTGCTCAGGCTGTTGAGACCCTCAATCACATCCAGGCTTTACTCACCAGGATTCTGCTTGCCAGACTCCCCAGCTCTTCCCTGTACCACTGCAGACCATCCAGAACTCTATAGCCTTCACAAGTCTATCATTCCCATCCTCACTCAGATCCACTGGTTCTCTATCCCCCAGCAGATCAAGTTGAAGATCATCGTTCTCACCTTTAAACCCCTCAACTGTTTTGCGTCACCCTATTCCTGCAACCTCCTCAATTCCAATTGACCTGGCTGCTCCCTTTGCTCTGGAACAGGCCTCCTTCACCACTAGAGAGTGGGCTTTAAACTATTCTGAGCAACTCCATCCTGGAGTCCCTCCAACTTTCTCCTTCCCTCTGCTTTTTCGAGACATGCCCCAAAACATACCTCTTTGACCGTGCTTTCAGTCATCTTTCCAGCTCAGGTGCCCTGCCAGCACCGTGAATGCACTTTGGGATGTCCTCCCAAACATGAAAGGCATTATATAAATGCAAATTGTGTTGTATTCTATGTTCCAAGATCATTCTCTGAAAGAGAATGTTGTTCTTTCATATGTTGAATTGGATCAGTTCCTTGAAGCATCCTCAATAATGCTTAGATCAAAGAGTTTTGCCTAGTTTGGGGAGATTGCCAAATCTGTTTATTTAAAGAAGGCTTTTAAAGAGGTCTGAAGGAGAACATTGAGAGAGGGAAAGAGAGACAGAGAGAAAAATGGCCTGATTCTTTTGTTTCTGTACTCTGAAGAAAAACAACTTTCCATTTCTATTGTGTTTATTTCTTTTGCTTGCAATATCTAAGTTTATAAGATTTGTATGATGTTTGCGATTAATACCTTATTCATGAATTGGAAAATGAGCTAGAGTGATTGCCAATATATTTCCATCCTTATTTTGTGGAGACTGAATAGCGATTTCCTGTTGTGGTGTTTCATTATGGGCTTGGGTTAGTCTGAGGTCAATTGTTCATTCCTATGGAATCACTGCAGGTTGCAGGATCAGCTCGGGAGGTGCAAACTCAGTGCAGCTGAAACTTGTTGGAACCAATAAAGGGTAGACTGAGAGCATTCAATAAGCGATAAGCCAGACAATCAATAAGGCAGACAACTGTAAATTTGTGACAGAGGGTTATTAGCGCATGAAATTCCTGACCAAAAAAGGATGTTTGAAGCATAATCTATAAGACAACAAAAAAACTGCATAGCTTTTAAAAAGAAACTGGACCACTATTTGAGAAGAAAAAAATTAAAGGGTATGGGGAAAAATTATGGGAAAATCAGATTGAATTTTCTTTGTCTTTGTCCAAAAGGCATCAGAGGCACACAATTTCTAGATCCATGTCATTTATACAGTACATAGAATGAAAAATTGTGGCTTCATCATTTTAATTACAATACAGCTGTACGACTTTCTACAATTCCCTGCAAAAAAGATAATCTTTAATTGAAGTGAGAAATTATTTCATGAGATCTAAAACAATTCTTCCTAAGAATATTGTAGAGGCATGTTTTGCAAGCCAGAAATTTAGATATATATTACCAGTGTTATTGTATAACGTTTCTATATGTTCATCTTAGTGCAATGTATCTTACCATTTGTCTGCAAATGGGGCAATTAACAGCTCCTAACCAAGTACCATATCTCCAATATGCAATGATACAGGAACCTAGGAAAGAAACAAAATATTTTCTTCAGTTTGCTATGATCAGTAAACTATTTATGGTTTTGCAACTTGAAACAATCAGATTGTACAAGATCCTGGTCCGCACATTCAAAGCACTCCACGGCCTTGACCCACCCTACCTCTGCGACCTCCTAACCCTCTACCAACCTGCCTGTCCCCTCCGCTCAGCAGGTTCTGGCCTCCTCTACATCCCCCAACCCACCCACCCCACCATTGGCGGGTGAGCCTTTATCCATTCTGCCCCTAACCTCCAGAACTCCATCCCGCAGTCCCTCCGCCTCGCCCCCTCTCTGGCCTTCTTCAAGTCCTGCCTCAAGATTAGGGCCCGTTGATATGGAAATTTTCCAATTCGAGGGAGTGCGTGCGCATTCGAGGGGGGGTGCCAACCCAGGTGGTTTGCAATGCCTGCGACAAGGTAAGTTGAAAAAGATCGCATTATACTGATATAACCCATATATCGATGTATCGCCGGACACGATATACCGATATTTGCGTATCAAGTCCTCTCACACACGTTTAAGTGACTTGACCTGAATTAAGAATTCATTCCTATTGATTTTGGATTTTCTTTTTAAAGAAAATCTGAAGTGATACTATGTCAACACAGATTCAAAACAGAAGTGGAAGAAAGTGTTACTTAACTCAAACCATTTCTTTCCTGACATTTCATTATCGGATTTTCAGTAAAACAGTTTGTGTTTTCCTGGATGAGACATTAAACTAAGGTCTCATCTACTGTTCTGGTGGACATTAAGGATACAATGGCACTACACAAAAAGAGAAGAGAGTTTCTCCCAGGTCCTGGCCAATGATCCCTCAAATTCATGGCTGCTTGGGGACATTACTCTTCATTATGGTGGGCAGAATGTGCATAATTTAAATATTTGATTTGCTTAAAAACACTGTTGGTGAAAAAAGCATTTTACAGATATTTGAAAGCAATACTTATTTCACTTAAATATACGAGGAATTTCTGAAGTCAAAACACATCTCAAAGCATACAGAGCATGGGATCTCAAGAAAAAGGGCTTCTCTGTCACAAACCGAATCAGATTGCAACTGATATACAATGTAGAAAAAGAGCACCTGAAGATAAGCCAGTTGGCAGTGCTGTAGGTGAGGATTGGGAAGAAAAAAATAAAAACCTAAGACTACAAAATCCCCAATGATATAGATTGCTTGATTCCGATTCTTGGAAGATACTTGCAGAACAAAGAAAAAAAAATCAGAGTTCTGTTTAGTCTCAGCATGAGTCAAAGACCAAAATAAACTTTTGAATTAAGAAGTCTTCCTTACAGAATAAAAAATTACCTACTTTATCTTCTCTCCAATTTACCATTGAGGCACAGAGCTTCCTGTACTTAAAATGTTTTTTAAACTGATAATAATCCGTGCTTTTTTAAAATATGACACCTTATCACTTCTTTGAGATATCTCAAAAGCGCTTTACAGAATACACTCTAAAATGAATTGACTATATTTTGTGGGCAAAACACGGCAGCCGATTGCACATAGCAGTGTCCCCAAAACAGCCATTGATTGTGGCACCAAATTATTATAATTTTTACTTTTTGTTTAAAGGGTTTATTACCCCTGGAAAAGCGATCTGCCAATTGATTAACAACCAGGTTCCTACTTTCTTGCTAAGTAAACAAGGTGTGTGGAGTAATGAAACTTACCCAACATTTTGCTCTGCTCGGGAATCAAACCTGGATCCTCTCGCTTGCAGGACGAGTGCTCTAACCAATACGCTACAGGACTGAAAGTTTCAAACATTTTCTGGACATACTGTATAATATAATAACCACATACCACAAAACAAGTGACCACAGTTGGTTTCAACAGGGAATGCAGCTTGCTGTAAACAAACTGGACAGGACATATCTGTGTAGAACTGCTGTCTGTCCTGCGCCGATGCATCCTTTAACAACATTAGAAAAATGAAATAAATGATCTGTGAATTCAATAGTGTTTCATCACTAAAACATAAAAATACAATTTGTTGTGAAATAAAAGATCACTCTTCTGGGTATAAATTTAGGCTTTGGAACTTACATCTAATTACACTGTGGTACATCCATTTTTCCCTCTGTCAAATTAAGCGGGGCATCCTTAGACCTGAACTGTCTTCAAGATGACATGCTTGGCAACAGAATGTGGGAATTGAGTGGCGGTCTCTAGTCTGGCTTCTGAGCCAGGCGGATTTGCAGTATTCCATGGTACTGTTGATGACAGCACAGCTCAGCCTGGCTTATTGGCAGGAACCTGATGGGCAGAGCAGTGACAGGGGGCAGGGAGTCATCCCACTCTGCTCCTGTTAACCCTGCAAGCCAAAGCTCAAACAGGTAGAGTGATCCTAGCTGAACAAACAGTGGGAACGCTTGCCAGACAATGGCAAGCTATGCTGGTTTTAGCTGGATAGTTGCAGTGCCCCAACTCACAATCTGGGGTCCCCAAACCTTCACTCTTACCAACCTGTGTATAATATTTTCCAGAATTAGGGAACTAGGATACGCCACTCCAGGGAGAGTGTACGCATTCCATTCCAATAATCTATCCCTGGACTCAACATGTGAGGGTGGGATGCATGGAACTCTCAAGAGTGATTCGGATATCCAAATACATTTAGGATATTTTGACCATTTGGCAAGAGGTTCTACTATTATGCAGATGTGAAAATCTATGCAAACATAACCATAAGCACAGAAGGCCAGGCAATCCATTGAGTGTATGCTGGCTCTTTAAAGAGCAGTCTTAGTCTTTTTAGTCCCATTTACCTGCCCTTTCCCCAAACTCCTGTTGTTTAATCCTTTTGGGGTATTTATTTAGTTATCGTCTGGAAGCTAATAAGGATTCTGTCTCAACAAGTAATCCTGGCAGAGCATCCAACTATTGGTGAAACAATTCCTCCTAACCTCCCCATCTGTGTACTTGCCAACTATCTTAAATTGTTGTCCTTCAGGCACTGACTCACTGCCCAGTGGAAACAATTCTCCCCTTTGACTCTATTAAAACTCCTACATTAAATAAAAGTATTTATGGTTCAGGCGCCAGTTGGTAGCTCACTTGCCTCTGAATTAGAAGGTTCAAACCTCATGTTGGCACTTTAAACTCATAGTCCATGCATTGCCAGACGTGCCTCTTTGAGACATCAAACCAAGTCCTATTTGCCTGATCAGGTCAACAATGAAGATTCCATGGCAGATTGAAAAGAAAAAGGGAGTTTCTACCAGTATCCTGGCTAACAATATTCCAGTTACAAATTGATCATTCACTTCATGGCTATTTATGGGACATTGTCGTGCAAAAACTGACTGCCAGGTTTGTCAACAAATATATAGTCCCTGCTCTTTACATTAAAATCCTGTTACGAACATTGAGATACTTTGAAGATGTGATTAGGCACCATATCTAATGCAAGAAGAATTTCTTTCTCACAGTGAGATGTTCGGATCTGGAATGCATTGTCTGATGCAGGGTGGTGGAAGATGATTCGATAGCAACTTCTAAGAGTGAGTAGATAATTATTTGGGGAGCACAATGTTTGTGGGAAGAGTGCAGGGAGTGCGATTGATTTGGACAGCTCTTTTAAAAGAGTTGGCTCAGACACAATGGGCCAAATGGCCTCCTTATTATAATAATCCTTGCATTTGATATAGAGCTTTTCACGACTTCTAGACATCTCAAAACACTTCACAGAATATACTGTAAAGTGAATTGACTATATTTGTGGGTGAAAAACAGTCGTGGATTGAAATTACCAAGTTTATTACTTTTTTTGGAGGGATTATTATTAGGCATGTGGAGTAAGGAAAATTGACCAAGGTTTTGCCCTGAACTGCCTGGATTCGAACACAGGTCTCACGCTTTTAAGGTGAGTGCTCTAACCACTGAGCTACAGGACTCCTTCCGTGCTGTATGATTCTATGATATCAAACTATGGTACAGTTTTGCTTTACAAAATTGTTTGTACCTGGTGATTCAAGGCCTCAGCTTGGAGATGCTGCCGTAGTTCCCTTACACGTTCCTGATTCTCAGGATGAATATTCTGCTGCTCATTTCTGAAAGAACATAGAGTATATTAAAATCACCTACATTCGGTCATTTGGAAATAAATGGTTTGAAATAATCCACAAAACAGTAAACCTTCTCAAACATTTTAGATGCAAGACGCTTGTGAATCCGAATTTAAGAAAGCATCTTCTTTAATTATTGCTATGACTGGGAAGATATCAATATTTTAAAATGGTGCAACTCATTTTGTAATTTAAGGTCAACATAAGAGAAGTTCTTCAGGACTGAAGGACTACTAACTTCCATGTAATGAATGCAGAGGCAATAAAGGATAATAACATTTACAAACACCTTGCATTCAAAATTTACTGGAATTCTTTGAAAAGTTAAATTGTAGTAAATGAAGGTTATTCGGTGGATACACAACACATAACATAAAAATCCATGCATTTGATATAGCGCTTTTCACATCTTATCAACGTCCCAAAGCGCTTCACAGAATATACTGTAAAGTGAATTGACTGTATATATATTTGTGGGCGAATCAACATACCTTTTCGGAAAGGTGTGAGATTTTCATAAGACTTTTAGTTTTTTTTAATAAGGGTGAGAGTATACTTCTCAAACCAAGAATTTAGCTTGTAATATAACTGAACACTCCAGCACTGGGAGTGATACCATCATTCTTCAAATGAGACATTAAACCAAGGTCCCATTACTTGTTGTAGTGGTCCAGATGGGCATTAAAGACCCCATAGCACTATTTTGAAAAGCAAGGAATTCTTTCAGTGTTCTGGCTAATATCCATATTCACACTCATCCACATTCAAAAACAAACGTCTAATAAATTGATTATCTAACATGATAGTTATTGAAATAAGCACCTGATGCCTCCGCTCGATTGGCACTGGCCTCCTGCTTGTCCCTCACACTCTCCTCCCCACCATCAGAGGTCGCGCTTTCAGGCATTACACCCCAAAACTCTGGAATTCTGTGAAACACTTTGAGATGTCTGATGATAAGGTGCTTTATCAAATGCAAGAATTATCATCATAATAAACCTTGCATAATCAGCTCAAGGAAGTATTTCATAGTGAGGGGAAAAAAGAGTGATATCCCAGTGCCAAATGCCTTAATAGAGAGATATGCTTATTTTCCCCACTGCAAACATAACATAAACCAAATCTGAAAAGTATTGTTATCTCACCTATATAGAAAAGTTGCCAAACTCCCTAACATTGCGATGGTGATAGCTACTGTTAGAAGAACCTGGTCGCTAATTCCTTCAATCAGTGAAACCTCATCAATGCTTGATCCAATTAATTCCTCTGGATGTTGTTCCATTCCAGATAAATGTCTGAAAAACAAAATGTTACAGTGGTTGAAAGAATTATTTGTGAATACTGTATTTCACTTTAAATATGTTTTTGAAAGGATTTACCTAAAAAGGGCAAGTCAACAAAATCAGCAAGAAAATGATTCAATAATAACAATTTGCATTTATACAACATCCCTCATACAGGGTAGTATCCCAGAGTGTTTGACAGTGGTGGAGCATGACGCCGGGGCTGGGGAGGTGACCATATGCACAGTAAAAGTGAATGTTCTTCCTTCAGGTACTATCTAAAGATGTGGAAGGAAGGGGCAAGGCAGAGGGAGAGAAGAAGATGTTGAAAATCTTGAAATCCATCCATTTGGCGATAGGGAACTAGTACAGCATGGCCAGAACTGGTGTCATGGGTGTATGGAGTTTAGTGTGGTTGAGTATATGGATAGCAGAGTTTTGGATCAGCTGGATCTTGTGCATGGTGGAACTGGGGAGACTGGTGAAGAAGGCATTTGAAAATATCTTCATACATTTTATAAACATAGTTACAAACAAAGCATAAATCATCTATACATCTGAAGAAAACTTTGTGCAAATTATTTTAAACTTTCCTGTCATTTGTATTAAATATCTTGCTTATCTTATTATACCTGGGACGTCCTCCTGATGTGAAAGGCACTATACAAGTCTAAAGTTGTTGTTGTTATCTCTCAATGTGAAAGGTGCTTTATAAATGTAATTTTGTTACAAAATTATGAAGGGTTGTAGACCCGAAACGTTGACTCCTTCTCCTTTCTCCATGGATGCTGCCTGACCTGCTGAGTTTCCCCAGCAACTTCTGTTTTTGTTTCAGATCCCCAGCATCTGTAGTATTTTGTGTTTAATTTTGTTGTGGTTACTTCATAACCAAATTATCTAACTTGATTCAAATTATTAAGCTGTGAATGACAGCCTTCAAAATGACCTGCCATAAAGCACAGAAACAATTTGAAAATATACATCAGTGCAGCTGGGAAAATATCAAAGGATTTGATCTGTCTGTCCAGTTGGCCTCCGTTCTGCTAGGAGCCAGGATGGCTGGCTTGTCTGTGGATATCGTCTTTCCCCTAGAAGGGCTGATCTAAACCAACACTACACTAATCCAAATGATCCAACAACATTCGATAGTGTGGAAGAACTTCATCAAGGAGCCGAGGTCCCAAATTTGCAGGCACCGTGGCCTTCTTCTCCTTCCTCTCTGGCTGCCATCCTTATTGTCCTCCAGATTTGGTCCTGCCTACCATCCAACTCAAACTTCTAACTACCCAGATTTATCAGAATTTATTGTTTAAATAGTAACTTATGGTTGCCAGGAAAACAGAAATAATAAAATGTGTGCAGTCAACACTGTATGATAATTTGCCTTTATATAGAGCTTCCCATGCCTTGGGACGTCCTCCCGACATGAAAGGCATTATACAAATGTAATTTTGTTGTTGTTCTTACATTGGGAGGATATCTAAAAGTGATTCACACAGCTGGCTGGGAGCCCAAACTCAGTTGGTGGGGGGGGCGCAGAATTAAAGAGAGTCAGAGCTCATATAGGACATGATGTTCGACAGATAATTGGTCAGGACAGTATTCTAATTGAATCAAGGGCAGAGGTGCACATGTGCAAAGCAGACTGCGTTCATGCATATTGAACGGGATCCACACTGCAACTGCATTATAACCAAATCTGCATTATAAAGAAGCACATTAGAATGGGGTTGCACTCTACCATGTGCCTAAAACGTTGTGACAAGTCTTTTGTGTGGGATCTTATCAAATGTCTTCCAAAAATCTTTATCCGTAGAATCACTGCATTCCCTTAAACTATATGTTATTTGTTTTTTTAAAAAATGAATCAACTTCTAGAAATCCATGCTGCTGTCCAGATTAACCAATGCCTTTTGAATTTGATCCCTTATCATGGAATCTTACCTATCATTCATGTTAAGACAAACAAGTCTATAATTTTCCATCTTATTTCTCTCCTCTTTTTGAACGGGAGTGTTCCAAAGTTCTAGAAATCATGGTCAAAGTCTCCAATATCTCTTTGCCAACTTTCCTCAGTATTTTGAAATGCATACCATCAGAGCCCAGTGACCTTTCCAATGCCATTGCCCCTTGAATATTTATCCCTTTAAATCCTTAAACTTTCTCCTCTTGTAATCCTAAGAATCTAATCATTGCATTTTTTCATGAAAACAGAAGCACAATAAGTAATAAATGTGTAATTCCTTCATTCTTAACAGGTTTTCTCTGTCATTCCAAAGTGTTTCCAACCTTTTAAGATACTCCTCTGATTTTTAATAGGCTTATAAAACTATTTCTCAAGTTTCCCAATTATCCACAAATCTATTTCAAGTTTAAAATTATTTTGGTATCTTACTCGCTGCCTCTTGGACATCTGTAATGTACTGGACTTTCAGCTGAGCCAAGAGAATAGTGAGGCTGATATTTGTAGACTGTAATGAGATTCATTTGAAATGATCATTTAATTACTGATATTTGGTTTCTAGCTAATAAGTTAGTGGTAGTAACAATATTTAAATGAAAATTGTTATTAACCTGGTTTATCATATTTGTACATACTTATTTAACAAAGACTATTGATATCATAGGATATTAATGCAAAATATTTGAAAAAGACAGCAACAACCATCTGGGATTTCAAGGTCTAAGGGGAAACACCATCCCCCCACCTTCCCGTTAATAATGCCATCCTGTAGATCAGTGATTAGAGCACTCACGTTGCAAGCGAGACACCAGGTTTGATTCCCGGGCAGGGCCAAATGTTGGGCAAGTTTCCTTACTTGCCTCTGTTTACATAGCGGTAAGTAGGAATGCGGTTGTTAGTCGATTCGTGGATTGCTTTTTCAGAGGGAATAATTCCTTAAACAAAATGGGGTCACTCAATCCTGAATGTTTGTGGGATACAGCTACCATGTTTTGCCCACAAAATATAGTCAATTCCCTTTATAGTATATATTCTGTGAAGCGCTTTGAGACATACTGAAGACATGTTAAGATGCTATATCAACTGCAAGGATTATTATATCCAGTTTGATACAGAATTAGTTTCATCTGCAGTTTACCTACATCCTCCCAAAAATGTTTATTTAAGTGGGTGTTGGGATAGAGGCAAGAGTCATAGACAACGCTCAGAGAATGTTTTCATTAGAACAGAGTGGCACGCAGAACATTCTGCTTAGTTTAGGGGAGCAAAGATAGTGCTGGTCTTTTTTCAGGCGTGATGAAAGTGCAAATGTAGGGTGGGGCTGAACTGTGATTTTAATGAAAGTATTTAATTTAAATCGCGATTCTGGCTGCTAACATTGCATCTATTCATGCTGCACTTTAAAGGGTCTTTAGCCTAATGTGCAGTTTGAATTGAGTTACGAAATTGGTAAGTTTTACTCCACCCCTCTGAAAATGTTTAACTGCCATATTTCATACTGTATTGTACAAGGAAATAAATTGGATATTCCTGAGAGGTGAAGTGTAACACAGTTTTAATGATTATTCTTGCATACACATACTTTATTATTGTTTATTGTTTTAAAGTGTATGAATTTTCAATATTGTTTATTTAAACTTTGTATTGCAAATAAAATATTGTGAAAATAAATCATAGACACACAATTTAAAATATAGGATTTCTACTAGATTCTTATGGGCAGGGTTAGATTAAGGGATCTGGGGCTCCAAATCACATTCAGGGGTCTTTGAGCAATGCATAAAAAACATTCAACAAGATCTTTTTAATGTTTTTCCCTATGAAAACAACCACAACAACAAAATTACACTTGTATAGTGCCTTTCACGTCAGGAATACGTCCCAAGATTTCCCCAAACTGCTGTCATCACACCCCTCCTGAAAAAACGCATCCTCAATCCCTCAAATCTTTCTCTCTACCGTCCCATGTCCAACCTACCCTTCCATGCCAAAGTCCTGGAATGCACTGTTGCAGGTCAACTCCGGTCACACTGATCCCTCCTGGAGCCCCAGCAGTCGGGTTTTCATCCTGCCCACAGCACAAAACAACACAGCGCTTGTCAAAGTCACAAAACATTCTATCTGTCTCCTTGTCCTCCTGGATCTCTGTCGCATTTGACACAGTCGACCACACCATCCTCCTGCATCTCCTATCCCCCCTCACCACCTCACAGGGAACCACACTCGCATGGTTCGAGTTCTACTTAACCAACCACCTCTATTTCATCTCAGCAAATAGTTTCTCCTCCAGTCCCCACCTGGTAACCTGCGGGATACCCCAGGGCTCCATCCCTGGCCCTCTTCTTTTCCTTATTTTGTCTCTAGTAGATTCAAAGTGGTAATACTATACTGTACATTCCTTGTATCTTACATTGTGCCTCTTTGACTCAAAACTCGTTATGTATAAAATGCACACTATCAATTCCAAAATGCATTCCTTGCATTTTAGATTGTGAGTTATCACTTTGTCTGAAACCTCTTCACAGGATTCGCTATAAAACTCTAGTGACTATATGTTTGTATACTGTGTATTTAGTCCCAGTGACCCACGCTTACCCAAATCGCTTAATATGTCTGTTTCAACATATTTGTCCAATTACATTTTTAATGTTATTATAAATTGGGCATTAACAATATTTCTCTGTGTGTATCCTTCTAAACTCTCCCGTTGTTTTTATTCACAATCTAAATCTTATATTAGGCACATATACAATCAACAATAAACCAAAAATTCGCTCACTTCATATTTTTCCTTCAATTCAAGCATAAATGTCCAATGCATTCAGTATTATTGCACTTCTTCCTGAGGAAACTTTGAAAGCAGCATTAGCTTGCCTAATTTATTTTGGCATTATTTTAGAAAGCAGATAGTCAATCAACTTTTTGTTCTTTTCACATAACTTGCAATCTGTGTTCTCCAAATAGAAAATGAATACCGAAAGCATTTTCCTATCCTTTTACCAGCATTCTGTAGCAATTCTAAAATGAACCAAGTACAACACAGAATCCTGATGAACAAAACACTTGTAACTCCTCCTCTGCAAATACTGTACTACTCGGCCTCTGCAAATAAACCCAGCAGATTTCATTAAGAATAGAAATTAATTCAACACCAAAGCTCAAAACCCAAATTAGAGCTCAAAGCTTCCACCCTTCCAATTAGGTGCATACATTTGGCATTAAGTTCTATTTGAGAAAAACAAACTCAATCAGGCACAGAAATAATATGATACTCAAGAAACAATTATACTCACAAACTAATATGGCACTAAAATATGGTAAGTTCTACTAAAGAATAAATTACTAAATTTAAATCAAGAAATAAAACACAACATAATTTGTTCTCGGAGAATTGTTTTGATAAGATTTCGACTTGCTTTACAGCAACACGGGTACCATCTCCATTCAATTAATTTAGTTAATTCCGATTCAATTGTCAAAAGAGCAGGGCTCAATTTAACCACCTGCAGAAGGAACATCCCTCTGGATCGATCAATTTCCATTTATATGGTACTTCATACACTGATCTTTCAAACAACCTGTGGACCAAGCTAGGGTGGAATTGTGCATGGAATTGTGCATGAAACAGGACAAAGTAGGTGCCACGGATGGTGCATGTATTTACTTTGAGTACTTCTTCAGGAAGGGGTCAGGGTACTAAAATGCGCAGTACGAAAAACCCGAAAATATCATATTTCGGTATATCTCGATATGAGCCCATCGATATATTTAATCAGAAAATTTCCATATCAACGGACCCTATTCTCTAGTTCTCTTTAATTCTCTCACCATGACATTTTATTTTGAAATAAGCCAGGTCTTGGCAGTTCAGATTGACCTTGGGTTCTGGAGACAGAAGAATGAGTACCGATCAAACAAAAAATGTTCAATGATTGTAGCAACCAAATCATTCTTAGAAATGTGCAGTCTACAATTACTTGCAATGCCTGCACTCATCTCAGCCGCCTATTTCCACCGCCTATTTCCACCTGGGCAACATTGCCAGGCTCCGCAACTATCTCACCCCCCACTCTGCCGAAACACTCGTGCACGCGTACATCACCTCACGGCTGGACTATGGGAACTCACTCCTTGTTGGCCTCCCCAGCTCCTCCATTCACAGGCTGCAGATCATCCAAAACTCTGCAGCCCGTGTACTATCCCACACCCGCCTCCGCGACCACATAACCCCCACCCTCACCCGTCTCCATTGGCTCCCCATCCCCCAGAGGATCGAGTTCAAGATCCTCGTCCTCACCTTCAAGGCCTTACACGGCCTTGCCCCGCCCTATCTTTCCGACCTACTCTCCCCCTACAAGCCCACCCGGACCCTCCGTGCAGCAGGACTTGGCTTGCTCCAAGCCCCCCGCCTGAACCACCCCACCATTGGAGGCTGAGCCTTCAGTTTTTCCGCTCCCACCCTTTGGAACTCCATTCCCCAATCACTCCGCCTTGTTTCCTCCCTTTCCTCTTTCAAGGCCGGTTTGAAGACTTTCCTTTTCGACCGTGCCTTCTGTTCCCCCCCTAATTCTTCGACCTCCCCTACGTTGCTTACCACCTCCCGAACACTCCCCTCCCAGCTCGGGTCACACGCCTCCTGTGCCGCGCCTTGGGACGTCCTCCCGACGTAAGTGCAATTTGTTGTTGTTCAGCCTCTATTTCCCAAATAATAATAATCCTTGCATTTGATATAGCACCTTTCACACAGGGAGGATGTAAAAACATGTCACAGGATTTTACTGTAAAGCTTACCTTGTGTTAGGTAAAGAAGGCACACAACAATGTCCCACAACCAACTGTGAAGTGAATCACCAATATTGCCTGGAGGATTATTTTCCAGGACATCAGGAGAAATTCTTTGTTTAATGTCTCATCCAAAAAAACATCAACACACATTTACATAGTGCCCAGGGTAGCATCCCAGAGTACTGGTAGAGTCTGATGCTGAGCTGGGGGAGTGATGAGGTGACCATGAACAAGATCAAAGAGGAAAGGTCGTGGACCCAAAATGTTGACTCACTTTCCGTTCTCCACAGATGCTGCCTGATCTGCTGAGTGTTCATAACAACTTCTGTTTTTGTTTCAAAAAGGAAGATTTTTAGGTAGGGTTTGAAAGTGGAGAGCGAGCAGGCAAGGCAACAATGCAACTCCTTTAATACTCACTTAGAACTAGCACTCACCCTAGATTATGAACCATAAGCCATGTCAAGAATGCTATCAACTGAACCAGGTTGGCTGCTGTTGCTTTATACGTTCTTTTTATGTTTGAAGGTAAATCCTCAAAACACTTTTTTGTAGAATCCCATGTGTCAACACTCACCTAAATTATTTCCAATTCCCTGGTGAATTTAGCACTTTAAAAAATATAGTTTGTTGCACATCTGTGACTTTCTAATTAATCCCCTCTGGATATTAATATCCCAACACAAGTTAAGATTATTATTCAGGCCAATATTCACAGCATCTCTAATTTCAAACTGCATTTAATCAGCTCCTGCAATAAATGAACCTAGATGCAAATACCTAGTTTTGTGTGAGAATGCATCAAAATGAAATGTGATAGAAATCTCAAGGAACTGGACAATGAGGAGTTCGCACTCGAGTTAGGAATCAGTGAGAAGTGGAGGGCGAGGTGGGGGCGCAGTGGCTGAAGATACAGCCGCTGATGGTGGAAAGGGGCACAAGGGACAAGCAAGAGGCAGGAGCCAGTCAAGCTTAGGTGACGAATAGATGAATAGCCACCCCCCAATCTTCAGATCACATCCCAAGATCTTCTTTGACTGTGCTTATGCTCAACTCTATAGTATAAGGGAAGTCATGCTTAACAAATCTTTTAGATTTTTTTGAGGACATATCAAGTAGATTAGATAGGGGAGAATCAGTAGGTGTAGTGTATTTAGATTTCCAAAGGCATTCGATAAGGTGCCGCAAAAAAGGTTGATCCACAAGATAAGTGCCCATGGAATTAAGAAGAATATATTAGCGTGGATTGAAGAGTGGCTAACGGGAAGAAAACAGAGAGTAGGGATAAACAGGTCCTTCTCAGATTGGCAGAATGTGACTAGTGGAGTGCCACAAGGATCAGTGCTTGGGCCTCAACTATTTACAATCTATATCAACGAGCTAGATGAGGACACTGAACTTAAAATATCCAAATTTGCGGATGACATTAAACTAGGAGGGAGAATAAACACCGAGGATGACATTTTAAAAATGCAACACAATATAGATAGGCTAAGTAAGTGAGCAGGTAGGTGGCAAATGAAGTATAATGTAGGGAAGTATGAGTCATCTACCTAGGTAGTAAATTAGTTTTTAGAAGGGAAGAGACTGGATAGTGTTAGTGTTCAGAGGGACTTGGGTGTCCTTGTACACCAGTAACAAAAAGTTAGTTTGCAGGTACAGCAAGCAACTAGGAAGGCTAACGGTATGTTGGCGTTTGTTATAAAAGGGTTAGAATATAAGAGTAGGGAAGTCTTGCAGCAATTGTATAGGGCCCTGGTGAGACCGTACCTAGAATATTGTGTGCAGTTTTGGTCTCCTTATTTAAGAAAGGACATACTCACCTTGGAGGGGATACAGCGCAGATTCACTATGTTGGTACCTGGGATGAGGGGGATGAGCTATGAGGATAGGTTGAGCAATCTAGGCCTATATTCTCTACAATATAGAAGAAATAGAGATGATCTTATAGAAACCTGTAAGATTATTAAGCGGTATGACATAGTGGAAGGCTGTTTCCCCTGGTTGAAGAAACTATAACCAGGGGTCAGAGTGTTAAAATTAGGGGTCAGCCCTTTCGCCCAAATTGAGAAAAACGTCTGCACTCAAGAGTGTAGTGAATTTATGGAATTGAATATACTTAAGACTGAGATTGATAGATTTCTTGTGGATAAAGGGATTAAGGGATATGGGGATAAGGCGGGTAGTGGAGTTAGACTAGAAGATCAGCCATGAACTTATTGAAAGGCAGGGCAGGCTCGAGGGGTCGAATGGCCTACTCCTGCTCTTAATTCTTATAATCCTTGAACATGAGATAGCACTTTTGACGTCTTCTAGATGTTTCAAAGCACTTCACAGAATCTACTGTAAAGTGAATTGACTATATTTGTGGGCAAAACTCATTAGCCAATTGCACACAGCAATGTCCCACAAATAGTTGCAGATTGAGTGATCAAATTATTATTATTTTTTGTTGAGGGATTATTATCAGGTATGTGGAGTAAGGAAACCTGCCCAAGGTTTTACCCCACTGGGAATCAAACCCAGGTCTCTCGCTCACAATGTGAGTGCTCTAACCAATGAGCTACAGGACTCCAGATATAACTCAATGGCAAAAGCATTTTCAAAGCCCTTGACCACCTTCCCCCACTGTCATGCACTCTGAGATCCTACCCTGCATGAGGCATTCTACATAAATGCAAGTTGTTGTTGTTATTGTTGTAATAAACCTTGCATTTGATATGGAACCTTAACATGCCACTGAGGCGTTCAAAGGACTTCACAGGATATACTGCAATATAATATTAATCATCTTTGCATTTGATATCGCGCTTTTCACATCTTATCAACGTCTCAAAGCACTTCACAGAATATACTGTTAAGTGAATTGATTGTATATTTGTGGGCGAAACGCGGCAGCCAATTGCGCATAGCAGTGTCCCACAAACAGTCGTGGATTGAAATGACCAATTTTTATTATTGATGTTTTTTTTTGACAGATTATTATTAGGCGTGTGGAGTAAGGAAACTTGCCCAAGGTTGCGCCTTGATCTGCCTGGATTCAAACACTGGTCTCACGCTTGTAAGGCGAGTGCTCTAACCACTGAGCTACAGGAGCTCCATGTAAGTAATATGACTGTATGTTGTGGGTGAATGCAGCAGCCAATATGCACACAACAATGTCCCACAAACAGCCATGGAGTGAATGATTAATTTTAGTTGGGAGATTTATGGCCAGTACACCAGAATTTTTTTTTCTCTTTTTGCATAGTATCATGGGATGTTTAACATTGATGATGATAATAATAACAACAATATTCCTTGCTTTGAAATACAGTAGTGCTTTCCACGTGTTAGTGATGTCTGAAAGAATATACTGTAAACAACAACAACAAAATTACACTTGTATAGAGCCTTCAGGTCAGGAGGACGTCCCGAGACGCTGGGAAGTGAATTGACTGTATATTTGTGGGCAAACGTGGCAGATTGCATCTATGAGGTTGACATCACACTCATCTCTGCTTCAAAACTGCTTATTCGTGTCCCTATTTCATTGCAAAACGGCTGAGAGTCTCATTCATGCTTTTATCATTTTTAGATTAGATTTCTCCTTTGCTCCACTACCAGCCTCTCCACCTGTACTGTTCGAAACTCTTGGCTGTTGTAGAAATCTGCAGCTGACATCGCTTAGTAGCTGGCTCTCTATGCTCATTGCCTCTACCTACCCAAACAATGACAAATTATATCTGTACAGCTCCTTTCACGTCGAGAAGACATCCCAAGGCAATGAAGCATCCAAATCTTCCAGTTCCCCAACAAATCAACTAGGAACCTTCTTATCCCTTCGTGATCTTGATCCATTTTAACACCTGTAATCGCCTTCAACTCTATTCTTCTGTCTGTAACCTCTGCTTCTCCTAATATGGTCTATCTTTACTCCATCGGTATCTGAACGTTCAGCCACTGTTCCTCTGGACTGGAACTCTCTCCCAAGACTCTTCTTGTGCTTCTCTCTGCCTAAAAACTCATTTAAAAAAATCTACAGACTCACTGCATGGGTTGCAACATGGAGTCCTCTGTGTCCACCATAGAACGGTTTTTTTAATAACAAAAGAAATAACAAACGCAGGCCTGTTACTTGTGTTTCTTCAATATTAAGTTTCTGCCCATTACTCCGGGCAGGTTTCGAGATACAGTACTTGCATGCATTTTAAAATAGCTGTGTTAACTCTAGCTTTATTCTGCATAGATCTATTTCGGAGTAGGTGAGGTTAGAGAGAGGAGAAATGCATAGAGGAAGATTTTGAATTGTTTAGGGGTGTAAAGCCTCGCAGACTTTCCAAAGCGACAGGGCTTGAAACGACGTTACCATTGCAAAGTGCAACAAAAAAAACACCTAAAAATTGCACATTAACTCGAAAAAAAAACGCCTAATTGTCCGAAAAGTCACTTCACAACTTCATCCATGGCAACCAGGCAAAGGAACTGAGGTGCAGGGAGGGGGGGGGGGGGATGGATGGAGGAGGCAAACGCGCGGCGACTGGGAACAAATACAACCACTTTATTACCTGTCCCTTTAAGACGAAACAACTTCCTCGTTGTACAGCACTGGACGCAGTAAACGCTGAGTGAGAGGAGAGGGGCGTCACTTCCTAACACCAGCGCTGCCGCTCGCTTTTAAGGTACCTGGGTGACAGCGGCACGCAGTAGCCCATCCCCACCCTCTCTGCTCTCAGATCGGGTTGATGTGGCTGTGGGTGAGGGGGAGAGCTGACGCCGCGCCTCCCTCCCTCTTCCTCTCACGTCTCTCTTGACCTGTCAGTCGAGCGCACGGCGGCGGTGGCTGGTGTGCGCCTGTGCGAAGGAGCTGCGGCGCAGGCGCGGCAGCCGGCGGGCAGGCAGCCAGCGGGGTCTCGAGCGCTGACGTGCCCCTGTTGGAACCGGGGACGGTTGGTTGGTAGTTGGCGGCCGTTGGTTCTTTGTTGTGGAGGCGCGAGGGGCGGCGGTGGCGGGCGCGGGCAGGACACCCCCCTCGGCCTCTGCTTGTGCCTCGGGAGAGATGAACGTGGACCGCATCGAGCTGTGCGAGAGTCTGCTGACCTGGGTGAGTGCGACTCCTCGAGGCCCTGGCCTCGGGCTCTGTAAAGAGCAGATACCGGATATCTGCTCCCCTCCCCCGGCTGGGCAACCATTGTTATTATTATTAGCGGATGATTCCAGTCACTAAACCCGCCGCCTTCTTCATCCCTCATCCCCGCTCGTCCCCCATCAGAGATGCGACGTTTTGATTTTTACGGCGGGTACATTACAGGACCTGGTCCTCCCACCCCACCCACCCACCCACTCACCCACACCCCGCGAGGGCCATAGACAAGCCGCCTGAATCCTTCCTCTTTTCACAAGCTCCCACCCTCAACCGACAGCCAACAGATGCCGAGTCCCTAGCCGGCTACCGGGTTCGGGTTGGGTGATGTAGGCTGGGCTGTAACTGTGCATATAATCCCTGTTTGCACAGCAGCCATTTGTGTGCCTGGGCTACATTTAGGGTGAGAGACTGACGCGGTGTCGAGTGTGATCCGTTATCAGGTGCCGGGTCTCTTTACCAACCGCTCTTTTGTTGTGTTCAATGTCTCTGTACTGCCCCCCCTCCCCCCGGGGTTGCACACTGTTCCCAGTGCCCTGTTTTGATTTGTGTAGTGTGTACACTCTATAAACCGTTCTGGTTTGCCAGTGTGCCTGTGCACTTTCTACTATGTGTGTTCATTGTGTGTGTGTGTACTGTCTTGGTGACACCGGTTTGCACATTTTGTATCTGCACAATGGAGGTGGCTTGTTTTGCTCAGTGTGTATCCGTACTGTTTGCGGTGTATCTACACTGTTTCTTTATAACTAGTTTACAAGCATTTTCCTGATGTATCTACTTTGTATTGTTGATACAGTACCAGTTTACATCTGTACAGTACTGTCTACGGTTTGCATAGTGTATTTACTATACTTTTGCGGCAACTGTTCACATCGGTTTGCACAGTGTAGCCACCCTGGGAGCCCTTATCCAATACAGTGTTATCGTTTTCACAAGATAATACTATTAATGATATTCCTTAATATTATGGTGTCTTATTTTGTTGACTGCGACCGCGCCTTCGGCTCCCCCACTAACTCTTCTCACTCTCCTTCCCCTTCCTCCTACCCCGACCCTCTCCCTCCTCCCCCCCCCGCTCGGATCCCGACCTAACTGTTCAGCGCTTTGGGACGTCCTCCCGACGGTGAAAGATGCTATATAAGTGCGTTGTTGTCGTTGATGATGTTTCAAAGTACTCCACAGGATACACTAAAGAAGATTGACTAAGTATTTTGTGGCAGATGCATCATAAAATTGGTCTGGATGAAGAAGACCCTTCACTCCATCCTATCTTATCTTTACATAACCTCGTTCTGCTATCACTGCACCAAGTTGATTTTTAAATGAGTCTTAGTCTCTGCCACCTTTTCTGGCAACCTAGTGCAGTCATTGATTACCTACTGTGTAAAGAAACACTCCCCGGTTTCTGTCTTGAAATTGTCCTTCTCTTTACAACTCTAAATATGTAGTTATATTTTAAATACTAAAAATGTTAATTTCAATAGTACAGTACAGGACAAGTATTTGTTCCAGGATCTCAGTTTAGGTTGGGGGAGCCGATTTCCCCCCTTATGTCACTTAAGCAATCCAAACACTCCTTGTGTTTGTAGTGGCGGAGGTGGTTTGTAGCGGATTCTGTGGGGGGAAAAAAGGCGGCCGCACTTTTATCTATTGGACCAGTTCATAGCTTAATACTCTGAAACTGGAGACCATCCTCATTGCTTTCTTCTGCCGTGCCATTGAGTCCTGTGATGACTAGAAGTTTATGTTATTGTATTCATTGTTCTTGTTAAATTTTGATTTGTTTTGCTAATGCCTTAAACTTCAGAGGGATTTGCTATTGCGGTTATTGCAATACAAAACTATGTTTTAAATGGTTATGGAGCATGAATAGGAAAACTGGATTCAATTTTGGCTCCAACTCAGACTCCAGGTGAACAATTCATGGATGTTTAAATTGGCCAAGGTATGACATTTCTCATGCAGATATTTGTGTAGAAATAACTTATTTTTCCAGTTATCACAGAATCAAAGGGACTTCAAATGAAGTTTAAACTTAAAACCTTTGCTCCAAGTGGGAAAGTGTTCCTGCATTGAACCAGATGGATTAATTTTTGAGCATGCCGTGTTTTCTATGTAATTTTCTTGGAGTTGAGGACCTTGTCAGCTCTATCTTGTGGTTCAAATTTATTTATTTTGTACACGTTTTAATTAAAAAACTTGGGGTTGATTGCACAGAATCTTCACAAATATTCAATGATAAATAAAAAAGAAATGTGTCCACAAAAATATGGAATGAAATCTATCTCTTGATGCAATTTATTTTACATCTCCTCACACTGCTTGAACTGAGCCAAAACCTTGTTCTGGGGAAAACAGTTGATTGATTATATCTATTTTTGACTGGTTAGCAATGACTCAGCATCGCCCTCACACCTACTCTCATTTCTGCACAGTATAAAAATAAGTTGGAGTAATAGTTCATTTATTTCCAACCAGGAACAATATCCTGCATTTCCCGTGGATCTGTGGTATTGTTGAGTTGTTCACAGCAAATGTTTTGCAGCTTGGAAGGCAGATACCAATAGTTAATACAGGTATACCCCACTTAACAAAGGGGTTACGTACGTTAAAACCTTTCGTTAAGCGAAAATTTTGTTAAGCAAGAGTTTAACCGTATTATTGTATTTGGCAGCAGCCAAAACTCCACCCCGACCCCAGCCTCCCTGCTAAAATCAGTTTAGTTTCTAGCAGTTCCTAGCACTAACATTTTCGGTGTACAGGTTGAGCAGCCAAAAGTCCGGAGTTCCAGAATTCGGAATGTGACAAAAATTGTAGGAATAAAAACACCAATCCTACCTGCTCCAGGCCAGGTCTTCACAGTCACCACACTGAAATATCTCAACCTGGACTCAGGCATTTCCTGACTCTGGATGGCTTCTTTCTTCCTCTCCCTCCTCTCTTTTTCTCTACCCACCCTCCTCTATCTCTCTACCCCCACTCTCTATCTCTCTACCCCCACTCTCTATCTCTCTACCCCCACTCTCTATCTCTCTACCCCCACTCTCTATCTCTCTACCCCCACTCTCTATCTCTCTATCCCCCCCTCCATCTCTATCTCTCTATTCCCCCCCCTCCCCTCCCCTTCTATCCCACCCTCCTCTCTATCTCTCTCTATCCTCCCCTCCTCTCTATCCCCCCTCCCCTCTATCCCCATTCCCCTATCTCTCTATCCCCCCCTCCTCTCTATCACCCCCCCCCCCCCATATCTTGATTTACTATTATTGAAGCCAGGAAGCATCCTTAAGCTCCTCCCATATGGGAGGAGCTTAAGCTGTTGTTGTCCCAAATTTTTAAGATTTCTCTAGTTGATACAGTTCTGATATAATTCTCCCTGGAGTTTACCATTATTTCAATAGGCAAGCAGATAAATTGAGTGCTAAAATTGTGTATCTACTCTGCATTGTGCTTCCTCTTGGATCTAAATTGTTGGTCACAGGAATGTTATATTCCGCAGAAGCTTTTGTAATAACCCATCACCTCCACAACTAATTCAGGTGATCCGTATATTCCTATTTAGTGTAGTAATTACGTTGTGAAAAATTGGGATCCAACAAAAATAACTGAGAAAGAATCAACCCAGCACCAGCATCAGTTTGAAGTGCAAGATTTCCCACTCTCCAAACTACATGTAACCTCTGAGGCAGATCAGTACATCTCTGGATATACATAATAATTCTGTAGTATTACAGCAAGCAGGGTGGAACTCATTCTGAGTCCTTCTAATTAGATGTAGTATTATGTAATGTTGCTTATCCTTTGGTGTCTGAAACACAAGTTGACACACTTTGCACAACCTAACTGGGTGTCGAACACAATAGCCAATGTGTTTAATCGTTTGGAGCTTCCTCTTTATCCCAAGGGTACTTCAGAAAATACGTGACAAAGCTGATGCTGATAATCTATATTGGTCTCTCAACAATGGTGCTCAGACATCTTGGTTGCAAGTAGGCAGCTTCTCGACACCACTGTCCAGCTGGTGCTTCCAAGGGCACACTTAAATTTAAAATGACTATAGCATGCTGTGAACTTTCCCTCATAGAGAACAATACATGTAAAACATCATAAAATCACATGGAAGATATAAACAGTAGTGTTTATCCAGAATAACTGACCTATTTTCTGGGCTGTGGTAACTGTCCTTGAAACCTGCTTAAGTGGTAGGTAATACCCAGCTCCATTAATCTTCACCATGCCGAAATAGCAGTATTCCACATGATCCTTTTAATTGAGCTTTACTAGGACGCCATCCCAAAGGTTCTATCATTCAAAGTTTGTATCTTTTGGAGTATTGCAGAATAGTATTTAGTGGAGCCTACAGTTTACGGTTAGAGCACTTACCTCGCAAGCGTGAGAACCTGGCTTTGATTGCCAGGCATAGCAAAATGTTGGCTAGGTTTTCTTATTCCACACAGCTGTTTACCTAGCAGAGATAGGTGGAATAAGAACCTGGTAAATAGGTACCTGGTTGTTGTTGTGAATTTGAGGAGGTAATAATCCCTTCAAAACAAAAATAAATTATAACTTGGTCACTCAATCCACGACACTGGACACTGCTGTGCGCAATTGACTGCCACATTTGGCTAACAAAATATATAATCAATTCACTTTACAGTATATTGGAGTCCTGTAGCTCAGTGGTTAGAACACTGGCCTTATAAACATGAGACCTGTATTTCGAATCCAGGCAGGTCAGGGCGAAACCTTGGGCAAGTTTCCTTACTCAGCCTGATAATAATCCATCCCAATAAAAACCTAATATAAATTGTTAATTTCAATCCACAACTGCTTGTGGGACATTGCTGGTGCAATTCGCTGCTGCATTTTGCCCACAAATATACAGTCGATTCACTTTACAGAATATACTGTGAAGCACTTTGATACGTCGAGAAGACGTGAAAAGCGCTATATCAAATGCAAGGATTATTACTATGTGTTATGTGAAGTGGTTTGAGACACCACAAAGACTTGAAGAGGTGTTGCAGTATTTGTAATTTACAGTTTTTATTTATTATTATTTATCTTAATATCATAATGGGGTTCATCATCCTTTGCATGTTTGTCACGCAAAGTTTTCATCCTGGTTACGGCTTTGTCCCACTGGTAAAATCTAGGTAT
Organism: Hydrolagus colliei; assembly: GCA_035084275.1. Classification (NCBI taxonomy): domain Eukaryota; kingdom Metazoa; phylum Chordata; class Chondrichthyes; order Chimaeriformes; family Chimaeridae; genus Hydrolagus; species Hydrolagus colliei. Next base: position 121,068,240 of record CM068742.1, on the reverse strand, counting down.
TAGCCATGCCAGATTTGCCATTCAGATTGAATATTCTATGTAAACATCCCAGTTTCCTGCCAAAGGTGGCACCACATGTACATTTAATTTATAATCCTTTTACTCAGCATTTCATAATTTCAAGTTGGAATTATACTTGCTCTCAGTGGATGCTTGTACACCATTAGTTTATGAAAGAGTTTGAGCAATATCTCCCTGACAAGCCTGTCATTTATTTGTCTCTCTTTGTATTGAATATCTTGAAGTATTATAAAGCAAAGTAAAAAGATTTGCCATTCAAATGCAAATTTTTTGCTGAGGTTTTGCAAGAAAATATATTAATTCCATAGGGAGATAGATATTAAAACATTTAGCACCCAACTAGTCGATCATCAAGCTGCTGAAGAGTATAATTTTAAAATCTGAGAGCAAAGCTGGGAACCATCATGCATTGAGGAGCAGACTTGTCAAGCACTGTACTCCAGAACACTATTCTAGTGTCAACATTTGGATGGACTTGATTGCTGATCCTGATTTTGTTTTCAGTATAACTGCATTTTAATTATTTTACTCTTCAGCAAGAGTACAATGAAGGTGATCCTAAATGTCATTTTGATTTAGTTGTAGAAATTCCATGTTGGACTTTGAGCAAACAGTCGAGGTTGACAATCCAGATCAGGACCAGGCAGGGTTGTTTTTGCAGAGGTACCATGTTTTAGATATGTCAAACCTTCTCAAGTGGATGTTAAAGATTCCACACTAATTCTTGGCTTATCTTGTCTAATTCTTGCCTTTGTTACCACTTTATTGGAAAATTCCATGAACTATGCCCCAACATTTTAATGTAAATCGTAATTGCTGTGCATTTGTAGGTGAATGTGGCAACCAATTTGTGCATAGCAATGTCTCAAAACAACAACAATTTGCATTTATATAGCACCCCTCAGGCAGGGTAGCATTCCAGTGCTCTTGGCAGTGGAGCATTGGTTGGTCAGGGTATTAAATGATATGGGGAGAAAGCGGGAAATTGGAATTGAAAGGATTAGTTGAGGTACAGATCAGCCACGATATAATTAAATGGCGGAACAGGCTTGAAGGGCTGAATAGCCTACTTCTGTTCCTCTGCCACATTTTGCCAAAATATATACCGTATATCTCCGCGTATAAGGCGCACCTTTTTTCAGGTCGGAAGATCTCGAAAGTTGGGGGTGCGCCCTATACGCAGGTACAAGCAATTTTGAGCCTCGGAAATACAGTAAACAGGAGGGGCGGCCGGCGCACTGTCAGCCGGGGTTTGGTCAGTGTCCGGCGGGGGTTGGGGGGAGCGGGTGACGGGGCTTCGGCCTCGGTCGCCCGGGCAGCGGCAGCAGCAGCGGACTTCAGTGCTGTGCTTACCTTCTGCCGAACCCAGTCTGCCTGCCTCACTCCATGCCGCTCTCTCTCCCTGCCTGCCTGCCTGCCTCTCCCTCCCTCCCTCCCTCCCTCCCTGCCTGTGTGCCGGCCTGCCTGCCTCTCCCTCTCTCTCTCTCCCAGGCTGCCGGCCTGCCTCTCTCCCTCTCTCTCTCCCAGGCTGCCGGCCTGCTGCCTCTCTCCCTCTCCCTCTCCCTGCCTCCCTTTCTCCCTCCCTGGCTGCCTGGCTGCCTGCCTCTCTCTCTCCCTACCTACCTGTCTCTCCTCCCTTCTGCCGGCAATATCATTGAAAATGCTTCCGTTTTTTTTCACCAAGAAAAGGTCAAAAGTGGGGGGTGCGCCATATACGCAGGTGCGCCTTATACGCGGAGATATACGGTAGTCAATTCATTGTAGAGTATATTCTGTGAAGCGGTATGAGACTTCTCAGTGATGTGGTGATATATCATGGATTATTATTTAACATCAAACTGTACAAACAGACAGGACCTTGGATTGGTGTCTCATTTGGACTGCAAAGGGAGGGAGAGCTATTTGAGTGAAAGTGGGTCTTTGAAGCGGTACTGGAAGCCTCCATGGTACAAGCTAGGATTGATACAACAGTAATTTACGCAAACAGTAAAGCCAGTATGTGTGGCTAGAAAAGTATTTGGGAAAGTAAGTGAGATCAGTGGTTTGCATTACTCAATAAGGGATCATAATTGCACAAGATAAATCTTAAATCGTCTCTTGACATCTGTTGTCACTGATAGCTGGAACTGTCCCTCTGGGCTGGTGTTGGTGTTTGTCAAGTCCAGTTCTCTACAGCAGACCCATGAAGGAATCTTTGAGGTCTAGAGGGAGTATTATGCGGACTTGGCAACTGCCCCACAGAGAAGATGGATCTTCGTGTAGAGGGGAAGATCAGGGCGAAACCTTGAGCAAGTTTCCTTACTCCACACGCCTAATAATAATCCGTAAAAAAAATTTTTTAAAAATTGATAATTTCAATCCACGACTGTTTGCGGGACACAGCTGTGCGCAATTGGTTGCCGTGTTTCACCCAAAAATATACAGTCAATTCACTTTATAGTATATTTTGTGAAGGGCTTTGAAACGTTGATAAGATGTGAAAAGCTTTACCTCAAATGCAAGGATATTATAAGGTCAGGCAGGAAATGTTGGGGTAGATCGAAGGCCTGAATGATCCATTCTGCTGGGAGGGTATGGCATCACTTTGTAAATGTTAAGGCAGCTGATATGAATGATTTTAATGTTCAGTTGCTAAAGGTGACTGAGAGAGGCAGGGAGTAGAGAATGGCGAGAGCATTACAAATCAATACCAAGAACTGTGAGCTTACCTTGGAGATGCCTTTCTTAGGTTGGCCAATAATGTTCTCTCTGAGTCATAAACACTCAGTATTCCAGACTGTAATTATGTTAAGTGTCCAAGAAGCTATCCTCCTGCGGAGGAGGGGGTAAATTCCTTGGAATTGATCGGACGACAAAGTCATATGTGTAGCAACTGAACGTTGTAATCAAGTTAATCCTTTATGGCAGACTTGGTATTCTGTTTCCTGAGCCACGCGAGTCCGCCGAACTCCAAACAGTGCTGATGACAGATGATCAGGAGGATTTAGAAAGGTGAACAAGTAACTGGGAACACTGATTCTTTCTACTGAGCTCCTGCTAATCCTACAAGCTCTAACAGGGAGGGTGGTCCATGCTGGACAAGCAGTGGAAACTCGCCAGACTATAGTGAGCTGTGTGGGTTTAGCTAGTTAAACTCCAGCATGACTAGTGTACATTCTGGGGTCTCACAAGTCTTGGCTCTTGGCAATCTGAGGATAATATTGGCTGAACCTAGGCAAGCATGATGGGTCCCAGGGAGAGTACAAATTCCATTCCAGATGCAAGAGAATCTCCATGTGCAAATGGAATACATATGTGAAAGACGTGTTTGGAAGAGTATCCAAACTCTGTTTGGTTTGGACACACCGGTATGGTGATTGGATTCCCAGTGTCAGAAATCCTAATATACATTGAGCTTGGCTATCTGTTATGGGGCATTATTATGGATTTTAAGAAGATGAAGATGTTTTGTTTACAGTTAAATCAACAAATGTTTAGCCTAATGTTGCCCCTTTTAGACAACATACTTTAATTACCCCTGTCAGCACAAGATAACAACTTGGATTTATACAGCGCCCTCTACGCCAGACGGCATTTCAGAATACTTCATAGTTTTTTCAGCAATTGACCAATATCCTATTTTGTTCAGTACTGCATTTTATTGACCTAATTTGCACTGCTAAAACGGACTCAATGGGGGAAAAGGTGTTAGTGGTATGTGGCATTGCTTGCGGAAAGGTGGCATTGCTTTGATCCTTTTCCCTCAATCACATTTCTAATTTCAGATGTTCCCTTCCCTGAATCTCAATTGCTTCTGGTTTGTTTCTTGCTGATCTAGCCATGACTATAGGTTAAAGTTTTCGCTTTCTTCAATTTCTTCTTTAAAACTTCTTTCCATTGTTTTCAGCTGCAATCCAAATATTCTGCTGGAGCTGATTCTTCCCATATCCGAGTGCTTCCCTTCCCCCAACAGACAGTGCCCTTCCTACCCTGATAGAGTTCTGGAACCACTACACCAAGCACTTAGAGCAAAGGCTTTCTACCTAATTTTTCCATATTCATAATCTTATTTATTCCTAGTTTGCCAGAAAAAGCAGACCTACTTATAATGAAAAGATGCTGAATTTTCTCTTGACCCTTTGGGATGTCACATCTTGTTGTGTGTTTAAATGCAAGTTGTTATTGCTGTCGCCACATTAAGTTGTCTCCTCAACTGAAAAGGAGTGGCACTGGAATGAAGCAGCATCATAAAGGCAATCGAAATGTAAGGATGTACATCTTCCAACCTGGCAAGGCCAGCATTGATTGCCCATTGTTGATTCTTCTGAGGTGTGTCACCTGTGCCTTGAAAAAATATAAAGGATTTGATTCTTTAATGGAAGTCAGTGCTATCTCATTGCAGAGCATAAATAATAGTGATGCATTGCATCTTTCATTGGCTACTTAGAAACTGGAAGTCAGGCTTCGGCACACAGCTTGCATTCCTCTCAACTTCCCCAGCTGCAAATTGTCAGTTCTGTTACCTATAACAGGTAATGTTATACCTGTTATAACAGGTATAACGTTGTACCTGTTAAATATACAGGTATAATTAACCCTGCATCTACCAGACATAGAAGTGTTTGATTTAGCAGATTATGCGCAATATAGTCGGTGTTTAAATAACACTCACTGCTGCAAGTAGACCTTGTCATAAAGAATGGCTCCCGTTGTGACGTGAGATTTGTTTGTGTTACGAATGTGTTACTGCATATCCAGTAATGTCACAATCCTAATAAAATCCTGTATAGTGAACTTGGAAGAACCAGGCAACTTTGGATCTAAGGTACCCAATGATTTCCAGTATTGTAGGTTAATCCATACATGATAGAAGGATTATGGAGTAGTATTTGGCTGGGCTACATTTATATATTTTTTGTTAAATTGCAGCTGGTGCTTCACACATGTTTAGCAACTTTACATCACCTGTTTGCCCTGATACATTACCTGGAGCGAAGGCAAGGACTTGTTCCTTAATAATCCCAAGAATTATACAGTATTTAGTATAGTGCCTTTCATGTTGGGAGAATGTCTCAAAGCCCTTTACATGAATACTGTGTACCTGTAGGTGAACACAGCAGCCCATTTGCACAGAGCAATGTCACACAAAGAGCCATTTGGGGGATTTGGGCTGGAACACTGGGAAAAACTTCCTTCTCTTTTTTGAATAATGCCATGGGATCTTTAATGACCACTTGAATGAGTGGGCAACTGGCAGAGAGCAGACAGAAACATAGTAGGGGCATATAATCCCACACGCGAAACCTGCATTTACTTTCCTGCAATGAGGATATTTCACCCCACTTTACAGAACCAACTGTAAAGGGGTGTTGGGGAGGAAGACTCCCTTGTCGTTGGTGGATGTGATGTTAGTGGAGCTAGACAGACCCACAGAGGAAAGAGCAGTGGTTGGGATTTGAGGGGCTTGAAATCTCAACCTTCTGACTCGGACAAGAGTGGTACCAGTGGTTAACACCTGTTTACCTTCCCACTGTAATATTACAATACATTACGATTGAGGCACAGCAGACATTCTTTAACACTTAAACAACCCCTGGGGGTAGAACTATAAATTGGTTTAATATTTCATCCAAAGGATGGCACCACTGCATTGGAGCATTTGCCTAGAGTATATGAGTTCAAAGTGTTGATGTGGGACTTAAACCCCCAACCTCTGACTTAGAGGCAACAATGCTACCAACTGAACCAGGCTGATACCCGATTTGACTGGCAATAAAAATAATACAAGAAAACAGTACTGAATACATTATTAAAAATCTGCTTCCTATTTTGTCTTAACATTTTCTTTATCCAACTTCATCTTCTGGTAATTAATCTCCCATTGTTATAACCATACAGAACATTTCTCTGAATTGCTCATCAATCTCCATCTTCCCAATTTTTCATTGATCTACAATGTAGACTTGGCAAACCATGCAAACAGCAGAACTAAATAGCTGATGAAAAATGCTGATTTTCAGGAATTAAAATGTTTATTTGGGTCAGTTTTAATGTAACTGAGAGTTGCTTGCTTCTGAAGGAATAAGTACTGTCCTTTGAAATATGTACAGTTACACTCCGATTGTAAGTACTGTGTTTAACATATCAGTGTTTCTTTTGAGTTCTGATTGTTGTCCTTGTAATGTATTTTGCAATTTTTTTTAAAAGAAAGACTAAAAATGGGTAACTAGATATATTTTATACTGAAATATGTTTTCCACTTTGCATTTTAGGTCCAAACATTTGGTATCCAGGCACCATGCACAAAAATAGATGATTTAACAAGTGGAGCTGCAATGGCCCAGGTCCTACAGAAAATGTAGGTTTGAAAAGTCTTTATTCTCATTTCAGTCATCGGAAGAAAATATCTTATTTCTAAATTATGATTGATGGCCTACTTTTTACACAGAATACTATGCAATTCACTCCCATGTGAGTGTTATATACTACAATTGAGAATAATAATATTTAAACTTATGGCATAAAATAATAAATTTCAACCTGTTAAAGTGTTTGCTCAGTTAAAAGCGTAATTTCTTGAATACCTTATTGCTAGAGATTTACTAATCTTCAGATGATAAAATCTTCTGCTATAAATGATGCATGTAAATCGATGGACTGGGCTTATAAGTTTGATTTTATTTCACAGCGACCAATCATGGTTTGATGACACCTGGATAAATCGTGTCAAAACTGAAGTGGGAGATAACTGGCGTCTGAAGGTACTTGGCTTATATTTAATAATAATCCTTGCATTTTGATATAGCGCTTTTCACATCTTATTGATGTCTCAAAGCGCTTCACAGAATATACTGTAAAGTGAATTGACTGTATATATTTGTGGGCGAAATGCGGCAACCAGTTGCGCACAACAGCGTCCCCACAAACAGCCGTGGATTGAAATTACCAATTTTTTAAATTTTTTTAAATGGATTATTATTAGGCGTGTGGAGTATAAAGTGTTGAGCCAGATTTTTTTTTAAGTTGAAAAACAAAACATCTGGGTGTAAATATCAGGTTTATTCGATCGAATATATATATAATAGTGTCATTTGAAAAGAGTAAATTAATTAGGATAGTCCACATTATTTCCTTATCTGGCTGCAGTGAATATTGAGCTGTTGGGAACAGAACATGTCTCGATCCAACGAGCTTGAAGAAAAAAATAGCTACTCAGGGAAAACCAGAACATTGGTCCTTTCAGACCTTGTCACATTAACTGCATTATTCTGCTGCCTGGCTCCAAACACGAGGTGAATGCCAGCCACTATCCAGTCCGTCTCAGCTAATCCTGCCTTGGCATCCAAGGACAGAAATCCCTCAGGCTTTTTAGACTCAATTTTGAGCGGGAGCAATTTCAACATATTGTGAGATGTGCTTCCAAAGGGATTTTACATCAAATACATTTTTGTTATCACAAACTTCAAACTTGACTGCAAGCATGTTTAGGTTGCCTCTAGATAAGTTATTTTTCTCGATTATTTAGTATATCCCAATTTTGTACATGTATTAAGATTTGATATGGGTTCCACATTGCTACTTTTATTTCCTTATTCCAATTTTTATACTCTGTAAAAGCAACAAGCAATATGTGTGAGTTAGACATATTAGTGCATACCAATCATATGGAAAATTTAGATTAGGCAAATAAAAAAATTAATTAAAAAAATAATAATTTCTGGGTGTTTATAGTGAACAAAATAGATTTAGATATAAAGAGATATCAAGCATTTTAAAGCACATGCCAACAAAGTTACATACCACATTCAAGTATTTTCATGAATGGAAAGTTATGCACTACTTTTATTAAACAGCTGATAAATGAATCTCTTGTAACTCCATTTAAGTGTCTTAGTAAAATGAAGAACTCAACTATAATTTTGAACAAAACATTGATGGATATCTGGAACACTCCAAATGGCCATTTCCAAATCCTATCTGTCAAAAAATGAAGGAGTCAAACTTAGAACATAAGAATTAGAAGCAGGAGTAGGCCATTCGGCCCCTTGAGCCTGCCCTGCTATTCAATAACATCATGGCTAATCCTCTAATCTAGTTCCATCTACCCATTTTATCCCCATACCCCTTAATCCCCTTGTCCATAAGAAATCTGTCAATTTCAGTCTTGAATATGTTCAAGGACTGAACATCTATAGCCTTTTGGGATAGAGAATTCCATAAATGAAACTTCTTCTCAATGTAATTTAAAGCTCCATGCAATAGATTCAAACATTTTCGATCACCAAGGTACTGTTTTAATCTTACAACTACGAGTGTGCTGAAGAACTTTGTACCATCACTGTCTATATCAGGGTGAAACATTAGGCAAGTTTCCTTACAACACACGCCTCTGTTTACTTAGCAATAAGTAGGAACCTGTTTGTTAATCGATTGTCGGATCGCTTTTCTGAGGGTAATAATCCCTTAAAAATAATAGTAATCTGATCACTCAATCCATGACTATTTGTGTAATTGACTGTGGAGTTTCGCACACAAAATAGTCAATTCACTTTACAGTAGGGAACGGCGATTAATCGGTTTTTCGATTAAACCCGATATGATTTTCAGATCGGTATGCCGATATCGTGATTCTAAAAAAACCTGTTATATCGAGAGATTCGATTTTAAAAATATACATCGATATATTTTTAATATCGTTCCTGGTAATATATCAATATTGTTGGTATTATCAGTGTAATGCGATCTTTTCCAGCTTACCGTGTCGCCGGCATTGCAACCTCCTAGATCTAGAGCATGGAATGCGCGTACATTCGGTGCGCGCGCACAATTAACGGGCGCGCACATCCGATGCGCGCGCACACTTTACTGTGTATACTCGACGTGAGTCGTGGCGTCTTAACAAAGTCGCATCGCTGAAAATTGTAGTTTGAAAATTTACCTTTCTCATCATGGGGAAAAGAAGCCCCGTATGGGACTACTTTGAAAACAATGCAGTCAGTAATGGTGTGTATAGATTTACAGTTTGCAAGGTCTTGGTTATGACATCTGATTCGAGCACGAGCAACCTGCGACAACACATTAAGCAGCACCACCCCGCCCAGCACACTGCCCTCAGAGCGAAATCATTGTCGGCAACAGCAGGAAGTCGAAACAGCGCTTCGGAGAAAGCGACAGGTAGTGGGGCCAGTGCAGCTCAAACAATTCCTGCTTTATTTAAGAGGAGAACATTGTACCAGAGAGGGGACAAAAAGTGGCAAAGTATCACGAACGCTGTCACTTTTTGCATAGCAAAGGAGAGCTTGCCAATGGCGAAGGACATTAATTCAGACTTCAGACTACATAAAAATAAGTGGCATTTTGTGGCTGTAAGTGTTATTTTTGTGTGTGGGAGAGTTAGAAGCAGTGATAATCTGGCTTCTAACTCTAACAGTCAGACTGTCTGTCTCTCTCTTTTCTATTGTAATAGATCTCATTTACACGTGGACATTACATGCTACTTTCAAGCAAGAAATGAAGGAGAATAAATCTCTAGATTTTGTTTTTGGTGTGTGTGTGTTCTATTTTGTGTTTAGAGATGGAGGGAGAGAAGGAGAGGGGGAAAGTTGGGAGAGAAGGAGAGAGGAAGAGAGGAGAGGGAGGGAGAGAATGAGAGGGGGAAAGGAGGGAGAGAAGGAGCGAGGGGAAAGGAGGGAGAGAAGGAGAGAGGCGAGGGAGAGAAGGAGAGGGGGAAAGTTGGGAGAGAAGAAGAGAGAAGAGGGAGGGAGTGAAGGAGAGGGTGAAAGGAGGGAGAGAAGGAGCGAGGGGAAAGGAGGGAGAGAAGGAGAGAGGAAGAGAGGAGAGGGAGGGAGGGAGAGAAGGAGAGGGGGAAAGGAGGGAGAGAAGGAGCGAGGGGGAAGGAGGGAGAGAGAGGGGAGGGAGGGAGAGGGGGAAAGTTGGGAGAGAAGGAGAGAGGAAGAGAGGAGAGGGAGGGAGAGAAGGAGAGGGGGAAAGGAGGGAGAGGAGGAGCGAGGGGAAAGAAGGAGGGAGAGAAGGAGAGAGGGGAGGGAGGGAGAGGGGGAAAGTTGGGAGAGAAGGAGAGAGGAAGAGAGGAGAGGGGGAAAGGAGGGAGAGAAGGAGCGAGGGGAAAGAAGGAGGGAGAGAAGGAGGGAGGGAGGGAGGGAGGGAGGGACAGACAGAAGGAGAGAGGGGAGGGAGTGAAGGAGAGAGGGGAGGGAGCGAGGGAGAGAAGGAGAGGGGGAAAGGAGGGAGAGGAGACAGGGAGGAGGGAGAGGAGAGAGGGAGAGTGGAGGGGGAGGGAGAGAAGGAGAGGGGGGAGGGAGGGAGGGAGAGAAGGAGAGGGGGGAGGGAGGGAGGGAGGGAGAGAAGGAGAGGGGGAAAGGAGGGAGAGAAGGAGAGAGGAGAGGAGGGAGAGGAGACAGGGAGGAGGGAGATGTGAGACAGGAGAGGAGGGAGAGAAGGAGAGGGGGAGGTAGGGAGCAAACAACATCGTATAATTCAACAGACCTTGACACCAACATTACAAACTTTCTGGACCTAGAGCACGGATTTCGAAATGTGCGTGCACCGCGACTGCGCGCGCATCGTCAGTGCGGACGCACCGTCAATGCGCGCGCACCGCGACTGAGCGCGCACCATAAATGCGCGCGCGCCATCAATGCACGCGCACTTCGAATGCACGCGCATGCGCAGTATAAACACTCGATAGATCGGTTTAAGCAGGTATGAGCAAACCGATATATCCATATCCGGAAAAATCCCATATCGCCATTCCCTACTTTACAGTATATTCTATGAAACACTTTAAGACATCTCGAAGATGTAATGAAATTATATCGAATGCAGGGATTATTATGTTATCATCTCCCCCGTTCAATGCTTCCCATTCCAGAACCTTTGACACTCAAAACTATTTTTACTGGCCAAGTATCCTCTGAGTCAAAATGTGAGAGTATTAGAGGCAGAAAAGATCAAGTTACACACATGCAGTAGCAGTTCTCTCCAAAGATATCTATTGCAGCTGTTCCTTCCCTAAGTATCCCTCAATGGATTGCCAAACTACCTGAACTTTTTTTTGAGTGATTCGCTAAGCATGTGGACATCTTTACTGCCATATTATGTTAATGGTCAGAATTGATGTGATTTGAAAGCAAATTGCAAAATGTTGAATGTTTTTCTCTTCTGTTCCCTTTAAGCTGGGTGCTTCCAGAAAGTTGACCCATCAACTATCGTTTACCCTATCATTTGATAACCATTATTATACACCACCGCATGTGGTGTATAATAATGTGGTTGATTAATGTGGTTGATTAATTCATTTATCGTCAATATGCACTTGTATCAGATAACTGCGTCAGTTAATAGGAGGAATAAATATTCTTCCTCATCGTTGTGTTATGAAAGCCGCTGAGGGCCAGGTGCAGAGCCTGGAACTGAGCTTAATTGTTTTAAGTTCTAAATTCTGTATAAACATAAACCAGTAGAAGGAAGCATTTGTTTTTTTTCCCTAGTACAATCTGAGGAAGCCGGTTGATATTCAACACGTTGAGGAAATTAGTTTTGTACAGCTGCATCAGAATGCCTTAGTTCGAAGAGCAAGATGTTTTTGACAAGGATGTTGGCTTTTGTTTCATGAATACGCATTTAGCTGTTTGGTGTTTGCCAGGCCGTCAGCGCTTTCAGATTAATCTATCATTCACCTCAGGGTTGTTTGTGGGATTTTGCTTTTCACAAATTGGCAGCTGTGTTATCCTACAAACATGTTGTTATTGTACATGACCGTGATTGCCTGTAGATACCAAGTATGCCCTACTGCTCATTTAATGCTGCCTATATGTAATAAGACTGCTCTAGGTTTTCTTGAATTAAAAAATTTCAAATCAATATAAGTGATGATCTGGGCTAACAGCAAAGTGATGACCCACCTCTCCGTTTTTGGGTGGCCACCCAGAAAGCAATTAATAATTGTTTTTGCAATAGGGTTAGGTGTTATTTCTTCATGTTTGGTTTTTTCAGTAAAGTGAAAAAATGTACATTGGAGGTCAAATGTACTCAATAAAACCAATTGACTCACTGCAATTTTCCACAAGATATATCAAATTACCCAGTATTTCTGCAATTTCTATTGGCCTTGGTGATAATGTGTAAGTTTAAATGTGATACTAGCATGTATAGGTATGTTCAGTAGTTTGTACTAATCTGTTGTAAAAAGAAAATCCACCCACTATCTTAATTTACAAGGAATTTTCAGATGCATTCCCCATGACAGTTTTATAAAACCGGACAGCAAGTAGAGAAAAAGCATTAAAAAAAAGCACATGCATCTAAAGATTTGATTTGCAAAATGAAGATGGCATAGTAGAGCAGATGGAGAAAAGCTGTCGGGATTAGCTTTTTAACCAAAGTGCAGTTCCAGTAAATACAATACAAAATTATGTTTGTTAAATGCTTTTTCACATTGGGAGGATGTTCCAAGGTGCTGAACAGACAGGAATTAACAGGACAAGAAAGCAAAAAAAAACTAAGTGAATTCAGAACCCTGGGGCATTAGTTTGTAGAGTCAAATCATTGTAATATATAATAATAATCCTTGCATTTGATATAGCACTTTTCACATCTTATCTATGTCTCAAAGCACTTCACAGAATATACTGTAAAGTGAATTGACTGTATATTTATGGATGAAATGGGTAGCCAATTGCGCATAGCAGTATCCCACAAACAGTTATGGATTGAAATGACCAATTTTTATGATTGTGTTTTTTTGGACGGATTATTATCAGACGTGTGGAGTAAGAAAACTTGCCCAAGCTTGTAAGGCGAGTGCTCTAACCACTGAGCTACAGGAGCTCCACAATTGTAAACCATGTTCCAGTTTTTTCTTGTGGAACTTGACATCATGAACAAATAATTAACTGCAGGATAATTTCAAATTGTTGCACAGAGACGTGGGACTTTGGAGATGTTATAGCAGTCTGATGTGCGTGAACTTTTAAGGGTTCTAAACCCACTTTTGTATATTTGCGGCGAGCAATTAAATGGTTATTTGTAACATTAATAGTATAATAATCGTTACATTTGATATAACACTTTTCATGTCTTCTGGATGTCTCGAAGCGCTTCGCAGAATATATTATAAAGTGAATTGACTGTACATATGTGGGGAAAATTCGGCAGCCAATTGCACACAGCAGTCTCCCACAAACAGTCGTGGTTTGAAATGACCAATTTATTATTGTTTTTTTGAGGGATTATTGTCGATAGCCAGAATTGGAGTCAAACTCATTTAATGTGCCCCAGCCATGTGTCTGAATACCAACCTGAAGAATGAGTGTATTGTTATTGTGCCATTTAGATTTTTTTTGCTTCTCAAAACAGCCTTCTTTGTTTCTGTGAGATGGCCAATTAGTATAGAATTCTAAATCATTTAGTGGTGTGGATTACTCTTTACTCAGTTAGTGCATTTTCACATTGCAGACTTTTCTCCAGTCACAAACTCGCCTCAGTAGCAATACCTATTGTAAAATGATCTGTTTTCCTGGCGCCAAATTGGCCTGAAACTGCGTGTGGTTGGTTTGGATGTCTTCTTGATGTTGAGATTTTCATGCAAACCACCATTTATATTATAAAAACAATATTTTCACTGTTGTTACCACACAAACAACAGTAGATTAATGCAAAAGGACTGGGAACTCGATTGCATAGCTTTATTTTATTTTCAAGTGCATTTTCCAGTGCCTGCTACCATTATTTCCAAAATGACTTTTCCAAATTAAATTTCTAATTGCAGTTTAACATTACTGTGATATAACAACAACTTGCATTTATATAGTTCCCTTGATGCCGGGCAATGTATAGCTATGGCTTTAATTTGCTCACAGATATTATTTGTGGAGCACTTTCCAGATATGTATTAATAAATCTTTGAATTTGATACAGTGCTTTATCACGCCATTGAGATATTTCAAAGCAGAATACAGTACATTGTAAAGTGGAGTGACTGTATCTGTAGACAATTAAAATCTGGATTAACAATAGTAAATACATTACTATCCTAGAAGTAATGTAAAAATGTAATGCTGCCTTTAGTAAGTGTAGCAATGTTGAAACTCTTATGATTAGTGAAATATCTTTAAACTGCTGCCTTTTCAACTCTGGTTTCTTGTATATTCTGTAAAACTCTTTGACAATGAAAAGAGATGTATAAAATGCAAGCATTATTATTGTGAATTTACGCAGTTTTGCTAGGCCTCTCCTCAGTACAGTCAGTCAGTTGTTACAAACAAACTCCCTGGCAAAAAGTTCCATCTTTCCTTTTCCCTAAGATTACTTCTGCTTTTTTTTCACAAAATGTCTCTGGTAATGGGAGGCAATTCCTCCTTTCACAGAACATTAGCCATTTATGTTGTTAATTATTTTTATTTGGATATTGTTGTTTGCTCTTAGTGGGAATAAGATTTTAGTTAAACCCATTTGCCAGGATAAGCAATTGATTGAGGAATGGATCTGTTTTAGATGTTACTAAATTGTAAATGCTAGGTTACACAGATGCTAACTACAGTAAAAGCCCGTTTATCCGTGACCCGATCAACCGTAACTTCCGTATAACCGGCACCTCAAAAAAAAAATCCCCATTTGAATAACCAGATCTTTCCGGCGCAATCACGGTGGCGCATTTAATGAGTCGATTGGTGCACGAGAGTACAGTGCGATTTGTTCTGAATGCTGCCGGTAGTGGCACTTCTGTTTTTTCTTCTTAATGGGGCACTATCGATTTTTTCCCTCTTTCTTTCTCTCTCTCCCTCTCCTTCCTTCCTCTCTATCTCTTCCCCTTTCTCTCTTTCTCTCGCTCACTCTCTCTCTCACTCGCTCGCTCGCTCTCTCGTTCGCTCTCTCTCGCTCTCTCTCTTTCTCTCGCTCTCTCTTTCGCTCTCTCTTTCGCTCTCTCTTTCGCTCTCTCTTTCGCTCTCTCTCTCGCTCTCTCTCGCTCTCTCTCGCTCTCTCTCGCTCTCTCTCGCTCGCTTTCTCTCTGTCTCTTTGTGTCTCTCTGTCTCTCTTCCCCTTTCTTTCTCTCTCCCCCTTTCTTTCATTCCCTCTCTCTCTTCCCCTTTCTTTCGTTCCCTCTCTCTCAGGGTGGACGGGGGGGGGGGGGGGTGGAATGAGAGGGAAAGAGGGGGGGCAGCGGAGTAGAAGGGAGAGAGAGGGGGTGAGTTGATTAATTTAGATGGAAAATGAGAAGATTGGAGGGGAGTTGAGTTTGGAAATATTGACAGTATCGCTTTAAGAGGAAAAAAACTCCCCCATCCACCATTGTAGAAGTTTGCTTTGTGATTGTGTGCTGTGTTTATAGACTAATCGCTATTTATTGTTTTATTGGTAAGTATCCATACAATATTCTGTTATTATTTAGTCTATTATTAATATGGTATGTTTAAAAATAAGTTTTTTTTTGTGTTGGGTTTTTGGCAGCTGGCCGCCTCGAATATCCGGCATGCCATTTAACCAGCACTGGCCAGGTCCCGAGGGTGCTGGAGCTGTTGCTGTATATTGAAACAGCTCAGCTTTTTCAAATTGAGCACGACACCATCAACAACTACGACTTTGCACCTACCTATCAATTATAAATGCTTACAAACAACATTTCTATTGAAGTGCTTACATTTTTTTTTAAAAAACTTGAGTTATTCCAATAGAATTTGTAATGTGATTTGAATGCTGTACTGTTGCAGTGATTTTATTAAATTTATAACCGTCTTCTGTGTTTAGGTTAGCAATTTAAAGAAAATTTTAAAAGGAGTTCTGGATTACTATCATGAGGTAAGATCTTCTTCCAACTATTGCTTACCTGGTATGCTTTCGTATTCCGTCCTAGATCCCCTGTCTTTCCTAATATACATGCCCCCTTAGTGATATATAGTAGAAGCCCGTTTATCCGTGACTCGATGCACCAGCACTTCCGAATAACTGGCACCCCCCCCAAAAAAAAAGTCCCCATTGGATAAACCAGACCTTATCCGGAACAATAGCAGTGAAGCATTTGTAAATGCATAAATAGTAACATAGTACAGAATATTATATTGGTACGTAATGTTAAAACTACACTCTTGCGCTTTTTACCTTTGCTGGTAGATGCTGCGCTTAAAGCCATGATGCTGCGAGTGAGCTTGATAGTCCAGCGATTCTTTTTAAAATGGAGCACGCCAAGCAGGATGAAAAAAACGGAGCGTGTATGACTTTAAAGTCATATTAGCGGCAAGCCAATAACGCTAGCAGGTGCAGTATCGCTTAGGTGCAGTATTTTGGTTTGCCGCTAGTAGAGTCTAGGGCTTCAACTTGCAGCTAGTAAAGTCTCGTGACTTTAAAATTGCGCTGCCGTTTTTTTCACCAACTTGGCGTCCTCCATTTAAAAAAGAATCGCTGGACTGTAAACCTCAATCAATAAAGGTGAGAAGCACAAGAGAGTAGTTTTATCAATAAGTACTAATATAATATTCTGTTATTATTTAGTCTGGTGTGTATGGTGTGTGATAAAATAATTTAAAAAATTTTGTGGTGGGTTTTCGGCCGCGGGCCACTCGAATATCCGGCAGGCACTTTAACTGGCATTGGCCAGGTTCCACGAGTGCTGGATAAATGAGCTTCTCCTGTAATTTGCCAACATGGGACAAATTTCCATGTGTATGCTGATGACACTCATCTCTCCTGAAGTTCTGACTGCTTGCCTGCGAATTCAAGATCTTCAACCTAATCTTTAAATTTCCCCATGATCTCCTCAAACCTTACAAACCTGGCCACTCTCTCTACTCAATGGGCACTGGCCTACTTCAAATCTGGGCTCTCACCTCCCCGATAGTTAGGCTTTTAGTGGGTCTGTGCCTCCTT
The DNA here is from genome assembly GCA_035084275.1 of Hydrolagus colliei. Classification (NCBI taxonomy): domain Eukaryota; kingdom Metazoa; phylum Chordata; class Chondrichthyes; order Chimaeriformes; family Chimaeridae; genus Hydrolagus; species Hydrolagus colliei. The sequence goes on along the minus strand of CM068742.1, from coordinate 121,051,362 downwards.
TCTGGAACCCCATTTTGGAATCCCTTTTACTTTTCCCTTTGTGTTTGAAGTTGTGCCTAAAGACCTTCCTCTTTAACTTTTTCCTTTCAACTCATTCACTTTTTGAACCCCTCCAATCAGGTTTCCGCCCAATCCATAGCACAGAAACTGCCCTGGTTAAGGTTACAAATGACATCCTAACCGCCTGTGACCAGGGCTCCCTCTGCCTCCTCGTCCTCCTTGACCTGTCTGCTGCGTTCGACACAGTCGATCACACCATCCTCCTTCAACGTCTTTCCTCCCACCTCAACCTTCAAGGCACAGTCCTTGACTGGTTCCATTCTTATTTGACCCACCGTTTACATTTTGTTTCTTCCAACGGTTCTTCTTCAAACCCCTGCACAGTTTCTCACGGCGTCCCTGAGGGCTCTGTTTTAGGCCCCCTCCTTTTCACCCTTTACACGCTCCCTCTGGGTGACGTCATCTGCAAACATGGGGTAAATTTCCACATGTATGCGGACGACACCCAGTTGTACCTTTCTGCCTCATCCCTCAACCCCCAGACCATCAATGTTCTGACAGCATGTCTGTCCGACATCGAGTCGTGGACGAGGGACAACTTTTTGCAATTGAACGTGAGTAAGACCGAGGCCCTCCTGATTGGCTCAAGCCAGCGCCTCCGCACATCGGGCGCTGCCAGCCTCAACATCCAAGGCTGCACTCTCCACCTCACAAAGCCAATCAGGAACCTCGGCATCATGTTCGATCAAAAACTTTCCTTCCTCCCCCACATCCGCGCCTTGACCGGCACCGCTTATTTCCACCTGCGCAATATTTCCAGGCTCCGCAACTATCTCACCCCCCGCGCTACCGAAACACTCGTGCATGCATACATCACCTCACGGCTGGACTATGGAAACTCTCTCCTCGTCGGCTTCCCCAGTTCCTCCATTCACAGGCTGCAGGTCATCCAAAACTCTGCAGCCCGTGTACTATCCCGCACCCGCCTCCGCGACCACATAACCCCCACCCTCGCCCGTCTCCATTGGCTCCCCATCCTCCAGAGGATCGAGTTCAAGATCCTCGTCCTCACCTACAAGGCCTTACACGGCCTTGCCCCGCCTTATTTAACCGATCTACTTTCCCCCTACAAGCCCACCTGGACCCTCCGTTCAACAGGACTTGGCCTGCTCCAAGCCCCCCGCCCGAACCGCCCCACCATCGGAGGCCGGGCATTCAGTTTCTCCGCTCCCACCCAATGGAATGCCATCCCTCAATCTCTCCGTTTCGTTTCTTCCCTTTCCTCTTTCAAGGCCAGTTTGAAGACTTTCCTCTTCAATCGTGCCTTTTGTTCCACCCCGAACTCTTTTACCTCCCCTTCGTGTTTCACCCCTTCCCAAACACTCCCCTCTCAGCTCGGGTCATACGCCTCCTGTGCAGCGCCTTGGGACGTCCTCCTGACGTGAAAGGTGCTCTATAAATGTAATTTGTTGTTGTTGTTGTTATCCATCTTCTCCCCCACCCCTGTATGAGTACAAAACTTACCAGACTGTCTTGTGGCTAAGGACGTGCTTCCACTGTGCAATGTAAATTTATTTTGAAGTTCTGAATGAGCCTCAAATGGCTTCCACTCAATCTGGCCAAATGGAAGCCATCTGACCCAGCTTCTTCATCTCTTGTCCTGATCAATGGAGTCCTGTAGCTCAGTGATTAGAGCACTCGCCTTGCAAGTGCTAAAACCACTGGGTTCGATTCCAGGCAGGAAAAAACCTTGGGCAAATTTCACCACTCCATGCCTGATAATAATCCCTCAAAAAGGATCTCCTTCAGAGGTCTAGAAGATGTATTAAAGCGCTATATCAAAAGCAAGGATTGTTATTAACACCTCAACTGCTGTCCCTTTCCATCTCAGTAAACCTTGCATACATCTGAAGACTACTCCCTTCTCCCACCTCCCTCCAATCATAGAATCAACCTGCTTTTTAAATGAATCAAGTGTCCTGGCCTCAATTACCACAGCAAACTTTGCTTTCTTATCAATCCATCCACCTCCTGACTGCACTAGGGCCCAGTCTCCAAATGAATTGATTGTCAAAATCCTCACTCTTGTCTACAAATCCCTACATAACCTTGTCATTCCTTAACTCAGTGATCTTCTGTCCATCCCCTCCACTTGGCTAACTTGGACGTTCTGCACATTTTTGAGTCTGTAACTCATTGGTTAGAGCACTCACCTTACAAGCAAGAGACCTGATTTTGATTCCTAGCAGGGTGAAACATTGGGCAAGTTTGCTTACTTTACACGCCTGATAATAATCCATTGAAAAAGAATTATTGGCTACCATGTTTCACCCACAAATATAGTCAATTCACTTTACAGGAAATTCTGTGAGATGTCTGGAAGATGTGAAAAGGCCTATATCAAATGCAAGAATCATTATTATTATCCCCAAACTCTCTGCTTCACATCACAAGGTGGCCACCAAGTTCCCCTACCCTCTCAAGGTGCTCTTTACAACCCAACTCTCTGGCTGTGTTGCTGCCAGTGCCGCATGCTAGGAGAGTGGCGGTGAGCAGTCTCACCAAAGATTACTTATTTGTTTTCTTCTGCTCGCAGAATTTAATTTATACTAATAATCCTTACTATCTACAAAGTGATGCCATACAGTCTACCCTCCCAGCAGAATGGATCATTCAGTCCTTCGATCTACCCCAGCATTTCCTGCCTGATCTTATAATAATAATAATAATCCTTGCATTTGATATAGCGCTTTTCAAGTCTTCTAGTCGTCTCAAAGCGCTTCACAGAATATACTGTGAAGTAACTGTATAATTGTGGGCAATATGTGACAGCCAATTGCGCACAGCAAAGTCATGGATTGAAATGACCAATTTTTTGGGGGAGGGATTATTTTTAGGTAATTCCAATTCTGGCATTGTAATTACACTTAACTGGAACATTCAGCTTGGCGGACCAGTTCTCCTTCATATATAAAAAAAATGCAAGAAAGGATATCAGTGTGGCTAGACAGGATTTAAGTGTATTTTCTTTTCCTTAAAAACGATCCCAATATTTTATATGAACCATGATTTCTCTAAAAGGCTAATTTATAGGGAAACATCTTGATTCTTTTGTTCCACGAGCACTTTCACACACTATGCCCGAGATTCATGCAAACTCAGGATTTTACTGTGGTATGTGAAGCCCAATGCTAATAAAACAACTTGATAGACACAATCTTGTGTGTACAAGTACAGAAATGCGAACCTGTTATTTCGAAACTTGATATTTGTATTAGTCACAGGAAATAATACAAATGGGAGTGAAATTAACATTGGAAATGTGGCATGCTTGTGCTCGTTTTTAATATTTTGATCATAATGCTATTTTAATCTATGCTATGACTACATTTCTGATGAATGTCCATGCTAATTGACCCAATAATTGATTTGAATACAACCACTGTGGGATCCTTACCACTTCAATAGTATTGCTTTGTGTGGCTATAAATCCAAAATAACCATCTGTATAATGCTATTTTAATCCATGCTGTAACTAAATTGATAGTGAATGTCTCCGCTAATTGACACTAATTGATTTCAATACAACCACCGTGGGATCCTTACCACTCTAACAGTATTACTTTGCATGATTATCAATCCGAAATAACCATCTGCGCGTATGGCTAGCAATTATTATACAACAGTAAATGTGCTGATGTTCCAATCTGTGTCGTATGGTGTTACCACTTTATATTATAATCTACAATTACAGGTCTTGGGACAGCAGATTGCTGACTTTCCTCTGCCAGATGTTAACTTGATAGGAGAACATTCTGATGCCGCAGAACTCGGGCGAATGCTGCAGCTAATTCTTGGTTGTGCTGTTAACTGTGAGCAGAAACAAGGTAAATACCCCCAAAATTTGTATCACTGAAGCAACTACCTTGTTTATCTGATTGCTACTTTGAATAAAAAACTTAATACTGTATTAAAATTTAGGAAAGTAATCGTGGAAACAATGGTTAATGGGGCCAGTGGGTATAAAGGTTCTGACATGAAATAATATCTGATGAATCATTAATAATAATTCTTGTATTTGATTTAGCACTTCACATCTTCTACATATCTCGAAGTGCTTCATGTAATGTAAAATGAATTGATTGCATATTTGTTGGCGAAATCCGGCAGCCAATTGTGCGTTGCAGTGCCCCACAAACAATAGTGGATTGAAGTGACCTATTTATTTTTTGGTGAAGGACTATTATCAGGAGTGTGGAGTAAGGAAACTTGCCCAAGGTTTCGCCCTGCTGGGAATTGAACCCATGTGTCTCATTTGTAAGGCGGATGCTCCAACCACTGAGCTACAGGACTCCGTTCAGATGTTGTTCAACCTGCTGTGCACTTCCAGCATTCAATTTATAGTTATCTAATAAAAAGCTACATTTTAAACAAGAATGATTGCTCATATATCCTATGTTGTTTGCTTGTGTGCTCTCTGCTTCTCTTTCTCCACTCCTCCCAAAGTGTTCCTTTGCTATATACATAACCCATCAAAAAAATGGTCCAGAGCTCCTTCAGATGTTGTTTTAACAACTGGCCACTAGGAGATGTGAGTGAGCAGCCCAAATCTGTTCAGTTTTTTCCTGTGGTGGAGTGACTAACCTGCACTCGGCTATCCACCTTTGTTGGTCAAACCCATTGTAAATTCTTTGTTCTTCTTATTGACATTCAGCTGGCGTGTTGTCTAGCAGAATTTTTAGAATTCATTACAGCATTCTCCATAAATTTCAAGAGTATACACAGATTACTCCATGATCTGGTGCTTCATGAAGTATTTCTTAAACAAGGTTGCCATCCTTGTTCTGGTGGAAGCTCTGAGTGGTTCACAGTGAACCTGTGGTCAAAATGCTATCCCCACAATCATCTTCTCCCCAATAATATTGGGGCTTTAAAAGATAAGATGAAAGTATTTGGATGCAGCAGGTAGAAGCAAGCCAAGATCTTAAATTCAATTGTTATTTTCCTCCATTTTCCTCCATTGTCGAGACTTAGAAAATGGCCTAATTTATAACTGGTAGATTTTTTTTATTACCTTGTTATTCACTGAATTTTAATTGATCAGTTTTATTTTTTTCTTCCTTCTCTCTGGACTCTTGATCCTTGAGAGTTGAGGATTGTCAATTGGAGTGACCACAACGTTGGCATTGCAGATCTGAGGGACATCATTTTAAAAACAGTTTGATGCTGTGATGGGTGGGTGGATTTTCTGGAAGGATGAGATCAGATGGCCCAAAGTGCTTTCTTTATCTTAACTAATCTTTGATGTCTCTGATAGACAATGAAAAAAAATTCTGTAGGATTATTAGGACAGTGTCAGATTGAGTTAAGGAAGTATCCACTGAATGATCCCCTCAAAGCTATAATTTTTCAGATCTCAAAAAAATCCCCTTTTGGATGGAAGCAAAGTAAAGCTTTCCAATAGTTCAGGTTCTTTCATTATTCAGAGCTCCAATTGTGGTGTATTTTAAACCCATGTTAATGAGGTATTTAGTGTGTTTATAAAGACCCCAATTTTGACCCTAATAATAATTGCATTTGATATAGCACTTCTAATGTCGAGAGGACATCTCAAATTGCCCAACGGAACTGACTGTGTGGCGCTCCTGTAGCTCAGTGGTTATAACACCCACTATACAAGCGTGAGACCTGTGTTCAAATCCAGGCAGATCAGGGCGAAACCTTGGGCACGTGTCCTTACTCCACATGCCTAATAATAATCCGTCCAAAAAAAGCACAATACAGTAGAAGCCCGTTTATCCGTGATCCGATCAACTGTAACTTCCGTATAACCGGCACCGCAAAAAATAAGTCTGCATTAGATAAACCGGAATTTATCCAGAATCTTTTTTTGTTTTGGTGTTTTGTGTTGCGTCAGTATTTTGCAATGCTGCTACTAGATGCCTGATGCTAGCGCTAGCTCAGAATCCTGTTGGTACTATGAAGCAATGCACTCTCCGGAGTGTACTCTTTGAGAGAGGCAGAGGGTGAATTGATAAATTTAGATTCAATTTAGCCACAAAACAGCAAAACACACACCCACCCTGAGCAAAGCTTGCAGATGAATTCATTGGCTTTTATTTTAATAAAAAAGACTCATCACTGCAATGCTCGTTTTACAGAGTGCAGTGTTTCAAATTAGTGACACACGCACACACAGGCATCGCAAGGCTTTTTGGAAAGAAAGTTAACTGAACTGAGCGTCCGCTGCTCACTCTCTGCTTTCTCAATAACACAAGCTTTCCTCTCTTCTGCCCACAATGAGAACTGTCATTCAGACGTGTAACTTTTGCACTAGTTTAAAGTTTGAACTGTTTGAACTGCCTGGTCGCTGTGTGTAACATGATTATAATTATTATTTATATATTATATTATACAAATGATTATTTAGTCTATTATTAATATGCTGTTTTTTAACATTATTATTTTTTAAATAACATTTTAAAAAATTAAATATTTTTTCTTTGTGTTGGGCTTTCTGCCGAATATCCGGCAGGCGCTTTAACCGACACTGGCCAGGTTCCGAGGGTGCCTTATAAACAGGCTTCTAATGTAATAAAATTAGTAATTTAAATCCACGACTGTTTGTGGAACACTGCTGTGCGCAATTGGCTGCCGTGTTTCACCCACAAATATGCAGTCAATTCACTTTACAGGATATTCTGTGAAACTCTTTGAGACGTTGGTAAAATGTGAAAAGCGCTATATTAAATGCAACGATTATTATTGCTGCAAATTGTCAAGACTAAATTTGGTAGGCAAATCATTTTTAAATGCCTTTTTAATTATATACTGTAATTGTAAGACAATTTATGGTCAAAGATGTTCAAATTGATTAGTTATTACTGTATATTGAAATATAATCCCAAGAATTTCAGTCTTAAATTAAGTGAGATTCTGAATTTAGACAGTTCCTTCTTTTTAAACCTTTGCTTGCTTCTTCAGCATTTCTGATGCCTAGGCAAAATCCAAAATTTTGTACAGTGCTATATTATTGCTCCATGTCTTTGTGCATTGATACAACTTCATACGGTTGCTGAGCACTCTATTGACAAAAGCAACCAGTTAAATCGCTTGATCTATGTCATAAACTGATTGTACTGTTAACTAATTTCCAGTCAACTATGAATTTTGCAAACTTTTAATTGTGTTTCAGAGCACATACAAACCATCATGATGATGGAAGAATCTGTTCAGCATGTTGTTATGGCAGCCATTCAGGAGGTAGGTTGAATATGAATCTTCTCCTCTCACAGCGAGTGCTATTTGTCTTTTTTTTATATTATCCCTGCTGCTGCATGTAATCCATATTTCTAATTATTGCATCTGGTATCTGTCTATTATTGATCCTATGCTTCTACAGGAAGAAATTTGTTCCATCTATTCCCTTTCTCCATATACTGTACTAGGGTTTTTTTGTGGCCCAATCAAAGTTAATTGTGTTCTTTTTGTACAAGTGAAAGTGAAGGAGACACAAGTACAATTTATTAGCCATGATGCACAAGGCAGTTTATGCAAAAAGCCAGTTTTCAGATCATAATTTTTTCCCTTTGAACCTAGTCCATGGGTAATGTAGTGCTCCTCAATTTGTTGCCTGTTTCTCTAACACTTAACTTTTAGCATTTTGAAATTGGACGTTTAAGTGGATAAATTGCACCTGGACTGGTTTACTTTCTTTCAGCGCATTTCTAATTTTGCAAATTCTTAAATACACCTGTAATTTTTAAAGATGGTTTCCTGTAAGTTATTCTGAGAATGTTTGTATCAGCTTGGCTCATGAGTCAGAAAATTGTAGATTCAAGCCCCATGTTGGAACTTGGAACTCATATAGTCTAAGATAGCACTCCAATGCTGTGCTGAGGGTCTGCTGCAATTTTGGAGTTGAGATGTTAACTCAAGCATCTGACTGCTTGTTTAGCTGGATGTTAAAAGTCCCATGGCCCCAATTTCTCTTTCTGTGTGTCCTGGCCAATAATCTACCCAATACAACTGGCAATTCACTTTGTATCTGTTTGTGAAACAATACAGTATACAAATTGGCTGTTACAATTGGCCACAAAAACAGTCACTCCATTTACAGTATCATTCTGTTTTCATTCAGTTAATGAATATTTTTGCTCTGAAGTTTTTCTGCCTATGTGTAGCAGTTTACTTGCATTGGTGTTCCATTACATTTGCTGCCTGTCTGCTTATTTTAACTGTTTTAATTCCTTTGGAAATATTTTGTTGTTTCCTGTTTGTGTTACTTACTGGATTTGAGCAGTTTATAGTTTCAGCATCTATTTTATCTGGTTTATAAACCTGAGGTGTATAATACCCCTGCCCCCTTTCAATCTGACAATACTTCTTATAAGTACTCTTTCCTATTTTTCAATCCATTTATTTTGCATTTCTATGTTCTAACTTTACATATCTTTTGTTAAGTTTTTGTTTTTGTTTGTGATACTTTGTAAATAACTTCAGATAAACTATCAGGGGGATTGGGTACTGCCATTAAGTTCCTCAACCAAGTTAAGGTTTGTTCCATTGATCAATTAAACCAAATTGTAAATAAATTGATGAAATGCTGTGATTTTTGCATCATGAATAGATACTTATGACTGGGGTTGAATACAATAGGAATAGTTCTGTGAAAAAATAAAGTTTCAATTCAAAACAGTTTAGGAGATTTATTTGTATGAGAACATGATTAATTTTAATATAAATCATACTGGGCATAGGTTTGATTTTTTTTACTGTGATTAATTCATACTTCCTGTTTGCAGCTCATGAGCAAAGAAACGCCAGCAGCAGTTGGAAATGATGCTTATCTGGATCTTGAGCGGCAGGTAATTAAACCAGAAGCTTTTGTGAAAAAAGCTAAACTATAGGTATGTACAGGTATCCCTCCCCAACCACGGAGGATATGTTCCTGTAAACCTTCGTGGTTGGAAAAATCGCGGTTGGAAAATGCAGGACCCTAAGGGAAACACGGGGATACATGTTTAGTAAAAACTGAACACAAAAAACACACAGTTCTAACATACATGGGGATAGGGGGAGTACGTTTGGGCGCATTGGCTGCCAGGATCTGCAGCAATCTACTACAGAGAGAGAGACACGGCGGTGGGGGGGTGACACGGGGGCCTGGGAGGGGGAGTGACACGGAGGGCTGGGAGGAGGGGGTGACACGGAGGGCTGGGAGGAGGGGGTGACACGGAGGGCTGGGAGGGGGAGTGACACGGAGGGCTGGGAGGGGGAGTGACACGGAGGGCTGGGAGGGGGAGTGACACGGATGGCTGAGAGGAGGGGGTGACACGGAGGGCTGAGAGGAGGGGGTGACACGGAGGGCTGGGAGGAGGGGGTGACACGGAGGGCTGGGAGGGGGAGTGACATGGAGGGCTGGGAGGAGGGAATGACACGGAGGGCTGGGAGGGGGGCGTGGAGAAGGTGAAAGAGAAGGAGGGTGGGGGGAAGAGAAGGTGAGTCAGAGAGAGAGAAGGTGAGAAAGAGGAGGGGGTGGGGTGAGGGGAAGAGAAGGTGAAATAGAGAGGTGAGAGAGAGAGAAGGGGGGTGGGGAAAGGGGGATATGGGGGGGAACGCAGTGCTCCCAAACTTACTAGCTAGGCTGCAGAGAAGCGACAATAAATGCATGTTACTATATTTACCTTAATCCTAAAAGAGAAGCGTTGTCGCTGATTGATTGCAACATCGCAACTAGGTCCTAGTGCTATATGCTAGCTGTTCTCTCACACACACACACACACACACACACACACACACACACACACACACACACACACACACACACACACAGTACCTGTAGATCCACGAGTGCAGCGTGCAGCTAGATCACGTGGGGTAGTAAAGATGCTGATAGGCGGGAAACGCGGAGCGGATGAATACACACTAATATGCAGATGAATGCGGTCCCTTGTTTGGAAGAGTGAAATTTTCAAATTTAAACCCGTGGATTTAAATCGTAGATGTGCAAAACGCAGTTTGCGAGGGTTGTCGCCTTTAGCAAACCGTGGATGCATGTGTTTTGTGGTTAGCGAGGCCACGGTTGGGATGGGATACCTGTACTGACTAACATAAGTACACAAACATATAATAAGTGCAATTGAAGATAATATATAATAATTTTTGTTAATTCTTCAGGACATCATCTTTGGCTTGCAAAAATTAATTATTTAAATTTTATAATTTGTTTCCAAAAACAAATGCTAGCTACACTTTACAGTGCATCTTGTAAAGGAGACATTCTCCTGATGCTATATAAAATGCTATGTTAGAATTATAGTAGCCCTCCCCTGTCTTGGGTAAACTGCATTTATCTGTGACTTGGGTAACACAGTGAAATACTTTGATATATTCACCTTTACAAAGGCAGATTAGCTGTACATTAAACTTCAGGGGATTTTCCCTCAAGATGTTTTTGGTGGGATAATAGTAGTTAATATACGCTTCAAACAATGCCCTAATTACTTTTTATCCAGTGAGCAGCTAAATAATTATTTGGGGAGGACAGGTTTGTAGGGAGAGAGTGGCGGAGTGAGATTGATTTGGATAGCTCTTCCAAAGAGGTGGCACAAAGGAGGAGAATGGCCTTCTTTCATGCTGTATAATTCTATGATGATGCAGATGGAGTTTCTAGGTTCAGTGATTGTTCTGTGCTAAGTTATCATGATTTTTGTCCAGAACAATGTAATATAGTTTTGGATACAATCTTCAGTCTGCTGATTTAGCTGATCTCACCTGAGAAAGGAAGGCCTCTAAGCCCTTTATCTCAGAACACGGAAAATCAGCTAAGGTTTCTGATCTTCATTTGCAGCAGTCATTGCTGTGTATTGGAAGTGTACATGTCAGGACAGGTTTGTGTCATTCCTGCTATAGAATAACCTTCAATACCTTGCCCATATGGCCACTATTAATGAGTTGTTTGTGTTGAGGCTGACTCATGGATAACCATATAGGCAAGGTACTGAAGAATGATGCTTGCCAATGTACCCGCATCAAAATGGAAGTGCCATTACCGGCAGCATTCCGAACTAATCGTACTGTACTCTAGTGCAACAATCGACTCATTAAATGCACCACTGCAATTGCGCCGGATAAGATCCGGTTAATCGAATGGGGACCTTTTTTTGAGGTACCAGTTATATGGAAGTTACGGTCACGGATAAACAGATTTTTACTGTATTAAAAAATATATATGTATACTTTTATTCATTTATGTAGCACTATTCACAAAGGGTAATGCCTGAGTGCTTCACAGGGGCATGGTTAGCCCCCAAAGGGAGAGGGGACCTGAACAAAAACCTGCATAAGTCATGAAGGTCTATTTTTAAAAATATATACAGTAAAAGCCTGTTTATCTGGCACCCTTGGGATCTGGCCATTGCCAGTTAAAGCGTATGCTGGATATTCGGCCAAAAATGATTTTTTAAAAAAATGCATTTTTCCAGATAAATTCCGGTTAATCGAATACGGACCTTTTTTTTGCGATGTCGGTTATACGGAAGTTACGGTTGATCGGGTGCTAGATAAACATGCTTTTACTGTATCTTGGAGGAATTAAACCAGTCCTTGCGAATTTTGGACTCAACTTTTCTAATGATTTTGTATTCCACATCCTATTGATTTTGTGTTCCTTTCTAGTTGAAGAAAACAGCTGAAGAACTAAATGAAGCTTTAGCTGCAAAAGAAGAGATAGCACAAAGATGCCATGAACTAGATATGCAGGTAGGTCTGGTTTGTATTGTATCTGTTTTTAATTAAGAGCCTTTTTGGTTCATAATGAACTAGGATTTTTGAGAATTTCAGCATCTTTTCCAAATAAAATGTATTTCTGGGTTTAAGTTAGATGCATTCAATTTACTTGAATAGCAATAAATTGCATTTAATGCTTGTGAAATGCTGACCCTCATGGTACTCATTATCTTGCTATGATTTTTGTATACAAGGGAATTCAAGGTTCCTTTTGCTTCTGTTTATCTGCAATCATTTGCACTCTACTCTCCATAATGTTTTGATGGAAAATGTCTAGTATGGTAACATTTTTCTTTTTGTGCCTCATGATTCAAGACACTGAAGGTACCAGTTATGATGCTGACACATCTCAACAAGGCAAATGTATTGAAGGCTTCTCTACCTACCCTTAAGGGAAATGATTTTTAAAAATCCAAATATTCCACAAAGAGGTTATACCTCTTCTGTGTACTAAGAGAGGAGCATTTTTTATTGATGCTATTGCACACTATAGAAGCTGAATTGCATAGTATAAAGCACGTTTCCCCAATTTGACCTCTATATATTCTGTATCTAAGCCTTGCTACCTTCTGCTGCAGATTTGGTACCATTTAGGAACATAACAGGAGTAGGCCATTCAGCCCCTTGTGCCTCTTCCTCCATTCTATAAGATCATGGCTGATCTCTATCTCAACTCCAATTACCCACCTTTCCCCACATCCCTTGATATCTTAACAGTGTATCCACCTCAGTCTTAGATTTGAATGGATCCAGCATCCACAGCCTTTTGGGGGCAGAGAGTTCCAGATTTTAATGCTTCTTTGTAATTGCTTCAGAATGTTCAAAATACATTTTCCTAGGAGTGACAATAGTGCCAGAATCATACCTGTATCTCACTGACACTATAAGAAATAAAAATACTGTGTGAAGCCTCAGGAACTTGTGGGGATTGCAGCTTTGTGAATAGAAAGGTGCTATACAAGTGTAATTTTGTTGTTGTAGAATCATAGAATTTTACAGCGGAAAAGGAAGCCATTGGACCTATCGTGTCTGTGCTGGTTCTTTGAAAAGAGTTATTCAAAGTCATTCCCACTCCCTGGCTCTCTCCCCATAAATCCAGCAAACGTGTCTTCTCAAAATAGCCATCCACCTCTCTTTTAAAAGTTGTTATCGAATCAGCTTCCACCACCCCTCAGGCAATGCATTCCAGATTCATGATTTTGAAAACCTCTATTAGGTCTCCTTGTCTGCTCCAATGAGAATAATTCTAGTCTCTCTAGCCTTTCCTCATAACCGAAGTTCCTCATAAGCGAAGTCCCTCATTCCTGGTACCATCCTGGTAAATCTCCCCTGCACCCTTTCTAATGCCTTATATTCTTCCTGAAGTGTTGTGCCCAGAACTGAACACAGTATTCTAGCTGAGGCCTAACCAGGGTTTTATGCAGGTTAATCATAACTCTATGCCCCTTTTTATAAAATCAATTATCTCATTTTTTTTAAAAACAACTTTATTTATCTGTCATGCCATCTTCAAAGATTTACTTACATGAACCCTCAGGTTTCTCTGTTCCTTCCCACCCCTACGCCCCTTAAGCTTGTACAATCCAGCCTATAAAGGTACCCTGCCCCAACCGCGGTTTTTTCTACCGTGAATTTCACTTATCTATGCTTGGCTCGCTTCGACAACCCTTGCCAACCACAGCAATGGGGTTTTGCATATCCATGGGTTTTAACACTAACACTAACGTTTGGCGCTAGGACCCAGTTGCATCAACCAGCCACGATGTCACTTCACGCTAGTGTTTGGCGCTAGGACTCAGTTGCGATGTCACAATCAACCAGCCACGAGGTCAGTTCTCCGCATCCACCCCCCTCAGTGTCACCCACCACACCACCTTCTCTACATCCACCCACCTCAGTGTCACCCACCACACCACCTTCTCCATATCCACCCCCTCGGTGACACCCACCACACCATCTTCTCCACATCCACCTCCCTCAGTGTCACCCACCACGCCACCTTCTCCACATCCATCCCCCTCACATTCGTTGGTGATTTATGGAGGAGGATGCGAGGAAGAGGGTGCGCAGGGCCCCTCTTCCATGTAACAGCACGTAACAACCCCCATCATCATTAGAATTTAGGTAAATAACATGAATTTTTTTGTGTTTAATTCAAGGACAAGCAAACTTACTCCCCCTATCCCCATGTTTCACATAGGGCCCTGCATTTTCCAACCACGGTTTTACTAACCGTGGAAGTTTTCAGGAACGTATCCCCCGCAGTTGGGGAGGGATACCTGTACTTTCCCGCACTAGGCTTTGCGACCACATCACTCCCACCCTTGCCCATCTCCACTGGCTCCCCATCTCCCAGAGGGTCGACTTCAAGATCCTCGTCCTTACTTTCATGACCATTCATGGCCTTGCCCTCACCTATCTCTCCGACCTACTGTCTCCCTATTAGCTTGCCCGGTCCCTCCGTTCAGTGGGCACTGGCCTGCTCCATGTCCCCTGCTCGAACAGCCCTACTATATCGCTAAAACACGATATAATTTTCATATCGATACACCAATATAGGCATCTCAAAAATATCGATACATCGAAAAGTCGATATATCGAGGGAAAAAATCGGAATGCGTGCACACTGAACTACAAGACCCAGAATGCTCATCTCTATACACAATGAACAGACCGAGGTGCAAAGCTGCCATATTGTATTCATAGTCCTGGAATACAATATACAGGTATGCAAGAGAGACGGCTGTGGTGGGGGGGGGAGGGGGAGAGAGACGGCTGGGGGTGGGAGGGGAAGAGAGACGGCTGGGGGTGGGGGAGGGGGAGAGAGACGGCTGGGGTGGGAGGGGGAGAGAGACGGGAGGGAAAGAGATACGGCGGGGGTGGGGGAGGGGGAGAGAAACGGCTGGGGGGTAGTGGGAGGGGAAGAGAGACGACGGGGGTGGGTGGGTGGGAGAGAGGGACGGCGGCGGGGGTGGGGGGAGGAGAGAGGGGACAGCGGTGGGGGGAGGAGAGAGGGGACAGCGGTGGGGGGAGAGACGGGGTGGACGTGATAATATACAGATAGATAGAGATGGGGGGGATGTGAGAGAGGAGAGAGACACAGAGACACAGACAGAAAAACACAGAGATGGAGAGAGTGAGTGTGAGAGACACAGAGAGAGAAAGATATTTACCTCCGCGTGCACAGTACGAAAAACCCTAAATTATCGATATTTCAGTATATCTCGATATGAGCCCATCGATATATCTAAATCAGAAAATTTCCATATCAATGGACCCTATCCCACACTCTGGAACTCCATCCTGCAATTCCTTCACCTCACTTCCTCCCTTTCCTCCTTTAAGGCCGGTCTCAAGACCTTCCTCTTCGATTGTGCCTTCTGCTTCCCTTATAACTGTCTCCTATTCTCCTTCCCCCTATCCCGGCCTACACACACCCGCTCGGGTCCCGACCTAACTGTTCACATTTATAGAGTGTCGTTCACATTGTAATTTCAATCTGCAACTATTTGTGCACACTGCTTGGCTGCCATGTTTCACCCACAAATACAACAACAACAACAACTTCGACCTATATAGCGCCCTCCATGCCGGACAGCGTCTCAGAGGCTTAAATTCACTTTACAGTATATTTTGTGAAGTGCTTTGAGGGGACTAGAAGACGTGAAAATGCAAGGATTATTTATTATTATCCCAAATTGAAGTTCCAAGCTGATCACAGATCATTCAGAGTCTTATTACACACTTGTAAATAGCCAGAGAAAACATTCACTTTGAAGGAGTTTCTGAGGTGCATGGTCTTCGACCCAATGACCACCTTTGGTGTTCCCAGTTTGGTCACTTCCCCTCCAGTTCCTTGCAGTGTGCTGACTTGCAGCAGTTGAAATGATTCTATTTTTTAAAAAAGCCTGATTTTTAGTAATGGTATTTACTGGTATCAAAAGGTTCTGGAGGTTGTCACCCAGTTGCTCAACCAGACAAATTTAATATGGTAATAAATTATTTAGTTTCATTGTGTCTTTCAAACCAAATGTTCAGGAGAATGACTGGCCTGAATCAACGTAACCAGTGTCTACTTTGTTATTTGGCTTAGTCATTGAAGGTACCTTCAGTTGAACTTGGGAATCATAGGTACCGATACAGAGTACTGAACAGTAAAAGCTTGGTTACATGGCACCCAATCAACCTGAACGATCAACCAACCAGTATCTCCCAATATAATTCTCCATTCCAGCAACTGGATCTCATACCGTAGCCATCCAGGACACTCGCAGTATGCTCACTTTCCGCATGCCTATGTGCGCATGGGCAATTATTAAACTTACCGAATGCTGGCATGCTTTTTTACTGATCATTTTACAGAGTGTGCTGGAATGCTTTATTGGTAAGTATCCATACAATATTCTGTTATTATTTATTCTATTATTAATATGGTATGTTTTAAAATAAGTACATTTTTTGTAGGATTTTTGGCAACTTGCCACTCAAATATCCGGCATATTTAATTAACTGGCACCGGTCAGGTCCTGAGGATGCTGGATAACCAAGCTTTTACTGTACATGCTTCCATCATTGAGTCTACTTCCAGAGTATTGATGGAATTAATTATAGTCTATTTTGATGGCTCTGTTTCAGTGTATCATGTGAGAAGGCAAGACATTATTTATGAGGCATTTTGTTTTAAACTCTAACTGTATTGCCACACTCTTTAAATAATAGTGTGTCTGTCAGTACTGTAGTAGAATGATATCACTCTGAATACATGTACTGTATAGGATATCCTAGCAGGGTTGTACTGCTCTGCATAGAGGACTGTTACTTGAAACATGATTTGATACCTTTGAATTCTTGCCCTGATGTTGACAACATATTTTGAGGTCCATTGTGTGAGATTGTTGCAGTTTAATATTTCTGTTCATTCCCCCCTATCCTGCCCCTCTCCCTTGCTCGGATCCCGTCCTGACTGTTCATTGTCTTGGGATGTCCTCCCGATGTGAAAGGCGCTCTATAAATGTAATGTTGTTGTTGTTGTTCAAAGTTCAGCTAGATTGGGCCTCTAAACCTGGATCTGAGTTGATGGTCCAAAGACAACAATATTCTCAATGGAGTTTGGCTGTAAACTCACACAAATATACAATCAACTCACTTTATAGTACATTCTGTGAATTCCTTTGAGACATCTAGAAGACGTGAAAAGCGCTAGATCAAATGCAAAGATAATTATTATTATTAACACTGTCTCCACAATTGACATTGGTAACTAAAAATTTGCTGTAGATGAGAATTTGCTGTAGGTCACAGATTTGTTATCAGGCAAGTCCTGCCAGCTAGACTCTGCTATCCAGCAAGGGCAGCCTTCTCTTCCTAACATGATCAATGTTTGGTGATGTCATAGGCTAGTGAAGAGGGAAAATTGCCTGTGTTACAACATTTTCATTTTTTGAGTCTAGAGCATCGTTCTACCTAGCAAATCAACCCACTACAGATTAAGACTAAAATTGCTATATGATGCAAATTAATGCACATTAGTTAGAAAATGCTGTTTTGTATGCAGAATGGAAGAGTGGATCCACATAGGGGTGGAAACTCAAAAGTCATGGTGTCATGAAGCCAGAATTGTCTTGAACAAAAACATTCCCATTTTGGGATTCTACCATTCCATGAATGAGGTAATCCTATTAGCAGTTAATCTATTTTTTTTCTTATTTGTTCCACTTCCACATTCAAATGAATCAGAATAGTGATCTGGCCAAATTGTTCGTGATTGAAAACTAGGAAGATCGAATTTAAAAATGATTCAATGTGGATTTCAGATAATTTAATGCAAAAGACAATGATCAAATAGAATAAATTACCAGGGAAGGCTGCTTCAGTAAGTAAGATAATTGGGGTTGTGACAATTTGTGTTTGGGAAGAAAGATAAGATAGAGGATCATGATAAATGGAGAAGGAGCAAAACATTTTGTTTTTGTTAGGCCTAAGTTGTTTATTTTTTAAATCTACTTCAAAACTGCCAGACAAGATAAAAGCATTCTCTTAAACTTTCCTCAAAAAGTCACAATTTCATCACTGAATTCATATAAAACTTTGTAAATGACTATCACAAGTCCAGGTCAATGTCAATGACTTGCATTTATGCAGTGCTTAGAGATGCTATGTAAAGATGCTGTATAAATGTAAGTTGTCATTTGGGACGCATTATTTCTGGGAAGTTAGAACTTCTAAAGTATTTGTTTAGAAGTCATTTGAGGCTCCTTTTATGGATGTGAATTTCTGCATTCAGTTGATTTCCTCATGAAACAAGTTATATGAAACTTTCTTGTACTTTCCTAATATCTGGTCGTGGATTATTCAAATGATTCTATAAAGGAAATTTTGGCTACTACCTTGATCCGCACGGAAGACTTTATTCATGTATTGTGATTCTTTTGGAGAATAACTTGTGGATTCTAATACAAAGGGATTTAATCTTATATGTGGTTTGTTTAAAAGGATAGATCTTATTTAAAAGGTAGAGAATGAAAGAATGCCAAATTAGCAATCTTTTTGGTGTGATCTTCCTCAATCTTAACTGAGGTTCAACATTTACATACAAAGCCTCTATGTAGTTCCATCAATTTATTATTAATCATTTCTAGCAGTTCAGGAATTGCCCTTCAGCCATCTCTGGGTTTAAAAAAAACAAAGGTAAGGCTCAGAATGAGATGATGTTTAAATATGCCACGGGAGAGTAGGCTGTTTTATTTTTGAGACTCACAAGATAATTTTGTGTCACAAACAAAATGTTGGCATCAAATTTATTGGAAACTAAGAGTTTAAGCAGTGGTAATACATGAACACAATTTTTAATATCTTTGTATTTCAATTTATTGAAGAGACATTTCAGATCAAAATTGCTTCAAAGGCCTGAATGTGCATTTTGTGATTTTGCCTATTTGCAGAATAAAAAAAACATTGTTGCTTAATGATATTTTCTAGCCTTAGACATTCAATGCTGTGCCCTGTATGCATAGGGTGTGAGCCTAGCCTTCTCACAAAACGGAAACAATATGATGAGCTCTATCTGAGGGAATAGAATTCAAGTCTACATTCGCCAATGATGCCTCTGGGTAAAAGAAAATCACCCATCGTCTGTGGTAATATAGTGCCTTTGTTATTAAAAGAAATCGTGATAAGGTTAGATCCTGAGCTTTTCCTCTCTTCTCTCATCCTTAGTTGGTAAAACCATTCGTTTCCCAGCAATGAAACGGCTATAGACAGACAAAGAAAATTCCAGAATTTGAAGCGATCTCAAACAGTTTTTTATACAAACAATGCAACATTGTTAACTGATGTATATTACCGTTTCCATTTTAACTGGATCATACTGAAAGTCTGTTCACAGAACCATATTTTCCTTGGGTGTCAAAACAATACTGTACACCTAGGAAGCTTTGTATTTGCAAAATTTATCTCTAACTTCTACATTATATCACTGACATCATTGCTTTTTTTTTCTTTTCTGAATCCTGCAATGTGTGATGAAATTTTAACATCTCTTTCACTTTGCCTTGTTTTGAAGGCACACCTTATTCAAGATGTGACAGCTAGACAGAGATTAGAATGTATTGAACTAGAAGAATGGGTAAATCTATTCTTTATCTTTTTAACGGTCATATCATCAGGCTCAAATAATGTATTAACATCCACCATCTGGGTTATCTGACCAATCTAACATTTGGTTGTCTTCTTCCCTTATTGTTATTTTTAAAAATTACATGGGAGTGGCTGTTCTAATCATTCATAATGCTTTGAAAGGAAGTGACGTGACTAGAATTAAAGGGATGTGGTGGGGAAAAGGGCCATGATGTTGATATACTTTGTGATACATTAGTATATAGCAGTCTACATATAATGTAACACCATAGTTGTCTGGTGCAATTGTTAAATCGTTTAAATAGTCCTGCCTATTTTCAGCAATTATATACATATCTAATATTGCCTTATATGATTTTTTGGCATTAATCTATCATTTGATAATGGGCTATGTCAAATGCAAGTATTATTATTTATATTGGAGGTGGATAAATAAAAAAAACAACTTTATTTACCTTGTTTTATAGTGCATGACTTGAGGGAGCTTCCTGTTCAATATGTCCTTCATTCTGGGGAAGGGATAGTGCATTATAATACTATAATAACCTTTGCTAGTACAATTGAGGAGCATTGTTTATGCAATATGACCAAGTATATATGATAAGTAAAATTAGAGAATAGTAAACTATAATTAGTGGCCTTGTCAGGGTGGGTTAATAATGGGTTAACAAAATAATGATGCTTGTTGTTCTTAATCTTTGAACAACGATTTACACTTTTATATAATGCCTTTCAGATTGGGAGAATGTCTCAAAAAGCTCTACAAAAAAGTAACTAAAAATATGAAAAAGCTGTTAGTTCCCATAAGACCATTTCTTTATGGTTCTCAGCCTCAGCTGCCTGCCTTATTATACCTTTCAATCCCTTCACTCTCCAAAATTCCACCCAGTTACCTTTTGTATGTTTTCCTTTAACTATTTTTTCTTTTTAAAACAAAGCGTCTTACTCATATTTAAGTTGTATCACTGGGTGTTGAAATCTTCCCGTATTGGACAACTTTCTTGCATCAAACAATGTCAATCTCTTAAACTTGGATCATCTCATCTTAGTTTTATTTTTTTCAAAAGAGAGCTTGCCTAATTTTCATAATGTTTTCTCACAATATGCCAGTGGATCTTATAGCAATGCACGGTTGTGTAATTAACACTTTAAAGTAATAACAACAATTGCTGTCAAATGCTAAATTGAAGTTGGCATCTGTACATGTAATAGTTGTTAAGTTGTTTTTACATTATTTAAGTATTTCATATGGAAGGTATAATATTTTGAAAAATTTCAGGTGATGCCTTTTGAACTTATCTTATTTCAATTTAGTTTAAGCATAACTGAAGAATCCAGCATCAGTAACTAATACATTTAGAATGTATTTGTTCATTAATCTTTGGGATAAAGCCTGCTCAGTCTGCTACTTGGATCATCTCAATTCTTGGATGCTACATGATGGGAATAAATCATTCGACAGTTCATTTACAAAATATCAGCGTGTTAGTGTTAAATACAAGGGAGGAAGGTTTTGTTTTTCAATTAAGTATTCTGAGTCAGTCTTGATCCCAATGGTCCTAGACAGTTACATACATTGTAAATTTAAGGCAGGAGTAGGCAGTTAGTCTGTGTAGCCCCCTCTTTCAGCTTCTCAAAAGATTCATTTTGATGCATAGATTCTCACACCCTCAACTTAATTTCCCAGGATTTGTCTAATTCCTTTTTGAAGTCCTTTTGTCCTTCATCACCTGTGCTGCGTTTTTTTTTCACATCACCCATTGAAGAGCTTGAGTTCCCCCCAGTCATTGTACCAATTTTGTGAACCTTCTACTACAACAATAACGTTGTAAAGCTTCGGCGTAACCTATGTGGATTTTAACCTACCTATTGTGCAGTGTAGCTCAGCATCCGGTTCATTTTTATTGATTTCTCACACTGTTGGGATATAGTAAGCAATGAGTTAGTTCACGCCCCCTCCCAGATTTCCGTTTGGCAACATCCATCTCATCCCTGAAGTATATATGGCTCTTTTGCTTGTTTACCAGTACCTTGCTATACAATATTACATTTGTATAATGCCTTTCACATTGGGAGGACATCCCAAGGCTTTGAACATTATTTGCCAATGTTTAGCCTGAGTGCATGATCTATCTTGGCTTCCTCCTCTGATTCCACAGAACACTTTTTATGGTTAACAAGGAAAAAGTTCTAGCATGGACCCATGAGGCACAGATTCCATATCTATATCCTAGTTTACAGCTATCTTTAAAGGGGTCAACTTAGCTTAGTTGGTAGCATTCCCATCTCGGTGGTTGAACCCACAGTGTTCCAAATCAAAGTTAGGACTTCAAACTCAGCTTAGGATATGGAGCGTTGTAGGTGTTGTCCTTTGGATGAGGTATTAAACTGAGATCCTATTGTACATTTCAGATCGATATTACTATGGCACTATTTGAAAAGAGATTTGAGTTTCTCCTAATGTGCTGGCCAACATTCCCCCAGATACAGAGTAGTGATTCACTTCATGGCTGTTTGTGGGACATTACTGTTTGCAAATTGGCTTTCTACAAAATATAAAGACAAAACACCTCATAGTAAATTGTGCGAAATGTCTTGAAGTGTTCAGTGACATGATAAGGCACCATACCAAATGAAGTGATTGATTATTTTATGTTTGTTATTGATACATTTCTTTATACCAAATTCATTTCTAAAAGAGTGACACTTGCGATCCGAAGTTTAAGTCTCGATTTGAAGTATTGCAAGTGAGTTACATCCTGCTAAATTGCAAGAAAGGTGCTTTACAAGCTTAAGTCCACAAGTTCAAGTCTCATGCAAAGTACTATATCAAAAGGAAAATGATGGTTTTAAATATACCGTTCATAGTTTTGGAAGGTAATTTTACTGCAATTTGGACTCCGACAATCGATTCCCTATTCGATCTATTGAGTACTTTGAAAATGTTCACCCTATATGAAAGGAGCAACACAAGTGCAAGTCGTAGATTTGCATCAAAGAAAGTTTCAGATTAATGCTTTTTTTTTTCTGTTTTACGTTTACACAGGTTGCGGCTCTACAAGAGGAAAAAAGTAGTTTACTAGCAGAAAATCAAATTCTTATGGATCGTCTCAACCAATCTGATTCCATTGAAGACCCCAACAGCCCAGCAGGACGTAGACATCTTCAACTTCAATCTCAGTTGGAACAACTACAAGAAGAGACCTTTAGGTACTGACCTATGAGAAGAAAGTGGAGGCCTCTTAGAAGTTTTTGATGGGTTTTGACAGTAAAGAGTTGGACAGTGATTAAAATGACTAGAGGGCATAGATTTATGATA
This sequence comes from Hydrolagus colliei, assembly GCA_035084275.1. Lineage (NCBI taxonomy): Eukaryota > Metazoa > Chordata > Chondrichthyes > Chimaeriformes > Chimaeridae > Hydrolagus > Hydrolagus colliei. Next base: position 121,028,618 of record CM068742.1, on the reverse strand, counting down.
ATTAGCAAAGGAAATTATTTGTATGGGGATGGGAAAAGGTAGGTAAGTGAGACTGAATGGATTGTTCTTTCAAAGAGCCAGGAATGATACTGCTGTAAATTTCTATGCTACTGATCATAAAATTGAATTACTACATTGCTAATCTATCAAGTCCAAGGTTTAATAAGGCGTTACAAAACAAGATAAAGTGTGGTGATGTACACATCAAAATTGACTAATTGGAATTTAAATGAGTGTCCTGGACATTTCAGTGAAGCCTGAAATTGTTTTAATGTGTAATCCTCTCCTGGATAGACTAGAAATTGATCTAAATTAATAATGTGTGCATTTCATATAGTGCTTATAATATTAAAAAGGCTCAAAAAGCTTCACAGGCAATTGATGTCCAGAATAGTGGCTGGATATTTATAGTTAATTGCTTGAATCAAAAATTGTACCATTGCAAAATAGAAATTTTAGATCCACCCCCATATTTCACGCTGGCACTTCAACTTTTTTTTTCATTTGGAGGTGTATTGGAATCCTGTTATAATGTGGGTGTGTGATCCATAAAATTCCAATTGGTGCCAGATGAGCAGTGCCCCGCCTGCTGACTTCCAGGTTATTGAGTCACTGCAGTTGTCACTTCCTTTGTAATACGCAAGGCAGAAAGTGATAATTGTGACAACCCAAATATCATCTATTTTTAGTGCAAAAACTAGACAGGAAAGGAAGCCAGCAGCTGGAGTCTCTAACACGTTATTGGTACATTTACTCACCAAGCCTAGATTTTGTTCATGTTCAATGTTAACATTGGGATGCCAAGTGTATTTATTCTTTAGTAGTGACATTCTTTATTTTCAACACAAATGTAAACTGAGATTTTTTTTTTTTTTACTATTTCTCATCATTACTGACAAATTAAAAACATTTCAGTTAATCATCTATTGTAAAGCTAATTGGCTGCTAAATCCTAGATGGATGAAATAATTTGAATAACTGTACAAAACCAGTTAATCTGTTTTTAAATTTCAGATTAGAAGTAGCAAAAGATGACTTTCGGATTCAGTGTGAGGAACTTCAGAAAGAACTTACTGAATTACGAGAACAAAATGAAGAGCTTACGAGCCTTGCAGACGAAGCCCAGTCTTTAAAGGATGAAATGGACGTTCTTAGGTACTAATGATGATTGAATACTAGTGTCAAATTTATTTCAAGTCTAATGGATCTAGCATTTGTTGTAACACGTTCTGATCTCTGTTTATTTGATTCTTGTTCAAGCAACTGTTTGAAATGTGTTCCGCACTACAAAATGCCTTTTTTTTAATGCATCATAAATCACTTTGGCTTTGAAAGCTAAGTTTGGATATGGGTACTCTCCTATGGGCTGAAGTTCTGTGTATATTGAGATATTAAGAGCTTAAAAACTGCGTGCTTTGGAAACAGGTGTGTACCACTAGCTTGTGTAATTTTTCTTGCTTGTTTTTAAGGGACATTTATAAAACAGAATATTTTATATTTTCAGGTAATTCATGGGATAATTACAACTTTTTATTCATAGATTCATAGAATTTTACGGCACAAAAGGAGGCCATTCGGCCCATCTAGTCTGTGCCGGCTCTTTGAAAAGAGCGATTCAATCCCACTGCCCTGCCCGCTCCCCATAGCCTAATAGACCCGTTCTCCCTAAATAAAGATCTAATTCCCTTTTAAAAGTTGTTATCGAATCAGCCTCCACCACCTTTTCAGGCAATGCATTCCAGATTCGAACAACTCGCTGAGTGAAATAATTTCTCCTCAGCTCCCCTCTACTTCGCCTTGAAACTATTTTAAATCTGTGACCACGAGTCACAGATTCGCCCACGAGTGGAAATAGTTTTTCTCTATTTGCCCTGTCGAAACCCCTCATGATCTTATAAACCTCTATTAGGTCTCCCCTCAATCTTCTCTGCTCCAGAGAGAATAACCCTAGCTTATCTAGCCTCTCCACTTAATGCCCCTTTATGCTTAAATAGTTATTCCAAATAAATAATTAAACGAATACTATGTAGTAAAGAATAATACAAACATTATCCTAGGAATAAAGTGCACTATTGCATTATATAGAAATAAATATTTGTGTACCCAACTTGTAACAACAACAACAACAAATGTAACAACAAATTACATTTATAGAGCGCCTTTCACGTCGGGAGGACGTCCCAAGGCGCTGCACAGGAGGCGTGTGACCCGAGCTGGGAGGGGAGTGTTTGGGAAGGGGTGAAACACGAAGGGGAGGTAAAAAAGTTTGGGGTGGAACAAAAGGCACGATCGAAGAGGAAAGTCTTCAAACCGGCCTTGAAAGAGGAAAGGGAAGAGACGAAACGGAGGGATTGAGGGATTGGGTGGGAGCGGAGAAACTGAAGGCCCGGCCTCCGATGGTGGGGCGGTTCGGGCGAGGGGCTTGGAGCAGGCCAAGTCCTGTTGAACGGAGGGTCCGGGTGGGCGTGTAGGGGGAGAGTAGATCGGTTAAATAGGGTGGGGCAAGGCCGTGTAACGCCTTGTAGGTGAGGACGAGGATCTTGAACTCGATCCTCTGGAGAATGGGGAGCCAGTGGAGACGTGCGAGGGTGGGGGTTATGTGGTCGCGGAGGCGGGTGCGGGATAGTACACAGGCTGCAGAGTTTTGGATGGCCTACAGCCTGTGAATGGAGGAACTGGGGAGGCCGACGAGGAGAGAATTTCCGTAGTCCAGCCGTGAGGTGATGTATGCATGTACGAGTGTTTCGGCAGCGTGGGGGGTAAGATAGTTGCGGAGCCTGGCAATGTTGCGCAGGTGGAAATAAGCGGTGCCGGTCAAGGCGCGGATGTGGGGGAGGAAGGAAAGTTTTTGATCGTACATGATGCCGAGATTCCTGATTGGCTTTGTGAGGTGGAGAGTACAGCCTTGGATGTTGAGGCTGGCAGCGCCCGATGTGCGGAGGCGCTGGTTTGAGCCAATCAGGAGGGCCTCGGTCTTACTCACGTTCAATTGCAAAAAGTTGTCCCTCGTCCACAATTCGATGTCGGACAGACATGCTGTCAGATCATCGATCGTCTGGGGGTTGAGGGATGAGGCAGAAAGGTACAACTGGGTGTCGTCCGCATACATATGGAAATTTACCCCATGTTTGTGGATGACGTCGCCCAGAGGGAGCGTGTAAAGGGTGAAAAGGAGGGGACCGAGGACAGAGCCCTGAGGGACGCTGTGATAAACTGTGCGGGGGTTTGAAGAAAAACCATTGGAAGAAACAAAATGTAAACGGTGGGTCAAATAAGAGTGGAACCAGTCAAGGACTGTGCCTTGAAGGTTGAGGTGTTAAAAGCTATTCAAGGATTGCAACTATCTTGTGGAATCTTGTAGCTCAGTAGTTAGAGCACTTGCCTCACAAGCAAGAGAGCTGGGTTAGGTTCCCAAGCAGGGCAAAACTTTGGGAAAGTTTCCTTACTCCACATGTTCGATAATAATCCCTCAAGAAAAAATATAAAATAATAATTTGGTCAGTTAATCCACAATTCTATGTGGTACACTACTGTGCGCAATTGGTTACCATGTTTCGTCCACAAATATACACTCATTTCACTTTATGGTATATTCTGTGAAGTGTTTTGAGACGGCCAGAAGATGTGAAAAAGCGTTATATCAAATGCAAAGATTATTTACGATTATTGTTATATTTTGTCCTCTACCACATTATGATGTAATGGAGGGCAAGGAAGACAAAGGAGAAAGTGTGGTGGAGGACAAATTTCATACTGTTGACCTTTCCCTTCAACAGCGCTGCATACTCTCAACCTTTCCCTTCAGCAGCTACGTTCTCTACCATATTTTCTCCTTTGTCTTCGTTGCCCTGACACCCACTTCTCTATTAGTTCTTAAAAGCCTCTCCTTCCCAACATGGCCCAGTTCTGTTGAAGTGTCATGTACCTGAAACGTTGACTCACTTTCCTTTCTCCATAGATGCTACCTGCTGAGTGTTCCCAGCAATTTCTGTTTTGGTTTAATATTAAATATTAAAAATTGGGTTTGGAAATCTTTATTTCTATATAATGCACAATTATTTTGACCACTGAACTTGTGCACATCCCTCCCCCCATCTCTAGGATGGAGTTTCGAACTTCCTACTTTATTTTCTTTTCATCTATCCCTCCTAACCATTCCCTGTTCAGCCATTGTAGTATTACTAAATATTATTTTTTAATTTAAAGAACAATGATTGATGTGTTCAAATCTTCTCTCTTCCCCACCCACATAGTAGCATCAAATCAGTTGAAAAAATCCTGAGTACGGGTATCTTTCATTGCTGCTTTGTAGGAGTCAGTTTTGAAAGCTGAAGGAAACTTTTTTGACCTTTATTGATGGGTGATTGATCTATAATAATAGTCCTTGCATTTGATATAGCGTTTTCCACATCATCTAGACGTCTCAAAGCGTTTCACAGAATATAATGCAAAGTGAATTGACTGTATATTTGTGGGCGAAACGCGGCAGCCAATTATACACAGCAGTATCCTACAAACAGTTGTGGATTGAAATGACCAATTTTTATTATTGTGGTTTTGCTTTGGAGGGATTATCATTAGGCGTGTGGAGTAAGGAAACTTGCCCAAGATTTCTCCCTGACCTGCCTGGATTCGAACACAGGTCTCACGCCTGTAATGCAAGTGCTCTAACCACTGAGCTACAGGATTCCACTATCTCGATCTCTTATTCAATTTGGCTGGACGATTATCCAGACCTCTCTTGCCTTTTGCAAATTCAGAAAATCATCCTCTTCAGGGGTAGTTAAGGGATTCTCGGATTGGGTTAGGCTAGTGTCTTCTGAATATGATGGGGAATAAGGTAAGATTATTGCTTATTGGGAAAATGGTAGGAATAGTATTAACTGCAATGTTGCTTCTCTGAAAGATGGATACTATATGCTTGATACAAAATATAGATTCTAGCAAAAGAATTCAAATAACAGTTGATTTATTTCACCGTAAAGTACATTGAGTGCTTCTCAATTCTAAACCCAACTCTCACTTAAAAATGTTCACTGTGATATTCTTTTATGGCTAAAATAAATAACATTGATTTTGTTTAACAACATCTATGCTTTGTTTACTTGCTGATTTAAATTCTGTTGAATTAGGCATTCATCTGATAAAGTGGGGAAACTGGAAGGCATTGTAGAAGCGTACAAAAAGAAGCTGGAGGATCTGGGTGACTTGCGGCGGCAGGTGAAGCAACTTGAGGAAAAGAACACAACGTACATGCAGAGCACGGTCAGTCTAGAAGAGGAGCTCCGCAAGGCAAATGCTGCCCGAGCACAGCTGGAAACCTACAAGAGACAGGTATGAATTTACAGTGAAACGTTGGAATTAAAATTGAAAGACAGTGCTGGTTTATATGCTGTAATTAAAGATCTATGGGATGAAAGTCTACTTGGGTCTAGATTTACTCTACTGTAACAGTTCACAGCATCCTTAATTTGGCAGATTCTTAAATATAACCTTAATTTGTAAGTCAGTTTCCTATCATTTCTTAAAAATTACAAAAAAAACAACTTCAAAGATTGAGACTGAACTCTAATAATAATATTCCTTACATTTGACATAGTACCTTTACATCTTCAAGACGTCTCAAAACGCTTCACAGAATATACTCTAAAGTGAATTTACTGTATTTTGTTAAACAAAGCTTCTACAATGTGCCAAATTCTGGATGCTCTGAAATGCTAAATAGAATAACTCAACAACCTGGTGGATTTTCTTCCATTATTAGACCAAAATGGATATGGCAAAAACATTTAACTTTTCAAGTTCTGACAGCTCAACATAAGTAGTTTTATTCTAACAATCATTTTCATGGTCATCATTGCCATAATTTTGCTTCCAAAGTCTACTACAGAATTTTTCTTGCGGATATTGTATGTCGTTGTGGATTAGTTAACTGTCCCGCGTAACTGACCCTGAATTTTTAAGTCACAACCATTCTATACTGAGATTTTAATGAATATTTCTTGTGGTTAGTTATTAATAGTTAATTATTGGGTGAAAAAAACGGCTTAACTAAAGATAAGTATTGCCCAGGTAACTCTTCTGAATTTGTACCTAGATAGGATTTGCTACTTTAGAAATCCAACTACAAGGTGACTCTGCAAGAGTATGAATTTGCTTAGAATGCGAGTCTCCTCTCTACTCATCACTGTCAGAAATGAAGTACTCTTCCATCTTCCAAGAGTGCTGGCCAGCTATGTTGTGTGCATGTGTAGGAAGCCAGCAGGTCCGCTCCAGAATCTAGAAGTGGTGCTGGTGGTAACCGGATGACCTGGAAGTGGAACAGCATTCTGTTCTGTTTACACACACAGACATGTTATAATAGAGTTTTTAATTATTTTTATCTGAGATACCATATTGTATAGGCGTTGCTCTGTACTTTTGTACCTGAATCATTTTGAAGAAGTGAACTTCATCGTCATAACTTTTGTTCAGAAAGCCTTGAAGAAATGGTGTGTTTAGCTCTTGATGTTCGTTCTGTTTTTAGTTCCATATATTTTTGTTCTCATCATTTTGGAAAAATTCACTGGTAGAAGTTGTGGAAAAATTTTTATTTAGTAAATTCTTTAGTAGATTTTGGAAGCAAATGAACACTGCAACGTTGAAGTAATTTTTTTTAATTGCTTCCATCAATTATGCAAAAATAGTCAAGTTCAAAAATTTTCTTTGATGAAAAATTCTAGTTTCTGTTGCTAATTATTAATGTCATGTTTTTATAGGTTGTCGAACTTCAAAACCGCTTATCCGAAGAGTCAAAAAAGGCAGATAAAATGGAGTTCGAGTATAAGAGGCTGAAAGAAAAAGTGGACACTCTTCAGAAAGAGAAAGATGTAAATATATTTTTACAATTCATTTTAGGAGCATATTCACCAACAAAAACATAGTCACTACACTTTACACTTCTGTGAAGTGCTTTGAAAGGTGTTTTATCAAATGCAAGTCCAGGTATTCTGCCCCAACCATGGCCTTGCCAACCACGAAACTCACGCACCCACGGTTTGCTAAATGCGACAATGCTCGCAAACCGCGTTTTGTGCACCCATGATTTAAATCCGCAGGCTTAAATTTTCACGTTTCACTCCTTCAAACAAGGGACCACGTTCATCCACGTATTAATGTGTATTCATCCGCTCCGCGTTTCCTGTCTATCAGCGTCTTTACTACCTCACGTGATCTAACTGCACTCATAGATCTACAGTGTGTGTGCAAACAGCTCGTGTATAGCACTAGGACCCAGTTTGCAATGTTGCAATCAACCAGTTACTTCTCTCTTAGGATTAAGGTAAATATTGTACTGTAACATGAATTTATTGTCGCTTCTCCGCAGCCTAGCTAGTAAGTTTAGGAGCATTGGCTGCCAGGATCTGCAGATCTCTCTCTCTCTGTAAGTTCTCTTTTCCCCCTCCCCCCTTCTCTCCTACCTTCTTCAAACCCCCACCAGCCCTCCGTGTCACTCCCCCCCACCCTCCAAGCCCTCCGTGTCACTCCCCTCCCCCCCCCTCCAAGCCCTGTGTGTCACCCCCTCCAACCCTCCGTGTCACTCCCCCCACCCCACCCTCCGTGTCACTCCCCCCCCCCTCCAAGCCCTTCGTGTCACTCCCCCCCCCCCCCTCCAAGCCCTTCGTGTCACCCCCCCCCCAGCCCTCCGTGTCAACCCCCTCCACCTAGCCCTCCGTGTCAATCCCCTCCCCCCAGCCCTCCGTGTCAACCCCCTCCCCCCAGGCCTCAGTGTCAATCCCCTCCCCCGCAGCCCTCCGTGTCAGCCACCCCCCGCAGCCCTCCGTGTCAGCCACCCCCCGCAGCCCTCCGTGTCAGCCACCCTCTACCCCAGCTTTTCGTGTCACCCCCCCCCTTCCCAGGCCTCCGTGTCACCCCCCCTCCCAGGCCCCCGTGTCATTCCCCCCTCCGTGTCTCTCTCTCTCTCTCTCTCTGTAGTGAATTGCTGCAGATCCTGGCAGTCAATGCGTCCAAACTTACTCCCCCTATCCCCATGTATGTTAGAACTGTGTGTTTTTTTTTGCGTTTAGTTTTACTAAACGCAAACTTACTCCCCGTATCCCCGTGTTAGGGCCCTGCATTTCCCAACCGCGATTTTTCCAACCACGAAGGTTTACAGAAACGTATCCTCTGCGGTTGGGGAGGGATACCTATATTATTATAAATTGAAGTGTTTATATATGAAGCATGGCAGAAAATAATTCCACTGCAAAGTCATTACCCAAATTTTTGTTTTGTGTAAAGTAGGGCCCATCAATATGGGAAATTTCCGATATGGATATATGTTGGCTCATATCGATATTTTCGGGTTTTTATACTGGGGCCTATCTCCTCAGGAGGTAAATATCTCTCTCTGTGTCTCTCACACTCACTCTCTCCATCTCTCTCTCTCTGTGTCTCTCTATCTAGTCTCTCCCTCTCTCTTCCCCCCCCCCCCCCCCCCCGCCCCGTCTCTCCCTCACTCTCCCCCCCCCACCACCACCACCATTTCTCCCTCCCTCTCTCCCCCCTGTCTTTCCCTCCCTCCCCCCGCCGTCTCTCCCTCCCTCTCCCCCCACCCCTTGTATACCTGTATATTGTATTCGAGGACTACGAATACAATATGGCGGCTTGCACCTCGGTCTGTGCATTGTGTAGAGATGAACATTCTGGGTCTTGTAGTTCAGTGTGCGCGCATTCCATGCTCTAGGCCCAGGAGGTTGCAATGCCGGCGACAAGGTACCGATTTTTTTTATATCAAATTTTTCGATATATCGATATATTTTAAATTCCGATATCGGCATATCAATATGAAAATTATATCAGATATAACCGATATATTGACAGGCCCTAGTTTAAAGTATAATCAGTTCTTTTACAAGCACATTAAAGAGGAGAGCAATCATTTACTTTACATGCCAAGTGTCATCACCCCACTTTTAAAACAAAACACCTTCCCTAGATCCCTCAAACCCTAGCCACTATCGCCCTATTTCAAACTTGCCCTTCATTTCAAAAGTCCGATAACGCGTTGTTGCCAATCAACTCTACACACACCTCTCCTCCCACTCCCTCCTCAAACCTCTCCAGTCCGGTTTCCGCCCTGCCCACTGTACAAAGACTGTGCTTGTGAAAGTCACAAACAACATCCTCTCTATCTGTGACCAGGGCTCCCTCTGTATCCTTGTCCTCCTGGACCTCTCCGCCACTTTCGACACGCCATCCTCCTTCATCACCTGACCTCCGTCATCCACCTCAGTGGGACCGCGCTCACCTGGTTTAAGTCCTACCTCACAAACCGCCAGCACTACATCTCCATAAGGGCTTTTCCTCCCGCTCTCACCCGGTTACTTGTGGGGTGCCCGAAGGGATCCATCCTTGGCCCCCTCCTCTACCTAATCTATATGCTCCCTCTTGGGGATGTCATCCGCATACACTTTCACATGTATGCGGATAACACCCAACTCTATTTTACCACTTCACTTTGCATGTCCCCAGTCCCCTGATGTTCTGTCAGCCTGCCTATCAGACATCAGGGGCTGGATGAGTGCAAATTTTCTTCAGCTAAATGTTGACAAGATGGAAGCCATACTCTTTGGCTTTCGTCAACATCTTCAATTACACGGTTCCCACCTCCTCCACCTACCCGACTTGCCCCTAAAACTCTGAACCATACGCAACCTAGGTGTCAGGTTCGACCCCCCCCCCCCCCAATTATCCTTCTTCCCCCCCACATCTGGTCCCTCATCAGCACCGCTTGTATTTAAATCCCTCCACTCCTCTGCAACCCCTACATCTCCGACCTCCTCTCACAATAGTACCTGTTGCCTTCTCTCCACTGGGTCTGGCCTCCTCCTTGTCCCCCGAATCCTCCGCTCCACCATCGTCGGCCGTGCCTTCAGCCACTATGCTCCGAGCGTCTTGCACTCCCTTCCTCCCCTCCTCTCTTCTCAGGTCTCGGTTAAAGACCCTTCTTTTCGACCACGCTTTCAGTCACTTTCTTCCCCCTCTCCCTGGCTCAGCCCCGGGATCCGTTATTGGGAAGCGCTTTGAGATGCTGTTCGCCACAGAGGGAGCTATATAAATCCAAGTTATTGATGTTGTTTCAGCTTCAAGTAATTGCAAGTCTAGTATATTTAGATTGCACTGGAAAACTTTCTTCTATAGTATCATAAACAACATGGTTTAATTTCAAACTGGAAATAACTGATGTTTCTGCACTGATGTGTCATTTCCATTACTCATATTGGACATTTTCATGGCCTCTTTAAATGAGACTGACAATTTAGTAGTGTGATATTAGGAACTCACTGATGGGGCATAAAGTAATTTGGACAGGATGCAAACTCAGCATTGAAAGACTAATGCGATATATGTATTTATATTTATATAGAGCCTTTCATATCAGGAGGATATCCCAAAGCGCAATCATAGTGTACTGATTTTTTTTTAATCCAATTGGCCACTATCCATTATTTCTAGTGTTAAATTGACAAATTAATTACCAATTAAACATAAAATCCATACAAGAAAATAGACATGTTTCGCTTTGGCAATCTATGTGCATATGCGCATGCACAGCCCGCAAGTTGGAGCTGAACTGTCTCCAAGGTGGCAATGAAATGTCAGAATCAAGCCAACCAGTAGAGTCACTTAGCTTGGTGTTTTCGCGCTCCCCTCACAAGCGAGAGCACCTGTGTTTAATTCCCGATGGGGTGAAACCGTAGGCAAGTTTTGTTACTCCACATGGCTGTTTACCTAGCAGTAAGTTACAACCTGGTTGTGAATCGATTACGAATTGCTTTCCAGTGGTAATAATCCCTCCTCCCCCCACCCCCCCCACCCCCCAATAAAGTGGTCACTGAATCCATGACTGTTTGTGGGACACTTGCCTTGCGCAATTAACTGTCGTGTTTTGCCCACAAAATATAATATATTCTGTGAGATGTCTCAATTGCATAAGATGCTGCATCAATTGTAAGGATTATTCTTTTCCCTCTGTGGTAGCATTGGTAATCTACTTCTTGGTAATCATGAGCCAGTGCTCCAGGGCTCTGCTGAAGATTTATTTGCATTACTTGGAAAGGCAGACCATTCATGGGGGGGGCACAAATCCCATCAACCTAGGAAGCAAAGTTCTAATGGGTAAGATGGTCCTTGATGGACAATCAGCAGAAACACTTGGCAGACAGCAATATCAATGGCCAGATATGGGGTTTTAGCTATTTAGATCCGTGCAGGACTCCCACACACACTCTGGGGACCTCAAGCCTTGGCATTGCCAATCTGCACCTAATTCTGTCTGAAATTAGATAAGCAGGATGTGTCTCTCCGGGAGAGAGTGTGCATACCATTCCAATAAATATCTCTGGAATTTCCATGTTTAGTGGGGCTACCCGGAACTCTGTTTGGCTTGCAATCTCTTAAGCATGGTGACGGGTTTCTGCATATATCAGTCGCTGGGATGATCCCAGCAAAATCACCACAGGATTCTTCCTTGTTCTGTTGCTTGGATTTCTCCAAAACATTTCCTTGCTTTTCCTGAACAATTCCCTCAACATTATCTTGTATCATGCTTTTTGACCTATTTTATGTTACTCAACTGTTCTGTCTGCTTCTCTTAGAGCCTTTTTTTGTAATCTGTTCCTTGGCTTTTCTGCCACTTGTTTTTTAGGTGTTAATTAATGAAACAATGCATCATAAGTCATGATCAGTACTATAATTTGAGAACAGATTGCTGCTTATTACTGTGTAGATCAGTACATGTAAGATGTTAATTGCGGACTGGGAGAAAGGGTAATTTGATTTCATTTTCAAAAATGATTGTTAGTTAGGTGAAAGGCTCATAATGTGCAAAGTGTATTTTATTTTATTTTTTTTAACTTTAATTTCTGTAGAGGTTAAGAACTGAGAGAGATTCCTTGAAGGAAACTATTGAAGAACTGCGGTGTGTACAAGTGCATCAAGGCCAACTCACAGCAGGTCAGTGTCACAACCTCAATTTCCATTTTCTTTCTGATTGTTTGATGTAATTACAGCATATACACACACAGTTTAATTCAGATGGCATAACTTGCATTTATTCTTGCATTTCCTTAAGGACTTATTCCACTGCCCAGTCAAGAAGCATCCGACAGTTTAGCAGCAGAGATAGTAACGCCTGAAATAAAGTAAGTGAAGATCTAATTTCCAGCCAAACTAGGAATAATGTGCATTAATCAATTCATTGGCTCAAAAAATATTTTGGATGATACCAGAATCACTTGGTCAGTTTCCACATGTATAATATAATAATGTATGTCAATGTCACTGATCTCATCTTCTGTGGTTCTCCACTTTAATCTAGCACTATTGTTGCCCCTGACCAGTTTTGTGTCAGACATTATGTCCTGAATGAGCCTTAAGTCACTTCACCCTAGTCAATATGGAAATTTTCCGATTTAGATATATCGATGGGCTCATATCGAGATATACCGATATATCGATATTTTCGGGGTTTTCGTACTGCACATGCGCGCGCGTTGCGAGATGCGCACGCATTTGGGGGTGCGCACGCATTTGGAGGTGCACGCGCATTCGGGGCCTATCTCCTCAGGAGGTAAATATCTCTCTCTCTGTGTGTCTCTCACACTCACTCTCTCCATCTCTGTGTTTTTCTGTCTGTGTCTCTCTCCTCTCTCACACCCCCCTCCCCATCTCTATCTATCTATCTATCTATCTATCTATCTATCTATCTATCTATCTATCTATCTATCTATCTATCTATCTATCTATCTATCTATCTATCTATCTATCTATCTATCTATCTATCTATCTATCTATCTATCTATCTATCTATCTATCTATCTATCTATCTATCTATCTATCACATCCCCCCGTCTGCCCCCCCGCCGTCTCTCTCCCCCACTCCCACCTCCCCCCCCCCCCCCCGCCGTCTCTCTCTCTTCCCCCCCTCCACCACCACCCCCGCCGTCTCTCTCCCCGTCTCTCCCCCCTCACTCCTTGCATACCTGCATATTGTATTCAAGGACTATGAATACAATATGGCGGCTTGCACCTCGGTCTGTGCATTGTGTATAGAGATGAGCATTCTGGGTCTTGTAGTTCAGTGTGCGCGCATTCTGATTTTTTCGATATATCGATTTTTAGATATATCAATATTTTTTAAATGCCTATATCGGCATATCGATATGAAAATTATATCGGATATAACCGATATATTCCCGGACCCTACTTCACCACCAATAAAACCAACAACAACAACAAAATTACACGCGCCTTTCACGTCAGGAGGACGTCCCAAGGTGCTGAACTGTTAGGTCGGGACCCAAGCGGGTGTGTGGGGGGGGTGGTCGGGATAGGGGGAAGGAGAGTAGGAGAGGGGGGATAGTTAGGAGGGGAGCAGAAGGTCGAAGGGAAAAGTCTTGAGACCAGTCTTAAAGGAGAAAAGGGAGGAAGCAAGGCGAAGGGATTGCGGGATAGAGTTCCAGAGTATGGGTGCAGAGAGGCTGAAACGCCGGCCACCGAGCATGGGAGCATGGAGCAGGCCAATGGCCGCTGAATAGAGGGGACGGGCAGACTGATAGGCAGACAGTAGGTCGGAGAGATAGGCGGGGACAAGGCTGTCATGTTCGTCTCTCACCATTTCTTTTTATCATAGTGTCGTTGTGGGTGAATTTTCTTTAATATGCCAGTAGAAGGATACCCAAGATCCTCAGCCTAACTGACAAGTTCCTTCATCTTGCTCCTACCTCATCTTTCTCCCTGTGGCCTTCAATTCTCCAACAATTTCTCCCTTCTCCCCCAACCCCGCATACATATGAACGTGTCGCTCTTTGGAACACTCACGCCATTAGCTTTGCCCTCTACCTTTTCTCTGTGCTTTCAAAATCCTCTTAAAACTGTATTGTATTGATTTCTGTCCTCCTTCAGCTTCCCCAGTGTATAAGTTGTCGTGGGTTTGCTAGTTTGTGACCAGTATTTCTGCAGCTCGGATTTTCCCTATTGCATTCAATATACATAATGACAACTAGCATTTATATAGCGCACCTCATGCAGAATAGCATCCCGGAACACTTGTTTTATATTTCCTGCAATCATAATCTCTTTTAGGTCTCTTATTCTCATAATCCCCTTTACTTTGTTTTAAGATTGTTAAAATAATAAGTTCTACCCGTTTGATTTATTCTGGAGGAACCATTTTATTTGCCCCACAATATAACTTGTTCTTATTCCCAATTTGTTTTCTTTTTTCTCTTCTGCTCTTCTTTCCTGGAGTTATATTCCTACTTAACATTCTTCATAGTTTGCTGTCTATTTTTGCAGTGCAGTTTGCTAGCTCTATCCTATTCTCACTCTAGGGAAAAGCTTATCCGGCTGCAGCATGAAAATAAGATGTTGAAGATAAATCAGGAGGGATCCGATAATGAAAAGATAGCCCTGCTGCAAAGCCTACTGGAAGATGCCAACAGAAGAAAGAGTGAATTGGAGACTGAGAATAGGTATGAGACATTCCAATTGTCACCTGCTTTGCTATGATGCCTGCGGATTGATTATTTTTCTAATCTATTTAGAGTTTGCACAGTAGGCAATGGATTTAAATGATGTACATTAGCTATTGAGTTTACCGAATAAAACATTTCTTGGCTTTATAGCATATGGCTTCACACCATTGATTTGGAATAAATTGGACAGCAAGATCAAAAGCCATGTTGACTGTCATTTATTAGGTTATTTTCATGCAGGTAATCTATGTTGCTTCTGATTATTGATGTTAATTTTCCAATGATTGGGATCATGACATTGAGCTGCCATGTTCTCCCCTTTGTTCATTGACTGAAATTATTTATTACTCTTACATAATTATTTTCTCTCATATCTCTTGACTACCTTGAAAGGGTAATAGACCTGGTATAGAGAAACACATTGATTGTATGGTAGAATGTGTCTAGGAGTGTTGCTGGTTTTATGCTACTCATTTTTGTGTTTATGTAATTGAAAAGTGAGCTTTCGTCTGAACATCTGGATTGAGAGATCAGTATGGTGGAGAGCAGAAGGGATGATATTTTTTTTAAAAAAACACGTAAGGAGGATAAGGCTGTGAATAATAATTGGAGGAGATGAAGAACATGTAGAAATTAGTGTATGTTGTCCAGAAGAGTAGAACGAGGGTGAAGCAAAGAAGGTTAGCAAATGAAGGGGAATGTAAACCAGAGTGACACAAAGTATAGGATGGTTGTGACATCTAAATGAATAACTAAGTTTATTTTTAATTCTTGTTAAAAGGCTAGCCAATCAAAGGGTGTTGGAAATCCAGTCTCAGGTTGAAGAACTTCAGAAGGCATTACAAGACCAGGGTTCAAGAGCAGAAGATGTGAGTGCAACCTACAGTGTTAGAAGTGTTCTAACATTCTCATTTCTACTCTGTTGAATGTTTGCTTGTATTTATAGTTCTGCAGTGTGAAAATAGAGAGAGGTGAAACTCTAGTTTGACCAGAATATAGAAGTTGGGGGGGATGTTCTGCCCCATTAGTATTAAAAAATGTCTATTGTGTGTCAATAATAATGTTATAAAACAATACGAAAGGTAAACAGTTTGTCTGCCTCTGGTACCAACCACTCTCACCTCTGAATCAGACAGTTGTGGGTTCAAGCCCCATTTTGGGACCTGAATTCACATAGTCTAATCTGACTCTGTACTGGGGTTGGAGGTGGGGTGGGTTGCATTGCTACAGCTGCCAACCTGCAGATGAAGGGTGAAGACCAAAGTCCCTCTCTCTCCTAGGGACCTGATCTGATATGTTGTTTGGTTTTCAGTTTAGATACCTGTATTGCAGAACTTTGGCTAAAATGGCCTTTAGGTACAGGTAGACCCCGCTTACCGAATGCCCGGTTAACGAAATTTCACTGTAACGAGGGCTTTTATTTGTACCACTTCTCCGCTTAACAAAGGCTGCTTTCGCTATAATGAATGTTTACACACACTTTAAATCTTGTGGGTTTCTCGTGCGCAGCTTCTCATGCGCAGCTTCTCTCTGGTTGCCCTAGCAACGCACACTCAGTCTTTAGCGTGCCTCAGTTAAGCAGTGCAGTGCAGCCCTTTCCATATGGGAGGAGCTTAAGCGGCAGGATGCTTCGTGGCTTCAATAATAGTAAGTCAAGATATGGGGGTGGGGAGGGGGATGATAGAGAGGAGGTGGGGATAGAGAGATAGGGGAAGGGGGGTAGAGGGGAAGGGGGATAGAGGGGAGGGAGGGATAGAGAGGAGTGGGGGAATAGAGGGGAGTGGGGGGATAGAGAGGAGTGGGGGGATAGAGAGATGGGGTGATAGAGAGATAGAGAGGAGGGGGGGATAGAGAGATAGAGAGGAAGGCGGGATAGAGAAAGAGGGGAGGGGGGGAATAGAGAGGGAGGGGAGGGGGCTTAAACAGATAGAGATGGAGTGAGAGATAGAGAGGGGGGATAGAGAGATAGAGAGGGGGGTGGTAGAGAGAAAGAGGGGGGAGGGGTAGAGAGAAAGAGAGGAGGGGGAGGAAGAAAGAAGCGTGTCCTGAGTCAGGAAAAGCCTGGGTCCAGGTTGAGATATTTCAGTGTGGTGACTGTGAAGACCTGGCCTGGAGCAGGTAGGATTGTCGTTTTTATTCCTGCAATTTTTGTCATAGTCCGTATTCCGGAACTCCGGACTTTTGGCTGCTCAACCTGTACACCAAAAATGTTAGTGCTGGGAACTGCTAGAAACTAAACTGATTTTAGCGGGGAGGCTGGGGTCGGTGCGGAGTTTTGACTGCCGCCAAACACAGTAATACAGTTAAACTCTCGCTTAACAAAATTTTCACTTAATGAAGAGTTTTAAAGTTACTAACCCCTTCGTTAAGCGGGGTACACCTGTATTAACATGCAGAGCTGCCAACCAGTACATTTTTGCCGTATTTAGTACGATAAATTGCAGTAAATACGGCAGTACGATTTTTCTTGTTAAAATACGTTTTTTGGAAAATCCGAATTTTGGAAATTCCATGCTCTGTCTGTCTCTCCTCTCTGTCTCAGTCTCCTTCTGTGTGTCTCTCTTTCTCTGTGTGTCTCTGTCTCTCTGTCTCTCTCTCCTTGTCTCTTTCCCTCTCTGTCAGTCTCGGTTGCGCTCTCTCTCTTTCTCTCTCTGTCTCTCTCTGTATCTCTCTCTCTCTTTCTCTGTATCTCTGTCTCTCTGTTTGCGTCTCTGGCTGTCACAATCTCACTCACAGTCTCTCTCTCTCTCTCTGTCTCAGTCTCTTTCTCTTTAACTCTCTCTCCCTGCCTTCAACAGCAGTGCTACCTACCTTCTGCCGTCGCTATACACTGTAAATGTTAGCGCTGTGCGCTAGGCTGGGCACAAGGCATGACTGGGAATGATTTTTTTCATCTACGGAAACAGAGTAAGGATCTCCCTCTTAATGCAATTTTTGCCACACAAGGGGTTTTGAAGTCCCATTTTACTTGGCATCTTTTCGCGCTGTAATTTATTCGTTAAGTACCAGTAGGTTTTGGGGAAAATCTTTTTTTTACTAGAAAATACTGTTTTTAGCTTTCAGGAGTACTTTTTTTTGTTAAAAAAGGTTGGCACCTATGAACATGTTGCACTTAACTATCTAGCATATCAATATTTGACTTGATTTTTAAAATAAATTTTCTCATCTGCCTGTTCAAGTGGACATGAAAGATCCCCTGGACTATTACAGAAGAGAGTTTCTTTAAGTGTTCTCCTGGCCAACAATCTCCGAATACAATTGGCCATTCTAAACACGGATGTTTGTGGAACATTGCTGTGCGCAAATTGGTAGCAGCGTCCCACCCACAAATGCAGTGAAGCTGTAAAGTGCTTTAGAGCATTCTGCTGACATGAACAACAGCAACAAATATGACACTTGTATAGCGCCTTTCATGTCAGGAAGAGTCCCAAGCTGCTGGACAGTCACTGCTTCTGAGCTGGGGACAGGGGGAGGGATGGGGTGAATTAGGAGTTGTCAATGGAACCATCGAAGAGGAGAGTCTTGAGGCAGGACTTGAAAGAGGCCACGGAGGTGTCTAGGCTGAGGGACTGTGGGATGGAATTCCAGAGGTTGGGGGCAGAGTGGCTAAAGGCTCGCCCGCCAATGTTGGGGCAGATGGGTCGGGGGACGTGGAGCAGGCCAGAGCCTGCTTAGTGGAGGGGACGGGCAGGTTAGAATGTCACAGATGTAGGGTAGGCGAGGTTGTGGAGGGCTTTAAATGTGAGGACCAGGATCTTGAATCGGATCCTCTGGATGATGGGGAGCCAATAGTTGGGCGAGGATGGGGGAGATGGGGTCACGGAGCTTGGAGCATTAGAGGACATGGGCCACAGATAAGAAGCTATAGCAAATGCGGGAATGATTATTATTATTTCCTTGTTATCCTATTTCTGCATACCATTTGTGCTTTAGACTGGATGTAGAAAACTGTTTATATTGTCCATCCTTGGGCCTCCCTTTTTTTCCTTATTTATATGCTCCCTCTTGGCGAAGGCATCTGCATACACTGGGTAAACTTCCACATGTATGAGGATGACACACAAATCTAATTTGCCTCCTCCAGTATCGACACCAGGTTCACCAATTTCTATCAGCTTGTCTGGCTGGAGAGTGGAAACTTCCTGCAGCTGAACGTGGATAAGACGGAAGGAAGCCTGTGGCTCCTGTAAACGTCTTCGCTCCTGCAAATGTAAACTCAACTCCCTGGGCTCACACTCACTGAACCAGTGTGCAATCTAAGCGTCTGTTTTTTTTCCAACAACCTCCCCTGGGCTGTCTTTTGCCCTCAGCCATAGTGCCCGCCTCCTACTACTTTACCCCAAATGCAGCCAAAACCCTTGTGCATTTTGTCCTCTCTCGTCTGGATCACTAAAACATACACTGGAACGTCTTTCCAACTCCACTATTCCAAAAAAATCCAGCTCATTCAGAACTCTACTGCCCACATACTGACCTGAACCAAACTCCGTACCCATGTCTCACCAGTTCTGGCCAGGCTCCACTGGCTCCCTATCACTGAATGGATCGACTTCAAGATACTCACATTCGTGTTCAAATCCCTTAATTCCTTGGAACCTCCCTACCTCTCTGACTTTCTCATTTCCCAATCCACAACCCAGCACATCTGCTCAACTGGCACCAGCATCCTGCTTGTCCCTCGCATGCTCCTCTCCACCATTGTATGTTGCGCTTTCAGCCTGTACTCCCCGAACCTTTGGAACACTCTCTGCCTTGACCCTTTCTTTTTCAAATCCCTAATTAAAACCTTCCTTTTCGACCGTGCTTACAGTCATCTCCACCAGCTCGGACTCAGCCTTCCGCCATTGTTAAGCGCTCAGACCCTGCCCTGTGTAGAGGGTGCAAGTGCAAGTTATTGTGTATATTTATAGATTTGAAATTGCTATGATTATTCTGGGATTCATATGAGGAATCAAGAGAGATGATGAAAGTGTTCTTGATAAAATTAAGCATGCAAGTGTTAGAAACAAAGTTGATTCAACTTTTCTGTTCAACATTACTGTTTCTTCTGTTGGCTACTATTTTTTGCTTCATACTAATATGTGATCTCTATTTCTTCGCATGCCATCTGCTATAGGCTATTGTGAGTATGGTTTTATTTAAATAGCATTTTAAAGCAGTATCTACTAGCTTTTTGCTAATATTAAACACATCTTTAGAAGTATGGATGAATCCCTGAAGTTAATTATTGTTTGATCAATTGGTTTGCTATACGTCTATTGTATTGTTTCGGACACTTGATGCTTACAACTTGTCTTACAATCTACAACTTGTCTTTATACTTTCAATGAACTTTACACTTCAATTTTTTTCAGTCAATACTTCTGAAGAAGAAACTGGAAGAACACTTGTAAGTAATTTTGTTCCATTGATTTGAACTGAACACCCAATGCAGAAATTACCGTATATCTCCGCGTATAAGGTGCACTTTGTTTCAGGTCGGAAGATCTCGAAAGTTGGGGGTGCGCCCTATACGCAGGTACAAGCAATTTTGAGCCTCGGAGATACAGTAAACAGGAGGGGCGGCCGGCGCGCTGTCAGCCGGGGTTTGGCCAGTGTCCGGCGGGGGTTGGGGGGGAGCGGGTGACGGGGCTTCGGCCTCGGCCGCCCGGGCAGCGTCAGCAGCAGCGGACTTCAGTGCTGTGCTTGCTGCCTGCCTTCTGCTTAACCCAGTCTGCCTGCCTCCCTCCCTGCCTCTCTCCCTCCCTGCCTGCGTGCCGGCCTGCCTCTCTCCCTCTCTCTCTCCCGGGCTGCCGGCCTCTCTCTCTCCCGGGCTGCCGGCCTGCCTCTCTCCTTCTCTCTCTCCCAGGCTGCCGGCCTGCCTCTCTCCCTCTCTCTCTCCCGGGCTGCCGGCCTGCCTCTCTCCCTCTCTCTCTCCCGGGCTGCCGGCCTGCCTCTCTCCCTCTCTCTCTCCCGGGCTGCCGACCTGCCTCTCTCCCTCTCTCTCTCTCTCCCGGGCTGCCGGCCTGCCTCTCTCCCTCTCTCTCTCTCTCCCGGGCTGCCGGCCTGCCTCTCTCCCTCTCTCTCTCCCGGGCTGCCGGCCTGCCTCTCTCCCTCTCTCTCTCCCGGGCTGCCGGCCTGCCGCTCTCCCTCCCTCCCTCCCGGGCTGCCGGCCTGCCGCTCTCCCTCCCTCCCTCCCTCCCTGCCTGCGTGCCTGCCTGCCTCTCTCCCTCTCTCTCTCCCGGACTGCCGGCCTGCCTCTCTCCCTCTCTCTCTCCCGGGCTGCCGGCCTGCCTCTCTCCCTCTCTCTCTCCCGGGCTGCCGGCCTGCCTCTCTCCCTCCCTCCCTCCCTGCTTCCCTCTCTCCCTCCCTGGCTGCCTGGCTGCCTGCCTCTCTCTCTCCCTACCTACCTGTCTCTCCTGTCTCTCCTCCTTTCTGCCGGCAATATCATTGAAAATGCTTCCGTTTTTTTTCACCAAGAAAAGGTCAAAAACGGGGGGGTGCGTCTTATACGCGGGTGCGCCTTATACGCGGAGATATACGGTACTCTTCTCTCACCCCCCCACCCCCCCCAACCCTTGGAAGCAAGACATCTCCTATCATAAACAGAATATAGTGTGGAATATAGTGTGCCCCAACATTCCTGCATTACTTTTTCTGAAGATGTGTTCGGCAATGGAGAGGGTCAACACTTCTTCCTTGAAGGGATTTGAGTCTGGTTCTCTTGTGCCTACTCCTCTATCCTCTCTCCCCACCTCCCAACAACATTTGTATGGCTGGTGAGATAAGTACCACAAAAGCTAGTTGAACAGTTAATGAGTTACTTTCATGGTGTGTGTGCTAAAAGTGACATGTTTGTGGACGTGTTCAAATCCATCACTCATTTATTCATTTAAGTCTTTCCAAAATCACTTCATGAACATTTTCTTTCTGTATCCTTGTGGAACTGGATCAACACTCCCAAACTCCTTTCATTTATAAGCTTTATAATTGGCAGTGAGAAGGCACACACGCACTACAGAGTAGGGTCCGTCGATATGGAAATTTTCCGATTTAGATATATCGATGGGCTCATATCGAGATATACCAAAATATCGATATTTTGGGGGTTTTCGTACTGCGCATGCGCGCATTCGGAGTGCGCGCGCATTCGGGGTCTATCTCCTCAGGAGGTAAATATCTTTCTCTGTGTCTCTCAATCTCTCCATCTCTGTGTTTTTCTGTCTGTGTCTCTGTGTCTCTCTCATATCCCCCCCCATCTCTATCTATCTGTATATTATCACATCCACCCCGTCTCTCTCTCCCCCCCGCCGCCGTCCCTCTCCCTCCTCCCACCCCCGCCGTCACTCTCCCCCCACCCCACCGTCCCTCTCCCCCCCACTCCCCCAGCCGTCTCTCTCTCCCTCCCCCCCCCTGCCGTCTTTTCTCTCCCCTCCACCTCCCCCCAGCCGTCTCTCTCCCCCCCACACACCCCCCAACCGTCTCTCTCCCCCCCCCCACAGCCCCCCAGCCGTCTCTCTTCCCCCCACCCCCAGCCATCTCTTTCCCCCCCACCCCCCCAGCCGTCTCTCTACCCCCCCACCCCCCCAGCCGTCTCTCTCCCCCCACCCACCCCCCAGCCGTCTCTCTCCCCCCCCACCCCACCCCCAGCCATCTCTTTCCCCCCCCACGCCCCCCAGCCGTCTCTCTACCCCCCCCCCCTACCCCTTGCATACCTGTATATTGTATTCTAGGACTATGAATACAATATGGCGACTTTGCACCTCGGTCTGTGCATTGTGTATAGAGGTGATCATTCTGGATCTTGTTGTTTAGGGAGCGCGCCTTCTGATTTTTTACCTCGATATATAGATTTTTTGATATATCGATATTTTTGAGATGCCTATATCGGCGTATCGATATGAAAATTATATCGGGTTTTAGCGATGTATCGATATATCGCCGGACCCTACTACAGACTATCTAGCCTGGGTTTGAACAACGACCCATATGCGAAAAGTCTGTATTGTGTCCTGACCCAGTTTGGAATTGGTGCTGTGTTTCGCTCACATATATACCGTCAATTCACTTTACAGTATATTCTGTGAAACGCATTGAGACGTCTAGAAGGAGTGAAATGCACTATATCAAATGAAGGATTATTATTATCAACTTGTGTCCGGTGATATATCGGTTATATCGGTATAATTTTTCATATTGATATGCCGATATTGGAAATTTGAATATATCGGTATATCTAAAAATTCGGTATAAAAAAAATCGGTATATCGCAAAACATCGGTATATAGTGTCCGGCGATATATCGGTTATATCGGTAAAATATAAAACTTTTTCAACATACCTTGTCGTCGGCATTGCAAACTTCCTGGGCCTAGAGCACGCATATCGGAATGCGCTCGCACCCCCGAATGCGCGCGCATACACAGGATAAATAAAACTTGGTGATATTGATATATCGGTACATATTGATATGAGCCCACCGTTATATCGATATTGGAAAATTTCTATATCGACAGACCCTATTATCAACACAGCACAGATAGGAACACAACGAATAAACATTAAACAACAACTTGCACTTTCATAGTATAGTGCCCTCTATGCAGGGTGGCATCTCAGAGCATTTAACAATGGCGGAGCCTGACTCCGAGCTCGGGAGATGTCCGTCAGTATGTCAAAGGAAGATTTTAATGCAGGACTTGAAAAGGTGGGGAGAGGGGATAGGATGGAGGGATTGAGAGCAAGTGTATTAGAGTTTTGGGGCAGAGTAAGTGAAATGGTGTAATGGAGGGTGCAAGGAACAGTAGAAGATTGGTGCCAGTCATGCAGAAGCACTGGGTTATGGATTGGGGGGTGCAGACATAGGGAGGTGATGGGGAGTGAATGGATTTCAACATGAGTGTGAGGATCCTGAAATCCTGAAATCGACCCGTTCTATGAAGTGGAGCCTAATCAGAAATGGCGAGATGGGGGTATCGAGTTTGGTCCAGTTAAACAATCCATAAATAAAAAATAAACGTGGAAGTTTGAGGAACTTCAGAGTAGGCAGGAATTTCATGTGATGCGTAGAATTTACTCTTAATTGAAAAACTAGTGTGGAAGCTTTTTGACTAGCATGTAAATGTAGTTGTTTCTTTATCTCCAAAGTCTGGGAAAACTAAGGCAAGATGAACTGCATTGTATTCCATTTTTATGAAAGAATAATGAAGTAAATTGTGGTGCTTAATATGGGTTATCTATGATGTGTATGTGTGCAAAATCAATAGTTATATAAGTTATTCAAAAATATAATGAATGGAAGAAAACTTGAAAGATTCATCCCATTTTACCATCACAATGAACTTACTAACTTTGAAGTGGACATATGTCACAATTGTGGTATCAGCCATGGTTATGGCGAATCAAGCAAATTTAGATATAGGAAGTGAGATTCATTACAGCACAATTGATATTGGGGAAAGTCCTGAAAAGATCATGAAACTCGTGTTGAGATTAAAAAAAAGTGGAAGTGATGTTCTGAATTTGTAAATATTGGCACATCAGCCCACAGGAATCCAAACTGATATAATATCTTTCTGGGTTAGTTTCTTCAGACAAATCCAGATTGCATATCAGTGTTTTAGACCTATTATTGGTATGGTGTTCCTTGGAATCTGTGGGAAAATTTTGCTTCAGAAATGCTTCTTATTTGTTTATGTGTTTGAGACTCCTACAAGACTTTATGATAAATAATCTAGACTGATAGTGAGCACTGCGTTGGTGGATGCATTATCCATTACCCTGCATCTTGTAATAAGTTCTAAGACATTATAAACCCATGAATATACTTCTATCGTAGAAACAATTAACCCAATTAAATATACACACGTCTTTCTTTTGTATTTGTGGGGTGTTTTTGGAGCTTGGCTGATAAAAGCTCAATATGCTTCTTTAATCTTTGTAAAGACTTAATAGTTTTGAAATTGATAATCAACACTTTTTTGTAAAACACTATTATTTGGATTTGTCAGAAAGAGAGAACAGGTTGTTCCATTTGGAAGATTGCTGCTGAATGCAGGTCTAAGAATCCACACTTCTAGAGCACTATTGCATGAGATATTTTTGATATTGAGGATAACGCATGAAAAAGAAAAATGGATTGCTTCCCTTGGTAAGGTTTCCCCATCTTAAGCAACTATGCTGCCACCTATGTCTGATCTAAGATTCAGTAAGTGTTTCTTTAATCTTTAAAGCATCTTGCAAGGGGAAAAATCTAATTGTATCAATTTCTTGAGATTGATTTCAAGCAATTTGATCTGCTTCCTTGATCAAAATATTGAGAAGGTAATCACAATATCAAAAAATATGATCCATTTCTCTCTTTCTCTACCCCCATCCCCTATCTTTGATTATGCTTCAGTGTTTATGAGATAATCTTATTTAAAGTAAATGCCAGGTCAAAATACACAACTGGTGATTTAAGAGATTTCAAATTGGTATTATCCTTAAGTATTCATGAAATATTTAAGGATAATACCAATTTAGCTTTGTATTAAATACCCCCAAATGAGTAGAAATAATTTTTTACATTACTTCCACTGTTTGATTTTTTGAGTAATTCCATTGTATTTGGCTATTTCAGGGAAAAACTGCACGAAGCTCACACCGAACTTCAGAAGAAGCGAGCGTACATTGACGACTTGGAGCCAAAATATAACAATAGCTGTAAGTTTTCTTAATTTTTAAACTAATTCAGAAAATAATTTTTCATCTTCATTTAAAGAAATTCATTTACACTCTTGTTACAATATTTGTTTCTGTATCGCATGGAATTCCTATTTTACAAGGAAAAATAAAGGGTTTTGACAGCGCCTTGGGACATCCTCCCGACGGGAAAGGGCTATACAAATGTTATTTTGTTGTTGTATTGCACGTAGTGATGAAATTACAAAGATTTGTAAACAAAACTTGCTTCATCTAGTCCATGCTGAGAAGTCTTCACCCATTCCTTATTCCTTCATTTGTCCTTTTATTCCCCTCTCTGTCTCTCTCATGTGAAGGTCTGCCACTAAAGTACCTCTGTTAGATCTCCTCTTAATCATCTCTTCACTAGCAAACAAAAAAACTCCTAACTTTTCAAGTCTATCTTGAAAGCAGTAACCTGGTATCATCCTAGTAAAACTAAACTGCACTCTTTCCATCGTTGCTGTATCCTTGCAGTGTGGAAAATAAAATTGGACTCTGTACTCTAATGTGGGTTAATCAAAGTTTGGCACTAATTTTAAGTCAGATATTGCAGATGAGAGCCTTTGAGATAACTGTTCATGGTGTAAATAAGATACATACCATGTACTACACAGTCCAAATAACACAATGGTAGATCTGCCTGGACTTTTCAGCCAATTCTCAGATCTTGTTTCATCTGTGAATATATTTGTCCTTGTTCTTACTTTGAGGCATTGCCTGAGGGTCTATCACCCCGGACCGAATTAAGGCACAGTACTAGCTGTGTGATGCTTGCTTTCTCTAGATCATTTGTTGGTCCAAAATATGTGCTGCTCTTCAAGTAAACTGAGCCATTCCAGGCTATGCAAGACTCTTCCCAGAGTGACTGAGGAAAGCTATCTGAAGGATACCAGTCTAATTGCTAGAATATTTGTGACTTTGGCATATGTATACCAATTATACTTTTCTGTTCTATATGCTACTTTGAACATAAAATACTCCCCCTAAATAATAACAACAATAATCCCTGCATTTGATATAGCGCTTTTCAAACCTCTTCTAGGCGCATCAAAGTACTTCACAGAATATGTTGTATATTTGTGGGTGAAACGCGTCAGCCAAGCAGTGTTCACAAATAGTTGTGGATTGAAATTACCAATTTATTGGGGGGGTTTTTAGGGATTATTATCAGGCGTGTGGAGTAAGGAAATTTACCCAAAGTTTCATCCTGACCTGCCTGAAATCAAACCCAGGTCTCTTGCTTGAAACATTATTTTCCCTTCACATATGTTAGCGTAATGCATTGTGTATTAAGAGATATTACAAGATTGGACCTCAGAGATATTTCAGAAGATTGACTCTGGTGGTTGCTTAAACTGGTGAATATTTTCTCCAGTGATGTCAGCAGAGAGTTACAATGATCATGGCAGTTGAGCAGACTCAGTTCAACAATTATTTTGATGAAATCTACATTTAAACATTTTTTCAGTAAAAAGACAAGTTGCAAGTGGTGATAGTGGTATTGAAAAACACCAAATAGATAACCAGTGCTTAAAGACATAAAATGGATCTAAATAAACATGCACTAAACAAGTACATCATTTAACTTTTGGGACCTCAACCGTATATGGGGTTCCCTGGATGAGGAACACTTTGTCCCAAGGTGCTTTTTCATGTCATTTACATTGCAGCTTTCCTGAGTCATCCTTGGTATTGTATATTGACTGTTCAGATTGATGTTTGCCATGGTAAGGTACAGCTGCTCTTTTATGGTTCTCGGAACTAACCTTCTAATTCCTTCAACAGATTTGTACACATGTTCACAAACAGCCAGTTACACATCTACACGCTGTGTATTAAGATAATATTGAAATTGACAGTTTGCATTTGTTTCATCATGTAAAAGGTGATTCAACTTTTAAAAGACAAACTTGTTTATGCTAAACCAGCCTTTCTGCCCTGTGTAGCTCAAAAGATTGAGGAGCTTCAAGACTCTTTGAGAAAGAAAGATGAAGATATGAAACAAATGGAGGACAGATACAAGAAATACCTGGAAAAAGCAAAGAGTGTTAGTATAAACCTTCAGATTTTTATTCATCTGGGGATAGATGGATTATGAAGTTACCTAAATCTAATATTCAAAAGATTATTAAAATTAAGTTAATTAAAAATATATTTAGAGTGATAACCTTTTGAGGATTGGATTTATGTTTACTTTTCCTATTGTAATAGAGCAGTACACTATCAAATTTTACTGATAGCTTATTGTATTCTTGGTAATGTGTACAACCTTTAGTTTTAAGTCACAAAAAGAAAGGTTCAGGTGGAGAAGGCCCTTCAATCCATTTGATCTTGTACTTTCAGAATACCCATCCTAATGTTCTCCCATTATAGCATCAAGCTATTTGTTAAATGAATCCAGGATTCTTTCCTCTATCACGCTTCTTCGTAACTCACTCCTGTAAATGTCCTCTCTGGGAAGCCTTTTTCCAGACTGAAGAGCTCTCGTTTATCTAATCACTGCTCATAGTTAATTCATCAAATATTGGGGATCAAGCGCTCTGAGGCGTCGTCCGGCATGAAGGGCGCTATATAAATCAAAGCTGTTGTTGTTGATCACCCCTTTTTGCTCTCCTTTCCATTGCATCTAAGGTTGGGCAGCTCCCTTATGTCACAGCAAACAAACTGTCTAGGTGTTGCCTGACTAGCGCATTATGCAACTTGAGCATGATTTCTGGAGTTCTGAATTCAATTGATATGGCAATATGTAAACTTGCTTATTGCTACCTCCCATTGTATTGTACATGGTGAGCTAAGAGTCAAGACCTCTTCCGGGCCTTGTCAACTTCCCTTTTGCTTCCTGTATGCAATTACCTTGCAGTCATCAGCCCATGTGTATACCCTTTCAAGCTCGCTTTGTAAGATGTTTGCCACCTTTTCTGATTCCAAAGCTTTCCCAACTTGGTGCCAACTGCAACTTTAACTTCATTGCACTATGTCTTTAAATCTAAGTCATTAATATGTTCAAGGAATAGGAGGAGTCCCAGTCCAAGTCTGTGAGACCTCCGTTAATACCTCTACTTGTGCCCGCTCTATTTGACCAAGTTCCCCTAACAACTGCCCTTCTCATTGGTTCTCTTCAACCAATTTTGAATTGATGCCTTACCCTTGATACATAGTAACATCACTTAATTGTATGGAACTTTGTCAACTCCCTTTGGAAGTCTAGTTATGCTAGATGGTTTCCTGTTTCCAAGATCATTTAACAAAAGAGAAAAGTATGAGGTCAGTCTGATAAGAATCTGCTGGCTTGGATAGTTTATAAACAGTTGTTCCACTCAGTCTTCTCACCTTAGGCACTGATAGCATTGCCGTGCCTGAATACATCTCATGAAATTAGTGCAAAACCTCAGTCTTCTTCAACCTCCAATTGTCCTTCAATCCATATATCCAGGCTCTCATCCATTTAGTTTCTTCTCAGTTCCCCATCATTACCCAGGTAACCCTCCATCTTTTTATTATGTAAACCTCACCACCATATCCTTCAATCCTTTTTTTCTCCAGAATCTAATGACTCTTGAATTTTATATTCTCAGTTACCTTCCTTGGTAACTCAGTCAACAATTGTTAGCTTTTTAACATTCCAATGTAAATAGGATTTGATCCGACTTTGTTGAATCTCAAAAAGAGCTCCACCCCATTTTTCTCCGAAAGGAGAGGACGGAAATTGATGTTTCTATTAAAAGCAGGTTGCAAGTACTTTTTACAAGCCATCCATAAGAAATTGGAAAATTTCAATACGATCTATATTATAGCTGAGTAGACTACTCACTCTCTGAGTAGAATGAATTTTGTCTGACTTGTTCCCTCAGCCATTGCATATCTCTCCTATCCAATCCATATTAATTGTGTGGGATAATGGAACATTTATCATGAATTTCAGGCAAATGCAATGAAATAGTTTCCTTGAAAATTAGTTATGCCTTCACACCATTTCAGTAGAATCTGGTCAGCAAGATTTCTTGTGTTCAGCTTCCAAAAGTTGGTCTGTTTATATTCAATCATCTGCAGGATGCAGAAGCTATTTTCTGATTCCCGTAGAAGGGTTGTTTCATTCCCCTAGTTCTAATCCTAGCTGTAGTTTGTTTGATATGCATAGTTCATTACAAAAAATTCACGATTATCAAATCCAATGTAACTAATCTACCTGAGTGATGTATATCCTTTCCTCAAAGGACTTTATTTCCAATTTGAAAGAATAACTCTGACCATTGAATGGTAATATCAGAAAACTCTTGAGCATCCAGTTATTTTTGATATTTGAGGATCCAGTTATTTGTGATTTGTTAATGAGAAGCTGGTGGATCAAACTAATTGTTACCAATAGGATCCAATTGTAGGTAGGAATGTTAAACCGTCATCTCACCCATAGTCTAGCATTCCAGAGTTGTGTTATTGAAATACATCAATTGCATTTAAATTGGACAAAATATTTGTAAATAATGTTCAGTTAATTGGCTTGTCACCCCAGGGGTATTTTCTCTATAACAGTGTCTATTGAATTAATGAGTTATCATTACTTGATTTTCTTTAAATTTGGTATTCAATTGATTTCTTGAGCTTTGTCTCTTCTGATTAGTTGCTCATTTGATGGGTGTCCTTCAGTATGTTAGCCTCGCTCATTTGGTGGCACTTGCAGCTCTGAGTCGAAGGTTGTGGACGAGAGTTCACTGCATTTTTGGAGGTGCCATCCTTCAGATGAGACATTAAACCATGGGGCATATATATGCCTGTTCCGGTGGATGATAAAGATCCTGTGGCACTTTTCAAGAACGTTTCTCTCAGTGGTCTGACCAACAATCTCCCAAATAATATTGTTCATTCACTTCATGGCTGTTTGAAATTGCTGGCTGCCACATCTGCCTGCAAAACACATACGTCATAGTAAATCCCGTGAAGTACGTTCTTGGCAATGTTCTAATGCACTAGACCAAATGCAAGGTTTACTATCATTGGAGCATTTTGACCACCATTTCCTTTATTGCTAGGATTTTGTTGCAAAATCTATTTAGCACACAGAATAACTACTTTTTTGTACTATAAGAATTCAACTTAAATCCATGATGCTTTTGTGATGACTGCATGGTAGCTTGTCTTTTATTTTCATTTTCTTAGCTCTTTCTCATTTGGTTCTCTATCAGCAGTACTGCATTTAGCTTTGTTTTCAGAATATCCAATCAGTTATGGTCATAAACTAAATTACTTTTATTATACTCACTACTATAATATTTGGCTAATTAATGCTTTGTGAAGCAAAGCTCTGAATGTAAAAAGGGTAGATTAACCGTCAATAATCCTCAATCTTTTGAAATCTGCCTTCTCTTTACCCTGCTTTCCATTTTTGCTGTCTTTTTCTCATTCTTTTTGTTCAAAAGTTGGATCCAGGAGAATTTTAAATACTAGGCTGATTATCTTCCATCTGACACATTCTCTGTTCCATACTGGACTGGGCCATTGTGTGAGTGATGAAGCCTCTCTAATTGGGTCAAACAAAAATCTCATTCCAAATATACAAAGTGTAGGCCGTATTCGATCTTGGATTACTAAACTTCCTGGTGAATTTAATTATTTTTTCTTTTCCTTCATATATTCATTTCAAGACTTACTTTAATGAGAGTTCTAATGTTGATTTTAGTAGAGACATTCAATCCAAGCTTGTAATAAAATTACAGGAGTCTCCTTTAAAGACTTTGAATTGCTGTGTTGCACAGTTAGGGAAATGGAGGATACTGCAGATGAAGTTGTTGAACATGAGAAGGCATGGAACGACAAAAGGCCATTCGGCCCATCATGCACCCTCCACAGACCACGCAATACCTACCCTATAATGGACTTCACCCCACCCACTATCTCCTGGGGGAAAGTTCTGCATAAATACTCCCGGGACCCCAAAGGTAATCGAGCAAAAGTTCCAAAATATTTATCCGCCCCCCACTTCCACTGTTCAATCCTGGCCTCTTTCCCTCCACAGACACCATTCACTCTCCACTCTTTCCCTCGCCTTGCTCTCTTTTCCAACCCCTCCCCCCCTAGTCCCACTATTAGCAAAGAAATCATAGTGTCTCGTGGAATATTTGTTCATCTCAGCTTGCTCCTAACCCTGAAGTGATTTTTTTGTGGCATGTTGTAGAATTATATATTAACTTGATGTATACACTTTTCTTTGTAGGTAGGCCTTGTGGTTTTAGGGCACATTTTTAATACTCAAGAAGAACAATTGCCATGGGCACAGATTTCACTAATAGATTGTGAGAGTAATTATGAAACAAACTGTTGGGTTCCAAGCATGCATCTTGCCAAAAGGGGTCACATTTGATCCATGGACTAGTATTACTTGTGTGTGCGGAGAAGATTCATCCAATAGAATGAGGATTAATGACATGGGACTAGCCTTGTCCTCTCCCAAATTGTTTTGCAGCTTTTAGTGGCCCCACCTATTTTGTTAGTTTGTTTGTTATTATCAGCAATTTGTCAGTTGTTCAGATTCTATGGTGTAACTGCTCTTTGTATTTTAGGTTATCAGAACCTTGGATCCCAAACAGAACCAGGGAGCAGCCCCCGAGGTTCAAGCCCTGAAAAACCAATTGCAGGAGAAGGAGCGAATGTTTCACTCCTTAATGGTAATGTTCTCAAATAATAATACTTGCATTTGATATACTGCTACTCCTCAATTAATGTTCGGGATATGTTCTTGAAAAGTACAATTTTAGCTGAAACAATTTATAATGAAATCCAAATGACCATAGGCCTAATGATAAAAATAAGGATTACGTTCCCTCGGTACATTTCTGGTCTAAATATTCTTACATTAATATTAAATAAAGAGTAAAAACAACACTACTGCTATTGTGAATTGAACTAAATGTTTAATAAGTACCAATATATCAATTAGATAATAATACAACGAGAAAACGTACTGGAGATGGTTAATACGGTAGTGGACAGTGGTGAGCGGCGGGGGCGGAGTCATTCAGATGAAGGGGCAGATGGTCGTTTAAAAAAAGCCTGTTTGCTGAACTGCTTTTTTGTCTTCTGGTATAAGTGCTTGTAGCAGTTGAAGCTACTTGTTATTATCCTGTTGGTTGCTGAGTTGGGTTCTTTTTTGGGTCGTCGCGTCCCCACACAGTTGATCACATGTGATTGCGCACATTTTTGTAAACTTTACGACATTTGTCATAAAATTACTGCATTTTGTGATTATTTCATCAACAATGTATAATCGAAATAACGTATATCGGAACGATGAATACCGATGAGTTCCAGTATTGCTTTTCATATCATTCTAGATGTCTCAAGGCACTTCACTGTAAAGTGAATTGACGGTATCGTGGGCGAAACATGGTAGCCAGTTGTGCACAGCTGTGTCCCACAAACGGTTATGGATTTAAATGACCAATTTTTTTTTCTTGAAGTATTATTATCAAGCATGTGGAGTAAGGAAACTTACCCAAGGTTTTGCCCTGCTTGGAATAGAACCCAGGTCTCTCACTTGCAACTGTTCTAACTACTGAACTACAGGATTCCGAGGGGCTTACAGATTTTAGTTGGAAACATCATCAACAACAACAAAATTACATTTATAGAGCACCTTTCACGTCGGGAAGACGTCCCAAGGCGCTGAACATTCATGTCGGGACCTGAGCAAGGGAAAGGGGCAGAGTAGAGGGGAGTGGCGGGAGAGAGTTAGGAGGGGAGGGAGAGAGTTGGGAGGGTGGCAGAAGGCATGATCGAAGAGGAGGCTCTTCAGCCGGGCCTTGCAGGAGGGAGCAAGGCGAAGGGATTGTGGAATGGAGTTCCAAAGAGTGGGGGCAGAGAGGCTGAAAGCCCGGCCATCGATTGTAGGGAGATAGCTAATACGAAAACACTGAGGCTTGGGATGACAGCTACTGGAAGACATTCCATGTTTGTGAACACGCTTTTGTATATCCAGGACATGGACTGGACCTTGTTTAGTTTGGACAGAGGCAAGCAGCTCAAGCTCCGCACCTTCAACTGATGGAGTCATGGGCCATTGTGTAGGGATGTTTGCCCGAGTTGTAGACTGGAATACAACTACAGTATATTGTAATGTGGCAATGCTCTCATACATTTCATGCTGAGCATTTAAGAGAATCCAAACCAGGTGCAGTTGCATGATACCTATACATGTAAATTCTCGAATCTGGAATGGAATTCTCTCCCTGGAGCTTATCTAATTCCAGACAGTATTAGATGCAGGTTGGCAAGAGTTGAGGCTTAGGGACTCCAGACTAAGAAATGTGGTGGTGCTGCAGTTAGGTTTTATACCATGAAACCATATAACTTGCCATTATAGCTCTGTCTGACAAACTTCCTATCTCTCCCACCGCCTTCACTTCGTCTCCTCCAAAGGCCTTTCCTCCAGCCCCCGCACAGTCACGTGCGGCGTTCCCCAGGGCTTTGTCCTTGGCCCCCTGCTCTTCACCCTCTACACTCTCCCCCTGGGCGACATCATCCGCAGACATGGGGTAAATTTCCACATGTATGCGGATGACCCCCAACTCTACCTCTCCGTGTCCACCCTTAACTCCAGGACTACTGGCGTTCTGACTGCATGTCTGTCTGACATTGAGTCCTGGACGAGAGCAAATTTCCTTCAGCTCAATTTCAACAAGACGGAGGCCCTCCTGATTGGTTCATGTCAGCGCCTCCGCACCTGAGGCACTGACAACATCAGTGTTCAAGGCTGCTCTCTCCACCTCTCAAAGCCAATCAGGAATCTGGGCGTCTTGTTCGAACTATCCTTCCTCCCCCAAATCCGCTCCATGACCGGCACAGCCTTCCATTACCTCCGCAATATTGTCAGATTCCGCCACTACCTCACCCCCCATTCCGCCAAAACTCTCATCCATGCCTTTATCATTTCCAGGCTCGACAATGGGAACTCTCTCCTCGTCGGCCTCTCCAGCTCCTCCCTTCACAGGCTGCAGATCATTCAGAATTCTGCAGCTCATGTATTCTCCTGTACCAGGCTTCACGACCACATCACTCCCACCCTCACCCGTCTCCACTGGCTCCCCATCACCCAGATGATCGAATTCAAGACCCTCGTCCTCACTTTCAAGACCATTCATGGCCTTGCCCCCACCTATCTCTCTGACCTACTGTCTCCCTATCAGCCTGCCCGCACCCTACATTCAGCAGACTCAGGCCTGCTCTGCATCCACCACCCTAACCGCCCAACCATTGGCGGCCGGGCTTTCAGCCTCTCTGCTCCCACATTGTGGAACTCCATCCCGCAGCCCCTCCGCCTTGCTTCCTCCCTTTCCTCTTTCAAGGCCAGTCTCAAGATCTTCCTCTTCAACCGTTCCTTCGGCTCCCCCACTAACTCTTCCCCCTCTCCTTCATCTTACCCCGTCCCTCCCCCCACCCTCCCCGCTCGGGTCCTGTCCTGACTCTTCGGCGTTTTGGGACATCCTCCCAATGTGAAAGGCGCTATATAAGTGCAATTCTGTTGTTGTTGTTTTGTTGTTCCTACTACTTGTCCAGCTAGGACTATCCAATTCCAGGTAACAACAACAACTTACAGTTATATAGTGCTCTTCATGCCACCCTTTACTTTAAGGAAGGAATCGCTGCCGAATGACTGGTCTACCCTTCCAAATCATTCCAATGAGCCAGGCTGATTCAGCAGTACTGAAGCCCAGCCTGGCTCAGTAACCAGACCTCCAAAACACTGCAAAACCTGTTTTCAACCTGCCGTCACCCAGAAGCCAAGTTAAGCTGCAAAGAGTCCCTACTTACCTCTTTCAATTTAATATAAGGTTGTTGTATGTAGAATTTTAGAGCAATTCTGAGCCTTCCATAGAGTGTGCTGAGCTGGTTGAGCTTTAAATGGAAAAGCAAAAGAGATGCTAAAATTGGCTTCAGCGCCAATATACTCAGGAGGTGAACACCAGTCAGATTTTCTGTTCCTGGTGTCTGGTTTTCTTGCTGGAGACTGTCCCCATGAGAACAAGTGGGTTTGACTATAAATTCATTCACAATTCAGTAGCTTACTGATGCTCCCTGTCTGGCATACACATGAAGAAAACCTTCTATTGCAGTGGTTGAGCAGGCTTTACTAGGGCTAGAAAGCGGCAATTTCTATTCATATTGATTTGTGGTTTTCGAAACATCAGATGGATTCCTCCATATTCTAGACTTCAGACCCTTAAAGAAGATGGTTAATATGGCTGCACTTACTCAAGTGAGCAGGCAGGGTGTTATGAAAGTGGTTGGCGCCAATGATGAGCATACATTCCCAAGGGAGCGTACATTCCCTTGTCAATCTTGTCCCAGAAAGTTTCTTAGATTCCACTTTCAGTGTTAACTGCCAGTACAACAATATGCCTATTCATCTTCCGTTGCTACTCATCTCAAGGTATTCTTTCTTAGAAGTTTGGGTTCTAAGAGTTTCCTGGTAAAAAGAAGTCAGGCATCAGTATAGATCAGCCTGCCACTCTCCAGGACGTCAGAGGGGTTATTGATCATGAAGTCTTCATTGAAGCCAAAGCATTGATATACTTTTAATCACTTCAGTGCAGAGAATGGTATATTACTGTTTTGTTGAACTAGACACAAAACAACTAATGCTATTGGACTCAAATGTGTTTTTATTCATTTACCTTTTAGAATGAGTATGAGAAGACGAAGAATCAAAAGGATCACGAGGAGAAGCTGATTGTCAGTGCCTGGTACAACATGGTGAGAATACAATTTCCAGCTTCTCTAATAAAATTGGTCATTCACATCTCGGCTGTATATGGGGAAATGCTGTGTGTAAACTCACTGCCTCATTTGCTTCAAAATATGATTACACTTATCTGTGAAGCTTTGAGACCTTCCAATGTGAAAAGTGGTACAGTATTTTGTTATTACACATCATGTTCAAAATACTTCACACATCATGCCGGGAATGCAAAAATAGTCAATTGTGATGCAAAAATGGACTAGTGCAAGCATATTCATAAATATATTTTCATGCTGTTCATAACAATCTGGAATCATGCCTGAATAATACCTAATAGCATTTTGTGACAGCAGAGAAGAGCCTAGGAACAAAAATAAATGGGGTGGAAATGCAAAAATTAAAGCTGTAACTTACTTGAATAACCCCACACAAAAAGAATTGGGGGTGGAGGATGGGGGAGAAGCATCAATAAAAGTGATGCAAGTTTTCCTTTAAAGTTCATTTTGGTAATGTAGGTACACCTGATGTTTTAATGTTTGATTTGACATCACATTGCATACTGAAAGCATTTTCTTGTTAAACAAAACAACATCTACTTTTAGGAGACAAACTTCCCTGGTTTGCCAGTACAGTAGTCTGAAGGTGAATTACTGCAGAAATCCTATTTTACAGTTTCAATTAAATGTTACAAATGCTTCTAAATTGAGAACTTTGTTTTAGGAAAAGTAACCTATCATTGTGGGAAGAAATAAGAAAAAAATGTGGCTGATTCTGGACTGAAATTGTATTCTAATTTTAAGGTGTACATGGTAATCAAACTCAGACAATTTGTTTAAAGCTAGATTATATGCAAAACCTGTTTTGTTTAACGGCTTTATGTGAAAAAAATTATGCTTATTTGTTGGCTGGATTTTCCTATAAAGTAAAAGCATATGCCTTATTTTAAGAACATTGTTGGATGGATGGATGAAGGTTATCTCTTAACCCATTTAGTTTCCTCCTAATCTATAGTCCACATTGCCCGACCCTGACTGGCTATACTCTGCAGGTAATGTTACTTAACCCTGACTGGCCATATGTTACAAATAACATTGTAAGGTTTTAGCAAAATTAAGCCATAGTTTGCTTTCTAGCTATTTTTCTATAGCTTCACATTTCCTTGCAGTCTATAGATTCCATATTCCCTTGTATTTTCATTGGAATTGCTATACAAAATTACTTTTTATATAGTACTAACACTGAGAGAAAACCCAAGCATAAGTAGTTCTTAAGTGTAATAAATTCAAATCGAACTTTTTTTTCCTTATTCTAGGGAATGGCTCTTCATAAGAAAGCAGCAGAAGACAGACTAGCTAGTACTGGTTCAGGACAGTCTTTCCTAGCGAGACAGAGACAAGCAACAAGCACACGGCGACCATACCCTGGGCATGTCCAACCAGCTACAGCAAGGTAGAAGAAGCAGTCCGTCACCACAGCGCAAATTCTGTAGTATATAGTGTCATTTCTCATCTTCAACCACTTGGAAAATATCAACTTCCTTTTTTGAAATTGAGTTTTTTTAAAAAAAAAACCTTTGTGCTAATGTTCGTATTGAATGTATTGCTGAGGCCACGTATTAAGTTTGATGCCACAAGTGCAGTATATTAACAACTGTGGAAATAAATGTTCCACTTTCCATCTTTTCCATAATTCAAGGAGGAGGGCTACTTTCTTTTTCAGTCTTCATTCCTAAAATTACCACAGACCTAAATTTAATCATTTTAATTGTTGCTGATAATTTAAGATTCTTCCTCTGATACACAGTATTTGGAAAATATGGATATGCTTTTAACATCACATTTCTCTTCAATTTGGGGCTGCCTCAGCCAATACTTTGTGGATTGACAGCTCAGTCCAGAGTTTGGCACTACATTGACAATCTCCCTCAGGAAGATCATAAAGAAAGCTGGAGTGTGAAATGGAGGAAAGAAAACACAATTTTGGGTTAAGCAAATTGACCAGGCTGAATAGCTGGAGGTTTATTGTAGAATCACAAACGTTTACAGCCATTTGGCTCATCATGTCTTTGCTGGTGCTAGCTCCTACACAGAGTTATCTGTTTTAACCTCATACGCCTGCACTTTCCCTATTAACATTTATATTTTTCTTCAAGTATTTC
Organism: Hydrolagus colliei; assembly: GCA_035084275.1. Taxonomy (NCBI): domain Eukaryota; kingdom Metazoa; phylum Chordata; class Chondrichthyes; order Chimaeriformes; family Chimaeridae; genus Hydrolagus; species Hydrolagus colliei. The sequence goes on along the minus strand of CM068742.1, from coordinate 120,990,508 downwards.
TCCATCTTTTGTTGTAAGTATATCTGGGTGTGATTGGTGTTGTCATTGAGTGCCAAAAATAGAAAGGTATTCCACTCCTCACCATTTGACATTGTTTGCATCAATGAACACAAATGTTCAGCAAATACATGTACAATCTAACTGACTAATTTCCATTCAGTTAAGAACATTTACAAAGTAAAAGCAGTTGCTGGTGCTCATTAGTTTAACATGTGATTCCCTTTTCAATTTATTTAGTATTGTGTCACAGAGCTGAAATGGGTTGGGGGGAAGGAGCTGTATTTGCCCCTTATCAACTTTGTCTTTCTTAGACGTAATCCACAATGTTTCACTATACCACCCAAGCATTTCCCGGATTGCACTAAAGTTATGGCAATATTAAAAGTCTTTACTCTTCATACCGACTAAAATTCAACACTGCAAGATTTCAATCGGCTTCACTACATATTTTCAAGCAACCAGTGGCTGTTCTATAAGAGAAAAATTGGCTGAAATTATATGATAAATGTTGAGAATGTACTATATATTGTTTAGTTTGATCTGGGAGTCCTTTTCTTGTCACTTTTGTGCTGTGGCTGCAGACTCATCACAAGCAAATTATGATTAGTTCTCTGTGTTTTAGATCAACAAATGTTACAAACAGAACCCCTTAATTAAGGAATCCAAGTGAAGAACGGTTAGAGAAAATAGATCATGCTGACTTGCAGGGACTTTAGAAAATAGATTACCTCAGATGGAGTTCCCACCAGTTTGCCTGACTTTCTGCTCAGATTCCTCAATTAAACGATTCTGCACTTTGCGAAATCATTTTCAACTTTATCCAATAAAACATATTAATGTATAGCATTTTTGTGGTATAAACGTAATATACAGTATGGTTATGGGATAGTTTGGGAGTAAGTTATGTTGCTCACTTCAGACCTTAAGACTTGGGAGGTTCCTTCATATCTAAGTTGAATTATATATTCAAAATTAAACTTCCAAGTGTCTTTAATTTAATTTCCTTGTATTAACATTTTTTAGACTTCTAGTTTTTAAAAGGTTTGAGGAGGAAGTTAGATTGGAATAACTACAAGTCAGTGAAGAACCTTTTTAATGTTATTTTTTGTTTTAAAGCCATCTTGTACTATATAACATTCGACCTAAAATGCACCTAGTCTTAAATTTTAAAATTGGCTATATAGTAGTAACCTTATTGGGTAATTTACAAACTAGAAGTGTACAACAAAGGTTGTATTGTTACTTATTGCAGAATAAGGTTTCTACATTTTACAGCATATGCCAGGAAATGCTTTGAGACGTCCTCGTGACACGAAAGACGCCATATCAAATGCAAGGATTATTATTAGTAGTAATAAATGTACTTTTTGTTATTGTAGACCTTTTGACACTGGCAGTGATTTTGCACCAACATAGTTGCAAACAGAAAAATTCATTTTAAAAGCCATATGAAGCTTTTTCTTATGGTTCCATCTATTTCTTGAATTTGTTTTATATAACTTTTCTGTTGTGAGAAATATAATGAACACTCTTCTGATGATGTATAAATTTTTTTTTAAAGAATATTTGAGTATTCAAGGGCCTAAATTAGTATTTGAATGATGACATGTTTAGTGTGGTTTTTCAGGGGAAATTCAATGAGTTTTACAAATACAGTAGTGCAATTTACAGGAAGAGATTCAAATTGACCTGCTACTCTTTTAGATACGTTTATTACACAGAATAAATACTTTTACTTTCCCCAACCCCTATATAAATGATCTAGAATATAGAAATATGGATTTAAAAAATTAAAAAACGCTCACTCTAGCAAACATTGCCTGACTTCAGTAAGTGAGATTCCTGTAGCAGAACCTGTGCAGACCTTTGAGAATCTTCTATCTTGAGTAAATGTTTATTATTAGATTGATCTTACAACATGATTTGTAAATTTCAGTCATTTATAATACAGTAATACTTGTTCGAAGTAAGTCTGTTGCACATGACCCTTAAATCATGGAAATTTAAAACAATTGGAAGATTTCTACATTTAGAAACAAATGTTTCAAAATATTACCACAGACTTGATGATTAAATGATCTTAGTTATTAAGATATGTATGAGAATGTAAATTAGAAAATACCTGATTTCCCTATGCGGGGGTTGTTGTCTCATCACTTTGTAAACCAAGGCAATAAGAAATGGATATTGGGTAGTTTACAAACTAGAAATGTACATCTATTGAAACCATCTGTGATAAATTATAATAAATATAACATAATATAAGGAAAATCATTTTAAATATCTTAATTAGATTGCCGGCAGTTTGCAAAACTGGAATGAGATGTATGAACCTCAGAAGCCTTGGTTATAAAATCTCAAAAGGATAACTCTACTTAAACTTTCTGATTGCAGTGTAGTTTGTTAAAGTGACCGAATTAGTTTTTATGTTAATTTAATTAAATATATGTTGCCTCAATATCTTTGGATTTCCTTCTTCAGACTAAACAAGTATTCTTTATATTGTATTAATATTAAACTCCAAAAGTGACAAAGTAGTTTCTCTTTTGTTTTTAAGCTGTCGGGTAGGATGTGGAGCACACATTATTATTAAGACAAATTTATTTTCAAAAAAACCTTTGCTTTGTTTCTTTTGTCTAGAGAGCCATGTGAAGATAGTTCATTCAAATCTTATGTTAAATTGGTTATTTTTACATTTTGCAATATCTTCAACAAATTGTAATTTTCATTGTTACTCTTTCTACAATCTTATCTATGAGCTTCCAGCGCTTGCTGCATAATGGCTATGCCAGCAGAAACTATGAATGTGATAATTGACCATTTAACATTGTGTTATGGAAAAGAAACTGATTAGTTCCAAATGGCATTATGTGGTGCCCTTAATGATCCTCAATGGTTAGTCATTCAAGCAAAGCCATCCTGATTTTCATTTGCACTTTATAAAGCTAACCGGAGCTATTCTTGTCATAGAACTGGACTGTAGCACAGTATTATTGCTCTGATTTTCATGATTAATATTTCAATTATAGCAAATAATTAAATGTTGATCATCTGAAAAAGATTGTATGCTTATACTCTTTTATTCATTTTTTAAAATTGTGTTTGAACCAGTATTAGTTATTATTTACGCATAGTTTTAAGGCCAAAGACTATAAGATTATATTTAAAAATACATATACATTTTAATTTTTTTGTGTTGTAAGTGATAACTTGTCCATTATCATAGTAACTACTAAGCCCAATACTTGCCTAACTTGGTTACGCTAACTACTAACACATTTAATATATATGTTACAGAAGTTCGAGTATTAATAAATTAGCCAGTATTCTTTCTCTTAATATGTTTTGTTCTTCATTTGCAGTGACGTGATTGCATGACCCGCAGCATGGCTTACCAGCAATGATTGTTCATTTGCATGACTTTTGAGTTCAGATGCATAATCCAGTTCAACTAACCATACATACCCACTGCCATTTCAGTTGTCTAACATACACATGCAACTGATCTGATGGTTTTAAATGATCCATTTAATCATTACCTTTGGATTAATCATAGGTTAGGTGGCACAATTTGTTTACCATATTGCCCTCTCTCCTTGGACCTGTTTTCTCACTCCAATACAATTGAGTCTTCTTTCACTGGTGGCTGTTCAGATCAAAATTAAAATGAATTGAACTTGCTCAAACTACCAGGCTGAGTATAAAGCACAGAAGTGCCCCCAGTTTAGCACTAAATTGGCAATTTGATCAGAGGACAGAAGGGTGGCCTGGAAATAGAAAAGAATCACACTGGTTCAGTTGAAGGTGCTCTCTTAAGGTCGGGTATTTTGTTGGTGCAGATTAGAAGAATCTTTCACTTCCCACTGACGTACCATATCTTATCAGGGGGTCCTTGAGAGAAAGAGACTGGCAAAACTGACATCTCGCACCCTGATAAGCACAATGGGTAATTGAAAACTTTAAATATTAAAAAGGAGCCATCTTGTGCCACTCACAGCTATCCATCTGTAACAGATTTTGTATGTCTTCATATTTCTAGAAATATCTTAATTGGTTTAGATCTGTGAACTGATGCTGCTTTCTTACTTGTAGCAGCTATCTCAGGTCTTTTATCTAAATGCCAATAATTCAAATTTCCATGCTGCAAATGTTCCCTGCATTGTGATCATTTTTAGCATTTGCTTTCTAACCATGGCTTTGCTTTCACTCACTCTTATTACTTATTATTTTTCCCTTATTTGCTATAATTGTAGCATATCCCTGTTTACCTTAGTCTTGATACAAGTATTAATGACCGGCTTTGACTACCTTTTGAAGGTTAGGTTACCCAGTTCTGTGAATGGGAGGAGAAGCCACCTGGTCCAAACCTCTAGCCTATTGCACATTAACATTGTATTAATGTATGTATTTATTTATCTTTTGTATTTAGATGCAGATCATTGTGTTACCTTAAGAGGATTCATTATGTACTTGCATTTGTCATCCCTTTTCTCTGCATTGATTCTATTATGTAACTGCCAATTTACATGCTGCTTATATAAAATATGTATATACAATAAACTAACCAAGTTTGGTTATCTGTGTTCAGGAAATGTTTACAAAGTGAACCGGAGGTTTCATGGTACCTTTCCATTAAGTATCTTTTAACTGATGCTTCCTATGCTGCAACCTGTACAGTTAAAACATATTGTAAATAAAAGCTTGTCAAATCACAAGTTCAAATGCATCAATGTGTTTTGTTGCTTCCATCAGTTTACTGTTGCGAGTAATGCAATTTTGTAACTGCAGAAGCAGAAAACCTAACAATACTCTGGTGAGCAATTATCCTAAATTCATTCATGGAATACCTCATGATGAAATGTTTCATTCGTTCTTTTCAGAAATAAATGGAAATCTTATTTTCTAATTCATAAGTAGAATTTGTAAACTTCAGATTGTAAATTCTGTAAGTCACATGAGTATTGGTGTGTTGTATGAAACAATTTATACATTTACACCATGAAGGAGGTAACTGGTTTATAATTCCACTTTTATATATTGCAATTGTTATCTATTTTAATCTAATTTTCCTGTTAATTCCCCATAATCTTTCATGTTTCTCTATGGTTACGATGCCTTTTCTGTAATTAGGCAACTACAGCTTGGTGCAATGCTCCCAACTGCTGCCTAACCATGCATGCACATATTTACCATTAACTTGTATATTTAATGCCTCTAGAAGAACCATTTTTATGCTTGTCTACAACCATCTTTAAAATACCTTTGTCTTTTACTCCTCAATCTTGGATTTCTCGCTCAAAAAAAGGATATTACCATTAGGAAACATTTCTTTGTTCATCTCAGAATGCATTAGTTACTGCAATTTTCATTTTGGGCTGACTTCCAATTGGCTCCTAGGATAGTTCTGTCTGTCCCAGAATGGTGCCACAGAGTTTAACTGGGAATAACTGCTGATCCAAGGAATGGCAAAGACAGATCCCAAGTAATGTAGGAAAGCGAGCTTCACTGAAAGTAAAAAAAAAAAAAAGTTTTTCTAACAGAGCAAGAACTGGTACTTCTCTCTGGTAACTGGTAAAATTGATAAACAAATTTCCTTGTTTATCAGGGTAAAATATTTTACAACCCTTCACACCAGCATTGCACCAATACACTTGAAGGGAAAGGATTTATTTTAAAACAAAAGTTATTGGACCCAACATGTTCATTTTTTTAATATAAGTCCACTGATCTCTCCAGAAATATCAATACTTGTACCCTTTTATGTTAATGGCAATAATGGGTTTCCCTATTCTACATGTGCCATCACGTATGCTGCAGCTCACTAGTTAGCACACTCGCCTCACAAGCGAGAGATCTGGTTTCAATTCCTGGCAGGACGAAATGTCAGGCAAGTTTACTTACTCTGCCTGTTTAGCTGTAATTAAGGACCCTGTTGTTCGTCAATTGATGGATCACTTTTCTGGGGTAATAATTTCTTTAAAAATCATTCTTAAAAATTGGTCACTCAATCCACGACTGTTTGTGGCTGCTGTTATGTTTGCAAAATGTAGTCATCACTTTACAGTATATTCTGTGAAGCTTTGTGAGACGTCTCGAAGATGTGAAAAGGTGCAATTATCAAATGCAAGGATTATTATTAAGATTGGTTTGGATAAAAAAGGCCCTTCAGCCCGTTTGATCTCATCCGTTCAGAGTAATGACCCTACTGCCATCCCCATCACAGCATCAAGTTGCTTTTTAAATGAGTACAGTGTCCTGATCAACTAACTTCCTGATTTTAACTTGTATATTGAATGATTTTTCAGACTGCCTCAGTTGGTAGTACTGTAACCTATTGGTCAGAGGGTTCTCGCTCCAAGCTCTACGGGAAGCCTTTGTCACTTCCTAGCTGAACAATTCCAATGCCCTCCTCGCTGGTCTCGCCAGTTCCACCATACATACACAAAATTCAATTAATTCAGAACGCCACCTAAACGGATAATAACCTGCACAACTCTGGACCTCTGTCACACCAGTCCTCGCCGGGCTGCACTGGCTCCCAATTACTGAACAGACTGACCACGGTCCTCCTATTTGTTTTCAAATCCCTTCATGCCCTCGCACCTCCCACCCTATCCAATTTTCTTACCCCACTTTTGTTTGTTGTTCCCCTCCTCCACCATCGGTGACTACTTTGAGCCACTATGCCCCAAAGCTTTGGAACCCTCTCCCTCAATTCCTCCGCCTTGCCTCCTCCCTCCCCACTTTCAAATCCCACTTAAAGACTTTTTTGATTGCTAACAGTCACCTCTCCCCACCCCTCCCTCTGGCTCAGGGTCAGACTCCACCACTATCAAGCGCTCATGCACTTGCATTTATATACTTACCCCATGTGAAGGGCACTATATAAATGCAAGTTGTTGATGCAACAGGAGCTGACTCATTTGGTTCTTGGCATATTCTTGGCATATTTATAGCTGGGAAAACTGGTGCTTTTACAATATTAAGATCTACCCATTCTACTGTGCCTATGGTCACCATTCCCTTCTCCCTTTCTCAGCATCCCAGCACTGCACGGTGGTCTGAGGTGCTATCCTGTGTAAAGGATAACATTTGTCCTGTACTAAATAAATGTAAGTTAAACTTGCTTTAGAGATGGACTTGCCTGAAGAGGCAAACTGAAAATGTAAAAGGAGTATAAAGTGCTGTAAAAAAAAAAGCTTATGAAAGAAGCATCTAAGATGATGGCACAGGACACACAGATAGGAAAAGATTATTCCCAGTGGTCAGGGAATCTAGAACTAGAGGGCATTGTTTTAAAATCATAACTGGAAGGTCCAGAATGGATATTAGGAGGAAGTTTTCACACAGAGAATGTTGGGAGCATGTAATTCTGTGCTTGGGTCAGTTGTTGAGGCCACCTGTGCACATTCAACCAAAGACTAGACACATCACTGAGGTGAATAAAGTTGAGGGCTTTGGGGAAAGGCCACCTTGTGGGATCTAGGATGGACAGATTTGTGCAATATATAGTCTGGTTGAATGGACCAAATGGCCTGTTTCAGAGCTATACTCTCCGTGAGTTCATTAAAAACATCAGGCTAGAAAGCACAACTGCAATAGAACTAATAAAGCAAGTCTCTGCAAGCCCAAATAATATTGTGACCTTACTTTCAGCAGCAGAACACTAACCACTGGACTCTTAGCTGAATGATACTACTGGAATATCAAAACCTTTTACTGAAACTGACTAATTTGTTCATAATTTCACACATGCGCTTAAACGCCAAGATCCAGAACAAAAGAACATTTCAGCAAATTGCCTACTTGATCTAATTTGTAGTGCTTTTCCTGTTTCACAAATGCAGAATCTGTTGGCCTCCCCAAATTCTTCAATCACAGGCTGCAGAGCAGCCAACCAATGTTCTCTCCTGCTCCAGGATCAGTGACCCTACCACTCCCATCCTCTTCCAGCTCCACTACCCCCCCATCATTCAGGGGGTACAGTTCAACATCGTGGGCTTCAAAGCCCTCCATGGCCTTGTTCCCCCTAGCTATGTGACCTCACAATCACCTACCATCTGTCTGCCCCCTCGGCTCAGCGGGCTCTTGGCTGCTTCATTTCCCCTGACTCACCTACTCCACCATTGGAGGGCCTTCAGCCTCTAGAATCATAGAATCATAGAATTTTACGGCACAAAAGGAGGCCATTCGGCCCATCTAGTCTGTGCCGGCTCTTTGAAAAGAGCGATTCAATCCCACTGCCCTGCCCGCTCCCCATAGCCTAATAGACCCGTTCTCCCTAAATAAAGATCTAATTCCCTTTTAAAAGTTGTTATCGAATCAGCCTCCACCACCTTTTCAGGCAATGCATTCCAGATTCGAACAACTCGCTGAGTGAAAAAATTTCTCCTCAGCTCCCCTCTACTGCGCCTTGAAACTATTTTAAATCTGTGACCACGAGTCACAGATTCACCCACGAGTGGAAATAGTTTTTCTCTATTTGCCCTGTCGAAACCCCTCATGATCTTATAAACCTCTATTAGGTCTCCCCTCAATCTTCTCTGCTCCAGAGAGAATAACCCTAGCCTATCTAGCCTCTCCTCATAGCTGAAGTCCCTCAATCCTGGCACCATCCTAGTAAATCTTCGTTGTACCCTTTCCAATGCCTTCACATCCTTTCTGTAGTGTGGTGACCAGAATTGAACACAGTATTCCAGCTGAGGCCTCACCAAAGTCCTATAGAGGTTAGTCAGCACTTCCTGACTTTTGTACTCTATACCCCTATTTATAAAGCCTAGTATCCCATATGCCTTCTTAACAGCCTTGTCTACCTGTCCTGCCACCTTCAACGAGTCACTAACACAAATCCCCAGGTCTCTCTGTTCCTTTACACCATTTAAAATTGTACTATCTAGCCTATATTGCCTCCCTTCATTTCTTCTCCCAAAATGCATCACCTCACACTTCTCTGCATTAAACTTCATCTGCCATGTGTCTGCCCACTTTACCAATTTGTCTATATCCTCTTGCAGATGGCTACTATCCTCCTCACTGTTTACTATTCTCCCTAACTTAGCGTCATCTGCAAACTTGGAAACTGTACTCCGTACACCCAAGTCCAGATCATTGATGTAGATTACAAACAGCAATGGTCCCAAAACCGATCCCTGTGGCACACCACTGCTCACTTCCCTCCAATCTGAAAAACAGCCGCTCACTACAACTCTCTGCTTTCTGTCTCGCAGCCAGTTGTGGATCCACGCTGCCACTGTCCCTTTTACGCCATGGGCCTTTAATTTCATAATAAGTCTCTCATGTGGCACTTTCTCAAATGCCTTTTGAAAGTCCATGTAAACTACATCAACTGCGCTACCATTATCCACCCATTCCGTTACCTCATCAAAAAATTCTATCAGATTTGTAAGGCAAGATTTGCCTTTAACAAATCCATGTTGACTGTCCTTTATTAGCCTATATCTTTCTAAGTGAAGATCTACCTTGTCCCTGATTATGGACTCTCTGCTGTCATCCTCTGGAACTCCATGCCTCTGATCCTTTCCCACAGTCCCTACCCCTTGACTCCTCCCTTGCTTCCTCTAAGACCCATCCCAAGACCGTCCTCTTCGACCTTATCTTCAGTCACTCTCCCTCCCTCCTGATCCCAAACACCAGCTTGGGTGCAGCCTGGGGCCACCCTCCTTGATGTGAAAGGTGCTACACAAATGTTATTTGTTGTTGTACAGCTCTATGAGGTCCCTGCTGAGATGTCTATTTTCGAGACTGAAGAGTCCTAGGTTGTCTACTTATTGCTCATTCCTCTAACACTGGGGATGATCCCAATTGCTCTGCACTGCCTGTGGTTTTGGGTAGCCTCTTATATTAGGGTGACCAGAAATCTATACAGTATTCAAGATAGAACCTGACCAGAGCTTGTATAGATTGAATAGGACTTCAAAGGGATCTGACTTTTATATTTAGCCTTAACGCCCAGCATCCTGTTTATTGTTGCCTCAAGCTGTTTTTGCAAGACGAGTGATGAGTCAACTAACACCCTCTGGATCTCTTTCCAGTTCTTTCATGGCAAATTCCAACCCGAGTTCTTAACTGGCTGAGCGACTGAAATATAAAGTACATGAAAATAAAGTTAAACTTTGAAAGGAAAAATCTAAGAGTGTGAAAAGGAAATGTATCCCAAATCAATCCTTTCAACCCACATTCCAACACTTCAAAAGATTCCTGATGATATTTGTCATCTTTCCAACCACTCCACAAAGCTGACTAGCAGTACTATATAGCATAGTGAACAACACTCACCCACTCTTGGTTTCAAACACATTGTTCTGCGATATCATAGCAGGAGAACAAGACTTGCTCATCATCAGCACATCAGTGTCACCAACAATCACCACTACCTCTGTTCTTCTGTGGCATCATTGCATCATCCACTTCTTTCGTCTTTTGATATCTAAACAACCAAAACAAATTCTAATAAAAACTAACATGACATATCTCGTATCATGCAGTCAGTTCCACACACTTATCAAATATGATATTCTAGTGGATTGTGTACATGATATTTCTGCTAGGTCCCTGTTTGCACTTTCCACATTTTCCAAGTACAGAAGTCATATGAAACACCCTCTTATTACATTGCTTCACGTGACTTCTAAATTATAGTTTTGGGGAATTGTTGGCTGTACATAATTTGCAGTTAGTCAAAGACTAAACGCAAATGGCAAGATAGTATTCAGGGGTCCAGACTCCACCTAGTGCTGACCTAGAATTTTTCCCGTGTGTCTCTACAGCTGCAGCCGGTCAGTAATTCCAATACAATTCTAGCCATTTCAATCACACATATTCAATATTTTGCTCACAAATATAATCAATTCACTTTACAGTAATGTCTGTGAAATGCTTTGAGACGTCTAGAAGACATGATAAGGTGCTATATCAAATGCAAAGATTATTATTATTGCATTTGTTTTACTTTAATGTTTTTCAACATTAAAAACTATTTCTAATGTAATTACTTTGCAACATTACTACAGGGGCTATTGTGTAATACAGATTCAATAATGTATTAGTCCATGAATATTTAACCAACTCTTCCCAGTCACAGCAGATTTAGGTTTGTTTCTGTGTAAGATTCACATAACATATAAAATCTTTTCTGGAACCATCTGCTATCATTTGAGTCGTATGCCTTCAGTAACTTTCCGAATGCTAATGTCTCCAGGGATACAGGAAAGGTGATGCTTTGGGGGTGTCAGCCTGAATTGCGCTCAGAATAGGCGTGAGTTGTGGGTTCAATTCCCATGTCAGGTTCTTTGAAATGATATTAATCGTGGTATTACTCGAAAAGAGAAGGGGTTTTCTCTGGGTATCAACTGCAAATGTAATTAAATTGCACTCAGTCTGAAAAGCCTTGTTATTTATTGTTAATAAAAACAAGTGTTCAAGCATCACCTCACAAAGCACCCCAGTCCATATCACAGTTTTGTGTACAACTGTCTTCAGGGTGTCAATCTGGCTTAGTTGGTAGCACTCAAGCCTCTGAGTCAGAAGTTGTGTGTTCAAACTCCAAGTTGAGACATTGACCTCAAAGTTTAGGCTGCCACTCTAATGGGGAAATGCTACGTTATTCAAGGTGTTCTCCTTTGGGTGAGATTAAACTGAGATTCCCATCTATCTACCTATTTAGGTGAATACTAAAGATCCCATGGCAAAACTCAAAAAGAGAAGGACGTTTCTCCAAGTATACGGTCCTACAGTCACCCAGATAAATGGATCCTTTATTTCATGGATGTTTGTGGGCGAATCTGTGACTCGTGGTCACAGATTTAAAATAGTTTCAAGGCGAAGTAGAGGGGAGCTGAGGAGAAATGTTTTCACTCAGCAAGTTGTTCGAATCTGGAATGCATTGCCTGAAAAGGTGGTGGAGGCTGATTCGATAACAACTTTTAAAAGGTACTTAGATCTTTATTTAGGGAGAACAGGTCTATTAGGCTATGGGGAGCGGGCAGGGCAGTGGGATTGAATCGCTGTTTTCAAAGAGCTGGCACAGACTAGATGGGCCGAATGGCCTCCTTTTGTGCCGTAAAATTCTATGAATCTATGAATCTATTACTCTCTGAACATTGGCTGCTGTGTTCACCCAAAACATATACAGTCACTACCTTTTAGAGTACATCTAGTGAAGTTCTTTGAGACATTGTCCCGTATGAAAGGCACCATTTGAGATGCATGGATTATTAATGTGCACATATGGTTCATTAAAGATACTGTATATTTAAATACTTGTGTTTAAAATGTAATAACCAATCTGGGATCCTACCACCAGCAATCCACTAATTCTATTAGAAACACATTTTAATCTTGAAAATTGATGACTACTCGCTGCTCCTTCACTGCATTAAATTGAAAAGGACAAGTTCAAAGTTTTATAATCCTCAGGGGAGCAGATAATGTAGCTACATTCCCAAATAAAGCAGTTAATGCAGTATTGGTTAAGGATTAAGATAAAATAAGCATCGTAGAGTTTTGCTAATTTACCCTAGGGGGCAGGATGGAATTGTAAAACCTTGCTTCAGGTTTGAGCAGAGGCCAAGACAAGAGTATGTTACATGTGGGCAGCGAAACAGAACACCTTGTGTGGCTAAATTATCTTCTCTTGTTACGTTTCTATTATCTATCGTTCGCAGATAAAATATACCGGTCCATGTTGTCTTAACTTTTACTTTGGGCAAAAATAGAGAGTAAATGTAAATATTTGTAAACAGTATTCTAAGCAATGTGGAAAGAAAATAGAATCCTATAGAAACCTAGACTGTTGTGTCAGGTGTCAGCCTAGTTCTGTCAATAGCACTGTAAGGGTCAGACTACAACACCGTGAAGCGCTCCAGGACGCTACCCTGTGTAAATGCAATAAATGCAAGTTGCTGTTGTAAATCAGAAGGTTGTGTAACCAAATTACACTTGTATATCGCCTTTCATGTCAGGAGGACATCCCAAGGCGCTGGACAGTCACTGTGTCAGACCCAAGATGGGAATGGGGTGGGAAGGGAAGTGAGGGAAGGGATTAGGAGTTGCTGATGGGACCATCGAAGAGGAGAGTTTTGAAGCGGGACTTGAATACGCTAAGCTCCCACAACTAATAGTTTATGGTATTAGGTAACACAGTGCAGGTGAAGCACAGTGCCATGGCTTGGGTGAGATGTTAAACACGGTCTCATCTGCCTGTTCAGGTAGATATTAAAGATCCCATGACACTATTCGAAAAGAGAAGAGAATTTCTCCCAGTGTTCTGGCCTTCAATCCCTCAGGTACAATTGGCTAATTTAGTGGCTGTTTGTTCGTCATTGTTTTGCGCAAATTGGCTGCCTGTGTGTCTGCAAATAGTCACTATACTTCTTGTGAAGAGATTTGAGATGTGTCAATGACATGATAAGGCTTTCTATCAAAATTATTTTTATTATTACCAAACGAAGAGCCAAAGCTAAGATGAAACCTATATTCAAAGATAATAACAATCTTTGCATTTAATATAGCCTAGACTATATGAGCTCAAAGCCCAGACGTGGGGGAACCCATAACCTTCAGTTGCAGAAGCAAGAATGCTGCCAACTGATCCAGGCTGATAAAAAAATATAAGGAAATAAAAAGTAGTGAAGATTGTAAGTCACCTATGGATAACCAAAAAAAAAGTTCTGAAAGAGATAAGAGAGACGTGAAGGGCATATTGTAGCCAGCAGGAAGGGAGATTTAAAGAACCTTTTAGTGATATGAGTAATGGATGGTGAGTTAAGGATCCATTAAGGGATACTTTGGGTAAAATGTTGACAGATCAGAAAATGGAAAATGCCAAGTTTACACTTGATATTTGGCTTCAGAAATAAAGATTATGATCATTATTTGGGCATTCATATCACAACTGCTTGTGGTGCCCTGCATGTGCAACTAGCTGTCATATTTGCCTACAGAACAGTCACTTGACAACAATTACCTGGGAAGGGCTTTCAGATACAGTATGTTAATGTAATAAGGCTCCATAGAAGTGGAGTTCTTTCATTCTTACAAACAGGTAGAAAAATGTGAGACTTGGTATAGAATTAATTGAAATGAATTTGATAAGGAAGAATTAGAAGACATTGGAGTAAGGCAAATAGATTGTCAGATTTAATTTCCGGGCAACATAACAATGTTAGAAGTTGAAAATAACAAGAACAGAAGAAACATCTACAGAAATAAATTTTGAGATTTGCAATGAATTGGACAGACCGTAGCTAGAATTATTGCGCATTGGGACGTCCTCCCAGGGGGTACACTATAAACGTAATTTTGTTGTTGTTATATTGTAGACAACTTTAGTCGCAAGGCCACAAAAATTATCAATTTTCCCAGTACGATCTGTTCTAAAAAGATGCAGAAAAGAGAAACTAATAATAATAATCCTTCCATTTAATATAGTGCCTTATCGTGTCTTCGAAGAATATACTGTAAAGTGCCTCACATAATATACTGTAAAGTGATTTCATATGACAGCCAATTGCGCACAGCAGTCATCCATATAAACAGTTGTGGATTGAGTCACCAAATTATTATTATTCATTATTATTTTTTGCAAATGAAGTAAGTTCTCTAACAAGATTAGTCCATGCATAAAGGAGGTTGAAGGTAATATTTAATTGTATAGATATGTCTCACCAAACCATTACTTTAAGCATCACAAGAGAAGTACAGATGAAGAAGGTACCCTGGCCTGCTTGATTTCACCCTTCCAGAATACTCATCTTATTGTTTTCTCATTACACTATCAAGCTGTTTCTCAAATGAATCAAGTGCTTGGCTTCTTTCACCTTTCCTGGGAACCCCTTCCAGCTATTGATTAAAAAATATGTAATAAAATATTTCCTGGTATTTGTCTTCACAATTTATGCTGTTCTGCCGTCGCCTTGGGTGATTCTTGTTCTGGAATTACTTTCTCAATCCCAATGATCATATAATAATAAAAATAATACTAATAATATAATAATCCTTGCATTTGATATAGCACTTTTCACATCTTCTAGACATCTCAGAGCGCTTCACAGAATATACTGTAGAGTGAATTGACTGTATATTTGTGGGCGAAATGTAGCAGCCAATTGTGCACAGCAGTGTTCCACAAACAGTCTTGGATTGAAATGACCAATTTATTATTGTTTTTGACGAATTATTATTAGATGTGTGGAGTAAGGAAACTTGCCCAAGGTTTCACCCTGCCAGGAATTGAACCCAGGTCTCTCGCTTGTAAGGCAAGTGCTCTAACCACTGAGCTACAGGACTACATATTACAATTATAGGGTGGTTTATATATTTGCCTTCTATGTATAGCTTTCTGTATGTATTACCTGAACTTCATTTAATCAGTCCAAATAAATAACCTGCTGAGTTCTCTTTGTAAGATCTTTGCTGCCTCTATGTGATTCTGTAACGTTTACATTGATTGTTAAATACATATTAACTTTAATTGTTTCTGTACACATGTTTTTGTACATGTTACAGTAAATATCCTCACATTTAATATAATGCCTTTCATATTGGAAAGTACTTCACTGGATTTTACAGTAAAATATAGTGACTGCGCATTTTGTAGGCAGTGTCCCACAAACAACTATAAAGTGAATGACCAATTTTTAATTGGGGCATTGTTGGCCAGTACTCTGCGAGATACAGTACTCCCTTCTCTTTTCGAATAGTGTAATGGGATCTTTGATGTTCACCTGAACAGGCAGACAAGATCTCGGTTTAAAGTCTCACCCAAAAATCATCACCTCAACACATATAGTACTGGATTGGAATGTCAGTGTAGATAGACTATGTGAGGACAAAGTCCCTGATCAAGGCTTGAATTCACAACATTTTATATACCTTTATATATGGGTATAGTAGAAGAAGTAGCTGTTAAGGTAGGATTTCAAGAGAGGTGAGCTGGAGTGATTGAGGAAGGTAGCTGAAGGTATGGTCAGTAATGGTAGCTAGAAGGAGTTGGAGGGCAAGCAACAGCCCTTTGCCAGCTGAGCAAAGTGGGCGAGCAGAGGAATGGGCTGCAAACGGGTACAGGAGCTCACACCTGCTGCATTTCACACATGGTTCCTGTGGTTTACACCAATGTTCTGTTTGCATATCTCTGTTTTGGTAACATTACTGTCCTTTCTTGGTTTGTGTTACTTGCACTCCACCTTCCGACTCCTTTATGGTTGGCTAACTATTGCTCCTCTAACATCAAAGCCATACATTACATGGAATGCTGCTTCTAGTCTTTCTGTATTCAACGGGTTTCTTGGTCTCCTTTCTCAGTTTGCAAATCCGCTGAGTTCCCAAGTTTTGTGTAATTCCCTTTGATCTCCAAACTGGAACTTGGATGGAATTTTGAAAAGGGTTGTAGAGAAAAGCAGATGAGAGACTTATCGGTGTAGAAAAAGGGTGTGCGTTGTCTCTCTTCACAACTGAGAAATGGAGATGTCAGCCTTGCACTGACAGAGAACTACTGAAGAACGAGTGTTCTTCAATCGATTAATCATTTGTATTTTTCATTATTTCAATACCACAATGACAAGTATGATAAGACCAATAACACTGATGTGCAAAAGCTGTCTAACAACAACAACAATAACAGCTTGGATTTATAAAGTGCCCTCCAAGCCAGACTGCATCTCAGAGCGCTTCAAACACTCCAATGAAAACAAATGATTTGTAACCATATTTTTCCTGAATTGTCTTGGAGCCGAGTTCTCTACTGGGAAGTGCATCTTGCTATTTGCAGGATTCAATATCCACAAATCCTATTCCAAACCTGTAAAGTGGATTGACTGTGTATTTTGTGGGCAAAACATGGCAGTCAGTTGTGCACAGCCATGTCCCGCAAACAGTCATAGGCTGAATGACCAATTTTGTTTGAAGGATTGTTACCCTAGCGATCAGGAGAAATTCCATAGTCATGCGATATTTAACATCAACCTGACCAGGTAAATGGAACCTCAGTTTAAAGTCTCATCCGAAGGATGACACCTCCAACAAGGTAACACACCCATCACTGCAATGGAGTGTCGGCTTAGTCTGTGTGATTTCAAGTCTCAACATAGAGTTTGAATCCACAACCTTCTGGCTCAGAAGCAACAGTGCCTCTGTATCAGGCTGACACACCCCAATGTTTTGAAATACAATCTTTCATACATCCATTTGATGGAAGATTAAGCGCTCTGAGACGCCGTCTGGGGTGGAGGGCGATATATAAATCAAAGTTGTTGTTGTTGAAATTAAGACAGTTGTACACTTATTAACTACAATCTATTTATTAATAGTGTACAAATTCAGCTCTTGTCCCAGCACTTTATTTGACAATATAAGTTTGCACTGGAGAAGGAGTAACATAGTCTATTTATTGCACAAACATGATGATATCGTTGTGAGTCAAATGTTGTGAGAAGCTAAGGGGAAAAGGTACATTTTTGTATTTCAAAAGCACTTTTGCACGAAAACATTGGACTTTTCCAGGAGGAGCTGAATTACCTGCCCAAACATTCTCATTAATCTGTGATATGTTCTGCTGAATAGCATTTTTGCTTTTATCTTTTGTTGCCAGTGACTTGCAGTATTAGTTTTTTTGAACATCTAATCTGTATGGACAATACATATTACAGGAAGCAAACAATATGTGATTCAGTAGAAAAGCACTAGACCACAGTTATCTGCGAGATTGCTATAGGGCATTTGTGCAATCCTTGTTGGCTGAGCTCTGGGGTGTTGTGGGAGTTTAATACTTTCAGGGCTTAGGTAATCAGGATGCGTCCCTCCAGGAACAGAATACGCATTCCATTCCAACAATCTATTTCTGGAACTTCCATGCATAGGTAATAATAATACTAATCCTTACATTTAATATAACACCGTTTCATGTCTTCGAGACGTCTCAAAGCGCTTTACAGAATTTGCCATAAAGTGTTTATTTTGTGGGCAAAATGCGGCAGCCAATTGAACACAGGTGTGTCACACAAACAGTCGTGGATTGAAGGACCAATTTATTATTAATATTTCTTGCATGGATGCATGGAATTCTGTGTTTCGTTCAGATATTGTTAAGCACGATGATGGGTTTCCAGTTCCACATGTGTCAGACACCCAGCTGGCCCCCCAAAAATTGCAGAGGTACATTACAGGCAGCTGCTACAAGTGGCTGATATGACCCTAGTTCATCACTAGTGCAGAGCCTCTCAAACATGTCAGCTTTCTGCAGGAAACTCCTATGGAGGATCATTGTCCTCCTACAACTAGGTTGCAAATTGTAGCCTATCTTTCCAGCGACATAACTGTGCACCAATTGGCAGACATGTTCACTCACAAAACACACAGTCACTGCACTTTATAGTACATCCTGTGAAGCGCTTTTGGGACTAGCACTGGATGTGAAAGATGCCATTCTAAATGTAAAGGGTATTATTATTACTTGGTTGCTATAGAAAAAGAGCCCTTTCAGCCAAGGAATTCTGCACCAATGTCTCACTGGTGTCTCAGACACAAATCTCTGGCACTGAAGGAGTGGAGCTGGAATATATTGACGGTCCATCTGTGAAGACGAAAGGAAATAACATATAAACTATTAATTACATGTAAAAGTGCTGGAGGACTGGAGACTGACGGATGTAGATACCATGTCACATTATTACTGCATGCAGAATTTATTATGGATGTAGGGTGCAAGTAAGAAAACATCACCATGTCTAAAAGTCTCCAAACCAAGAGGTTTGTTTGTTATGGAGTGTGCACTATTTCCCCGAAGGATACATTATGTTCACAAAGTTCCTCAGAATTTAGGCACAAATAGGCAAGAGAACAGACTTGGAGATGCTGGAGTGTGAATTGGGGTCATGGCTGGAATTGGACCAGTCATTGGAGTGAAACCTTGCAGTTGCTTGTTCATCCTACCCATTAGGACAAAATGAAAAATACTGCAAATGCTGGAAATCTGAAAGAAAAACAGAAGTCACTGGGAACACTCAACAGGTCAGGCAGCATCTATGGAGAAAGGAAAGTGAGTCAACATTTCGAGTCCACGACCCTTCGTCAATCTACCACTAGACACCTCCGCCTGAGTGGCACCGTCCTGCTCATCCCTCCTGGAAAATCTTCCCCTTCAACCGAGCACCTCGCCCCTCGCCCCACCCACCTCCTCGGCACAGCTCTACCACTGTGAAGCGCTCTGAGATGTCATCCGGCAGTGAGAGCACTACGTAAGTGCAAGTTGGTTGTTTCTGTTATTCCAGCTTTATGCTGCTAGCAAAAGCTTGTATTTATGTCTCCTTGTTACCATTTAACCAACCAGTGGAAATAATCTTCCACTATTTACTCTCTCAAAACCTTTCTTATTTCTGAGTACTTCGATTAGATCTCTGTTAACCTTGTCTGCTCCAGTGAATAAGAACAGCAGTTTATTTTTATCCTTTCTTCATAACTATGTTGTCTCATCCAGCTAAAAATGTTAACACCACTAAGCTTCATCGAACACCACAAAATTGATGGAAAATAACCACTGACCTGAAAACACATACAAGAGAAAAAACTGCAATAGAATTCTCTCTTAGATGCTGCACCATGAGGCAAAGTTCAGAGGGAAAGATCCCAATGATTTTTACAGTATACCATGGGGTTGTTACAGGAACCCTCTGTGGACATTATTTAAAAGGTTTAGATAGTTTGTAATTTTAATTATTAATATTCTTCTTCCCCCATATGTTATTTGTCACACACAAGAGTTGCTAGGATTTGAAATGCTCTGATCGGCTAGTTGGTTGAGTAAGCATCCATATTGTCTTTCAAAAAGGAATAAGGTAAAAATTAAAATAATTTAAAAATTAGCCAACTACAGGAGTTGGAGAAAGGGAAGGTAAATAAGAACATAAGAATTAGGAGCAGGAGTGGGCCATTCGGCCCCTCGAGCCTGCCCTACCATTTGGTAAGATCATGGTTGATCTTCTGACCTAACTCTAATTACCTGCCCTATCCCCATATCCCCTAATCCCTCTATATTTAAAAAATCTATCAGTCTCAGTCTTGCAAATGTTCAAGGACTGAGCATCTACAGCCTTCTGGGGTAGTGAATTCCATGAATTCCATAAATTCACTACCCTCTGAGTGAAGAAATGTTTCCTCAACTCTGTTCTAAAAGGCTGACCCTTAATTTTAAGACTGTGACCCCTGGTTATTGATTCTCCTACCAGGGGAAACAGTCCCTCACTATCTACTTTATCCAGCCTTTTAAGAATCTTATATGTTTCAATAAGATCTCCCCTAATTCTTCTGTACTCTAGAGAATACAGCCCTAGTCTGTTCAACCTATCCTCATAAATCAGTCCCCTCATCCCAGGAACTCACCTAGTGAATCTACGCTGCACCCCCTCTAAGGCCAGTAAGTCCTTTATTAAGTAAATGGGACTGAAAGGATTAAAGGATCTAAATGAACTGGCACAATTATAATGGGCATTCTGAATGTCTATTTTTCTACGCTCTAAATTTCTATGGATCTAAACACTGAACAATGTTGCAAAAACATTTCTCAAGGAACAGCCGTGGAAATGGCATGTATAATGGAACAAAGAACACATTGGGGTGTAAAATGAGGATATTCTGTGAACTGGTTTGTTTGACATATTTTGTGGATAAAATGTGGCAGCCAGTAGCACACAGCAACGTCCCACAAATAGGCACCGAGTGAGACTAAAACAGAAATCGCTGGAAACCTGCTCAGCAGGTCAGGCAGCATCTATGGAGAAATGAAAAGTGAGTCAACGTTTTGAGTCCACAACCTTTCATCAGATTGAGTGAGAGACCAATTTTATTTTGGGTTTTGTTCATGACGTTGGAAGAAACTTTCTTCTCTTTTAGATGAGACCTCAGTTTAATGTCTCATCTGAAGGACGGCCCTTCTGACAATGCAACACCCCTCCCACCCCTCCCACAAAGTATTGGAGTGTCTACTTAGACTATTGGGATGCCAAGTCCTAATGTGGGGCTTGAATTCACCAGACTCAGTAGTGAGAGTGCAACTACTGAACCAGTTGACATATATTTTATGAGCTGATATTCGAAAAGACAGAATTTGGAATGAAGGCAACAAATGCTTTGTAAATATCACATTATCTTTGCGGCACACAGAACACTTCCTTAAAAAATTAGCAACCAACACACAGCATTGCGAGCTCTGAGACATCGGGATGAGTGAGACAGGTAAACTTCAAGGGCTGCAAATAAGCAAGCCGTGAACAGAGATGAACTGTACCCCATGGTGTTAGCGAAATAAGACAAGAGATTGGCAAAGCAATAACAGATTGGGAGTTAATCCTCACTGGGGAAGCTCTGACAGATTGGAAGCAAAGATATATGATCACCTGTATTCAAGAAAAGTGACAGAAAGCAATCAAATAATTGGAAACTAGCAGAATCAAAACATTAGAATCAAAATAGAATGTTTACTTCATGAAAATAATCTAATTCAGTAGAATGCCATGGAACCACCCAAGAGCTGTCTGCATGTCTACTCTGTCTGTGCTGTTGACAGTGTATAATGGAAATTGAATACAAATAACTACACGGTTTGAGGGACAAACACACAGGTCAAAGCGAAAGAGAGAGAAACACAGGCTTACATATACAGTACAGGGATAAAGAGGCAGAGACGCGACACACACATACATGGGGACAGAGAGTCAGAGAGAGACACAATATCCTTTTGGGGAGAGAGAACCCACTTCACATACACACCCAGTTGCAGAGAGTGAGTGAGTGAGAGAATGAGAGAGAGTGTGAAAGACACACACTGATACACACATGAACATGAAGATAAAGACATAGACATAGAGCCACACATATAACATATAACAACAACAATGACTTGAATTTATATACAGTATCTCCTTTCACATATCTAGTACAGCGCCTTGGGACGTCCTCCCGACGTGAAAGGCGCTCTATAAATGTAATTTGTTGTTGTTGTTGTTGTAGTAGCTCTGAGCACTAAACAGTGGTGTAGTTTGCCTCTGAGCTTGGACTTCGACCACAAATATACAGTCACTTTACAATATATTCTGTGAAGTGTTTAGCGATGGCTAGAGGATGTGAAAAGTGCTATATCAAATACAAGGATTATTTATATTATATAAAGATGGGCAAAGAGAGGTCAAGACGGGGGTTTGAGGCAGGAAGTTCCATAAATCTGGGTTGCTTCACGTATCCTATCCCACCACCACACAATTGGCAAGAGAACGTTTGGTCACTTTGCCCTAATTCTCTCCTAAAATCCTTTAACCTTGCTCTCACTCACCCTCTCTCTCTGTTTTTGAGACTCATCTGATTGAAGTATTCAAAGTAATGAAAGGAATCGTCAAGTTAGAGAGTGGATGATTCTTCCCCCTAATCGAGAGATAGAGGATAAATAAATAATTTATGATAGGTGCATTGTCTGAAAAGCAGAAGTACCGTAATATGGTTAGAACTGAGGTTGGGAAATACTTCTTCACAGAAAGGGATGTGAAGATGTGAAATTCTCTACCTCAGAAAGCTGTAGATGTAGAATCAATAGGGATGAAAGGGCAGGGCATTGGTATTCAAAGCTCTGCCAAGATCTAATACACTGGTGGAACAAGCTTGAGGGCTGAATGTCCCCCTGATTTTCTTTCCTTTATCTCTTATGTTTTCCTTTGCCTCTTATGTTCCCTTGTGTTTGACTGCGCCCTTAGTCACCTCCCACTATAAAGTACTTTGAGATGTTTTCATACCTGAAGGTGCTACATAAGTGAGATTTGATATTTCAGTTATTTTTTTGAATGAGAATTTAAGCATAAAAAACCGAAGCATTGAAAGGTCGAGGAGCTAAATTCCAGTTATAAAACTGTTTAATTTGCATGATTACATCCAATATTGGATAAAGTGGCTCAAATTACCGCTCCAAGTAACAAACCTAGGCAAAAGGTATTACATTATGCATTATCAGGTGACTAAATCAATCACCTTACTGCTGATTTGGTTGGTAATATTACACCAAATTTATTATTATGACATCAGGCATAAGATTATATCATAAGGTAAAAGATTGACAATATGTACATTTTCTGCATGTTCTGTTGTATTTCCAAGTCTTGTTCCCACATCCAAGGTCCTTGAGCCCATCACCCATATTCTTACCAGGCTCCACTGGCAACTATCTTGTGGAGTCCTGTAGCTCAGTGGTTACAGCACTCGCCTTAGAAGTGTGAGACCTGTGTTCGAATCCAGGCAGGTCAGGGCAAAATCTTGGGCAAGTTTCCTTACTCCACACACCTAATAATAATCCCTCCAAAAAAAACCTGCAATAATAATATTGGTTATTTAAATCCACGACTGTTTGTGGGACACTGCTGTGTGCAATTGGCTGCCGTGTTTTGCCCACAAATATACAGTCAATTCACTTATTCTGTATATTCTGTGAAGCACTTTGAGAGTCTAGAAGATGTGAAAAGTGCTGTATCAAATGCAAAGATTATTATTTTATTATTGTATCCCCCAATAGGTTGACTTTAAGATCATCGTCCTTTCCTACAAATATCTTCATGGCTTTTATGCATTGTATCTTTACATTTCACTGCAAGTCTTTGCCCCAACCCACTCCACCCAGGAGCTAAATCCCAATTATAAACCGTTTAATTTGCAGTATACAATATTGTCTAAAGTGGCTACATTACTGGTCCAAATAAACAAATCTAGGCAGAAAACATTATATTACATTCCCTCACAGACTCGATGGGCCAAATGGCCTCCTTTTGTGCCATAGGATTTGATGATTCTATACATTATCAGGCAGATTATTTGCTGTATCTCCAATAATACTCTACTAATTTCACTTTCTTCCAATTCCAGAGCCCCAAACTAATTGTATCCATTATCCAATCTACCCTGTCATATAGTCTCTACATAATCTGATCTACCCTTTCATAGACTCCTCATCATCTAATCTACCCTCTCTTAGTCTCTTCACCAAATAATCTACCCTTTCCCCTGTAATAATCTCTAGCGACTGATCTGTAAAATTCCAATTTAAGTATCTATCTTCACATCTCCACACTTATTGTCCAGACAACCTCCTGCTGGAGTCACACAAAAGGTGAAGGCTCATTTGGAGTATAATCACTAGCAGTGATTAGTTGGGCCAAATGCCTGTTTTGGACCTATACATTCTTTGTAATTCTATATAATTAGGATCTGCTCTTAACAACAACAACAACTTTGATTTATATAGCGCCCTCCATGCCTGACGGCGTCTCAGAGCGCTTCACAATAACAGATCCCGGCACCAAGCCAGGGGCAGGGGTAGAAAGGTAACCAAAGGCGCAGTAGAAGAGAAAGGTCTTTAGCTGTCCCCTACCTCTCTGCCCTCCCTCAGAGACTGAGGGAGAGAGACTGAGAGAGGGAAAGACTGAATAAAATGCAAATTAAATTGTTTGTCAATTGGTTTTCTGCCTTAGTTTACCTTCAAACCCCACCTTAAAAAAGTATCCCTTCATACATGCCGTTTTCCTCCCCTTTCCCCCACCTCCCCCACCCTCAACTTCTAATCAACTGTGTGAAACACTTTGATTTGTCTCCTGACGTGATGGGCATTATATAACAACAACAACTATCATCCCAAAACGACATTTTGTGATTGAGAAAACCTTTCCATTCATCTGAACATGTTTCACCTGAAATTCAGCCAATTTATTCCTTCCTGTAAACGGTATGCCTCAAAACGTACTTTTTTGTCCACGTTTTAGTTTGTCCACATCTCCTCCCCATCCCCAGGCTCCCACCCCTGATCTGGTGCCCAACGCGCATTGCTAAACGCTTTGAGATATAGTCCCAATGAGAAAGGTGCAATGTTAATGTAAATTATATTGTGCAGAACAGTTTTTCACACAGACATGACTATTCCCTAGCACACTTGTATATTTTTTGCTGCACTCACCTCCAAAGTAGATCAATTAAACTTTCACTGTTAAAAATTCACATCTCACACAGAATTATAAGATTAAGTCATGAAAATTACACTCTTAAAAAGGTTCAAAGAACATAAAAATATTAATAACAATCTGCTTGAACAAATCTCTAATGATTCAAAATAGCGTGATACGATGTGAGCTGGACAGGATATTAAATCTTCGACTTCAAACATCATTTTATGATCAATTTCCATTTATGTTCTAAAAGAATCTTCTAAAAAAAAACTAACCAGTTTACCCGGACCATAAAATGGATTTATTTTTGTTTTTGGCTGAGTTCAAAGCATATGCCCTAAATCCATGAGAGTTGGCCGTCTTTTCTCAGCAATTGTCAATGTCACAATTGTTCATTAGAATTCCATTAGAAAATGCACAAGAATGTTAAAATCCATACGTATAGATTTTATTTCTTTTTAGTTTTTTGAAATACAGCCTTGGCAGCGTCATAAGGATACTTAGCGGGTAATGATTTGATGCATTATCTTTTGAAGTACTATGTAAGCATTATTGATTTATAAATGAAAAATGCCTGTAATATAACAAGGTCAAATTAAGTATTGTAACAAATAATATTAGGATATAATAGTTAATAAACAGTGCACTGCATACATACCACTTAAAAACTCTTTCCTTTTCAATTTCTTGCATTTTTTCTCTTTTCCTCTCCACTTCTGAATGTATTCAATGCCATTGGCGGAAGTGCAGTCCTTTGGATGAAATGTTAAAGCAACGTCTCACCTGCGCTATTCGGGTATACATTAAAGATCCCATGGCACTATTCAAAAAGAGAAGGGAATTTCTCTCATTGCCCTGGGCAACAATCCCCTGGATAAAATTGGTCATTTATTCCATGGCTGTTTGTGGGACTTTGCTGTGTACAAACTGACTGCCACCTAACGTCAAAATAAAAATTATAGCATATCCTGCAAAGTGCTTTCAGACGTCTCGGTGCTATGCTAAGATGCTACATTGAATGCAAGGATTATCATAATTTTCCTTTCATGGGGTGTTCCCTCCTACATTTCACTGTATGTTCCTAAACCTCACCTAAAGCATACCTCACATAATCATTATAATGCAATACAAATTACATCTATATGTAGTCTATTTCATATCAGGAGGACATCTCAAGGAACTGGACAGGCTTGGACCTGAACTGGGGGTGGAGGAGTGAGGGGAGGGATAAGGGGCTGCGGGAGAAGGAGGCTGAAAGCATGGTCAAAGAGGAAGGTCTACTCCTTTCCTCCAAAACACAGTCACTTTACTTTATTCTATATAATATGAAGGATTTTGAAGAAAACTCCCAATGTTAATGCCACTACGCCAAATATAAGAATCGTTACTACGTATTACATAATGAATAATTTAGGATACATAGAATCAGCCATAGAGGAGGATATAGGTATATGGTAAACATTATTTCTCCTAACTCCTTCATTTAATTTAATTCATTTAAGCCATCATCAGGTGGACGAGTGTGGTGTAAGCAGCTGGGAGAGGTGGTGATGGTAGTACTGTAGTATACTTTGTGGGCAAAAGAGCCAGCTAACATGTCCAAGTAATGTCACACAAACAGCTATGAAATCAATGACCAATTTTATTTGAGGGATTGTTAGTCAGGACACTGGAGAAACTCCCTTCCCTTTTCAAGTAATTCCATGGGAACGTCCACCTGAACAGGCATGGAGAAAAAACCTTGGTTTAATGTCTCATGCAAAGCACCTCTGATTGTGCTGCATGCCCCCAGCACTGCAATGAGTGTCAGCTTAGATAAAATGTAGGGCTGCAAATTTGTGTTGCTGATAAACATACCAAGGATACCGTCCATGTTCTGGATTAACCGCCACACGCACTCGCCTCTCTCAAGGTCAATCCGAGAAATTCAAACCGTTCTGGCAAATAAGCACATATAGCCTGGCCAAATCCCACATTCACAGGTAAGTTTTGTTCGTGTCCCGGTTTAGACATTGGAAATGTTCTGAGATATGAAGAGATATAGTTAAATTTCCATACCCATTACTTCCCCCAACATTTCCCCCTTATCCAGTGCCATTCACTAAATTTACCATGATTGCTCCGTTACTTTTAACAACAAATTTCATGCCAAATCTGCTGATCTCGTTACATGAGTTCCAAGCCCAGATATGGGGTTTGAACTCACAACAACAACAACAACAACAATTTATATAGCGCCCTCCACGCCGGATGGCGTCTCAGAGCGCTTCACAGTAGCGGAGCCCGGGACCGAGCCTGGGGCAGGGGCAGAAAGGTGACCAAAAGCTCGGTCGAAGAGAAAGGTCTTCAACTGTGACCTGAAAATGGGAAGAGATGGGGCGAGGCGAAGGGAGTGAGGAAGAGAGTTCCAGAGCCTCGGGGTGTAGTGGCTAAAGGCACGGCCGCTGAGGGTGGAGCGGAGGATTCGGGGAACATGGAGGAGGCCAGATCCAGAGGAGTGAAGGCAGCAGGTGCTGGGTAGGGGGGGAGAGGAGATCAGAGAGAAAGGGGGGTGAAGAGGAGTGGAGGAATTTGAAAACAAGGGTGAGGATCTTGAAGTCGATCCTCTCTGGGATAGGGAGCCAGTGAAGTCTGGCAAGGACTGGGGTAATGGGGGAGCGAAGCTTAGAGCAGGTGAGTATGTGGGCGGCAGAGTTTTGGATAAACTGGATTTTGTGGATTGTGGTGGAGGGAAGACCGGCGAGGAGGCTATTGCAATAGTCCAGCCGAGAGATGACAAAGGCATGGACCAAGGTTTCGGCGGCTTTTAAGGTGAGGTATTGCCGGAGACGGACGATCCGTCGGAGGTCATAAAAGGCAGTGCTGGTGACGGACCGGATGTGGGGGAGGAAGGACAGTTGGGGGTCGAACCTGATGCCAAGGTTGCGGACAGGTTCGGAGAGTTTTAGGGGCAGACCGGGAAGGTGGAGTAGGTGAGAGCCGTGCGAATGGAGACATTGACGGGAGCCAAGGAGTATGGCCTCCGTCTTGTCAACATTCAGCTGCAAGAAATGTGTGCTCATTGTGCACAACCTTCTGACTTTAAGGAAAGAATGCTACCAACTGAGCAAGAATGATATGAAGATGCAGGGACAGTCCACACTCCCATTATCTGCTTTCAAAGCAATTCATTATTCTCCAATGGCACATGGGTACACATTTTACGGGCGTTCTTTCACAGAGTATGGACAGCTGATTACAGTGTATGGACACTTCATGATACAATGGATGAGCTCTTAATAACACTCTGAACTGGTATATGGATCAACAGCTCACGCAAATAATATGCCCAACAGCAAATACCAAAGCAAGTAAATATGTCTTATGGCTGGTCCATGTTGGATAAGAGTGTATATTTAGAATTTAAGTACTCGATCATATTAACAACAAAATTAATGCTATATATACATCAAGGCTGTGAGAGTTACAATCACTGATATCCACTTGTGGTCATGTTGCTGTCAATTGTACTAATATATACTGCGATGAATGGAGCCCTTGATTCAGATTTTTCTGATTCTTCTAGGAGAAGAATCTTGGGATGTCCTCCCGAGTGAAAGGTGCTCAAAAATGTAATTTTTATGTTGTTGTTGAATACAAGGTGGCAGCCTGCCTCAGTAGATAGCGCTCTTGTCTCTGAGTCAAAAGATGTGCACTGTTGGGAGGTGCTAACCTTCAGATGAGATGTTCAAGTGAGCAACGCATTTTTAGGTGAATGTTAAATATCCTATGTTACTGCTGTACTTGGAAAGTGAATGGAACTATTCCTGGTGAGTTATTTCTGGAGTCCTGACCAAAAATTGCCTGATAGAATTAATCACCTCCTTCATGACACATTGCTGTGTAAAAGTGGGCTGCTGCATGCATCTGCAAATATTCTGTACTTTACAGTAAATCACTACACATTACAGTAAATCCCATGAAGCAGTTTGAAAAAAGATGCTTTATCAAACACACATATTATCATGGTTATTACAGTAACATCTTCGTTATCTGGCACCCTCAGGACCTGACCGGTTAATTAAATATGCTGGATATTCGAGCGGCAAGTTGCCGAAAATCCTACACAAAAAATTAACTTATTTTAAAACATACCATATTAATAATAGACTAAATAACTGCAGAATAGTGTATGGATACTTACCAATAAAGCATTCCAGCACACTTGGTAAAATGATCGGTAAAAAAGCATTCCAGCGTTTGGTAAGTTTAATAATTGCACATGCGCAAAGTGAGCATACCAAGAATGTCCCGGATCTCCCAATACAATTGAGAGATATCGGTTAGTTGAGTATGCTGGTTGGTTGGGTACCGGATAAAAAGGTTTTACTGTATTGTGATTCTGAAGAATGATCCAGGCAATAATTGCCATTTCAAAATACCACTGATTAGTAAGTTGCTTTCCATTGCCTGCTTTTGGAGCCTGTCTGCTTTCAGATGAGACATTGAACTGAAGTTCAAAATGAGTAGGGAGTTTCTCCTGGTTTCATTGCCAACCATCCAATAGATAAAATTGTTAATTTACTTCATGGCTTTTCTGTGTGAACTCGCTATGTGTGAACATTCTACTCTCGCTTCTGCAAGATGCCATCTGTCTAAAGCAGATGGAAATTCAAACATCTCTAGCCAAGCTAATGATCTGAGAAAGAAGGTGTCATGACATCTTCCAGGATATTTTACATTGTCGAGCACAATGCAATGCTGACGGTTGACATTAAGATTGTGATACCCTTTCCATTTCTGTATGCTATTGGGTTTCTAATAGGATGTGTGTACAGTCATTATGCAGATAAAACATATAACCCTTTCATCCCAATCACAAACAGGCATATTTTAAAGCTGCCTTTCTCTTTGTCTCCATTGACCTCTTCCAAATTTAAAATAATTGTCCAGTTGATTATAAAATGTTTCTGTAACTGTTACTGTGCAATTGCAGACAATTGTCTGTGTTTCTTGGTTGTGGTCTCGAGCTGGTGGTTGTATTGTGACTCAGAGCAGATGTTGCTGTTAGAGCCACCAGCAACACAGACGCAGAACTCCACGTGCAAATATTCATCTCCAGGTTTGTATATTTCTGTGGCTGCCTTTCTGGATAGTGCAAAGTGGTGTAGGACCGTCTACTTTGCCAAATTTTGGTAGATCATTCATATTCTGAAAATCAGTTCACTTGCATCCAGCCATCAGATAAATATACAGTCCCTTCCTTTTTCTCAACATCTGATCATCGATTCGGCTCAAGGACCCCCTTGAGCCTAATGGCTTACGTATTAATAATAATATTAATGACAATAATACCTAAAAAAAATTGGTCACTTCAATCCACGGCTATTTGTGGGACACTGCTGTGCGCAATTGGCTGCCATGTTTCGCCCATAAAATATACAGTGAATTCACTTTATAGTACATTCTGTGACATGCTCTCAAAGCAACGAAAAGCACTGAATCAAATGCAAGGATTATTATTATTATTACCACATGATATAGTCCCTTCCAAATCCTAAAGACTACAATCATATTGCCCCTCAACCTTTTCTTCTCCAGTGTGAACGTGCTCCAGTTCTTGACTGGCTCCATTAATTCCTGCTACAGAATGGATCAGTTTCAAGATCCTCACTATTACTTTCAAATCGTTTTACACCATAGCAACTCCCCACCTCTACAATTTATTTGCATCCCACTTCTCTGCATTCGCTCAGCTGACTCCAGTCTTCTGCGTACACCTCAACTGCTCTCCTCCACTGGCGGCTGTGCTTTCAACCACAATGCCCTGATTCTCTGGAACTCCCTGCCTCAATCCCTCCATCTTGCCACCTCTTTGCATCATCAAATCACACCTGCAGACTTTCCTTTTCCACCATATCTCCGCTCACCTTCCCTACCTTTCAAATCGCCATCAAATCACACCACTGTTAAGCCCTCTGACCTATCACACACGTAAAGGGCGCTGTATAAATACAAACTATTGTTGTTGATGATGCTGCCTCAGCTCTGGTTCAATTCTATATCCAGTCTTTGACTAGGACTGTTTATTTTGATCTTCAGAATATAAAACCAGAGAAATTTACAGCATAGAACAAGGCCAGTTCGATTCCAGGCAAGGCGAAACATTGGACAAATTTCCTTATTCCACACGCCTCTAGTTAGTAAGTAGGAATACGCTTATTAGTCGATTGATGGACACTTTCTTTGAGAAAAAATTGGTCACTCAATCCACGACTGTTTGTGAGACACTGATGTGTGCAATTGACTGCTGCGTTTTGCCCATAAAATATACAGTCACTTCACTTTACAGTATATTCCGTGAAGGGATTTAAGACATCTCCACGACATGATAAGCCACTATAATAAATGTAAGGATCATTATATTAATATTATGTTTACTGACTCTTTTAAAGAACAATCCTTTCAGTCGCATTCAATACCTGCTTACATGTTTAGCTCACTCCCTTGACAACCTAAGCTCTCATCCATGCATTCAGCATCTGAATCTAATTTCTCAATGCTCTCCCAAGCTCCGTCCTCTGTAAAATCCAACTCATCTAAAATTCTGCAGCTGGTATTCTCTGTACCTAACAGCATACATCCATTTTTCCCATCCTCAGCAGACAATACTGGCTTCAAGTTCCCCAGCGGATCAATATCAAGATCCTTGTCCTGACCTTCAATGCTTCAAAATATTTTCCATCCTTATCCCTACAATCTCATGGCGTTCTGTAGCATAGTAGTTAGTACACTCGCAAGCAAGAGAACTTAAGTTCAATTCCCAGGTGGGGTGAAACCTTAAGCAAGTTTCCTTACTCCTCACACCTTGTTAGTCGATTGGCAGATTGCTTTTCATGGGTAATAATCCGTTAAAAGAATAATTGTTCACTCACTTGATGACTGTGGGACACTACTGTGTGCTATATTATATTATTATATTGGCTGCTATATTTTGCCCATAAAATACATAAGTCAATCCACTTTACAGTGTGAAGCACTTTAAGACATCTCAAGAATGTGATAAGGAGCTATATCAAATACAAGGATTATTATTATTATTATTATCTCCTCGAGGCCTATTCGCCTGCCCTCGTCTGACTCTGATCAGTGCCTTGTTCTCTTGCCACTCTATCCTGCTCTCTCTCTTCCCTCCCCACCTCCTAACCCCACTTGACCACCCCAGAGCATCCCTCTACTCCAGCATAGCAATCCTCCGCTTGGCTCATCGTGGCACTCGGCATTGGCTATTCAGCAGCAGCCACAATGACTGCCCCATTCCCCACTACCCCCGCAAATCACACTGGAACCAGACCCCGGGGGCTAACCTCTCCTCCCTCACACGCATCCCCACCCTCCCTGCCAACCAACCCAGTTCCCCTTCCCATCCCACACATCCCTCTGCTAACTGTTCCCTCTGCATTGGCTTTCAAAATGATGCTCCTTCTGCAGTAACACCTTGGCCTTCAACAATCTCATCCTCGATGAGAATGTTGATTTATGGTCCTGACAGAAACCTGGATCACCCCAGGTGACACCTTACCCCTCAGGGAGGCCACACCACTCGGCTATACCTCCCACCATGCCCCAACTGCCATGGCGGTGGTGTGGCCCTCATCTCCAGTGTGTCACTTGCCCTATCCCGATATTCCTCTGGTTCTTTCCCCTCATTTGAACACATCACCCTCTGCCAACCCTCCCATTTCTCCTTAAAATTATCCTTGTTTACTTCCTCCCCTACTTTCATCTCTGACATCTCCACCCTCCCAGCTTCCCTCTGCCTCTGATCCAATCACCTCATCATCCTCGGTGACTTCAACCTCCATTTCACCCCCTCTTGCTCCACCTCCTTGGACTTCTCCTCCCTCCTCTCTTCTCTCAACCTCTCCCTCCACGTCTATTCCACCACCCATGTTCATGGCCACCCGCTTGACCTGGTGATCACCCTGGTTCACCAGCCACCTCCACTCATTCAAGGGCCAGGTGCAGGCCGCCAAATGCACTTGGCTCAAATCTAGCCTAATGGTCCATCAGCATATCTGGACCGCATCAAAACTTACCACTCCTCTCTGGCCTTCGCCAAATCATCCTTCTACTCCAGGATAAACCTGGAGGCGAAGGATAGCCCTAGGCTCTTGTTCTCCATGACAAACCTGCTCCTCCACCCTCCCCCCCATGCCTCACAGAACTTTCCTCCAATTCCCACTGCTAAGAGATGCTCAAATCCAAAATTGAGGGAATCCGCTCAGCTGTCATGGCCCATCCATCTTCCACCCCCTCCCCACCTCCCTCCCACACTCCAACTCCTACCCATCCCTCCTTCCACACCTTTGAACCTGTCTCCTCATCCTCTATCATCACCACCATATCCTGCATGAAGCCCACCACCTGCTCCCCAGACACCATCCCCACCCTGCTGCTTACCTCCCACCTCCACCTCCTTGCCCCACTACTGGCCGACACCATCAACCTATCCTTTTCATCTGGCATTGTTTCCACCCACTTCAAAACAGCTACTATCACCCCCATCCTTAAGAAATCTTGTCTTGACATGTTGCAGCTATCAAGATACTGGCCTATCTCCAACCTCTCTTTTCTAATAAAGGTCCTTGAAAGAGTCATTACCTCCCAGCTTTCCTGCTTCCATGCTGCCCACAGCACAGAAACTCCTGAGTCAAGGTCACAAATGATATCATGACCATTTGTGACCTGGGCTCCCTCAACCTCCTCGACTTCCTTAACCTATCCGCCACCTTCAATACCATGGACCAATTAATCCTCCTCCACCGCCTCTCCTCCCACCTCAACCTTCAAATCATTTGTGGACAAGCCTTCAGGCATCATGCTACCACTTTCTGGAACTCTCTCCCCAAATTCCTTCTAATTTAAGCATTCTTTTAACAAACGTTTAATCAATTCTCCCTCCTTTCCCCCACTCAGACATCCCATAGTTTTGGTCACTACTTTACTTCAATGCATTATTCATCCTACGTGAAGGTACAAGAACAAGTTGTTCTGTCCAAAAGACAAAAGAGTTAATTTTGTGATGCTTATTGATAGCATTTCTTAATTAAGAAATTTTGGAAACTAATGCAACAAGCAATGTAATACAGACTCATGAAAATGCTGCAACTCAATCTATTTCCAGCGCGGGTTCTGTCGAGTTGGCCTATGCTGGTTACTTAAAAAAAAGTCCAGTTAAGAAATCCTCTTTGGAAATATGGGAAAAAATGACCCCAATATTTATGCCCTGATTAATAAACTTTGAGCAGCAACAACAACAACTTCAATTTATGCCAGACGGCATCACAGAACGCTTTATAATAGCGGATCCCGGGACCGAGCCAGGGGCAGGGGTAGAAAGGTGACCAAAGGCACGGTCGAAGAGAAAGGTCTTCAGCTGGGACCTGAAACTGAGAAAGGAGGGGGAAAGACGAAGGTAGTGAGGAAGGGAATTCCAGAGTCTCGGGGCATAGTGGCTGAAGGCACAGCCACCGAGGGTGGAGCGGAGGATTCGGGGGATATGGAGGAGGCCAGACCCGGTGGAGCGAAGGCAACGGGAGCTGGTTTGAGGAGAGAGGAGGTCAGAGAGATAGGGGGGTGCAAAGGAGTGGAGGGATTTGAAAACAAGGGTGAGGATTTTGAAGTCGATCCTCTCGGGGATAGGGAGCCAGTGAAGTCTGGCAAGGACTGGCAAATGATAGTTAAAATAACAATCACAAGCAAAGAGAATAGCTTTGAAATTTTATATTACAGGCCATTTAGAAGCAACCTTAAATAATCCATTGAATTGAGTCTGAGAATAGTGAAACCAAATGTAAAATAACAAGAGCTAGCAATCAACTAACACCAGCCACCTGTGAATGTCCCATGCCATTTGTAATGTTTTATCCCCTTCTGAAGAACGATGCATATTGCTACACATACTATAACGACAACAACAAAATTATATTTATATAGCACTTTTCACGTAGGGAGTATGTCCCAAGCCGCTGGATAGTCAGTGTTTCAGACCTGAGATGAGGTCGGGATCGGGCAGGGTGGAGGGAAAGGGGAGTGACCGATGGCACAGTCGAAGAGGAGGGTCTTGAGGTGGGACTTGGAGGAGGCTAGCGAGGGGCCGAGGCGGAGGGTCTGCAGGATGGAATTCCTATGGTGGTGGACAAAGGGGCTGAAGGCTCGCCCACCGTTGGTAGGGTGATTGCGTTGGGGGACATGGAGCAAGATTGAGCCCACTGAGCGGACAGGTTGGTAGGGGGTAGGAGGTCCCAGAGGTAGGTTGGGGCAAGGCCATGGGGGGCTTTAAAAGTGATATTACTATACATAGATTATTGGTATACACATTGTCTACTCTGATCCTTTTAACCCAAATTACCAAGATATGTTAACAACTGTGCCGCACAGAGGTTTCTCTCTTATGTAGTTTCTTTCTTATGTAGATGAAGCCCTGGAGAACTGTAACTTATTCAGGAACAAGTCAACCTGAATTCAGGAAATGGGATGTCTTCATTATTTAACTTACTGAAGTTTTCTGTGGAACTTATTTACCTAGTGATTACGTAAAATGCAGTTGATGTTAGTGACGTGGATATTCTAAGAGTTTCCACATTGACAATTCAGATCTGAAATAATGTCATGAATGGACAAACAGATTAGAAACGGAAGAAAGACTGTCACATATAGGAACATGGGGTTACACCTGGGTGGATCTTAAGTTTTTTTTAAGATATCAACATTTAAGGTCTCAGCTTAGCTCAGTACTTTTGCTTCTGGATCTGAAATATTGAATTCGAACCCATGGTCAATGCTTGAGTTCATATTCTAGGTTGATGTTGCAGCAGAGTCCTAACACATTGTAGGAGATGTGTCCTTTGGTTGAGGTATTAAACTGAAATCCTTTTGCTTGTTCTTCAGGTCCATGCTGAGGATTCAAAAAAAGTAACTTCCTCAACAGCAAATTGCATTAATATAGTGTCTATCACATTGGGAGGATGTCCCAAAGGCAATGGTCTCATCAACAATCCAGATATAGAGTTATCGTTCACCTCAAGGTTGTTGGTGGGAACTTGCTGCATCCAAAAATGCCAACCTAATTTCCCTATAATATACAGTCACAGGGTAGCAGTAATTCTGTGAATTACTTTTCAGTCTTATAGATGCTATAAGGAAGTAAGTTCTTTCTTTCTAAAGATCCCTATTAATTTTACTGTAGATTTAGGATGTGGAAATGGACAAAAACTCCAAGTTTACAGAAGGTAACAAAATGGGAGGAGGAAAAAATAACACAATAACATAACTAAATGTTTCACTTTATTTAGGTAACTAGGCCAATGGGTGGCAGACACAGTTTATTTGTTTTTAATATAGGAAACTTAGCTAAAGGGTCAAATTCCATAGTTCAGGTCATTTTGAAAAGTGCCTGAAAGAAACCTAAATAAGTCAAGAAGCAGTAGTTAGTTGACTAGCTTGGATAATATAATTGGCTACAAATTTCTTGACAAAAGAAAGACTGAGGAAGAGGTGGAATTGCACAGTAAAACTTGTCTAAATCTGATCTGTATAAATCATACAATCGCCTAAGTCGTACATCTGTCTGAGCTCTGTTCAGGTGTTTATATTCTACTCAAGTTGAACATAACTCATACTTTGCATAAGTAATACCAAAATATATGGTTCCAGGTGACACCATTTATGTAAGGTTTACTGTACAATCTTGAGATCCTGAGAAAGAATGAGTTAGAACAGGATGAGTCTTGATTTCAACAGTGAGGTGGCAAGGAGGAAGAACATTTGATAGCAATTTTGGAACTGTGAAAGAATAAGATATAGATAAGAGCAAAACTCTGAAATGTCACCAAAATTGCAGTATTCACATGGGTAATGCACTATTCACTATTCATGAACCATGAATTTCATTCACTGATCAGACTAAGAAAGTGTCTCCTGTAAAAGTCACTTTCGACCAAATTACTCACAGCATCGGGTGAATAAAATATCTATTCCACACACAGCGCAATGATTCTCAATGTACAATAATTAGTGTGGTGTTCTGCTCTTTCATAATCCCCTGAAGGCTGCCAGCGTTTGAATAATATTAAACAACGATCATATGATTTTGGAGTACTATTCATTTGCTAAACTGCTAAACATGTTCACAGACCATTATTCCCAAATGTCAAGGGTTTTTTTCACAATGTAATAAGGAACCGGTAATAAAAATTGGGATTCCCTCTCATCACTCTGCTAACGTCCTTCTGATCCAAAGCCAACCTGCAGACTCATTCAGGCTCTTCTTCTCCAACCACAAACCAGCTCCTCCTCCAGTGTCTCACCCATCCTCCCTTCCGACTCCAAATATGACGAGTTATCATAATAACAACAATCCTCGCATTTGATATAGTGTCTTATCACATCTTCAAGACATCTCAAAACGCTGCACAGAATATACTGTAAATGAAACTGACTGTATATTTTGTGGCAGTCAATTGCGCACAGCAGTGTGCCTGCCGCAAATAGTTGTTGACTGAAGTGACCATATTTTTTTGAGGGAATTATTACCCCCAAGGAAAAGTTATTTGTCAATTGACTAACAACCGAGTTCCTACTTACTGGTAAACAGAGGCATATTGGAGAAAGGAAACGCGCCCAACATTTTGTGCTGCCAGGAATCAAACCCAGGTCTCTCGCTTTCACTGAGAGAAAGAACTCCATATGGACTTAGTTGTGTCCAAAATCTGCACTAGGTACTGTCATTGCCTCCCCATCTCCCCTTCCAGCTAACCCTCCCTCCACATGTTCCATTGCTTCCTAAGCTTTGCTCTGCCCTCTCTTCCTGTGTGAACCCCTCTGGTCTCCATACTACCCCCAGCACAGAGACAGGGATAGTCCAAAGTTACAATTGATAATCTGTCCATAGGTGACCAGGACGCTCTGCCTCCCCATCCTTCTTGACCTCCTCTCTGCCACCTTCCACACCATTGACAACTCTAGGTGCAATTTGCCGTTGGTATCTCTTCATACAGTAATGTAGAAGTTTGCGTACTGGAATCTGCCTGCCAGCAAACAAGGCAGTATGAAATGCTGACAGTATTACACGGAGGTGATGTGGTCAACGATCAATGAAGCAGTCTGCACATATCCCTTTCCTGCTGCTACAACACATTTGTGTATTTTTTACTTACGTGTTAAATTTTTCATTGCGAGGATGAAGTTGGGAAACTGAACCACCGTTTCACCTTACCCCAATGTCACTATTGAGTGTGGCCAGGGCACGTCCACCCCCACCCCCCACCCCCCCCCACAACAACAACAACCACAACAAAATGACATTGCTCAGGCGCCTTTCACGTTGGGAGGATGCAGATTAAACCTTCAAAACTCTACACCCACAGGAATGTCTGCCTCTGGATCAACACAATCTTCTGCTATTGTACGATATTGAAAATGTTTTGCAATTTGGTGAATGGTACAGGGCGGAGGAGCCGCCGGTAGCTGACCACAGCTCTGTGATGGGGGCTGACCACAGCTCTGTGATGGGGGCTGACCAGAGTCTGTGATGGGGGCTGACCAGTGCTCTGTGATGGGGGCTGACCAGTGCTCTGTGATGGGGGCTGACCAGTGCTCTGTGATGGGGGCTGACCAGTGCTCTGTGATGGGGGCTGACCACAGCTCTGTGATGGGGGCTGACCAGTGCTCTGTGATGGGGGCTGACCACAGCTCTGTGATGGGGGGCTGACCACAGCTCTGTGATGGGGGCTGACCAGAGTCCTGTGATGGGGGCTGACCAGTGCTCTGTGATGGGGGCTGACCAGAATCTGTGATGGGGGCTGACCAGTGCTCTGTGATGGGGGCTGACCAGTGCTCTGTGATGGGGGCTGACCACAGCTCTGTGATGGGAGCTGACCACAGCTCTGTGATGGGAGCTGACCAGTGCTGTGTGATGGGGGCTGACCAGTACTCTGTGATGGGGGCTGACCACAGCTCTGTGATGGGAGCTGACCAGTGCTGTGTGATGGGGGCTGACCAGTGCTCTGTGATGGGGGCTGACCAGTGCTCTGTGATGGGGGCTGACCAGTGCTCTGTGATGGGGGCTGACCAGTGCTCTGTGATGGGGCTGACCACAGCTCTGTGATGGGAGCTGACCAGTGCTGTGTGATGGGAGGCGGTACAGTTTAAGATGGTTGAGTTCCAGCAGTGCCCTGTTGGGATCCCCTCCTGAGGCTTGGCTCTTGTGCAATCTGTGCCTCAAATGTCTCAGATGAAGTGACTAGGCTGTGTCCTGTCCTGATGGGGGTAATGCTTTAGGAGGCGAATAAGTGGGATCTCCTAGGGAGGAAAGCACTTCCAAGGATCCAGCATCTGCAGTATTTCACGTTTTGCTTATACCGTAAAGTGCCTCGCTTGTGTTTTATGGCTAATAATCCTTGCTTTTGAAATGACATCTTCCTGCTGGGAGGATATCGCTGCGAGCCTCACAGAATTTATTGTTAATGTGTTTTTTATGAGTAGATTATAAAATACTTGAACCAGAGTGATGGTTGGGGGCTGGTGGGGGGAGGAGGGGGTGAGGGGATTGGAGTTACAGGTATAATAGAGGACAAGCTGCTGGACTAGAAGTGATTCCCAGGTGTGTGGAGTGGAAAGCGAAGGCCAGAGTAGTGAGAGAAAGCGTGAACTCATGTGGATGAATGAGAGTGTGTCGAGAGCGACTTGAGCAACCAGTTAATGAGATTAATGGTGAGAGCAGCCGAGAGAGATGGAAAGTGAATGAATTCTGCCAGACACAAGAGAAACACTAATTGCTAAGAGAATGGACAAAGACATGGCGGTGTAATTTAAAACCTTTTATTGCAGGTTACTGAGAGTGAAGCTCTGAAACACAAACACACACTGAGTGAGTGAGTGAGTGA